>CM056050.1:64153800-64753800 GCA_029574335.1 Rana kukunoris | reverse complement strand
GAGCCGGGCTGACACCACCAAACTCAATTCACATGTAGCCGAGACCGGGATCCGAACCCTTGGCTGCAGAGGTGAACAGCTTGTCAGCGCAGTGCCATTCACGTTGAGCCACCGCAGCTCCCACCCAATGTTATTTTTTTTTTAGATTTGTGGTAGTTATTTTTTATTAAGGGCCCAGAGCTCCCAAGGCAACCCCCTTTTTTATTATTTTATATATGTAGATATATATATATAGATATTGTAATTTATTTTTCATTAAAGAGCCCAGAAGTTTATTTTTATTAAAGGGCCCAGTGGTCCCCAGGGCCCCCGGATGGCTACCACCCTTTTTAATATATATTTTTCTATATGTATTTTTTAGTAAAGGAACCCCCCGCTTATCAAATTGCGGCAGCCCCCCCCCTTCTTAATATCAGGCGGCACCCCCCCCCCCTATTCTCTGCTCCAGGGGGCCCATGCCTGAAGCTGTGTAAGGGGCCCCATAATTCCTGATGGCGGCCCTAATTGCCCCCCCCCCCATGGTACGAAATTTCAAGGAATTTTTCACTTTTATTGTTGCACTTTAACCACTTCCATACCGCGCCTATTCTGGCACTTCTCTCCTTCATGTAACAATTATATTTTCTTCCTTGAAACTTACTCAGGACCCCCAAACATTATATATATTTTATTAACAAACACCCTAGGGAATAAAGTGGCGGCCATTTTTTCGGACACATTTCCAACAGTATTTGTGCCAAAAATTTGCAAACGTTTTTTTTTTTTTTTGGCTTTCAAAAAAAAAACTGTTTCATGAATGACAAAATAAGAAAGCAGTAAAGCTAGCCCAATTTTTAGGGATAAGGTAAAAGATGATGTTACACCGAGTAAATAGATACCTAACTAGTCACGCTTTCATATTGCGCACACTCATGGAATGGCGCTAAACTTCGTTATTAAAAATCTCCATAGGCAACGCTTGACTTTTTTTCTCAGGTTACCACTTTTGAGTTACAGAGGAGGTCTAGTGCTAACATTATTGCTCTCGCTCTAACGCACACTATGATACCTCACATGTGGGGTTTGAAGGATGTTTACATATGTGGGTGGGACTTGCATGCGTGTTCGCTTCTGAGTGCGAGCTACTAGGGACAGGAGCATTTAAATTCCTTTTTATTTTATTTTTTAACTTAATATTTTCATTTTTG
This sequence comes from Rana kukunoris, assembly GCA_029574335.1. Taxonomy (NCBI): domain Eukaryota; kingdom Metazoa; phylum Chordata; class Amphibia; order Anura; family Ranidae; genus Rana; species Rana kukunoris. The sequence continues at coordinate 64,752,613 of CM056050.1, read as the reverse complement.
CACTTGTTTGTCCCTTTTTTTGTATTATTTTTCACTTTTCTTCCTATTACAAGGAATGTAAACATCCCTTGTAATAGGACTAGTGTGTGACAGGTCCTCTTTATAGAGAAAGGCGGGGTCAATTAGACCCCACATCTGTCCTCCAGGCTGGAAAGCATGGAATTGGTAAAAAAAAAAACATCTCATGCTTTCAGCTGCGATCATGTTCGTTCAGCACAGTAGTGTAGTGTGTAGCATGTTCACCTAGCAGCAAAAGGGTTGCTGGTTCGAATCCCGCCCGTGACACTATCTGCCTGGAGTTTGCATGTTCTCCCTGTGCGGGTTTCCTCCCACAATCTAAAAACATGCTGTAAATTGGATCCTGTCTAAATAAGCCCTAATATGCAGTAGGATATTTAGGTTTTGTGCTTCCCTAGGCCTGACCAAATTTTGGCACCCCCCTAATAGAAAAATGACCCACCCTTCCTGTCAAGGCCACACCCTGTTTTTTTATGACCCACCCAGGAATTTTCAGGGGACACACACAAGTTCTGTGGGGGGGGGGGGGGGCACAGGAGACCCTTAATTTGCCTAGTTTTTCGATCACTTCCTGTTTGGCTATGGGGCAGGAAGTGAAGGCCAATCTCCCCAAACGGACAGGGATAATACAAAATAAACTGACAGAGCTTCTAACCCCCCCCCCCCCCAACTCTATCCAAAATGAAAGAAATCCAAAAAATAAAAGTGATGATTATTGTTCCAGTTTAACCCCAAATTTCAGATCATTTTATTGAGAGGCTTAAGAAAATATAACCATGCCAATAGGCCAGGATCCAGCGTTGCTAATATGTATGAATGTGTGTTAGGGACCCCCACAAACACCACCCAATGTTAAATCAACTATTTTCTTGTTTGTTTTGGGGATGCCTGCACCCCTGATAGGGTAAAGACACCTCACAAATGTTGTCACTTTCTACTTAATTCATTCACTTCCTGCCACACAGCCAAACAGGAAGTGAGGGAAACACCTGAGTAATGTTTTGTTGGGGACACACAGATCAATATAAATAGTTTCCCATTTTGGAAATGGCATTTTGCTGTGTACACCCCAAATTAGTAGGAATCTTGGACTTTGGGGTCCATTTACTAAAGGCAAATCCACTTTGCACTACAAGTGGACAAGCAAGGAAGAAAACTCAAAACTTGGCGGGATTGGAAGTAAAAACCATCAGTGCTTCCCTTCTGATTTTCATTGCCTACGCTTCTACTGCAGAGCGGCTTTGCCTTTACTAAACCCCAAAATAACTAATCATTTGGGGTGTACACTGCAGTGCAATTTGCTTAATGGTGACACTAGTTAGATTGACCTGTGTCCCAAAGAAAAGACCATTGGTAGGGTTTTAACCTCACTTCCTGTTCAGCTGTGTGACAGGAAGTGAAGCCAATTTTAGGAAAAGGGACACAAAGCCCAGCCTAAAAACACTAGCAGGGGTTCTAACACTCAATTGGCTTCCCTCAAACAACCCACAATTAGAATAGGATTGTCTTGTGCTAGTTTCAAGCACAGCGCTGTAAATCAGCACTTCAAGCCTGTCCACCAATACACCACCCCCCCCCCCTCCAACAGGCCATGTTTGCAGCTTTTCCTACATCTTGCACATGTGCTTTAAAAAGTCAGTCTGGACATCAGTTCTAGGAAACAATACTTACCGCTTTGTCCTTCCTTTTCTGGTGACTAAACATTTCATGCATACACACCAGGAAAGAGCTTAGAGACAAATCACACTTGATGGTTTAGGCCCAAACTAGTTCAGCTGCAGCGGTTGAAATCCATAGCAGGAAAAAAATATCACAAAACAAACTTCAAAATTTGAAAGTAATTTTATTGGTCCACAAAACAAGGAAAGCAAAACAAAAAATTACAAATAAACACACCAAAAATATATAAAAACACCTAAAAACAAAAAAGACCAACGTTTATTTCACAGTCATTGGAAAATAAATCATGCTTTTGAAATAACAGGATAGACCCACAGGATTAAAACATTAGTCATTAACATCTTGAGAAACATTTAGCAAAATTATGTAGCAGAGAAAACATCAAAAAATACAAAACTTGCTCCAAAACATCTCTGTTTCACTCCGCCATTCCTTCCAGCCAGCAAATCTGCCCCCTCTGAGGGGCAGCTGACACGTGCAGTATCCACGCTTTTTATAACATGTGTGCTAATGAACCAATTGGAAACACATGAAGAAATGTCAGCCTCTAGTTTGTGTGCACTTGGAACTGCTTACACCTGTTAAGGATGTCCTTAAATTACTAAGCCAAAAAAACAGCTTTCTGAGCATGCTCAGAAAGATGCAAGTCATTTTCAGGATGAAACTTCCAACTTCTTTTTCTAACTGTTCGAGCATGCCCAGTTCACTCGAAATGCAGTACCAGAATCAAATCTGCAATGGCGGATGAAAGCATTAGAGGTGTTTAATTTTTTTTTGGTCCCCATGAAGTGATGCTTTACAAGCTGAACGGGAGGTCTTATAGAATTTTTACGTAACAAACCTAAATAGTAATAATTTAAAAGCCCCTGTCCCTAGTAGCTCACAGTCAGAAGCGAACAAGCAGCATTTTTATTGTTTCCGGTTACCAGTTTAGATTTACAGATGAGGTCTAGTGCTATAAATATTCCTCTTGCTGTTACGCACGCTATGATACCTCACATGTGTGGTTTGAAGAATGTTTCCATATGTGGGCGGGCCTTAAATGTGTAAGCCCTGCCCACATATTGAACCCCCGTTCAAACCCCACATGTGAGGTATCATAGCGTACGTTAGAGCGAGAGCAATACTTTTAGCACTAGACCTCCTCTGTAAATCTAAACTGGTAACCTGAAACACATAAAAAAGCGTTGCCTATGGGTATTTTCAAGTACTGAAGTTTGGCGCCATTCCATGAGTGTGTGCAATATTAAAGTGTAACATGTTGGGTATCTATTTACTCGGTGTAACATCATCTTTCACATTATGGCCATAAATTGGGCTAACTTTAGTGTATTCTTAATTTGTAACCACTTGAGCCCCAGAGCATATTACTGGTCACTGACAGGGCCATTTTTTGCATTTCAACACTGCGTCATTTTGACTAACAATTGCGTGGTTGTGCGACGTGGCCCCCAAAAAAATTTGGCGTCCTCATCCTCCCCCCCCCCCCCTAAAAAATATTTTTTTTTTTTTTGTTGGTGGTATTTGATCACCTCTGCGTTTTTTGTTATTTTTGCTTGACCCAAAAATATAGCGACAATTTGGTAACTAAAAAAACATCTTTTTTACTGTTTGCTATAATAAATCTCCCCCAAAATATATTCAAAAAATGTTTGCCCTCAGTTTAGGCCGATAAGTATTCTTGGACATATTTTTGGTTGCAAAAAATCACAATAAGCGTTTGATTGGTTTGGGCAAAAGTTCTAAGTAGGGGTTGGTCTTATGGGTTTTTTTGGAATAATTTTTTGTTTTACTAGTAATGGTGGCTATCATTGTTTTTTCTGGCTACTGCGACATTGTGGCGGACACATTTTTGTGAGATTTGGCATTTTTGTAGCGAGCAATGGTATAGAAATGCATTGCTTACTATAAAAATGACACTGGCAGGGAAGGGGTTAACACTAGGGGCGCGGAAGGGGTTGAATATGTTACCTGGGTGTGTTCTAACTGTAAAGGGGGTGGGACTGTGTAGGGGAAATGACAGATCGCTGTTCATACATTGTAGGGACAGACGAGCAGGCATTCCCCCCCCCCCTGACAGGACCGGGATAAAGGGGAACTCCACCCCAAATTATAAAAAAAAATGGCGTGGGGGTCCCCCTTCAGGTGCACAACAGGCTCTTAGATTTGATCTGGAACATAAGGGGTTAAACCCACGCCAAAAAACGGCGTGGGGTTCCCCCTCAGATCCAGACCAAACCCTTCTCCCAGGCACGCAGTCTGGCCGGACAGGAATGGGGGTGGGGACGAGCGAGGGCCCCCCCCCCTCCTGAGCCGTACCAGACCACATGCCCTCGACATGGGGGAGTGTGTGCTGTGGGGGAGGGGGGCACTGCCCCCCCACCCCAAAGCACTCTTGTCCCCATGTCGATAGGGACAAGAGCCTCTTCCCGACAACCCTGGCCGTTGGTTGTCGGGGTATGCGGGCGGGGGGCTTATCAGAATCTGAGAGCCCCCTATATTAAGGGGGCCCCCAGATTCTGGCCACCCACCCTATGTGAATGAGTATGGGGTACATCGTACCCCTACCCATTCACCGGGTGGAAAAGTGTAAACACAAAAAAAACACACAGAAAAAAATAATTTATTAGTCAGCTCCGGGGGTCTTCTGCCGGGACCCCCCACCACCAGCCCATTGGGCCCCGGGCTTCGCCGTCTTCTGCCGGGGGGGGACACCCATCGATGCTCTCCGCCATGTCCAGCCAGGCCCCCACCCCTCCGGCGGAAGACGGCAAAAGAAGCCCTGGCCCCTAGTAGGAGCCAGGCAGAAGCCGGCGACGAAATCCGGGGTGGGATGTACGACCCTCGCCCCGGAGAAGACGACGGAAGCCCGCTGCCCTCATCAAACAAGCACGGAGCTTCGTGGTGAAGGGGGCAGCGGCAGAAGAGAGCGACGAGAAGCCCGCCACGTCCAAGTCCTGGATGGGATGTGCGACCCCCGTCCAGGCCGAAAAATTCGAAGGGGGCGGCGGCAGAAGACCCTCAAAGTTAAAACCACGTTCACCAGGTGAATGGGTAGGGGTACGATGTACCCCATACTCATTCACATAGGGTGGGGGCCCGAAATCTGGGGGCCACCTTATTAAACGGGGCTCCCAGATTCTGATTGGCTCCCGCCCGCATACCCCGACAACCAATGGCTAGGGTTGTCGGGAAGAGGCTCTTGTCCCGATCGACATGGGGACAAGAGTGCTTTGGGGTGGGGGGGCAGCGCCCCCCTACCCCAAAGCACACACTCCCCCATGTCGAGGGCATGTGGTCTGGTACGGCTCAGGAGGGGGGGGCCGCTCGCTCGTCCCCACCCCCATTCCTGTCCGGCCAGACTGCATGCCTGGGATGAGGGCTTGGTACGGATCTGGGGGGGAACCCCACGCCGATTTTGGCGTGTGTTAACCCCTCACGTTCCGGACCAAGCCGGAGAGCCTATTGTACCCCTGGGGGGGAAGCCGCGCCGGTTTCACATTTGAAATTTGGCGCGGAGTTCCCCTTCAGTGTCAGCGCAGCCCGAGAACAGCTCGGAGCTTGCCGTGCGCCGCTCCAGGCAGTGCAAACACTGCTACGCCGCCTGGTATTTACCAAGGATTTCCCGGCGTACTGAAGAGGCGCGCGGTAAGCTCCGATTTTTCCCTCTGCGCATGCCCAGTATGCAAGTGAACCTTCCGAGGTTCTAGCGTACTTTGCAAGGGCACGGGGATCGGGTCCCAAAAGTCACTTTCCCTTTCAAATCGGCCCGCCACACAAGTTTAAACACATGTCACTACACTTCCCCTGCATCACCCCCCTCCCTCCCCTCATAAACTCCCGCCCGAATCCCCGATGTTTACATTACTAAATGCCGCACGCCAGCTCTGTACTGGCGTGCTGTGCGCCCTCTCCTGGGCGCATTAGGCACTTTAGTAAATGAGGAAACACGCTGCACTGGCAGCGTGTTTCTTTTGTAAATCTCAAAAACAGGTTTACTCCTGCTTGTGCACCATGAGTCTTGGCGCACAGGCTTGGTAAATCAGCCCCATAGTACAGGAGATGGTCACATCGGCGCCGCCCCCACCTCTGCAGGCACCTGGGTGCAAAGCACCCTGTGCACCCTGCCTAGGATCGGCCATGCATCCTTCGATTTTGCTTTTAAATGTCCTTATCTCTTCTGAGAAATGCTCATTTCCTGTTCTTCTGTCTGTAACTCACCACCGTAATGCAAGGCTTTCTTCCTGGTGTGGAGAACGCCTCTTAAGGGGGCGAGCAGGAGTGTTAGGACGCCCACTAACACACAGCTCCTTTCTCTATCTGCAAAGTAGAGAGTGTCCTGACTTGCCTGCTCGCCCCCTCCCCCCTCAAGAGGCTTTCTCCGCACCAGGGAAAAAGCCTCCCATTACGGTGGTGAGTTACAGATAGAAGAACAGGAAGTGAGGATTCCTCAGAAGAAATAAGGACATTTAAAGGCAAAATCGAAGAATGAGGTAAGTGAAGGAGGACTGCACTAAGGTAAAGGAAGCTATTTAGGAAAAATAATTTCCTTTACAACCCCTTTAATTCTTTTTTTCGTTTTAAAAAAAGAAGACATACAATATGAGTACCATAGTCACCACAATATACAGGTTACAGTTTAGTAAGTCAACCACAAGAGGTATCATCCAATTTCTGAAGAGTCATAAACTCTATGCTTATGGTTCCCATTTTGTACATTTAGTATGAGTGTGTGCGATCTGTGGAGCAGCTGTCTATATTAGATCTCCCTGGTCTCATTGGGGATATCCTACAACCTTGCGCTGTCTGTGAGGTATGAATTACTCTTGGGATCCTATTATATCTTTGTACTCCGGAAATAAATTCAGTCCAATAGAACCAATTGGTGTGGAAACAATCCTCCCTACCGTTTGCTTATGTTATTACTGCCTCCATCTGTTTAGTTTAATCTTGACAAATCATAGGCTGATAGAAAGGCCACCACTTGCTTACAGAATAGTGGAATACACATTTTTGCTGCTTTCAAATGATAAATGAGCATAGAGGGTCTGCAATGTTAAAAAGGGGACAGGTAGAGCAGAAATAATGCCAAAATTTTGGGCATTTGATTGTCCATTCATTTAAATATCCAGGGTTTGACCTGTTGCCAGAATTCTTGGCTCCATATACTAGACATGTGCAGACTGGAATATTTTGTTTCGTTTGGAAAATAAATTTATTTAGTTACTCCCGAAAATCGTTTTGATTTATCTCAATTTTCGCTGGGGAATAGCTTTCGTCCGAAAATCCAATAATACTTGGTTTCTGTCGAATGGTCAAAAGAATATTCAACGGAACGTCAAATATTTACGTCGAATGGTACATTTCCGTTCGAATATTACGCCTATAGAATTCTAATGTTGTATGACTAGTAATAATGTCGAATCCATTTTCTCATAAATCGAAATCTATTCTCTGTAATGTCGAATCTATTATTTCTATAGTGTCGAATCTTTTCTCTATGATGTTGAATCTTTTCCCTATAATGTCGAATCTTTTCCCTATAATGTCGAATCTCTCTATATCGAATTTTTACCGCAACAAAAGCGAAAGTAAAGCATTCTTTATGTCGGATCTTTCGGTTTTCGCTTCTTGCGCTTTCGTTATCGTTTGTTAAAATGATAACGAAAAAAATGATTTTCGGACGAAAATGCATCCACCAGTTAAGGGATAGGAAATTGCATATTTTCATGTCTTTTCATAGACGCAATGGAGGGTTAACATGTTCTGTATGTCCAACTGCAGGTGTTTTGTCAGCAGTCTGCCTTTTCACCCAGCAGCAGGCTCCTTCCAGAAGAGAGAGTGGGAAAGAGAGCCATGAGTCAGTCAGCTCACATAAATCAAGAACTATGGACATCTGAGACTATTAACAAGGCCTGGGTATCAGGTAAGATGTGGGCCTAGCAATGCAGTCCTACTCTCACCAAAAGTTTTACAAAGCCTCCATGCTCCAAAACCCAGAGCAAGACTTATTAAAATTCAGAGAAAACAGCAAGTTTGTTTTCTTCTCATCAGCCATAAACTCGGTAGCTCTCACCATGTGTATGAGAAAAACCTATGTAACACATATCCATAATAATGCCATCCAATGCCTCACAGTATACTACCTCTACTCTTATAGGAGACTTCCAGCTGCAGTTTTTTTTAAAACATGCGGGGGTTGCTTTAACCATTAATATATAAAGGGATTGGAATGTATAAAATGAATACATTTTAGGCTTACATGAAATGCCCTACTGCCTGTAGTAATATTAAAATTAGTAACTGAAATAAATAAAAACAATAGTTGATTTTTTGCAACTAACGGTATCTATAGCCTAAGCATACCATGCAAAAAAAAAAAATATATATATATATATATATATATATATATATATATATATATATATATATATATATTTCTCCATTTGTTTTTATTAGAAACCATAAATATTATGATCTACACAAATGCTAATGTACATGGGTGTCTAAAATGCATTCAGCATGCTATTACATTTATAAATTGACCAGAATGGCCAAGAACATTTGGTTTTGGTTTTCTACTTACTAGAATGGATAGAACACCTGAGAGACAGAACTTGCAGGATATATAGATTTTACAACCTAGTTAACTATGAAACTATATGCAAATTAATGTAATTAAATGTCAGTAATGACAGGAACATATAATTTATTGTGATTTGAAAATTACAGCTTTGCTGGTCCTTAGCCTAGGAGAATATTTGTATATTCAGTCTTGACACATAACAATGGCAATTAAACACGACATTCACTAAAAGCTGTTCTGAATATATTATAATTCTTCTAACAAAAGTTATTTAGAGAGCACCTCTCCAAAAAATCTGGTTTATTCATTTGAGTGTTGCAGGCCACATGTGTTTATTGCTAATGACATACTTATTCACATTAATGATACTTTGTATGAATATATAAAGATTATACTCGGCACAATTTTATTTAGACTATTTATCCATAATTGCCAAAAAGTAATTTTTAATATGTATTCCTATCTTCTAGTAAACATTTCCCAGCATATTGGCAGCCTATTTGTTCAATGTACAAGATTATTTTGAATCCGATAAGGAACGATGTAAAAATGAATGTTAGCTACTTTATTAGTCCAGACCTCTTCCTTGCTAGTAACTCCCCCAGTATCCTTTGCTTAAATTGAAAGTAAACTCTAACAAAATTACATTTAGCCTTCTAAACTAGTAATGGCAGCGATCAGCATTTTTTTTGTGACTGCAACATTATGGCGGACACATTGGACAATTTTGACACATTTTTGGGACCATTGTCATTTTCACAGCAAAAAGTGTTATAAAAATGCATTGACTACTGTGAAAATGACAATTGCAGTTTGGGAGTAAACCACTAGGGGGCGCTGTAGGGGTTATGTGTGACCTCATGTGTGTTTCTAACTGTAGGGGGGCGGGGGTGGACTTGTGACATCATTGATCGTCTTTTCCTATATCAGGGAACAGACGTTCAGTGACACTGCCACTGTGAAGAACAGGGAAGGTGTGTTTACACTCACCTCTTCCTGTTCTTCCGCTCCTGTAACCGATCGCGGGACACCAGCGGCGATCAGGTCCGCGGGTCCTGCAGCCACGGTCACGGAGCTTCGGACAGGGTCGTGGGCGCGACTCACAGCTGGGCACTTAAAGGGGACGTACCTGTACCTGCCTGTGCCCAGCTGTGCCATTCTGCCACGTATATCGGCGTTAGGCGGTCCTTAAGTGGTTAATACCACAATGGAAGCGTATCAGACCAGTTTAAAGACAAACATAGAGTTTAAAGAGAATTTTTTTTTAATTTTTTTGCCAACAATGGCTGACATATTAATTACAATTCATGATCGTAATTAAGAAGTCAAATGTAATGCATTTATATATAAAAATATATATATTGTTTAAAAACTGCCATTTTCCCACCGCAGACAAGGAAGAGGCAGATTAGGAGATCTGCCTAGTAACAGCCACTTCAATTTTTTTTGTAGCCTTTTGGGCTAACTTTTTTTAGGGTGGACCTCTCCTTTAATACTCCTAATTGAGACAAGTGCCTAATATAGAGGGATATAGTTTGTTCATATTACATGAATGAGGTTTACAACAATTTAAAAAACATGCCAAGCCAAGTAACAAAGCAACAAAGATTCATCAATAATTCTACCCCTTTCCAAACACTGATTAGGCCTCGTCTTAAATATTAATTTCAGTTTTGGTCACCAATCCTCAGAAAATACATTGCTGTATTGAAAAAGGGCTCAGTGAAGGGCAACAAAATGATTACGGTGCTTAAAAAGGGATATGATTACAGTGTATAAACATATCAAAGGTGACTTCAGTAATTTACTCTACTGTTTACTGTAATGCCCTGTACACACGATCGGTCAATCTGATGAGAACGGTCTGATGGATTTTTCCATCAGTTAACCGATGAAGCTGACTGATGGTCAGTCGTGCCTAACCACCATCGGTTAAAAAAACAATCGTGTCAGAACGCGGTGACGTAAAACAAAATGCTGAAAAAAATGAAGTTCAATGCTTCCAAGCATGCGTCGACTTGATTCTGAGCATGCGTGGATTTTTAACCGATGGACGTGCCTACAGACGATCGTTTTTTTTTCTATTAGTTAGGTATCCATCAGTTAATTTTAAAACAAGTTTGAATTTTTTAAACCGATGGATAAATAACCAATGGGGCCCACACAAGATCGGTTTGGTCTGATAAAAACGGTCCATCAGACCGTTCTTATTGGATTCACAGATCGTGTGTATGCGGCATAAGTTATCTGAAGAGGACCCAGGCCATGATCTAGGTTAGAAGAAATTAGGTTTAACCTTAGATTGTAGAAATGGTTATTTACTGTTTGGCTGCGTACACACGATCAAATCTATCTGCTGGAAACGGTCGGCCCGACCGTCCCAACAGAAAGATTCAATCATGTGTACGGGCGAGCCGACAGATTTGGCCAGCCGACAGATTTGAAAGCATGCTTTGAAATCTGTCGGCTGGGAACCCGTCCGCCCGACATGTCTGCTGGTTAGTACGCTAACCAGCAGACATGTCTTCTCGCACACGCGTCGAATGGTTTTGACGCATGCGCGGAAGTGTTTTACTTCCTGGTGCGGTGATGTGGCGGCGTCAACGTCACCGCCACGCCACCGACACGTCAGCGCGCTGTCTGCTGGCGGGGATTTTGGTTTGATCGTGTGTACACGCGATCAAACCAAAATGACAGCAGACAGATTTGTTCAAGTCGGTCGGCCCGACCGATTTGAACAAATCTATTTGGTCGTGTGTACGCGGCCTTAGAGCAGTAAACATGTGGAATTTTTTTTTACTTTTATATGTCTTTCTCAAGAAGCAGACGATACATGGATATGGGAATTTTTAGGGAATACAATTAACACACACATACAGTAGGCTGAACTGGAAGGACGTGTATCTTTTCTTTTTTTAACCTTATAATCCTTATAATTTCAGGCCAATGTTAAAAGCAGTATAATCATATTTTCTGGATCAAATGCTGGTGAATCTTTGTATTGTTTATTATCTCTAAATGATGTGCCTTGGTAGTCCACAACTACATTTGAAGTAAACAGTTGACACCCATTCAAGCCTATCTTCATCTCAATGAAATCTCCAACGCAGTCTTCATCTGAGATGTGCACTGCTCTATGCTGATAGTACTTGGTAACATATAATTTGTATACGACAGAAGATTTAAAATATGCTTCTCTTCTGACCTCGGGTTTTGCAGCTGCTTTTCCATTATGAGCATTTTACTGAACACAGAGACAGCATTTCCTCTGCCAAGTAGGATAATTAATAAGAGCCAGTCAATGGAGATTACATCAAAACATGATTTGACCTAAGTCACCACTATTGCTTTCATGTAAATTAAGTCTTTGGAATAAATTATTCGGCTAAAATACATTATGTTCTTGGAAACTAAATATTTACAGTTTACTTATAATGTGTATTTCTAGTTCTGGATGACATTTATGCTTTACATTGACACCAGAGACAAAGCAAAAGCAGTAAAGAAAATTGAAATAAAAAAAAGTGATGATTGGCCAAATTAAGAGCTTTTATTTCCCCAGGAACTTCACATAAATGCATTGGAGCCAATGCTGAAGATAATTTTTTTTTTGTGGTTTAAAAGCATATCTAATATATATATATATATATATATGGAAAGGAGAATATATTTGGGACTTTAGATACACTTCTATGTATACTCAAATAGGAACGAGGAAGAAAAAAAAATTACATAAAAAAACTAAATTTTATTTAAAAAAATATAAAAATATTAGAGAGATGCAGAACCAACAAAGCTGCCTAACATACATTACACAGTAGATAATGCACTAGCCCTGGGTCTACACGTTTCACGGCTGCCCTGCTTCTTCAGGACCACTTGGATGTAGTTCAATAGAAGAGAATTTTTGATAATCATAAAAAGCAAATCTACAAGATAAAGGAAGAGCATAAGTCAAAAAAATTATAACAATAATGTATTCTTACATTTTATTCACACATTGGTATAAATTAGGGATGGTCCCGATGTTCGTTTGTCTGCAAACGAACCGAACATATGGGGTGTTCACAACAAATTTGAGCGCCGCGCAGCGACTCATAATGCACTGCGCCCATTTTCACAGCAATATCTGCTGGGAGAGCAATGCTTGGCCAAAGGCAGGGTGCTAAGTTCAGGCCCCCCACTATGAGATTTGACAAAGCAAGCTTTCACACTGGAGCGTGTGTTTGTAAGTTTTGAACACTTTAGATGCATGCTGGGGTCCATATAGCTTACAGTGAAAAGCCCCCGCTGCTGCCATCATTCATAGCTGCGTATGTACTTGCCTGTTTACACTGTTTTTATCCTGCAAGATTTTAAAATAAAAACGGTATTACACTATCACCGTTTTTGTGGCTCATTGCGGTGTTGAATTTTTTTACAGATTAAATTATTGGAACATCAAGTTCTTTTCAAAAAGGAGCCATCTGTGTTGGATTCATTGGAAACTGATCCTATTTTGGAGAGATTGTATTAAGAAGGATCCTGAAAGAACCGCTTAAATCTGGTGAGCGCATTTTGATTGTCACTTCGGTTGAAGCACTTTATTATGCACGTTGCACTTTCTGAGAGCACGGTGGTTGGAGCATAAATTTGGAACACAGCAATTTCGTTACCAGTTCTACATTTGCAATTATTTTGAACTTTTTTTCATTAATTAATTGGTGATTATATGGATATTATTTTACACTTATTGTGCCCTTTGTACCTTTCATTCACATTTTTTAGTCACTCTCTGGAGCTGCACTTGTTGTAATTTTCAATCTTTATTTTCATTTATTGGCGCCGGTTTCCATTTTCTTTTCATATTCACTTCATAAGGCTGCTTACATGGCGGTCATATGTAATGTGATAACATGGAGAGGTTCAGAGAACTTGAGCTAGATTGGGCAGGTTAGTTAGTGGCGTGCATTCAGTTTAGTATATATATACGCACACACATCAGTCAGTGTAGAATATATATACAGTGCAGGCAATGTATTAAAGTGGTTGTAAACCCCACTTTTTGACTTTTACTTACAGGTAAGCCTATAATAAGGCTTACCTGTAGGTATAAAGAATATCTCCTAAACCTGTACGGTTTAGGAGATATTCCCCTCGCAATGCGCCGCTGATTGCAGCGGCGCATGCGCAGGGGGGAATCCACGGCGAAAGGACCGGCACTTGCCGGACCTTGCCGATTTGAAATCTCCTGCGCGCACGCGTGAGAGTGACGTCATCGCCGCTCCAGCCAATCACAGCTGCCTTTTGTTTTGCAGGTTTAAAAAAAAAAAAATAGTATTAGCGTTTTACAACTGCTTTAATATATATATATTTATATATATATATATATATATATATATATATATATATATATATACACAATGCAGTCAGTGCAGATTATATAATACAGTGCATTGAAGTGGTCAGAATTAAGAAAAGAAAAAGGCATGGGGTCTGAGGATATACATGGACTCCTCCCAGCAATAAAGGCCCGCACTGTAGCCATCTTTCAGCTATAGTGCGGGTGGAAGGTGGTTAAAGGGGTGTTCCAGCCAAAAATGGTGTTTATTAAAAGTCAGCAGCTACAAAAAGTGTAGCTGCTGGCTTTTAATAAACACTCACTTACCTGCTCCTGCGTTCCAGCAACGCGCCGACCGGGGCTCTGCTCCTCTCCCCCCCTCCCCGACCGGCGTCTCTATCCCGACTAAGGGCAACCAGCCGTGACAGCCTTCGGCTTCACGGCCGGGCACCCACTGTGCATGCGCGAGCCGCACTGCGCATGCGTGCGCGGCGTGGCTCGCCGCTGATTGGACAGGCAATTGCCTAGGACCTGTCAGTGTCCTAGGCCATCGCCTACAGGGAGGAGCTGAAATAAGGCGATTACGCCTAATCGCCTTACCAGCCCCTCGGCAGAAGCAGGAAGTGGGACAGGAAGTCCCACTCCTCCTGAAGCCCCCACTCCCCCCAAAAAAAAATTCATGCCAAATGTGGCATGTAAGGGGGTAAGGAGTGGGATAAGCGGAAGTTCTATTTTTGGGTGGAACTCCGCTTTAATGAATGGATAAAAAATGTACCAAAGGTCCGCATGTAGATTTGACTGCAATTGTCATTCACGTATAGAAGAATATTCTTTTCATTTTTGACATGTTTGATGTTTTTTGTTTTACTTAAAAATGGAACTTCCACTTTTTGGACTCCCCCCCTTCCCCACTCCGGTGTCACATTTGGCACCTTTCAGGGGGAGGAGGGAGCAGATATCTGTCTAATACAGGTATTTGCTGCATAGATTGCCACGATGATCACAGTGACCTACACCACGTACAGCGTCTACTCTGCCCCCCCCCCCGCTGTCTTCTGGGAGACAGAAGACAGCAGGGACCAGTGAGGACGCACAGCGCAACTCGCGCATGCACAGTAGGGAACCAAGAAGTGAAGCCACAAGGCTTCACTTCCCGATACCCTCACCGAAGATAATGGTGGCAGCACCCGAGAGCCAACGAACAGGCTGCCGACATTGCGGGCGTCCTGGACAGGTAAGTGTCCATATATTAAAAGTCAGCAGCTACAGTATTTGTAGCTGCTGACTTTTAATATTTTTTTTTTCGGTGGAACACCACTTTAAGATATTTTTCTGGATCAACAAATAAGTTCTATATATTAGCAAACTACAACTTCACAAAAATTATATTTTCCAGTCTTTCTAAATGTTTTCTTTTTGATTTGTTGCAAAAAGTTGAAAATTTAATGAACAAATTATTGGATTGAAACCATGTGGGAAGCATGTTTTAAATTGTCCTAATAGGCAGGCTTGTGCTTAGTATTCATGCTGCCCTAGGTACATATAAATTAAACATCCTACGTACAAGCTTCAACCTTATTTTCCATATTATGTGATTGGAACAGTGAACATTAAACCCAGAATGCAGCATCTAAAGAATGATGATAGTTGATATCCAGAGCTCTGAGGGTTTACTTTTCATTAAGCTACAGATAAAAATAATATTAATTACCTAATGAGAATCTCAAGATTCCTTCTCAAACCCTTCCCAATTCTGCGCTGGATTTACAACTAGTGGCAAAAAATGGACACACATATACAAAATGCATGAGCAAATACATCTCTGTGACAGCAAATAAAAATAAATCAGAATTAAACATTCCAGCTAGATACAATACAGTATAATTGTAAAACCATTGTTGCTCCTTTTAAGTGTAACTATGTGCTAAGTGCTACTTAAATAAGAGGCTAAGTACCTCTATCCATCAGTCTGTAGAGTCCCTATAATATACTCTTAATCTAAAATTATCTATATTGACTATGCCAGCAGGGAGACCATTGGCATTGGATCCGTCACTGCAAGGATGGGCAAGTATTTGGATGCCTTTTTACAGGAGAGTATAATTAACCCTTTCATGCCTAAGCCTATTTCTGACATTTGGTGTTTACAAGTTTAAAATCCGTCTTTTTGCTAGAAAATTACTTAGAACCCGCAAACATTATATATATATATATATATTTTTAAGCAGAGAATCTAGAGAATAAAATGGTGATTGTTTCAATATTTTATGTCACGCAGTATTTGTGCGGCGGTGGTTTAACTGCTTGCCGACCGCCCGCCGTCATATTACTGCGGGACAGCGGCACACCTGAGCGAGAGCCCGTAGCTATACGTCCGCTTTAAAGCGGCCGCTAGGGGTCGTGCGCATGTCCCCACTCGCCCCCGAGTCCCACGCGCTTGCCCGGCGGGTACGATCGCCGCCGGGCACCCGCAATTGCTCGTTACAGAGCGGGGAACGGGAGCTCTGCGTGTAAACACAAAGCTCTAGTTCCTGTCAGCGGGGGAAATGCTGATTTTCTGTTCATACAATGTATGAACAGAAGATCAGTGATTTCCCCTAGTTAGGCCACCCCCCCATACAGTTAGAACACACCAGGAACACACTTAACCCCTTCCCTGCCCCCTAGTGTTAACCCCTTCACTGCCAATGGCATTTTTATAGTAATACAATGCATTTTTATAGCATTGATCGCTATAAAAATGCCAATGGCCCCAAAAATGTGTCAAAAGTGTCCGAAGTGCCCAGAGTAATGTCGCAGTACTGAAAAAAAATGCTGATCGCCACCATTACTAGTAAAAAAATATATTAATAAAAATGCCATAAAACGACCCCCTATTTTGTAAAAGCTAGAACTTTTGCGCAAACCAATCAATAAAAGCTTATTGCGATGTAGAAGAATACGTATCGGCCTAAACTGAGGAAAAAAAATGTTTTTTTATATATTTTTGGGGGATATTTATTATAGCAAATAGTAAAAAATATTGAATTTTTTTCAAAATTGTCGCTATATTTTTGTTTATAGCGCAAAGAATAAAAACCGCAGAGATGATCAAATACCACCAAAAGAAAGCTCTATTTGTGGAAAAAAAGGACGCCAATTTTGTTTGGGAGCCACGTCGTACGACCGCACAATTGCCAGTTAAAGCGACGCAGTGCCGAATCACAAAAAGTGCTCTGGTCATTGGACAGCAATATGGTCCGGGGCTAAAGTGGTTAAACGCAACTTTTTTGGAAAAATGTATTTTCATGAATAAAAAAAAAAAGAAAAAGTAAAGTTTGCCCAATTTTTTTGCATAATGTGAAAGATGATGTTGCGCCGAGTAAATAGATACCCAACATGTCACGCTTTATAATTACATGCACTCGTGAAATGGCGACAAACTACGGTACCTAAAAATCTGCATAGGTTACCAGGTTAGAGTTACGGAGGAGGTATAGTGCTAGAAGTATTGCTCTCGCTCTGATGATCGCGGTGATACCTCACATGTGTGATTTGAACACTGTTTTCATATGCGGGTGCGACTTCCGTTTGAGTTTTCTTTGTTGCACAAGCTCGCGGGGAGGAGGGCGCTTTAACATTTAATTTTTTATTTATTTTTTTATAAAATTAAATTGTATTTTTTTTGTTACATTTTGATCACTTTTATTGCTGACACAAGGAATGTAAACATCCCTTGTGACAGTAATAGGTGGTGACAGGTACTCTTTATGGAGGGATCAGGGGTCTAAAAGACCCCCAATCCCTCCTTTGCACTTCAAAGTATTCAGATCGCCGAAAACGGCGATTCTAAATACTGTGTACTTAAATCCCGCGCCATTGGCAGCCAAGAAACCCGGAAGTGACGTCATGATGTCGCTTCCGTGTTTCCATTACAGAGACAGAATCAAAGCTGTTTACAGCTTTGATTCAGTCTTCAGCTGGACACTGGAGGGAGCGCATCGAGGATCGGGTCTCCGGTGGGACGGGAGGCCCGGTCAGAGCGGCGAGCGGCAGCGGGAGGGGGGGAATGTCCTGTATAACAACCGAGCGGCTTTTGGTTACTGCGTTTGTATATACAAATATTAGGCATGAGGACACCATGAAAGCCATAGGATGTTAATAAAAGGCAGGATATCTCTTAGGCCCCGTACACACCATTAAATAAATCTGTTCAAATCGGTCTGACAGACCGATTTGATCAGATTTGTCTGCTGGGCTATTTTGGTTTGATCGCTGTACACACGATCAAACCAAAATCCCTGCCGGCAGACACCACGTCACCGCACCAGGAAGTAAAACACTTCCGCGCATGCGTCGAATCCATTCGACGCATGTGCGGGCAGATATGTCTGCTGGTTAGCGTACTAACCAGCAGACAAATCGGACAGAGGGATTCCCAGCGATAAGAAATCCTATACAGCATAGGTTCCTACCAGTGCTCTCACTGTGCTTCTCCTTTAATTTTGATCCCTTTTCCTCCTTCTTTCCTTCTCCCTTACCTTATTTTTCCATTCAATGGGTTAATACTTCCCCCTTCTTCCCCCTTCTGCATCTACAGTATAAACACAGCCTATGTTAGTTACTGCACCTTTTTATTGTTGGAAACACAATATTATTATTTTTCTAAATAAAAAGATATATTAAAATTAAAAAAAGATTTGGCTGTAGTTCTTGATTTACAACACCGGCACGCCCTAGAGTGGTCTATGCCCTGGGCTCACACATGTATTGGTGTGACTAATTAAATGAGAAATAGAATTTGTTTTTAAAGGAAATAAAACTATCTACAAATAAAGCAACAGATATTTAATTTTATTTATGTTCCCTTAAAATAGGTTAGTTTACAGAAAGTTGATTGCCAATTTTGTTAGATGTCTTTACTGATGTTTCATCCAATTGTGGCTGTCCGATGTAGATCAATTTAATAGGCCAAATAGGTGATTTTATTATACCTTAATTGTTACAGCTGCAAACTACATCAACTAGATTAGCTTGGTTACAATATAAATTATTTGTAATTGGTCAACAGTTAAATTGAAAAGATTTCTTTCACAATTGTCTAGCTTCAGAATGCTGAGCTTCAAGAATAAAGACTAGGAGTTAGGCCCCGTACACACGACCGAGTTTCTCGGCAGAATCCAGCGAGATGCTCGCTGGGATCCATATTCTGCCGAGAAGCTCGATCGTGTGTACACTTTCGTCGAGCGTCCCGTCGGGAAGCTCGTCGAGCCAAAATAGAGAGCAGGTTCTCTATTTGCTCGACAGGCCATCGGGACTAATGGATCAACGCCTTTTTCGACAGCCTGGTCGACGAACTCGACGGGCGGCCGAGAACCTCGTCGGGCGGAACGATGGGTTTAGCCCGACGAGGTTCTCGGACGTGTGTACGGGGCCTTAGAGATAAATAGGCTACACTCACCGGCCACTTTATTAGGCACACTTTGCTAGTACCTGATTGGACCCCCTTTTGCTTTCAGAACTACCTTAATTCTTTGTGGCAGATTCAACAAGGTGTTGGAAACATTCCTCAGAGATTTTGGTCCATATTTACATGATAGCATCACACAGTTTCTGCAGATTTGTTGGCTGCACATCCGTAATGCAAATCTATTGTTCCACCACATCCCAAAGGTGCTGGGTGACAGTTGAGGCCATTGGAGTACAGCAAACTTATTGTCGTGTTTAAGAAACCAGTTTCACATGATTTAAGCTTTGTGACATGGTGCATTATCCTGCTGGAAGGAGCCATTAGAAGATGGATACACTGTAGTCATAAAGGGATTGACATGATCAGCAACAATACTCAGGTAGGCCGTGGCGTTTGGTATTAAGAGGCCCGAAGTGTGCCAAGAAAATATCCCTACACCATTACACCACCACCAGCCTGAACCATTGATACAAAGCAGGATAGATCCATGCTTTCATGTTGTTTATGTCAAATTGTGAACCCTACCATCTGAACGTTGCAGCTGTAATCAAGACCTATCAGACCAAGCAACATTTTTCCAATCTTCTGTTGTCCAATCTTGGTGAGCCTATGTGATCCAAAAATCTGAAAACAATCCCTGGTCCTTTCCATAAAATGCACAGATGTGAACATGAACCCTAGGAAACCATGTTAAATCGACTGCAGTGTGTTTCTGCAAAACTGAAAACACTAAAAAATTCACAGGTGTGAACCAGGACTAAATCCTCTTTCTTCCCCATTCTGATGCTAAGTTTGAACTTCAGTAAGTTGCCTTCACCATGTCTAGATGCTTAAATGCATTGATAAAGGGAAAACCGCCGCTCCAGACGACACTCTTCAGTGGTGAGTAAAGTTCAAAAACCCAAATGGGTGCAGGCAATGCGTGGTGCAATAGAAGGAAAGAAAAATGGACAGCCGCACTCCAATGGATGAAAAGACTTAAAAATAGTGCCTGTTTATTCCAGTCAAAAAACTAAAACAGCAAAAACAGCAAACAGTGGGGTAACAAAAGCTGACGCGTTTCACATCGACAACCGATGCTTAGTCATAGCTATGACATGTGACATTGGGGGTTATTTACGAAAGGCAAATCCACTTTGCACTACAAATGCAATCTACAAGTGCAAAGTGCACTTGGAAGTGCAGTCGCTGTAGATCTGAGGGGGATGTGCAAGGAAAAAAAATGAATTTTAGCTAGCACATGATTGGATGATAAAATCAGCAGAGCTTCCCCTCCTTTTAGATCTACCCCTCAGATTTACAGCGACTGTACTTTCGACTTGCGTAAGTCACTTACACCGTCGGATCTAAGTTGTAATGTTACGCTGGCCGCTAGGTGGCATTCCCGTCGATTTCTGCGTTGAATTTGCAAATGAGGGTGATACGCCAATTCCCGAACGTATTTGCGCGCCGAAATCAATGTATTTGCGGCGTACTATGGAGCATGCGCAGTTCCTTCGGCACGGGGGCACGCTTAATTTAAATACAGCACGCCCCCCTCCTTCCCTATTTGAATTATGCTGCCTTATGCCGTCCCATTTACGCTATGCTGCCGCAAATTACGGAGTAAGTGCTTTGAGAATACAGCACTTGCCCGTAAATAGTGCGGAGGCGTAGCGTAAAGGAGATATGCTACTCTACGCTAACAAAGGGCAGATCTACGAGAATCTGGCCCGTAGTTTGCATTTGTAGTGCAAAGTGGATTTGCCTCTCGTAAATAACCCCCAGTGTCATAATGACACAGACAATGCAGCTGAAAGGCTTTAAGTAACCTGTAAGTAATTTTGAAAGGTTTTTAAAGATAACCTGTCACCATTTTAAAGTGTTGTCTGGATGTGATTCTTATCTAGTGGCTAATAGATTGAAATTTAACACCTGCTCACAGTCAGATAGGAATCAGCTATATACCTCCCAACTTTCTGAGATAAGAAAATGGGACACATACACATTATACAGTATGTAGGCAAAAAACTCGCCCCCAGTTGCAAGGACCACTTTTCCATTACACTGGCATTTTAAAATAACAAATGTAATAATTTAGAGGTAGGATAAAAGGTTTAGTCTAACATTTTGGTAGTTAAGAGGAACATAGGGCCAGATTCAGCAAGAATTAGATTCCCGCAGAGTATCAGAGATACTCTACGCCACCGTACTTTACCTGGCTCTAGGAGGAATTCAGAGAGATTTTGGCCCGTAAGGTACGGCGGCGTAGTGTATTTCTCTCGGCGGAATCAAACTACGCGAATAGGGGGCGTGAGGCATTTAAATTAAGCGCGTCCCCGCGGCGATCAAACTGCGCATGCTCCGTTCAGAAATTTCCCGCCGTGCATTGCGCAAAATCACGTCGTTACATCATTTTTTTTTTGAGTAGCGTCGTTTACGGACATTCCTATTCCCGGACGACTTACGCAAAAAAAAAAAAAAAATTGAAAGTCGACACGGGAACGACGGCCATACTTAACATGGGCCGCGTAATGTTAGACCAGCTAATAGCTGGTTTAACTTTACGTAGCGAAAAAATTGACGTACGCGATTGCGAACGACGCTCGTAACTTCGTGGATCCCCGTAAAAAGCTCATTTGCATACCCCGACGCTGAAAACGACGCGAAATCCACCCAACGGCCGCAAAAAGATCGCAGCGTAGATCCGAAGGCGTACGAAGACGTAAGACTGTCAGATCGAAGCCTAACGATGCTGTATCATGGTTTGAGGATTCAAACTAGTGATACGGCGCGCAAAATTTGAAATTACTTAATCGCTCTCTGAATCTGGCCCTAAATTTCTGCTGCAGCAAACCGCAAGCAGTTTGGCCCTTAATTGCAGAAGAGACATGCAATGTTTCTCACACAATAAAATACACAATGTGATCTCTACATAATCTCTACCTGGCTGCTTGTGGTCTTTTCTAGCATGTAAACTGAGCTGTTCATGTACAGCTCAGCTTACATCACTGGCACACTCCCTGTGTGCCGTGATGACATCAGTCATCCCACGCTGGCCAATGAAGGCAGCCGAAGACCAGCACCCAGTAATAGATGCCAGCACTGACTACGGAGATGGACTGTTAAATGAAAAGTAAATTTAGCTCTGCCTTGTAGTGGTTGTAAAGGTAATTTTATTTTTTACATAACAAACATATCTATACTTGTCTGCTCTGTGCAATTCTATTGCACAGAGCGGCCCTGAACCTCCTATTCTTGGGTCCCCCAGCAGCACTCCTGGCTCCCATGTGGCCATTTGTGCGTGCTTGCTCCCGAGCCCTGTTGCTGTGTCCATTGACACAGGTAGTGGGACCTGCACCCTCATCACTGGCTTTGATTGGCAGCAGTGAGAGCCAATGTCTCCTGGTGCCCCAGCAAAGCCAGTGTGACCCGGAAGTGAGGGAAGAGAAAATCTGCAGAGAGGCACAGCGCTGGTTTAAATGAGGGCTTAGGTAAGTAAAAAGGGGGAGTGAGGGGGTATTCTAGGAGTGCATTAAGGTTAAAAAAAAACAACATTTTTTTTTAATCTGTATTATATGTGATGGATCAGAACACAATAGTCTAAGTTGGTGAAGTAAAACTAGAAAAATATATACATTAAACTATTTTTCAGAAATAAAAATCTGATAATTGGAACGTGCGTATATATTCACCCCTTTGTTATGAAACCCATAAAAAGCTCTGGTACAACCAATTACCCTCAGAAGTCACATAATTAGTGAAATGATGCCCCCCTGTGTACAATCTAAGTGTCACATGATCTGTCATTACATATAACACCTTTCTGAAAGGCCCCAGAGGCTGCAACACCTAAGCAAGAGGCACCACTAACCAAACACTGCCATGAAGACCAAGCAACTCTCCAAACAAGTAAGGGACAATGCTGTTGAGAAGTACAAGTCAGGGTTAGGTTATAAAAAAATATCCAAATCTTTGATGATCCCTAGGAGCACCATCAAATCTATCATAACCAAATGGAAAGAACATGGCACAACAGCAAACCTGCCAAGAGACAGCCGCACACCGAAACTCATGGACCGGGCAAGGAGGGCATCAGAGAGGCAGCACAGAGACCTAAGGTAACCCTGATGGAGCTGCAGAGTTCCACAGCAAAGACTGGAGTACATAGGATGACAATAAGCTGTACGCTCCATAGAGTTGGGCTTTTTGGCAGAGTGGTCAGAAGAAAGCCATTACTTTCAGCATAAAACACAATGGCACATTTTGAGTTTGCGAAAAGGCATGTGGGAGACTCCCAAAATGGTAGGAAGGTGCTCTGGTCTGATGAGACTAAAATGTAACTTTTTGGCCACCAAAGAAAATGCTATGTCTGGTGCAAACCCAACACATCACATCACCCAAAGAACACCATCCCTACAGTGAAACATGGTGGTGGCATCATCATGCAGTGGGGATGTTTTTCAGCAGTCAGACCTGGTAAACTGGTCAGAGTTGAGGGAAAGATGGATGACGCTAAATCCAGGGATATTCTTGAGCAAAACCTGTACGACTCTGTGTGTGATTTGAGGCTAGAACGGAGGGTCACCTTCCAGCAGGACAATCACCCCAAACACACTGCTAAAGCAACACTTGAGTGGTTTAAGGGGAAACATGTACATGTGTTGGAATGGCCTAGTCAAAGCCCAGACCTCAATCCAATAGAAAATCTGTGGTCAGATTTAAAGATTGCTGTTCACAAGCGCAAAAAGAGTGTGAGTGTGTAGCGCTTACACAATGCTAATTATGAAAAAAACATTGTGAATTAATGGAGCATAAAACAATGATTCACATCAATAATATATGCAAACATCAATATTAGATAAAAAAAAAAAAAAAAAAATATATATATATATATATATATATATATATATATATATATATATATATATATGAAAAGAAGTCCGTATGATGAAATAAGGCGTATGTATGTCACACCGCTATCAAGACACACAGACATGATAGTGCAATTGTTAACACACAAAAAATATACTAAAGTCCATATGAATCCAAAACAATCAAGTGAATAAGTGAATGGAATATAACAGGTGACTTTCTTCAAGTGTGCAGTAATCCTATCACCGAAAGTAATGCAGGCTTACCAGAGCCAATGGACTTAAGGTAACATACGCCACCAAAAGTCTAAAAAGGCTTATAGTGATAATATCACAGATGGTCACAACTCAGCCGGTCATCAACTCCTCTCCAGGATGGATGAATGGAAGTGGATGGGAAGCTATGCAGGAGATAATATTCCCTGGGATTTGGCTGAGATAAAATGCGCTTGTATACAAGTGGGGCGGCAATGGAGTCCACCCGACGCGTTTCGTGGCAAAGCACTTCGTCCCAGATCAAATCCCAGGGAATATTATCTCCTGCATAGCTTCCCATCCACTTCCATTCATCCATTGTGACCATCTGTGATATTATCACTATAAGCCTTTTTAGACTTGATTGTTTTGGATTGTTTTGGATTTATATTCTTTGTGTGTTAACAATTGCACTATCACATCTGTGTGTCTTGATATTGATAGCAGTGTGACATACATACGCCTTATTTCATCATACGGACTTCTTTTCATATAAATATATATATATATATATATATATATATATATATATATATATATATATATATATATATATATATTTGATCTAATATTGATGTTTGCATATATTATTGATGTGAATCAATTTTTTATGCTCCATTAATTCACAATGTTTTTTTCATAATTAGCATTGTGTAAGCGCTACACACTCACACTCTTTTTGGCTTTTTCTGGTTTTACTTCATACAAACCGTGTTAGCAGTAGTGTTGAGCGGAATACGCCATATTCGATTTCGCGACACTGCGCAAATATATAGAAGAATATTTGCGAATATTCGCTAATATCGAATATTCGTGATATTTTATCCCAAAAAATTTTTGCAAAAGGAATATCGCGCAATATTCCTTTTGCCGAATATTCGAGTTATTCTGATTGGCTCTGATGCAAAAGAAGGGCGCATCAGAGCCAATCAGAATAACTTGAATATTCGGCAAAAGGAATATTGCGCAATTATTTTCTCCGCCCTTCTTTTGCATCAGAGCCAATCAGAATAACTTGAATATTCGACAAAAGGAATATCGCGCAATATTCCTTTTGCCGAATATTCAAGTTATTCTGATTGGCTCTGATGCAAAAGAAGGGCGGAGAAGATAATCGCGCAATATTCCGTTTGTCGAATATTCGAGTTATTCTGATTGGCTCTGATGCAAAAGAAGGGCCGAGTAGCTGATGCGATTCTTTTATGTTGCCGAAAATTCGCAATGCGAATTTTCGGCTACATAAAAGGATCAAAATGAAATAATGATAAGCGCTTCAAAACGAGAAATGTGCAAACACCAAATAATTATAAAACTGATAACAAACCATAAAAAGCCTCAAATAAGCTTGAAATGGTCAAGGACACAGTGATGATAGTGATAAATGATCAAACAAACAGTCCCATGTGACAAGTGCATCTGTGTGTCAATAAATGAACTTCTCATTGACCAATGGAAGTGGTACTAAGTGTCAAGTTTAAACACTAATAGACAGTCTGTGTAAAGTGGTGGAGGAATGGGCTGTGTAGGATGTAATTGGAGTCTTCACTTGAGATGCTGTGCAGAATCTTTTAAATCCTTAAGGAGTATTGTAGTCCCCTTAGCTTAGGGTTGCTATATATGGGCATATAGTGATGTATCCTGCTACATTCGAGGCCTCGGTCTCTCAGTGAGGTTCCCTCTTCCTTTTTCCTTCTATCTGGGATGGTCCGGGTTCAGTACTCCATAGATAGAATGTGGGGAATTTGGAGTGAGAGAAAGAAAAAAATGCCTCCAATGGTGAAGTACATCGATGCCAATAAAGGGGGTTTTATTAAAAATGGGTGAAGGATGACAAAATAAAGTCCAAAATAGGTTGGACTGGATACAAAATCAATGAAGATAAAATTCAAATAAAAAAGACGAAGCGGAGCGATCGTAATGCCACTACCGCTATGTCTGTTGGCCTCCGGCTTGCGCGGGTGTCACGTGATCTCAGTTTCCCTACGTCGTTACGTCACGTGCCTCGTGACTTCATCAGGGGATTCCCATTGGTTAACGGATCACAGCTTATATTCACTATTGACCGGAAGTAAACAAGCCGCCATTTTCTTGAAGTCCCGTTTATGGGACGGATGCGGGCTATGTTGGGGCCATGATTGGATAACATAGAGGAAAAGTTAAAATAGAGATGAAAATAAATATAAAAGGCGAACTGGCGTACACACTGCTCGATCATCACAGGGCTTCCAGACCATCCTTATTGGTGATGATAAATACACGTGTGGTAATTATGGAAGATATGATGTGGTTTCCCACATGTTATACGTATTCCCTTGGATCGATATAGAAAGTAAAATTATTAAATGCAAATAAAGTTAAAAATGGATAAGGATACTGGGTATGTTTCTAATAAACCCCATAGTAAGAGATGGCAATGTTGTCATCCTTTACTGGGTCCACCCATTCTATGTGTTAAGAATGCATGAAGTAAATAGCTACAGGGTTGTTAGGCAAACACACCTGTTAGATCTTGGACTAACGAGGAAAGAAAAAGGCTCATGTCTAAATGTTCAAAATTGGTATGGGTGAAATAATGAGCATGGGGTGGGGAAATGGTTTATGCACATATAGTCCCTGTATTGTAATCCAGTCTGATGGCTTCGGACCTGCGAGGGTGTTAGGGACTATATGTGCATAAACCATTTCCCCACCCCATGCTCATTATTTCACCCATACCAATTTTGAACATATAGACATGAGCCTTTTTCTTTGCTCGTTAGTCCAAGATCTAACAGGTGTGTTTGCCTAACAACCCGTGAATGGTGTCCCTAATATACCATTAGGCCACCAAGTTCCACATATCTGTAGCTATTTACTTCATGCATTCTTAACACATAGAATGGGTGGACCCAGTAAAGGATGACAACATTGCCATCTCTTACTATGGGGTTTATTAGAAACATACCCAGTATCCTTATCCATTTTTAACTTTATTTGCATTTAATAATTTTACTTTCTATATCGATCCAAGGGAATACGTATAACATGTGGGAAACCACATCATATCTTCCATAATTACCACACGTGTATTTATCATCACCAATAAGGATGGTCTGGAAGCCCTGTGATGATCGAGCAGTGTGTACGCCAGTTCGCCTTTTATATTTATTTTCATCTCTATTTTAACTTTTCCTCTATGTTATCCAATCATGGCCCCAACATAGCCCGCATCCGTCCCATAAACGGGACTTCAAGAAAATGGCGGCTTGTTTACTTCCGGTCAATAGTGAATATAAGCTGTGATCCGTTAACCAATGGGAATCCCCTGATGAAGTCATGAGGCACGTGACGTAACGACGTAGGGAAACTGAGATCACGTGACACCCACGCAAGCCGGAGGCCAACAGACATAGCGGTAGTGGCATTACGATCGCTCCGCTTCGTCTTTTTTATTTGAATTTTATCTTCATTGATTTTGTATCCAGTCCAACCTATTTTGGACTTTATTTTGTCATCCTTCACCCATTTTTAATAAAACCCCCTTTATTGGCATTGATGTACTTCACCATTGGAGGCATTTTTTTCTTTCTCTCACTCCACATTCTATCTATGGAGTACTGAACCCGGACCATCCCAGATAGAAGGAAAAAGGAAGAGGGAACCTCACTGAGAGACCGAGGCCTCGAATGTAGCAGGATACATCACTATATGCCCATATATAGCAACCCTAAGGTAAGGGGACTACAATACTCCTTAAGGATTTAAAAGATTCTGCACAGCATCTCAAGTGAAGACTCCAATTACATCCTACACAGCCCATTCCTCCACCACTTTACATAGACTGTCTATTAGTGTTTAAACTTGACACTTAGTACCACTTCCATTGGTCAATGAGGAGTTCATTTATTGACACACAGATGCACTTGTCACATGGGACTGTTTGTTTGATCATTTAACACTATCATCACTGTGTCCTTGACCATTTCAAGCTTATTTGAGGCTTTTTATGGTTTGTTATCAGTTTTATAATTATTTGATGTTTGCACATTTCTCGTTTTGAAGCGCTTATCATTATTTCATTTTTATTTTATACACCTGTGTTTTGTGGACACTTTAGATTGAGCCGCTACAGATTAGTTTATGTGATTCTAGTTCACTTTTGTTTACTCCTAGTAGCGCATCAGTCTTTTTCTTATATAACATAAAAGGATCGCCTCAGCTACACGGCCCAGGGTCTCTAATCATACCAGCAATGCTTTTAGACGTCGATGGAGATCACTAGGATGTAATCTGTTTTAAAAATAAATTTGAAAAAAAACGAATATTCGCCATAGCGAATATTCGCGCAAAATTTGAGTTATTCGCAAATACTCGAATATGCAATATTCGTAGCGAATATTCGTGAGCAACACTAGTTAGCAGCTATTACATTTCATCTTGGCAGCGCAGTGTATCCACCACCTTGTTCACAAGTGCAAACCATCCATCTTGAAGGAGCTGGAGCAGTTTTGCAAGGAGGAATGGACAAAAATCCCAGTGATAAGATGTGGCAAGCTCATAGAGACTTATCCAAAGTGACTTGGAGCTGTGATAGCAACAAAAAGTGGCTCTACAAAGTATTGACTTTAGGGGGTGAATAGTTATGCACATTGACTTTTTCTGTTATTTTGTCCTATTTGTTGCTTGCTTCACAATAATAAAAAACACATCTTCAAAGCTGTGGGCATGTTCTGTAAATTAAATGATGCACGTCATGTTAATTCCAGGTTGTGAGGCAACAAAACACAAAAAATCCCAAGGGGGGGGGGGTGAATACTTTTGCAAGGCACTGTAAATAACATATTTTGTTTGCACCAACCGAGGGGCAACTGAGGGAAGGGAGTCACCGCTCCAGGTGGGTCTGATGAGCAATTAGGAATTTCTCAGGAAACCAAGGGTGCTGGCAATGCACTAGGCAAATGTGGAAAATTCAAAAGGAATGGACAGCCGCACTCCAAAGAAACTTCTTATGTTGTCTTTATTGGTAAAATCAATAGAAATGCACCACAGAATACAGCCAAAAAATCGGGAAAAAGAGCAGCCGACGTGTTTCACACTAGTTCAGTGCTTAGTCATGTTATGTGTCTTTTTTAGATTCCTTTGTGTGCACAGGTGACCACTGTTACTGATTCAGGCTAGAGTGTGCCTCTTATTAATTGGCTTCTACCCGCCATTGACTAACAGTGGCAACATGTTTTTTATAGGAATCATATATATTTAAGTGTGTTTTAGTTACATATTAGCCATAACTAAGCACTAAACTAGTGTGAAATGCGTCGGCTGCTCTTTTTCCCGATTTTTTGGCTGTATTCTGTGATGCATTTCTATTGATTTTACCAATGAAGACAACTTAAGAAGTTTCTTTGGAGTGGAGCTGTCCATCCCTTTTGAATTTTCCAGAGGGGCAACTGAGGAGGAAACAGTTCCAAAAGAAGGATATTTTTGAGTTAACTCTAAGGTAGCTGAGAGCTACATGGAATCCATGCCAATGATTGAGAACCTTTATTTATAAGACAAGGAAATACTGTACCTTTATCCAATGAAAATTGTTCCCATTTAGCAGATTTGATGTCTGCAACACTTGTTTTATCATCTATATCGGCTGGAGCTAGAAAATATATTTATTGCATAAAAACATCAGTTGAACAGTTGTAATATAAATGTGGCTATTTTGCAGGAATAGCTACATGTCTACAAGAATTCAGAGCTTTTTTTAAGGTGTAAATGTGACAAAAATAATATATAAATAGAAAATGAAAGCTTGCTCGACAACCAAGAGCTCTGCGGAATAAGTCAATTTAAGGATTTTATTTCACCTAGATCCTGCATCTGCTAAAATGATACAGTCAACTTGAATTTATTGAGCAATATATTTCTAAAACAAAATCAAACAGTGTATCTATTGCTTTGTTCTTCAATAAATCAACACGTCATTTGACTGAATTGCCAATAAATAGTTGAAGGTTAAAACAAAATAAATAAATAAAATATAACGGAAAGGGAAATTTTGTATGATCCTTACCCAGATAACAAACTCATTTCAAATAAAACATACTTGCCTATTTGTAACCAAATATAATGGATTGGAGACTTAAGCCCCTTACACACGTTCGGACCTTTGTCTGACCAAAATTTACATTGGAATTTCGACGGAATTCCATCAGAGTAAAAGAGAACATGTTCTTTATCTAAACTCTGATGGAATTCATCAGAATTTCCGATGGAATTACTCCGATGGGGCATACACATGGTCGGAATTTCAGATGGAAAAAGTATTTTTTCCTTGTCAATATATCTTTATTGAGGTGATAAAGAAATGTACAATTCAAGTCAGACTTTTTTCATCAGAAATTCCGATTGTGTGTACAGGGCATAAAAAGCTTAAAATTAAAAGAGCCATTGGGGTTGATTCACTGGATCACTTAGAATCTGCAGCAGCTGTGCATGGCCAATGAGCTTATAACTTCAGCTTAAGCTTTGGCTATAAAACCTGGAAGCTGATTGGTCTCTTTGCAGAGCTGCACCAGATTTTTTTTTCCAAATATAATTTTTATTGTATTTTATAGAAACATACATACAATAAAAAAATATTACCGTACGATTAAAATGTAACATACAAGTTTACACATATTCATCTCAGACACAGCTGGACGTTTAGACTGGTGTAGATAACCCAACATGGAAGGCTCCTAGCTTAAAGCTCCCAGCCATCTGTTCAGTGACCCCTCAGGTGTTTTCGCATTACACTAGAGTCTTCAAGTGGGGGTGTCACCCTGTCACATCTACCAGCCGTCCAATACTCATAACACATTGATTAAAAAGATATAGAAAGATTAATAGGAGGGAAAGAAACAGACAGGGGGAGATAGGGGGGAGGGGAGGAGAGGGGATGGTGAGGGAGGGAGGGGAAGGAGGGTTGACCCAGGGTTGTGGACACATCTCTAGTCGCAACAGCCATCACGGCTGTATCCCCCTGCCAGATCAAGAATTGAGTAGGGCTGATCCTTCATCGGAGAAGATGAAAATGTTTCCGAGACTCCACGCCTCAGAATGCCTCTCCTGTTTGTTTTGGGCCGTGAGAACCAAATCTTCCAAGTTTTTTATATCCTCCACCCTACGCATCCACATTCCCACATCCACATTCCCACTGACGGGGGAGAACTTTACTTCCATCTGAGGGGGATGCAGGATTTGGCTGCGTTCAGTAGATGTATAATGATTGACTTTTTGTAACTCCATGCCGGTAATGAGGTAGCGTGAAGCAGAAAAAAGGCAGGGTCGTCACTGATTACATCTGGGTGACCGTTCTAACTGTCGTCCAAAAGTGTTGTAAGAAGGGGCAGAACCAGAAGATATAGAGAAGTGTTCCCACCTCTGACTGACATCTCCAACATTTGTTGGTGGCTGTGGGGAAGTAGTAGTACCACCTGGTCAAGATCTTGTAGTTAAGTTCCTGAATTTTTGTGCATATTGACGTTTTCAGTAAAAATCAAATTATCGTCTGACTCCCATTTCTGCAAGAAGGGGAAGTCAGGTTGTGCGGGGGGAGAGTTAAGTAGTGCATAGGTTTTAGAGAGGACCTGGGGCAGCGTCCCCCCCTCCCTGCAATATTCTTCAAATGTTGTCGATTCTCGCTGATAATGTGCCGGGTTCACTATCGATTGTAGAAAGTGGTGAAGGAGGATCGCCCTCCAAAACGGAAGCCGAAAGCGTCCCTCGACACTTGTCAGGACTGGGACAGAGGGCCACTGAGTGCCTACTAGAAAGTGAGAAGCCTGGTTCCACCGAGACAATGCCAGCGATGCGTATTCTGTTGATTCCAGCCTTGGGGGGAACGCTGGATTCCCCAATATAGGATAAAGTGGGGATCCACCCGAAGAAAGGTGAGAGGGGCGTAGGTTCGTCGCCCCCATCCGAAGGGTGGTGCCAATAGTCGGGTGAGAGGTCAGGGTTGGAGGTAATAGGTTGAAGCACCAGGTGGCCCCCCTCAGAGGCACCGCCGTCTGTGCCTGTTCCAATTGGTCCCAGAGTTTAGCCTTGCTGTGACGGTTCCAATTTATGATTCTGCCAAGATGAACCCCTCCATAATAATTACGCAGATCCGGTAAGGCCAGCCGTCCTAGATACTTCGGCAAAGTCAAAAGGCATCTGCGTAGCCTGGGTTTGGAATTAGCCCATATGAAGTTGATAAAAAGAGAATTGACACGTTTAAAAAACAGTGGTGCAATCCTAATCGGCAGCGCCTGAAACAAATACAAACATTTGGGGAGGATCGATATCTTAATAAGGTTGCACCTACCAAACCAGGAGTGCAACCCCCTAGTCCACTCCTGTAATATCAGGAGAACCTTGGTCAGCAAAGGTGGGAAATTGAGGTCAAAGTCGCCTGGTATCAAGGTTCCCAGGTATTTGAGGGAGCAGTCCAATCATTTAAAATTGAAACTGGGTTTTCAGAGAGTTCAATCTAGCGGGGGTGATGTTAAGCCCCATTGCTGCCGACTTATTGAAATTTATTTTTAGGTTGGATAGGTTGCCGTATCTATCAAATTCTCGGAGCAGATTTGGCAAGGACACTGCCGGATTAGTCAGAGAAAACAATAGGTCACCTGCATACACCGCGATTTTAAATTGTGCACCCCGCACGCTGACCCCCGTAATGTCGGGGGTTTGCGCTTACCATGCTCAGGAAGGGTTCTAAAGCTAACGCGAAGAGCAGTGAAAGTGGGCATCCCTGCCTGGTTCTTTTTGTAATAGGGAAGGGTTCAGACAGGATTCCATTGGCCTTGACCAGGGCCGTGGGCATGGAGTAAATACTGGAGATCTATTGGACCATTTTAGGTCCCAAGCCAATCCGTTTTAACCCCCTTAGCGGTAAACCCGAGCGTGACTCGGGGTGGATTTTCTATGCAAAAATCGGTAACCCCGAGTCACGCTTCGTATCATTTCTCATTTAGTCATTTTCGTATCGTCGGTACACAAGTCCGTCACACAAAAGAACAAACACACATTCTCAGAATCAATGCTTGCCAAACACAAAATTAGCAGAAGGGGTCCAAAGGGTGGCACTCAAGAGCTGAAATTCCTCATAGTACATCACTACGTTCGTGTTTGTTGGCTGACAATTGTGTACCGTAAAGCCCCTTACACACGATCGGATTTTCATCGGACAAAGCGTAGGACTTTTGTCTGAAGGGCTTTGGGCAGGAACTTGTATTGCATACAAACTGCAAAGAATTGTCGGCCAACAAACACAAAACTACAAGGTTTTTCAGCTCTTTAGCGCCACCCTTTAGGCAACTTCTGCTAATGTTGTTTTATGGTGAGCATTGCTTCCGAGCATGTGTGTTTGTGCTTTGGAGTTTGGTCCAATGGACTTGTGTAGACACACTCGGATAATCCAACAACACACATTTGTTGGAGGACAATTTTAAATAATGCGATCCCACATTTGTCCGCGGAAAATCCGACAACATTTGTCCGATGGAGCGTACAAACTGTCAGATTTTTTTTGAAAAATTTTCATACCCCTTGATATTTTCCACATTTTGTCATGTTACAACCAAAAACACAAAGTGGCACATAAATGTGATGTTGAAGGAAAATGATAAACGGTTTTCAACAGTTTCTACTAATAAAAATTTGAAAAGTGTGGTGTGCATTTGTATTCAGCCCCCCTGAGTCAATACTTTGTAGAACCACCTTTCACTGTAATTACAGCTGCAATTCTTTTTGGGTATGTCTCTACCAGCTTTGCACATCTAGAGAGTGACATTTTTGCCCATTCTTCTTCGCAAAATGGCTCAAGCTCTGTCAGATTGGATGGAGAGCGTCTATAAACAGCAATTTTCAAGTCTTGCCACAGATTCTCAATAGGATTCAGGTCTGGACTTTGACTGGGCCATTCTAACACATGAATATGCTTTGATCTAAACCAGTGTTTCTCAACCTTTTTCCAGTCGGGGGGCGCTTGTTGAAAAGTATTTTCAGTCTTGAGTCCAAGACTTGGTTCACGTCGATGTGTGTTGCGGAACATGCGCAAAATCGTGCTCGTTCTTGACACACAGACAAATGCTCTGCTCTTTAGGGGTGCCATTAATTCTTAATGGTGCCCCATCCATTGGCAAACATGGGTTGATTTTGTTATTGCACAATTTAAAAAAAAGGGTCGGGGGACTTCTTTCCCCGCATTACTGCGGGTAGGGAAATTAATGGGCTGCCCTACACGCAGCACGCATCCACACAGAACCAAGAGCTTGTTCACATGTCAGGCTGGAGGGGCAGTAAAACCACATGGTTGAGCTGTTTTTACCACCCCCAACTTTTGCCCCTTTAGCTGCAGAGGCAACAGCTGGGGGTGTAAACATGCTGTGGCTGCAACTGGAGGTATACCCAGGGTGAATGGGGCTGCACTGCAACTACCCCGCAACTGTGTGCATTGCATTTACGGGCTTAAAACAGGTGGTGAGGAGGCAAGATATGCCACTTTACTGGCTGAAAAATGCCCCTGAAAAGCGATATGAACACAAATTGCTTTTCAGAGGAGCAGCAGTCTTTGCTGCTATCTCGAACCCTACGAAAGTAGTTCTGATGGTACAGGAATAGGGGGGTCAGGATTAAAAGTAACATACATACAGACAGATGCGCACGCGCACAAACAGACACACGTACAAACACTGTCTGTATGTATGTTACTTTTAGTCATGACCCCCCTATTCCTGTACCATCAGAACTACTTTTGTCACACAGACATGTGTACACATACACTGTAAGAAGAACTGTCAGAGCTGCACAACAACCAATCAGATGAAGAGTGCTGTAGCCATGAATGGAGGATGTGGGGTGTCGGTGACTGAGACAGCTGGTTATTCATAGCAGAGCCCCCCTCACCACCTTACCCTTGGCCTCACAGTCAGCGCAGTACTTGTTGTCCTCCTCCCTCAGCATACGAGACAGGATGGCCTGGTGCTGTTCATTCAGCTTCAGGGCCTTCTCTCTGTCTGAGCGGGTGGCCATGTCTGCGGGCAGGGGAGCAGTGTTGGTCACGGTGACTCTACTCTTTCTTCTTCCCCCTCAGGGAAAAGCGTGCCAGGCAGAGTTCAGGACGGTATCTTCGGCTCTCACGTCACAGAAGCAGTGCGTGCGTCCAACCCTCCCATAGCAACCGATGACGTATTCGGTCGGCAAGGCGCGGTCGGGAGGCCCGCACAGCCAGCACAGCTTCCTGAGTGCCGGTAAATGAGTTTTACACAGCGGACCGACACCGCTGTAAAGTCAAATGATAACGAAGTGCCCAGCAGTAGTGTTACATTAGATAGCTGCCATAGCTGCCAATATTCTTCTTACATTTTGCCGCGGCACACCTGGGGACTCTCCGCGGCACACCAGTGTGCCGCGGCACACTGGTTGAAAAACGTTGATCTAAACCATTCCATTGTAGCTCTGGCTTTAGGTTTAGGGTCTTTGCTCTGCTGGAAGGTGAACCTCCGTCCCAGTCTCAAGTCTTTTGCAGACTCTAATGCCGCGTACACACGATCACTTTTTGTGATGAAAAAAAACGACGTTTTCTAAAACGTCATTTAAAATGATCGTGTGTGGGCAAAACGTTGTTTTATGTCTTCAAAAAAACGACCAAAAAAAAATTCAAACATGCTTGAATTTTTTGTGTAGTTTTTCGAAATGTCATTTTTTGTGTCATAAAAAGTGATGGTGTGTGGGCGAAACGACGTTGAAAACGACATTTTTAAACCCGCGCATGCTCAGAAGCAAGTTATAAGACGGAGCTTCAATGGAACAGAGTGCCGTCGAAAGTGGTGTACGTCACCACGCTTTGCTAGAGCATTTTGGAAAAACTATGGTGTGTATGCAACGTCGTTTTGGAAAATGAAGTTTGAAAAACATTGTTTTGTTTCGTCACATAAAACGTCTGTTTTTTTTTATCACAAAAAGTGATCTTGTGTACGCGGCATAACTGGTTTAATTCTAATGCCGCGTACACACGACCATTTTTCGGGGAAAGTTTTTTTCACCTCGATCATTAAAACGGCCTTGCCTACACACGATCATGAAATAAAAATGCTCTAGCAAAGCGCGGTGACGTACAACACGTACGACGGCACTATAAAAGGGAAGTTCCATGCAGATGGTGCCACCCTTTGGGCTGCTTTTGCTGATTTTGTGTGAGTAAAAGACGATTTGCGATTTTCAGTCTGTTACAGCGTGATGAATGTGCTATCTCCATTACGAATGCTAGTTTTACCAGAACGAGCGCTCCCGTCTCATAACTTGCTTCTGAGCATGTATGTTTTTTTCACGTTGTTAAAGCCCACACACAACCATTTTTTACAACCTTAAAAACGACAACGTTAAAAACGTTGTGAAAAAATAGAGCATGTTCGAAGGTTTTAAAGTCCAGTATAAGATGAGAGAAAAAGTTAACCGCTCAGAGGTCCCAAGGAGCTAAAGCTGAAAGGTAGGATCCAACCCCTGGGTGCTAATAGGTAGGTACTTCAACTAGACCCGGGTTTTAAGGACACTTTGAATATATGGAAAGCCTCAATGCATTGGCTCGTCAGAAACACACACACTCATGGGGGCAGATTCACA
The DNA here is from genome assembly GCA_029574335.1 of Rana kukunoris. Taxonomy (NCBI): domain Eukaryota; kingdom Metazoa; phylum Chordata; class Amphibia; order Anura; family Ranidae; genus Rana; species Rana kukunoris. The sequence goes on along the minus strand of CM056050.1, from coordinate 64,715,831 downwards.
GAGAATTAGATTCTCGTAGAGTATCAGAAATACACTACGCCGCCGTTTTTTACCTGGCTCTACGTGGAATCCAGGTAGATTTTGTCCAGTAAACGACGGCGGCGTAGTGTATTTCTCCCGTCGCAATCCATCTGCGCGAGTAGGGGGCGTGAAGCATTTAAAATAGGCGCGTTCCCGCGGCGATCGAACTGCGCATGCTCCGTTCGTAAATTTCCCGCCGTGCATTGCGCGAAAACACGTCGTCACGTCGTAGTAGCATCGTTTACGTACATTCCTATTCCCGAACGAGTTACGTTAAAAAAAATATATATTTTCAAATCGACGCGGGAACGACGGCCATACTTTACATGGGTTACGCACTGTTAGACCAGCAAAAAGCTCCTCTAACATTACGTAGCCAAAAAATGACGTAGGCGATTGCGAGGGACACTCGTACCTTCGTGGATCGCCGTAAAAACTAATTTGCATACCCCGACGCATGAAAACAACGCGAACTCCTCCCAGCGGCCGCAAAAATATCGCAGCGTAGATCCGAAGGCTTACGAAGACGTAAGCCTCTCGGATCGAAGCCCGAAGCCGCCGTATCATGGTTTGAGGATTCAAACTAGTGATACGGCGTGCGAAATTTGAAATTACTCCTGTCTAACACCAGTTAGACAGGCGTAATTGCTCTGTGAATCTGGGCCATGGTATATAAGACTAGACTTTATTTCTCCTGCGTACTAGCACATAATCAAATCATACAAAAGGGGACGCCCCTGTCCCCGCCAATCATATCTTAGTTATAAGGTTATACAAATAATGTGTGTCACAATTATACATCGTGCATAAACAGTGTTCTTTGTACCCTTAGAATATCTAATTTCTATTGTAGCTAATCTCGCTCCAGGACATTGTAACAACAATATAGCCAAGGTCCCTGGCTTCTCCTAGAAGCCCAAGGATACATATTAAATACATTTTAGGATACAAGCATTAATTACTAAGGAGGAACTCTAACACGCCTTATAATGCATTACTAATATAAGGGAACTATAGCCTATCAATCATCGATATCTATGTGGGGAACTCTAACCGCCTTTCAGGTGCAGGCACTGTAATAGTATGCAAAATTGTATGGAGAAAAACCAGGACGGCCGCACTCCAAAAAATGTTCCTTTATAATAAAACAGATCACAACATCAACATGTCACAGAAAAAACAGAAAAGAGCTGACACGTTTCACACCAAAATACAGTGCTTATTCATAGCTCATACAATTTCAAAGGTTTTAATAGCTATTTTTTAGATCGTGAAAAATGCTCTGGAGCCCACACATGATCGTTTTTAATGACATTAAAAAATAAAACTTAGTTTTTTAGAACCCGAAAAATGGTTGTGTGATTAGATTGCCCTGTATTTGGCTCATCTATCTTTCCATCAACTTTTACCAGCTTCCCTGTCCCTGCTGATGGTGTGCTCAGGGTGACGTGCAGTGTTAGTTTTCCACCACACATAGCGTTTTGCTTTTAGGCCAAAAAGTTTAATTTTGGTCTCATCTGACCACACATGGCTTCTCACGAACTGCAAACAGTACTTCTTATGGCTTTCTTTCAACAATGGTTTTCTTCTTGCCACTCTTCCAAAGGCCAGATTTGTGGAGTGCATGACTAATAGATGTCCTTGTGGACAGATTCTCCCACCTAATCTGTAGATCTCTGCATCTCCTCCAGAGTTACCATGGGCCTCTTGGCAGCTTCTCCGATTAATGCTCTCCATGCCCGGCCTGTCAGTTTAGGTGGATGGCCATGTCTTGGTAGGTTTGCAGTTGTGCCATACTCTTTCCATTTTCTGATGATGGCTTGAACAGTGTGCTGTGAGATGGTCAAAGCTTGGGATATTTTTTTTTATAACCTAACCCTGCTTTAAACTTCTCCACAACTTCATCCCTGACCTATCTGGTGTGTTCCTTGGCCTTCATGATGCTGTTTGTTCACTAAGGTTCTCTAACAAACCTCTTCACAGAACAGCTGTATTGATACTGAGATCAATTTACACACAGATGGACTTAGGACCCTTTCACACCCACAGATCCCATGAGGATCTTTTCCTTATACATCTGCTTACTCAGCAGGGATCGCTCCGTTCATCCCCACTGAGCCAGCAGATGACAGGGCGGTCCAATCTCATCGGTCTTCGCTATGCTCCTTTTCTGCAGACGGAGGAAAATCCTATTTTTCCATCTGTCTGCAGATCGGATGAACATGGACAGATAGTCCGTGTTCATCCGATCCCCCCATAGAGGAGAGCGGAGATCTGACAGCGTGGTCCCTGCACAGTGTGCAGGGACCACGCTGTCTGTGTTAATTCGATCCGCAGATGAATGGAAAAATAGGATTTTCCTCCGTCTGCAGAAACGGAGCATAGCGGAGACCGATGAGATCAGGTGTCAGTGGATGTTCATCCACTGACACCCGCTATCCCATAGGGCAGCGATGGCGAATCTTGACACCCCAGATGTTTTGGAACTACATTTCCCATGATGCTCATGCACTCTGCAGTGTAGTGGAGCATCATGGGAAATGTAGTTCCAAAACATCTGGAGTGCCAAGGTTCGCCATCACTGCCATAGGGATACATGTATGTTAGTATTTCATCCGAAAACGGATGGATGAAAAATGGACATACTGTCCTCAGGTGTGAAAGGGGCCTTAATAACTAGGTGACTTCTAAATGGAATTGATTTCATTAGATTTTAATTAGCGGTATCAGAGTTAAGGGGGCTGAATACAAATGCACAATACACTTTTCACATATTTATTTGTAAAACATTTTGAAAATCATTTATCATTTTCCTTCCACTTCACAATTATGTGCCACTTTGTGTTGGTCTATCACATAAAATCACAATAAAATACATTTACGTTTTTGATAGTAACATGACAAAATTTTGAAAATTTCAATGTGATTGAATACTTTTTTAATGCATTGTAAAAATTTGACTATCAAGAATTACTGTATTTATTGGCGTATAACACTCACTTTTTTACCCTGAAAATAGAGGGTAAACTGTACCTGCGTGTTATACGCAGGGGGCTGTGGAAAGTTTTTTTTTCTGAAACTTCCTCCTTAAAGTTAGGGTGCGTGTTAAACGCCTGTGCGTGTTGTACGCCAATAAATACGGTAGTTGATTTATTTTCCAATTCTCTGATATACAGTAGAAAAGTGGCCACTATCTCTTGGATATTTGCCCATGACAAAGTTTAAACAAATATGAAGTCATCAAAGACCTCAACCTTTTTTGCAAGGAATCTCATCATGTGCCATAATGAAAATAATAATAATAGCAAAATAAATAAAGAATAGCAAAAAGGAAAAGCAATCAGCTCTTACCATGATTACTGAAGATTGGGCTAAGCTGTAAAAACAGGATTTGAAGGACCTGTTAAAATAGTTAAATAAAGGTAACCCCAGTGTCTTTTCTGCACCAGATAATCAAGGAAAATTACAGCTCACAATCAGAATTTAGGTATTTTTAATCTTACTAAAGAACAATCCTAGGTTTGGCAATTAAACTTCCAGAAAGGGGGTAAATGTCATTGATTTGAGTATTCACTAGAAGCAAACTTCTAAAGAATTGAGGGTTGTAACTTGGGCTGCGTGGAAGTGAATTTCTGGATTTAATGTTCCACAAGTTTCAAACTCTTTATAATTTTGTGTAGGATACTGGAATATTACAAGAATGTAACCAAATAAGACAAGTTCCCCTCGTTGCTCAATTGTTGCAAGGTCATGTAGATGTCAGCAATCCTGCCCAATCTTTAAAATCGCCAATTATGCGTCACAACGTTATTAGCATGCAAGCCTCACATGCACAATGTCATGATTTCAGTGGCATGGTGGGCGTTGTTGGTGTACAGTGATGGGATATATGCACCTCTCCAAAAACAGTGCTTGTACATTAGGGATGAGCCGAACACCCCCAGGTTCGGTTCGCACCAGAACGTTCGAACAGACCGCGGGTTCGCGCGAACATTTCGAACCCCATTGAAGTCCATGGGACCCGAACGTTCGAATTCAAAAACGGTAATTTTAAAGACCAAAATTCAATTAAATGTTGGAAAACGTCATTCAGAACCCAGGTCTTGCCCCAGGGAACATGTATCAATGGAATTTTTTTTTTTTTTAAACGGCCGTTTTTTGCGGAGCAGCCATTTTAATGATGCTTAAAGTGAAAAAAAAATAAAAAAAATTCCTTTAAATATCACACCTGCTGGGTGTCTATAGTAGTGGCATGTGTTTAGAAATGTCCCTGCACAACATGAAAGGACCAAAAAAAAAAGTAATTAATGCCACTTGCGCAAGTTCTGTGTGGCAACATTATGTCGAATATTTTAGCGGTGGTGGGGGGCCATTATTGTTGTGTGAAAGAAATTTTTTAGAAAAAGGGGCACCCCTCAAACATCCTGTAATTGGAGCGCAACAAGGAGCCACGTGCAAAGTATTGCATCAAAAATTGTTATTAGGCGCCCCTGTTAAACAGGGGCAGAAAAATTGTGCATTGGGCACAACACAACACTTGCAACCCCTCCCAATAACTCCAATTGGAGCGCAACAAGGAGCCACGTGCAAATTATTGCATCAAAAATTGTTATTGGGCGCCCCTGTTAAACAGGGGCGGAAAAATTGTGCCTTGGGCACAACACAACACTTGCAACCCCTCCCAATAACTCCAATTGGAGCGCAACAAGGAGCCACGTGCAAATTATTGCATCAAAAATTGTTATTAGGCGCCCCTGTTAAACAGGGGCTGAAAAATTGTGCCTTGGGCACAACACAACACTTGCAACCCCTCCCAATAACTCCAATTGGAGCGCAACAAGGAGCCACGTGCAAATTATTGCATCAAAAATTGTTATTAGGCACCCCTGTTAAAGAGGGGCTGAAAAATTGTGCCTTGGGCACAACACAACACTTGCAACCCCTCACAATAACTCCAATTGGAGCGCAACAAGGAGCCACGTGCAAATTATTGCATCAAAAATTGTTATTAAGCGCCCCTGTTAAACAGGGGCTGAAAAATTGTGCCTTAGGCACTGGTGGCGGAGCCCAGAAACACAACATTTCTTACTAGCTAACAGCAAGAAAAGTGAGGAGGAGAAGGATATTCCATCAGCAGCATAAGAGGACAGTCACTCAGCATCAGCAGTCTAAAAGGGATCCGACATTTCAACAAAAAATATATTATTCATTAATATCAGCATCAGGTGCTTGGTAGCTGGTGTTGATCCAAGCCTGATTCATTTTGATGAAGGTCAGTCGATCAACAGAGCTGGTGGAGAGGCGCACCCTGTGATCAGTGACAAAGCCTTCAGCAGCACTGAATGTCCGTTCTGAAAGAACACTGGATGCAGGGCAAGCCAGTAGCTCAATTGCGTACTGGGCAAGCTCTGACCAGTGATCCATCCTCAAGACCCAGTAAGCCAGAGGATTTTCGGTGGGGAAGGTGTCCAAGTCGGATCTTGCCCCTAGGTATTCCCGGACCATGTAAACAGACGCTGGCGATGGTTGCTGGAACCGGTCAGACCTTGGGGCTGTGGACTAAAAAACTGCCTGAACGCATCGGTCAGACGACCACCTTCTCCACCGCCCCTTCTGTGACTCACCGAAGCCTCAGCAAGACGTTGTCCTGAGCCAGGCTTTGGTAATCCCCCCGGTTCTGGGAACGCATTGCACAGACCCTTCTGCAAGGCCTCCCGCAGAAGTTTCATCTTCTGCTCCCTCTGCGATGGCAACATAAGGTCCGCAACCTTACTCTTGTAACGTGGATCAAGGAGAGTCGCCAGCCAGTAATGATCCCTCTCCTTAAGGTTTGCTGAGGCATTCGGGCCACAGTCCTCTGGGTCACTGAGGACGACAGGATCCACAGGCACCTCATCCCAGCCACGTAAAACTTCACGTGCTCCTTGGGACTGTAAATGATCCCTTGAAGACTGCTGCTGCTGAGTGCTAGGCTCCACCTCCATGCTGCTGATACAATCCTCCTCCTCCTCCTCCTCCTCATTCTCTTCCTGTGTGCTAGGTGGGCAAGCAGGACCACTGTCTGGGTAAAGGGGGCCTTGAGAGGTAAGGAAGTCCTCCTCTTTCTCCCTCTGTTCTGCCTCAAGGGCCCTGTCCATTATTCCACGTAGCGTGTGCTCCAACATGTGAATAAGAGGGACAGTCTCACTGATGCATGCACTGTCACTGCTCACCATCCTCGTGGCCTCCTCAAATGGTGACAGGACAGTGCATGCATCCCTGATCAAGGCCCACTGGCGTGGGGAAAAAAAAACCTAGCTGCCCTGACCCAGTTCTGCTGCCATATTGGCACAGGTACTCATTGATGGCCCGCTGCTGCGTGTGCAGCCGCTGTAGCATGGCCAACGTTGAGTTCCATCTGGTGGGCATGTCACAAATTAGGCGGTTCTTGGGCAGGTTGTATTCCCTTTGGAGGTCAGTCAGCCGAGCAGTGGCATTATATGACCTCCGGAAATGCACACAGACTTTCCTGGCCTGCTTCAGGACATCCTGCAAGCCTGGGTACCTGCCCAAGAACAAGAACCGCTGCACCACCAAATTGAGGACATGCGCAAAACAGGGCACGTGGGTGAGTTTTCCCTGTCGCAGGGCAGAGAGGAGGTTGGTGCCATTATCGCTGACCACCATTCCAGGCTTCAGCTGGCGTGGCGTCAACCACCTCTCAGCCTGACCCTGCAGAGCTGACAAAACCTCTTCCCCAGTGTGGCTCCTGTCTCCCAAGCACACCAGCTCTAGCACCGCATGGCATCTCTTGGCCTGCATTCCTGCGTATCCCCTCGTACGCCTACGGATCACGGCTGGTTCGGAGAAAACATCCCCACAGGAGGAGGCCACAGAGGAAGAAGAAGAGGAGGGGGTGGAGGAAAGAGGTGTGTCACAAGCAGTAGTATTTTTTTGGAGGCGTAACAACCTCCAAAACTACTGGACCTTGTCCTGCGTCCTTCCCAGCTGCCAGCAGAGTCACTCAATGCGCCGTAAAAGACAGGTAACGTCCCTGTCCATGCCTGCTGGACCATGAGTCAGCGGTAATGTGCACCTTACCACTGACCGCCCTGTCCAGCGAGGCATGGACATTGCCTTCCACATGCAGGTAGAGAGCCGGAATAGCCTTCCGTGAGAAAAAGTGGCGTTTTGGTACTTGCCACTGAGGTACTGCACATTGCACAAACTCACGGAAGGGGGCAGAATCTACCAACTGAAAAGGTAGCAGTTGAAGTGCTAGCAATTTCGCTAAGCTAGCATTCAACTGCTGGGCATGTGGATGGCTGGGATTGTACTTCTTTCGGCGCTGCAGCAGCTGGGGCAGGGAAATTTGCCTGGTACTATCAGTAGATTGACCGCTACTACTAGCTTGTGACACACCTATTTCTACACCTTCACTACAGGCTTCAGAAAGGACTGGGGGTCTACTGGGGTTGGAGGTCCCAGAAGGGCAAGGGAGGGTACGCTTTTGTCTTTGGTGTGGGTCTTTCTGGTGTGCTTGCCAATGAGCTGCATGACAGGTCGACATATGTCTGGACAAGCATGTGGTACCCAGGCGGTTGATGTTTTGGCCACGCGAGATACGCTTGCGACATAAGTTGCAAATAGCAAAGGTACGATCTTGTGGACATGTTTCAAAAAAGGGCCACACCAAAGAACTTTTGCTGTACCGGTCAGACACAGCAGCGCCTTGCACAAGCACCGTAGATGTGCGCTGTAATGCAGTGGGTGTGACCATAAGCTGACCCCTGGAGGGCATCCTGCCTCTTTGGAGATGTGCCTGTGCCTCGTCGTCGTCCTCCTCCTCCTCCTCCTCCTCCTCTCTCCTATCAGGCACCCAGGTAGAGTCAGTGACCTCATCATCCCCTCCCTCCTCATCACTGTCAACAACCTGGCAGTATGCTCCAGCTGGGGAAACATCATCACTGACAAATTGCTGTCCCTCTCGGCCACCCCCTCTCCCTGGGCTCACATCAATGCCTTCCTCTATCAGTGTTCCATCATCGGAGTCTTCAAAACGCTGCGCTTCTTCCTGCAGCATGTACCCCACACTGTGTTGAAACAGTTCGGGGGACTCCTCAGGAGGACATGGTGGTACTAGGGAAGTATTGTGTGAAGCCATTGTGCAGAGGGCCGAGGACGCCTTGGCAGCTGCTTTGCCAGATAAACTTTGATCTGTCTGTGTGAGAGAGGATGAGGAGGATGAGGACGGCTTGGTCATCCACTCTACTAATTCCTCTGCATGTTGAGGTTCAACACGGCCAGCTCCCGAAAAGAAGGACGAGCGGCCACGGCCACGGGCTGAAGAGGATGCACCACATCCACTACCAGCGTTACCTCTACATGCAGAGCCTGCTTGCCCTCGTGACTCTCTGCCTCTCTTTGTTCTCCTTCCAGACATATTGAAGTGCTCAGGTGGTATGTAACAGCACAAGCGGAGTGACACCAAATGCGCTCAGGTGATATATAACAGCACAGGTACAGTGGCACTAACTGCACTCAGGTGGTATATAGGAGCACACGTACAGTGGCACTATATGTGCTCAGGTGGTATATAGCAGCACACGTACAGTGGCACTATCTGTGCTCAGGTGGTATATAGCAGCACACGTACAGTGGCACTATCTGTGCTCAGGTGGTATATAGGAGCACACGTACAGTGGCACTATCTGTGCTCAGGTGTTATATAGGAGCACACGTACAGTGGCACTATCTGTGCTCAGGTGGTATATAGCAGCACACGTACAGTGGCACTATCTGTGCTCAGGTGGTAAATAGGAGCACACGTACAGTGGCACTATCTGTGCTCAGGTGGTATATAGCAGCACACGTACAGTGGCACTATCTGTGCTCAGGTGGTATATAGGAGCACACGTACAGTGGCACTATCTGTGCTCAGGTGGTATATAGGAGCACACGTACAGTGGCACTATCTGTGCTCAGGTGGTATATAGGAGCACACGTACAGTGGCACTATCTGTGCTCAGGTGGTATATAGCAGAACACCTACAGTGGCACTATCTGTGCTCAGGTGGTATATAGCAGCACACGTACAGTGGCACTATCTGTGCTCAGGTGGTATATAGCAGCACACGTACAGTGGCACTATCTGTGCTCAGGTGGTATATAGGAGCACACGTACAGTGGCACTATCTGTGCTCAGGTGGTATATAGCAGCACACGTACAGTGGCACTATCTGTGCTCAGGTGGTATATAGCAGCCCACGTACAGTGGCACTATCTGTGCTCAGGTGGTATATAGCAGCACACGTACAGTGGCACTAACTGCGCTCAGGTGGTATATAGGAGCACACGTACAGTGGCACTATCTGTGCTCAGGTGGTATATAGCAGCACACGTACAGTGGCACTATCTGTGCTCAGGTGGTATATAGCAGCACACGTACAGTGGCACTATCTGTGCTCAGGTGGTATATACCAGCACACGTACAGTGGCACTAACTGCGCTCAGGTGGTATATAGGAGCACACGTACAGTGGCACTAACTGCGCTCATGTGGTATATACCAACAGACGTACAGTGACCCCAAATGCGCTCAGGTGGTATGTCACAGCACACGTACGGTGACCCCAAATGCGTTCAGGTGGTATGTCACAGCACACGTACGGTGACCCCAAATGCGCTCGGGTGGTATGTCACAGCACACTTACGGTGACCCCAAATGCGCTCAGGTGGTATTAAACAGCACACGCGTTTCTGTGCAATTCAATAGCCCACTTGCATTAACAGCAACTGCCTTTCTGTGCAAATAAATAGCACACGTGCAGTAACAGTTAATGCGTCTATGTGCAATTAACTAACACGTGTACACTAACACGTTAGAGCATCAAGCACAATCTCCTGCCTGACAGATACTAATAGCAGAACTAGCTAAGCTATACAGTTTATAAATATATTGACAACTCCTAGGGATGTCAATATATTCTCTACAAACTGTACATTTAACTATACTAACTGGTAGCCTCCCTGATCTATCTATCTATCTATCTATATATCTATCTATCTATCTATCTGAAAAGACACTGTGGGGTAGATTCACATAGAGATACGACGGTGTATCTACTGATACACCGTAGTATCTGTGAGATCCGACGCTCGGATCTATGTGGCTGATTCCTCAAATCAGGTTCCGCATAGATCTCCCTTAGAGCCGACTGGTGTAAGTGAGTTACACTGTCGGATCTTAGGCTGCAATCTCCCGCCGTCCGCTAGGTGGCGCTTCTATTACTATACACGACGAATATGCAAATGAGGAGAACCGCTGATTCCGGCGGATCGTTACCCCTGCTATATGCGGGGTAAGTGCGGCGTATCCTATGTTAAGTATGGCCGACGTTCCCGCGTCAAGTTTTGAATTTTTTACGTAAGTCGTTCGGGAATACGGCCATACGTTAATTGCGTTAACGACGAAAACAATGACGTCCTTGCGACGTCATTTGAAGCAATGCACGCTGGGAAATTTAGCCGGCGGCACATTCGCAGTACGATCGGCGCGGGGACGCGCGTGATTTAAATAGTAAACTCCCCCTAGCCGCGGAATTTGCATTCCGCCGGGGGATTTATGATCCGCCAGGGCTACTTACGAGGCAAGTGCTTTCTGAATACAGCACTTGCCTCAAAAACTGGCGCAGGCGGATCGTAAAAAAAAATAGATCACGCGGATCAAAAGATCCGCTGATCTATGTGAATCTACCCCTGTGTCACTATCTATCTATCTCTCTCTCTCTATCTCTGTCTGTCTGACTTCTCTCTCTGAAAGCAAGCCGGAACACACTACACGAGGCCGCCCGGAAGCGGCCTTTTATAGTGTGGGGCGTGTGCTAAAGCCCTGAGCCCTAATTGGCCAAAGCACCCAGGCTTTGGCCAATTAGGTCTCTTCGTTTTTTGGGCGCTGTGATTGGCCAAGCATGCGGGGTCATGGTGCATGCTTGGCCAATCATCAGCGCGCAACACTGCAGTGAATTATGGGCCGTTGCGCGTCATTCGAATTTGGCGCGAACGACCCGATTTGTTCGTTTTCGGCGAACAATCGAACGGCCGATGTTCGATGCGAACATGTGTTCGCATCGAACGCGAAGCTCATCCATATTGTACACTAAAGGAACACTAAAGTCAGAAATGCTTTTGTTTAAAAATAACAAACATGTTATACTTACCTCCACTGTGCAGCTCGTTTTGCAGTGTCCCCGAATCCTGTCTTTTGGGGTCCCTCGGCGGCTGTCTCGGCTCCTCCTGGCAAAAGCTTTCTACTATCATGCGAGCAAGCGAGCTCGCATGGTGGAAAGCTTTTGCGAGCGCGCTCCCGTGATACAGCGGCCAGGGGTTGTAAAGGTAAAGATTTGTTACCTTAATGTATCCTATGCATTAAGGTAAAAAAAATCTGACATCACCGCCCCCCCGAGCCCCCGTTTTACTTACCTCACCCCTCGAAAGTCCGGTGTGCGTGCTTGTCGTTCTGTTCGTTTCCCAGCCTGGCCGTTGATTGGCTGGCGCTGCTGTCAATCACAGCGAATGGGGGATGCAGTGCGCCGGGGGGCGTGGCCAAGTGATGAACATCCGCTGACACCCGTAATTTGTCCGCCTCCGCAAAGATCCGCATTTTTCTTCCGTCTGCCGGATTGGATCGGATGAACATGGACGGTCCGTGTTCATCCGATCACCCATAGGCTGCCAGCTCAGCGGGGATTTTAAGGGGGATCCCCGCTGAGCTTTGCGGACACACGGAGCAGATCAGCGGATCAATACTGCTCCGCCCCGTGTGAAAGGACCCTTAGTGAAAGGACCCTTAGTGATTTTATAGTTCAACCTGTCCAGTATAAGTGCCATAAACTTTTTCTTTATCTAAAGAGAATGTCTACACCCTCCTTAGGAGATGGGGATGTGCCGACACTTGTATTGAAGTAAAGTTAGCAATTATTTTGCTGTCAGGATATACACAGGTAAATTATGGGCACTAGCATATTAAAGTCGCATAGTTAAAAATGAGAAAGCCCCAGGGCTTGCATTTTTTTTTTTTTATTTCCTAAAGGCTAAGACTCTGATTTATTGAAGGTGTAAACCTGGAAACCAAGCCACCAGAGACAATCTTTCAGGGCAGCTAAGGAAGATTTACTAAATGCAAAAGCAGGTACTGGTTATATCTGCTGGTTGCATACACAGTACATACATTAGAATAGCTACCTTTTTCTGGGCACTGACCTAACTATTCAGTGGAGCAGGCAAGCTGTCAAAATAAATAATTAACATAATAACAACATGAATTTAATCTGCCTAAAAAGTGTAAATAATTAAATTGTTAGCATTTTTTTCATTCTGCTTTTGTTCTTATAATAAATATTTATATATTTTCCATGTAGTTCAGGCCCTCCTTCCTGCATCCAATTTTTTAAAATTTTCAGCATGCATACCTAAATTCTAGAACAGTAATGTCGCATACACACGACTTTTTTTTCGGTTTGTAAAAAATGATGTTTTTAATGGTCTAGAAAAAAAACGTTTTTTTTCAACCCGATCGTTAAAACGACCTTGCCTACACACGATTGTGGAAAAAAAAATGCTCTAGCAAATCGCGGTGACGTACAACACATACAACGGCACTATAAAAGGGAAGTTCCATTTGGATGGCGCCACCCTTGGGGCTGCTTTTGCCGATTTCGTGTTAGTAAAAGACGATTCGCGCTTTTCAGTCTGTTACAGCGTGATGAATGTGCTTACTTCATTATGAACGCTAGTTTTACCAGAACAAGCGCTCCTGTCTCATAACTTGCTTCTGACCATGCGCGTTTTTGTCACGTCTTTAAAGCCCACACACGACCATTTTTTACAACGTTAAAAACGTTGTGAAAAATTAGAGCACGTTCAAAGTTTTTAATGCCCATTTTTTACATTGTGAAAAATGCTCTGGAGCCCACACACAATCGTTTTTAATGACATAAAAAACGTATTTTTTTACAACCCAAAAAACTGCCATGTGTATGCGGCATAAGTCTCAAATTTTGTGACACCAGGGCTCAGTAAATTCTTCCAACAATTAAACACTTCAGCCCCAGACCATTTGGCTGGCCAAAGACCAGAGGATCTTTTTGCGATTCGGCACTGCGTTGCTTTAACTGACAATTGCGACGTGGCTCCCAAACAAAATTTACATCCTTTTTTTCCCACAAATAGAGCTTTCTTTTGGTGGTCTATGATCACCTCTGCAGCTTTTATTGTTTGCGCTATAAACAAAAAAAGAGCATCAATTTTGAAAAAAAATATATATTTTCTACTTTTTGCTGTAATAAATATCCCCCAAAAATCTATGGGACAGATTCAGTAAAAAGTTACTTCTTAGATGCGCCGGCGTATCTTTTTTCTGTATTCAGAAAATAAGATACGCCGGGATTGAGTTAAGATACGAGCGGCGTAATTGTATTACGCCGTCGTATCTTAACTGCATTTTTAAGATGGCCTCTAGGGGCGTTCCCGCTGATTTACGCCTAGAATATGTAAATCAGCGAGATACGCCTATTCACCAACGTACGCATTCTATGTTAAATATGGACGGCGGGACCGCATCAAATTTTTCAGATTTCACGTCGTTTGCGTAATGGGGATTTATGTCAAATTACATTCACGTCGAAAACAATGCGTCGTAGCGTCATAATTTGGAGCATGCGCACTGGGATACGTTCACGGTCGGCGCATGCGCAGTTAAAAAAAAAACGGAAAAAACCTGGGGTCACAACACATTACCATAAAAACGCCCACCTCATTCACATTTGAATTTACGCCACGCCGCCGTAACTTAGCTTGGTGAATACAGCATTTGCCTCGCTAATTTACGGCGCGTAGCGTATCAGAGCTACTTTATGCCTGTGTAATTTTAAACCGGGCTACCTGAATCTGGCCCTATATATATAAAAAAAATGTCCTCAGTTTAGGACGATAGGTATTTTTCTACATATTTTTGGTAAAAAAAAAAATCGCATTTAAAATAATCATTTATTGGCTGGTTTGAGCAAAAGTTATATTGTCTGCAAAATAGGGGATAGTTTTATGCCATTTTTATTAATATTTTTTTTTACTATTAATTGCGGCGAACTTGACTGCAGCATTATGGGCGGACATCGGACATTGGACACTTTTGGTGCTATTTTGGGCCCATTCACATTTACACAGCGATCAGTGCTATAAATATGCACTCATTACTGTGTAAATGTGACTGGCAGTGAAGGGGTTAACCAGAAGGGGGCGCTGAAGGGCTTAGGTGTATCCCAGGGATGTGTTCTAACTGTAGGGGGGGTGGGCCATGTGTGACACGACACTAATCACAGGGAGCTGTGATCAGTGTCCTGTCACTAGGAAAAATGGAGACATGCTTGTTTACATTAGCATTTCTCCATTCTTCCTCTCCATGAGATGACCACGAATTTCTCCGCAGACATCGAGTCAAGGAGCTTGCAGCAGGTGCGTGTGTGTCCACAATGCCGCTTCTTAAAGGTGATGTACAGGTACGTTAATCTGCCTGTATGTGCCATTCTGCCTACGTATATTGGCATGAGCTGGTCGGCAAGCGGTGTTAGTGGCCACAATAATTCACTCCAAGATTGGTGTCAGAGGACACAATGAAAATTCACAGCATTGGCGTTCGTGGCATTAATAATAATTATCAGCATTGAAGTCAGTGGCAGTACTGTTAAACCCCCTAGCATCGGTGGTCAGTGCCTGTGCTGCTATGCTCCTATGCATTAGTAATAGCGGTGCTATTTAACCCTCCTTCATTGGTTGTCAGTGAAATATTATTTAACCCACCCCATTGATGGTCAAGTGGCAGTACTTTGTAACCTGCACGCCTCATTGGTGGTCAGTGGCAGTGTTATTTAAACCTCCACCATACTGGTGGTCAGTCAAGTTTATAGTAAACCTACCTTTATTGGTGGTTAATAGCAGTAGTATATAAACTCACCTAATGTTGGTAAGTGGCCATGTTTTTAACAACTCTCCCCTCATTGTTGGTCAATGCCTGTAAAAATGAACCCCCGAACATTGGCGGTCAGTAGTTACTTACCTCATCACATGCTTTCTGTCCCCCATCTGGCAGGGTCTATACTTATAGTGTTGGTTGGAGATCACTTCAGCACCCAACACCCTGCTATCCCGTCTACAAGGCCTATATAACCAAGGAGGCAGGAATTCTGTAGAGTGGTTATGTAGACCTGTCAGACAGAAGAAACGAAGCCATGGCCCAACAGCAGGGGGTTTGTGGCCTGTGTCTTAGTGTTGGCAATGGGCGGTTCACGTTGCTGTAGAAAAATACATTTTCAAATCACAATTTGAACGGTTATCCTGGGAGCACAAATTCCATGATGATGCACCTTCAGGAAGTTTGTCCATGATAGCCTGGGCTCATAGGAAATTGGCAATCAAAGAGGACACAAAGGATGTAGCTTTGAGAAGTGCTTTCAAAAAAGTTTTTTAAACTTGAGGGGAGGGCAGATGGTGGGGGAGAGCTGAGACCATGGAGTCAGACTTAAAAACACATCATCGGCCAACGCTGAAACTTCCCCCTCCCCCACCACCCTCTCTTACCCATTTACCAATCCGGTAAGCTCGTATTAATCTGCTCATCTAATGCTGTTATCTGTGTTCCTCACCAGATGTGCTGAACAATGATCCAGTGCTCTAGTCTATTCTCTAGTCTATGCCCCAGGCAATGACTTGGACAACTTAAGGCCGCGTACACACGATCGAACATGTCCACTGAAACTGGCCCGCAGACCAACAGACCACTTCAGCCTGGTCCGATTAAAACGGTCCGTCTGACATGTTTCATCGGACATGTCTGATCGTGTGTACGCGGCCTAAGAAGGATTCTTCATCTCTCCACTGAAAAACATTAAAGACTAAGGACCAGGTGTATCATGAGGAAATGGATTTAAAATAGTAAATATGACATTTAAACTTGACATTAAATCTTTTTTTAACATAGGGAGTGTGGGGCACTTATGTTACTCAGTGTAGGTAAGAATACTTTAATAAAGACATAGGGCCAGATTCTCAGAGGCGTTACGACGGAGTATCTCAGATACCCCGTCGTATCGCCTTTTTTTTGTCCTCGTATCTATGCGAGTGATGCTTAGCATCACTTTTGCATAGATACGCTTCTACATCCGACAAGTGTAAAAGCATTACACTTTCGGATCGTAGGTGTAATGACAACTCCGGCCATTAGGGCGCCTTCACGTTGTTTTTTCATTTGCATATGCAAATGAGGCTAGTACGGCGATTCCCGAACGCTTTTACGCCGCCCTGTCATCGCGTACGTCGTTTTCGTCCGCGTAAGGTTACCCCAGCTTCGATGTGGAGTAACCTTACGAAGTACCGTCGGATGCCGTCGGGTGCCGTCGGATGCCATGTTAAGTATGGCCTCGGGACCGCGTCTTGTTATGCGTCGTTTACGTGGTTTGCGTACATCGATTCTCAATGGGGCTGGCGTACGCTGCGATTACGTCGTTTACATTGAGAAAATGTGACGTCCTTTGGAGCATGCGCACTGGGCTTTTTCCCCGGCCGGCGCATGCGCAGTTCGTTCGACGCGGGGGCGCGCTTAATTTAAATACAAGCCGCCCCATTTGAATTGCGCGGGTTTACGCTTGGCGATTTACGAGACGCCGGCGAAAACTACGGAGCAAGTGCTTTGAGAATAAAGCACTTGCTCTAGTACGCAGCGGCGGCGTAGTGTAAATGGCTTACGCTACGCCGCCGAAAATATATGAGAATCTGGCCCATAGTGGGGTTAATCACTAAATGCAAATAGACTGTGCATTTTCATGTGCAGTTGAACTAATTTTCCTTAGTAAATGTGCTAACGCTTCACTCTATAAAGAATGCCCAATTAGGTGCAAGGAAAATAAAAAACAGCATTTCAAACATGACTGAATGATGGAAATCAGAACTAAGCTCTGGGGAAAGCGAGTGTGGGGTATATGATCTGCTGTGGGTTGCAATGTAAACCCAATGATGTCCCAAACACAGATTGCAAACGCAGTGCATCGCCGGCACCAGATCACATGATGCCACAGTAAAATAGGTTACAGAGCGTTTTTAAACTAGTGCATGCACTACATTAGATGTAATCCAGTGCAATTTCAGTTCATTTTAATGAATGGGCTGAAAAATCACATCTCACGAAAAACACAAAGGAATCACACACAGTGATGGGACAAGGTCCTCTAGAGCCCAAGGCAAACATGCCAAATTGCACCCCCCCCCAAGATGTTTGATTATGTGTCAGCAAAATGCCCCCCCCCCCAAAAAAAATGGAAGCACTAGTCTGCATGCTCTCCCTAAGCATAAATCCCCCCTTCCTCCCCGTACAAATCCACACCCCTGCTGAAATCTCTTTTCCTGACACAAATCTTTGCCCCTCCTAGTACAAATCCTCCACCCCTTAAATTTCCCCTCCGAGCACAAAACCTCTTCCCCATTCCAAATCCCCTCCCCTGGCACAAACACCCCTTAATCATCCCTACTAGCATAAATCCCTCTCACATAAAACATTTTGAGATCTTAGCGCAAATCCCCCACCATACCATATTATCTTTTCTAGCACAAACCCCCCAAATCCACCCTCCTAGCACAAATCCTCTTTACCTATCCCCCCTTCCAACACAAATCCACCCAAATTACTGTTCCTAGCACACTTACCCAAATTTCCCCTCCTAGAACAATTCTTACCCCCTATCACCCTCCCCCAAATTCCTCCTTCCAACACAAATTTCCTCCCCCCAATCTATTTGTGGTGCCCCCCTACCACACATGATACCACAGTGCCTAGGGCAGCCCTCCCTCCTGCCCACCCCTTGTCCTGGCCCTGATCACACAGGAAGACAGAGCACGTTCCTGTGCAATTCCGGAGTGAACTGGCACTAAATCAGGTATACTGTAGGTGCATTTAGTTGCATTTACACATGTTCTTATCAATTCACTTATGTTCATCTCTGCAAAATCAACACTAAACAGAACATGAGTGTAATTTTTCCTGATTTGGTAGATCTATTTAAACGTTGACTTTGGAAACCCATCTGAATGTCTAATGTACAAATGTACAGTTTTTGCCCGAGTATAAGGCGACCTCCTAATTTTTCAGCCAAAATTTGGGTTTTAAGATATATTTGCCATATAAGACGACCTCCTTCAGGTGCTTCAGATGGAGGGTCAGATGCCAGATAGAGGGTCAGGTGCCAGATAGAGGGTCAGATGCCAGATAGAGGGTCAGGTGCCAGATAGAGGGTCAGGTGCCAGATAGAGGGTCAGGTGCCAGATAGAGGGTCAGGTGCCAGATGGAGGGTCAGGTGCCAGATGGAGGGTCAGGTGCCAAATGAAGGGTCAGGTGCCAGATGAAGGGCCAGGTGCCAGATGGAGGGCCAGGTGCCAGATGGAGGTTCCGGTGCTTCAAACCAAAGCTCCGGTGGTAGATGGCGAGGTGGCTTTGGGGTAGCCACATTCGGTAATATATTACTGTATACAATATTACAGTATACCGCGCTGAACCAATCACGGCAAGCAATGTATTCTATTAATGAATACAAAGCCTGCTCGGATTGGCTTTGAGATTCAGAGAGGTTGATGATATTACAATCTCTGCCAATCCGAACAGGCTTTGTATTCATTAATAGAATACATTGCTTGCTGTGATTGGCAGAGGTTGGAACATCATCAGCCCACGTCTCTCTGAATCTCAAAGCCAATCCAAGCAGGCTTTGTATTCACTCACCGTGATTGGCTCAGCGGACATTAATGCACATCCAGCGGGCTGAAATCCATATACCAGCGTATAAGACAACCCCCGCTTTTTGGCTGTGTAATTTTGGTGTAAAAGGTCGTCTTATACGCCTGAAAATACGGTACACAGAAGACCATAGCATGCATTTAGATCCATTTAAGCATGTTTGCTAAATGGTCCCAAATTTGTATTTTTATTTTTTTTTGCTAGTTTGCATGAGGTCTTACTGTTATAAGTACTTGTTCTTAAAATCTATCAGTAATAGACTTCTGGTGCAGAGATACATTTCACAATTCCATGGAAAAGAATGCATGCAGAACATGGGAGACATACAGCCTCCTACAACCAACTACGCCCTGTAGAGAACATAACGTATCTAAATAACTGACCTGCTAGTTCATCATCATAGACCTAATTTGATTTATATTAAAATAATAACATGCCCTGTACTGGTAATCATTGAGTTTCCTTACTCCTCCTATACCTTGAGTTTAGAAATCTTAGATCTACACCTAAAATATTTAATTATGACTGTTGCATATAAACTTTGTAAAGACATTAAGGATACAACACATCTATCAAGCTTTCATGAAATGAACAATAATTACTGCTATAATGGCCATGTGAATATTTCGACATTGGGGTGGACAACAGAAAGTACAATACACAATCACTCCCCACCCTCTCCACCCTAAATATTCACTATGACTGGTAGAAATGAGCAAAGCCTGAAAGATCTGCTCAGTTGTGACTCAGATTAGCTTTGCTGACTTTTGAGATTCTGAATTTTTGAAATCAAACAAAAAATTACAGAGCAGAAAATAGTTTGGGAAGGTCCTGCCAGTCATGTCTGATAAGGTAAGAAAGCCAAAAAACAGCCTGAGCTTTAAAAACTCTACCAGGCATACAAAGATAGAGTGATAGGATCTGGTGGCATTAGCACAGGCAAGCTAAGGGTGCTCAGAAGATAGAAGAACCAGATAGAAGGCAGAAATAGCTTTTGGAGCGGCCTTTGGTCCTTTGGAAATCTTAACCACGAAAATCACAACTCCACATTTCCCTAACCCCTCCCTTTTTCATATGCCTCAAATTCCCCAAATATTCTAAATATAGACTTCAGATAAGAGTTTGGTAGAATTTGCCCAGCATCAGAACAGTCCTCGGGTATTTGAATTGCATGTGTCTAAGGGAATGTTTGACCATTCTTTCAGAAGTCCATTTGTAAGCTCAGGCACTGATGTTGGACGAGAAAGCCTGGCTTGCAGTCTGCACTCTAATTCATCCCAAAGATGTTCTGTCGGGTTGAGATCAGGACTCTGTGCAGGTCAGTTAAGTTCCTCCACCCCAAACTCGCTCATCCATGTTTTTATGGACCTTGCTTTGTACACTGGTGTGCAGTCATGTTGGAACAGGTAGGGGATAGCCTCTAACGGTTTCCACAAAGTTGGGAGCATAAAAATTGTCCAAAATTTCTTGGTATGCTGACATCTTAAGAGTTCCCTTCACTGAAACTTAGGGGCCAAGCCCAACCCCTGAAAAACAATCTCACACCATAATCCCCCCTCCACACAAATGATTTGGACCAGTGCACAAAGCTATGTCCATAAAGACATGGATAAGCTAGTTTGGGGTAGAGGAACTTGATTGGCCTGCACAGAGTCCTGACCTCAGTTGATAGAACACCTTTGGGTTGAATTAGAGCAGAGACTGTGAGCCAGGCGTTCTTGTCAAACATCACTGCCTGATCTCACAAATGCGCTTCTGGAAGAATGGTCAAACATTCCCATAGACACCCTCCTAAACCTTGTGGACAGCCTTCCCAGAAGAGTTGAAGCTGTTATAACAACTCAATATTGAACCTTACAGACTAAGACAGGGATGCCATCAAAGTTTGTGTGTGTGTAAAGGCAGGCACCCCAATACTTTTGACAATACAGTGAATATAGTGTGTGTGTGTATAGTGATATAGGGGTGTTTAGCTCTAGTGGTAAATGCGTTTTTCAGCGAGTCCACAGCAGTCAGTTGTCAGGTTTGAGGGCATGGCAGCCCATTTTTATTAAAAGGAAACAAAATAACAGTTCACACATAGGATTTCCCACATAGGGGTTCTTCTTTAGTAAAGTTCACTTAACAGAAAATGCCAAGGCTCCTGGCTCCCTAGGCTTACTTTGCCATACAGTTACCTGCTAAACCGGCCTACTCCTCGCTCAACAGGATTCTCCAGCCCACTGTCTCCCAGATTTCAGGACTTCCTTTAGCCCCCTTGGACTTGCTAGTCACCTCAGGTCTACCAGCCTCCCAGTCCATCAGGCACGAAGTCCCCCCCACACCAGGGATGTAGTCTCAGACAGACAGCTTTCCACACACAGTGTCTTAAAAAGACAGCCAGCTACACACACTCCACCTTCCTCCACTCTCTGTTCTGACCAGCCCCTCATTATATAGGCTGTGTGCACCTGGGAACACATCCTACTGTCTGTCTGTAAGATCTGGACACAGGGTTGGAGAACCCGTCCCACCCAAGTCTCTGTGGGATCTCCAAACTAGGCCAAACTACACAGCCCCATTCGAACTTAGCAAACCCCAGGGAAAGCTGCCAAAACAGTTTTCTCCATTTTAAAAGCTATGCTGTGTAGTTCTGAAGTCCATTTTTGCTCTCTTTCCATAGGGACAAGGAATCTCACAATTGCAATATATATATATATATATATATATATATATATATATATATACACTTCTTTTTGTGGACTGACACTTTAATTCAGCACAGACGCAGAGTTCTGTGCAAACATAATTATAATGATGATCCTGGGCGATCTGCCACATCCTGTATTTGTTTATGGAAGTGTTTGTAGAACAATGTGGTCCTTATAGAAAGTAGCAAATGGACTAAATACACTGGCCCAGATTCACAGAGCGATTACGCGTGCGCAACTGCTGTTGCGCGTGCGTAAGTCTAAATGTGCGCGTGCGTATAGTTGCACGCGATTCACAAAACAATATACGCCAGAAATCTACGTTTTTTGGTCCGGCGTAATTGAGTTAGACCTTCGCTTCCCTTCGCGCAAAACTGCGCTAGACACACCATTGATTTGCTAGTCAAATATGCTAATGAGGGAGTTACGGGGATTCACAAAAAAACGCAGTTGCTGCGCAGGCTACGCGATGTGCGCAACAGCAAAATGTTCTGTCTAAAGTTAGAGGACCTAAAAGCTGGTCTAAATTTTGAAAAAAAGTCTAATTGTCAGATAAAGCAACACTGTTAGTGAGGAGTTCAGCAGTCACACGTGTTGCCCAACAATCTGTATGCCAACATGCCAGGGGCATCGTCGCGCATAGCTATACTACTGACTTTAGATGAACAAAGAAGGAGGAGGGCACGGAGGATGGCACTAAGGAGGGCACGGGAGATGTTTTTTTTTTTTTTTTTCTTTGCTTATATAAAATTTACAATTTAAATTAATCTAATACAATATTCTTATCTGATACAAGCCCCTCACTCTTCACTTGATATATCACACACGCATAGACATCTTTGGCATGAGTGATTCTGAGGTGTTTCGCATCTTCAGATTCACCCCTCATGCCATCCTGGAATTAACCACAACCCTGCAGGAGGACATCAGCAGCCCAACACATGGCACCACCCATGACACTCATGACAGCTACATATACAATCAGAGCCCCATCCCCACAGATTTCGAACAGAACATGTATGGGGACAGCTGGCTGGTTGGTGAGTGACATGGGAGTCAGGCATGACTATCCCCTCCCGTGATGCACACCTCACAAGTGGCACATGCATGACTAACATCCTCCTGTCTTTTCCCTTCAAGGTGACTCTGCATATGAACTGGAACCCCATCTCATGACCCCATCTCATGCCAGCTCACATTATGCATCTTTGCACGTTAAACACACACATTAATCATGGCACAATGAGAATGCATGCATGCACACCACTATGGTCCCTAGCACACACACCCCACATCCTCATCAAATTGGATTGGCACCAGTCCACCATGCAAGACTGGTGAGCAGTAACGCCACGTCAAGGCTCCAATTATGTCACTGTACATTCATACACCATTCACACGGACCTGGGAATCACTTCTCCCTGGTCCTGGGGAACCCTTCTCCACCAAAATTGAGGATGACACCCCTTTTCCAGCAGGAATGTCACCCCCACATTCAAACATCATTCACAACCCAAAAAATGCCAAAAATGTCAGCAAAAAAAAAACAAAAATGCATAGAAAAAAAAAAATGCATAGAAAAAAAAAAAGGCAGAGAACAAAAATAAAAATGCTTTTAAACCAAAAAAAGGGGGAAAAAAAAATTAATGCCCTCTGCCTGAGCCACGCCTGGGGCGCCCCCGGCCACGGCCCCGGACCCTCAGGGGAGACGCATGGGGGAGGGGAAAAGCCGGGGAAGGAGGAGCAGCCCCTGAGATCTGCCCACCTGGCGGCCTGCCCTCCAAGGCCACGGCTATTCTGTCCAGGGCAGCACCAAGTGTTGCCGTGTTGCCCTGGATAGCCTGGGTAAGGGCCCTCACATCCTGCCCAACGCCTGCTGCTGTAGTTTGCAGGTCATTTAGGCAGGTTGTGGAGGCCCGGGAGTGGGAGTCCAGGTTACCCAGCCTATCGTTGATGGAGGACAGGCTCTGATCCACCCGCCGCATAGTCTGGCAGAGCTGTCTCAGAAGGTGGGTCTGGGTGGCCAGGTTCCTTCTCAGACAGGCGGGCAGGAGATTGGGCGCCCCCCTGGTGCTCTGGGATGACCTCCTGGCTCCAGCTGATGGTTGTGGCCGGGGAGAAGGGGAGGCCCTTGTGAGGGGAGCCATGTTGGGGGAGGAGGGGGGGGCTCCCCCTTAGGGAGGGCAGGCTTCTTGCAGCCAGAGGGGAAGAGTCCGCAGAAACCAAACGTCCAGTGCCTGCCATGGACTCCTCCTCCTCATGATTCTCCTCCTCCTCATGATCGTCCTCCGCATGATCATCCTCCTCCTCTTGTTCCTCCTCCGCGGACTCTGGCCTTGTTGGGGGGGCCTCATTAGGCTGCTGTCCTGTCGTTGGAGCGGTCAGACCAGATGGCCCTGCACCCTCCTGCACAGCTGTGGATGACACAAACCATTCACAGGTTGGAGGATCCACACACTTGCCACATATTCCCTTTCACCCCCTCCCCCACACATGCTTCACACCTGAGAGAAATAAAAACCTTACCTGGCACCGCGGGGACCGGACTTGTGTCAAAGCCTGGCAGGCCCTCCACTTCATGCCGATGAAAGGTCAGGGCCACCACACGCTCCGTCGCTGTAAATCTAATCCGGCATGGTGGGCCCCCTCCTGTGCCCCTGGCATGGGCATTTATTGCGGCCATTTTTTTTTTCACCTCACGCCGGAGGTCATTTATTTTCTTTTCAATCCCAGACCGGGTCCGTGTCTCCCCCTCCCCCGATGAATTGACCTGCTCCGTGATCATATCCAATATCTCCCTCCTCCTGGCCGGGGTGGTGGTGGCACTCTGCGGGCCGTGGAGAAAACGCCCATACTCGCTAATGGCCCGGGCAAGAATTCTTTTTTCCCCCACTGTAAAATTAAGCTTTCTTTTTCTCTCTGTCATACTTCCAAACAAACTCACTAGCAGTCACCAAAAATCTGTCACAAATACAAGCACAACCAATCAGACAAGAACACACACAAAGAGAAAAAGAACACCCAAAAATCACACTAGCACTCAGCAAGAAACAGTCACAAAAAAATCAGATGAAAAAATAAAGCAAGAAAACAAACGCTCAGAAATCTATCAATCAAACAAACAGTCTCAAACACTTATTAAAACTCACTTTCACAAAAATACCAACAAGCACTAGATCACACAGAACACTAATCTGACAACTACAAAACACACTCTAACGAACAACAGAGCAAAAGCACTTGATTCAATGGGAAGGGACACAAAGGGATGTACTTTTGCAATGGAAGTGCGTTTGTGTGTGTCTATTTATGCTGTCTGCGTAGTTCACAACGTTGCCCTAGTCCATTTCCAATTTCACTGATTGCGCCGCTCCCGAGTTGTGAGCATGCGCACAACGGAGCTGACATGGTTTCCTTCACGCGCGCATGCGCGAGTCGGCCGGCCCTTCATTTGCATGGGGTCACGGCTCATTTCAATGTAACACGCCCACGTCCCTCCCAATTTGTATTACTCCTCCTTACGCCTCAGGAAAAAACCTTACGCTTGCGCAATCTCTTGCGCAAAAGCTACGTGAATCGCGGGATTACGCGGCTAGATTGCGCAAGTCTAACGGAAAAGTGGTGCGCTACGCCGGTCCAATAATGCGCCGATGTACGTGAATCTGGGCCACTGGCTTTAATTTAGACAGTATGCCAAGTGCAGAACTGTTGCTGTGAAATTCAGTTCATATTTAGCTGGTAACAAATGTAAAATAACGGTGTAATCAGTTCCACTTTTTACAAACAAAGAAAATAAAAAACAGACTTATTCAATAAACCATTCAAAATATTATAATAAAGAAAAAATCCTAGCTCACTTACCAACCAGCCTGCAATAATCCAAATTGTCCTGCCTAATAGTTCATGGCAAAACTAGAGGTTTAGTTTGCATACATTTGCAAATACATGCGTAAGCTGGAGGGCCAATTCTCAGCAAACACCCCCCCTCCAGTGTACTGAAGTCCTAACTCTTCATATGTTACTGTTTTCTACCTTGAGTAAGCTCCAAATTACCATATGTCAACCATGAATACATTTGTAACAATGTTTTATTTCATCAAGTGTTAACCACTTTAGCCCCGGACCATATTGCTGTCCAATGACCAGAGCACTTTTTGTGATTCGGCACTGCATCGCTTTAACTGTCGTGGCGACGTGGCACCCAAACAAAATTGGTGTCCTTTTTTTCCCACAAATAGAGCTTTCTTTTGGTGGTATTTGATCATCTCTGCGGTTTTTATTTTATGCGCTATAAACAAAAATAGAGCGACAATTTAAAAAAAATATATATATTTTTTACTTTTTGCTATAATAAATATCCCCCAAAAACATATAAAAAAAATGTTTTTCCTCAGTTTAGGCCGATACGTATTCTTCTATATTTTTTTCGTTAAAAAAATCGCAATAAGCGTTTATTGATTGGTTTGCGCAAAAGTTATAGCGTTTACAAAATAGGGGGTCGTTTTATGGCATTTTTATTAATATTTTTTTTTTACTAGTAATGGCGGCGATCAGCATTTTTTTTCAGTACTGCGACATTATGGCGGGCACTTCGGACACTTTTGACAAATTTTTGGGGCCATTGGTATTTTTATAGCGATCAATGCTATAAAAATGCATTGTGTTACTATAAAAATGCCATTGGCAGTGAAGGGGTTAACACTAGGGGGCAGGGAAGGGGTTAAGTTTGTTCCTGGGTGTGTTCTAACTGTATGGGGGGGGGTGGCCTCACTAGGGGAAATCACTGATCTTCTGTTAATACATTGTATGAACAGAAGATCAGCGTTTCCCCCGCTGACAGGACCGGGAGCTATGTGTTTACACACATAGCTCCCGGTCCCCGCTCTGTAACGAGCAATCGCGTGTGCCCGGCGGCGATCGTACCCGCCGGGCACGCGCGCAGGACTCGGGGGCGCTGGACCCGCTTTAGAGCGGACGTATAGCTACGGGCTCTCACCCAGCAGTGCCACCGTCCCGCCGTAATATGACGGCGGGCGGTCGGCAAGTAGTTAAATAAGCCTGCGAAATCATTAAAATAACAATAAATGCTGTTCATATTTTTCATATACATATTGTTACTATGCATTCCATCTAAACATCCCTTGCCAACAATCTTCTCATTTATATCGAAACATTATGTAGCACTAACCCTGAAGGAGCTGCTGGATTGTTTTGGGTGGCATGTTACCTCTATTCCTTCACCGTCTAGGGTATACGATGAGAGCTGAGAAGAACTCCAATTTCCACACTTCGGGTGACTTTTTCTCTGCTTTTTTACCCAACGGGGTAAAATAATAAAAGTAGTAGTTGAAGAGGAGGAAAGAGTAGTAGAAAGTAGGTACAGGTGTATAACTTTGCTTGGATACAATCCTGCTTCCATCAATGAAACTTTCATCACCACTCAGTGGGTACTGTGCACCTGGATAGGCCTCTCTCACCAGCCTAGCAGCCAGGATGTCACACGGAAACTTTAGCAAAGTCTGTGACACAGACCTTCCCAAAGGTGGATATATATTCGGTCCAGAATCCTTCTCAACACAGGATTAGGCACCCGGATCTCTCTTAAATAAACTTGTGAACTTAGAGCTGACAGGCCACCATCATTCATTCAGCCTCTCGGCAAACGTGCGTCCTTCAATGAAGTTCAAGGCCTCTCCTGAGATACCAGCCCGGTACACGGTACTCCCCCAGACAGGTTCTTCACCAGGCGGCTTCCTCCCTCAGGACAGACAGCACAGGACCACTCTGCAACTGTAGACCCAGTCTGACTACCGAGTAGAACATAACCCCGGACCAACGTGGTCCCGGAGCCAGGAACACTTGAACACACATCCCCAGCCATGAGGGCCACACACAGTGGGTGGTGGGACGACAGACCAGCGATCGACGACCACAAACTAATAACGTCTGTCTCTTAAGTACTCTCCCCCAGCATGCACAGTGAGTCGATCAACCCCTACCGATTGTCTGCCAAGGAAAAACACCCAAGACACCCTGACTTTACAGCTGGCACCCTTGGCCTGGGGTGGTACCAACACCCCAGACAGCAATAGTGGTCACTCACAGTACAGCCATGGCTGGAACAGAGGCCCAAATTTAGCAAAACAATACGGTCAGAGGTAATTAAATCTCTGACTACCCTCTAAATTTAAAGAAGCACCAGCTATGAAAGTAGCAGGGCGCTACAATTAGATATTTCCATTTTCTTATCTTGATTGCCAAGGGATTTCTTCCAATATGTTTCTCAGGACTAGTGATAAGCGGAATACGCCATATTCGATTTCGCGATATTTCACGAATATATAGAAGAAATATTCGTTAATATCGAATATTCCTGATATTTTATAAAAAAAAATTTTTGCCGAAAAAATTTTTGCCGAAATTTCGCGGATGCGAATGCGAAATTGATTGCGAAATTCTCGTCAACACGCGCAAAACGGAGATCGTTTCCTGGATTACTAAACTAATATGCACTAAACACTAACTCTACTTACACAAACTTATATGACTAAACAAAAGCTAATTTTTTTTTTTTATATACACAAAACACAGAAGGGCAGAGCAAGTATTCGTGAATATTCGTAATACGAATATTCGCATTGCGAATATTCGGCAACATAAAAAAATTGCTTCAGCTACTTGGCCCAGGGTCTCTAATCATACCAGCAATGCTTTTAGACGTTGATGGAGATCACTAGGATGTGATCTGTTTTAAAAATAAATTAGAAAAAATACGAATATTCGCAATAGCGAATATTCACCACGACATTCGATTTATTCGCGAATACTCGAATATGCAATATTCGTAACGAATATTCGCAATGCGAATATTCGTGAGAAACACTACTCAGGACAACAGACTGCTTTGCATATATTTGTTTACCACTTGCTTACTGGGCACTTAAAGGGGTGTTCCAGCCCTAAGTTGTGTTTATTAAAAGTCAGCAGCTACAAAAAGTGTAGCTGCTGGCTTTTAATAAACACTCACTTACCTGCTCCTGCGTTCCAGCGACGCGCCGACCGGGGCTCCGCTCCTCTCCCCCCCTGCCCGGCCGGCGTCTCCATCCTGACTGTGGGCACCCAGCCGTGACAGCTTTCTTTTGATGTTTTTTGATCACCTCTGAGGTTTTTATTTTTTGTTTAAAAAATTAAAACAGACAGAATTAAAATAATGTTTTTTTTAATATTTTGTTATAACATTTTTCAAACAGGTAATTTTTCTCCTTCATTGATGTACGCTGATGAGGCTGCACTGATAGACACCGATAGCCTGCACTAATGGGCACCGATGGGCTGCACTGATGGGCACTGGTGGGCACTGATAGGTGGCAGTGGTGGGTACCGAGAGGTGACACTGAGAGGTGGTACTGATGGGTGGCACTAAAGGGCATTGATAGGTGGCACTTTGTGGGCACTGAGAAGTGGAACTAATAGGTGGCACTGATGGGTGGCAGTGATGGACACTGATGGACACTGATCAGCACTGGTAGGTTACACTGATAGGCAGCAGTGGCAGCTGGTGCTCAACATTTTTGGGGGGGCGCAAACAAACGAAAAAAAAACTATTGCAGCCTCACTGTGCCCATCAATTGCAACCACTGTGCCCATCATATGCAGCCACTGTGTCCATTAAATGCAGCCACTGTGCCCATCAAATGCAGCCACTGTGCCATCAATTGTCACCACTGTGCCATCAAATGCAGTCACTGTGCCATGCCATCAAACGCAGCCACTGTGCCATCATTTATCGCCACTGTGCCCATCAATTGCCACCACTGTGCCATGCCATCAAACGCAGCCACTGTGCCATGAATTGTCGCCACTGTACCCATCAATTGTCACCACTGTGCCCATCATTTGTCACCACTGTGCCATGCCAAACACAGCCACTGTGTCATTAAACGCAGCCACTGTACCATGAAAACAAAAACAGCTACTGTGCCATGAAACACAGCCACTGTGCCATCAATTGTTACCACTGTGCCATGCCAAACACAGCCACTGTGCCATGCCATCAAATGCAGCCACTGTGCCATCAATTGTTACCACTGTGCCCAGCAATTGTCACCATTGTGCCATGCCAAATGCAGCCACTGTGCCATGTCATCAAACTCAGCCACTGTGCCATCAATTGTTACCACTGTGCCCATCAATTGTCGCCACTGTGCCCAGCAAATGTTGCCACTGTGCCCAGCTAATGTCGCCATTGTGTCCACCAATTGTAGCCACTGTGTCCGATAATTGTAGCCACTGTGCCCATCAATTGTCGCCACTGTGCCCATCAATTATAGCCACTATGCCCTGGAAAAAATGCTGCCACTGTGCCCTGTAAAATGCCCCCCGCCTGGCACTTACATTTCTGGGGTCAGCCATCCTGCTTCTTCCGTCCCTCGATATCTTCTCCCGCCCTCGATGACGCTTCAGCTAATCAGGTTACCGGTAACCAGAACCGGTAAACCTGATTAGCTGAGACGCCTGTCAGTCTTATTCAAGGATTGCACCCCATGTGCGTCCCTGGGATAAGCTGTGGAAACCTATTACAGCCTGAGGGCTGTAATCGTAAAGCCTATCAGAGCCGCTGGCTCTTCTACAGCCAACCAGCTGCCGTTATTCAGATGGCCGGCGCTCGCCAGGGGGCAGGCCATCTGAATAGTCGATGGCAGCGGCAACAATACATAGATTCATGCAATGCATGAATCTATGTATTGTCAGTGGTGATGCGAGAGCCAGAGGGGCGGCGCTCCAGCATCCTCTATACACGCACCGCCACTGATAGGCAGCACTGCTAGGTGGCACTGATTGGCACCACTGGTGGGCATTGATAGGTGGTACTCGTGGGCATTGATAGGTGGCACTTGTGGGCACTGATAGGTGGCACTGCTGGGCACCGGCAGGTGGTAATTGTGGGCACATCTGCCTCCTTCCTCTTCAGGACCGATGTCCCTTGCACATAAGCCGATGAACGCTTACCGAGCTTTTGTTTACATCACGTGATCAGCTATCAGCTGATCACGTAGTAAGGGGCCGGGAACGGCCCCTTACTCGGATCTGTGATCACCTGCAAGACGCACGGTGAGCAAGAAAAGGGGAGGACGTCTGTTGACGCCTCCCGGAAATTCAGGTCTGCGCTGTAGCCGTCATTTGGCTATAGCGCAGACGCAAAGTGGTTAATAAGAATCTCCCTGCTGTCTTATTGAGGTATGTGTTATCTATATGTAAACACCTATGAGGGTAAAAGCTATTTTTGTATCAACTACCTTAAAATGTATTATGGTTCATGTTGCAAGTTTTAAAGACTTACTTCCTTGTACCTCCTGGGGAATCGGGTAATTTTTTCATCGCTCTCCCTCAACGTGTTTCTCAGGCCAACAGACCTGCATCCTTATAATGAACCATAATACATTTTAAGATAGATATTATTATAAAATTAGCTTTTTACCCACATAGGTTTTTACAAATCGTTAACACATCAAACATCAGTGAGATTCCTTTAGAACAAATACATGCAAAGCAGTCTGTTTACCTGGGAAACGTGTTGAGAGAAATCCCTTGCCAATCAAAAAGAGAAAATGGAAATATCGAATGTTACGATACAAAGGATAAGGCTGCCACCAGGGGATGTGTAGGAGTAATGTATAATAACATTGGGCCAGATTCACGTATTCCAGAGCATCTTTGCTCTGGAGTAACGCTTCTGATTTGCGTTGCGCTGCCGAATTTTTAGGAGCAAGTGCTGTCATTCACGAAGCACTTGCTCCTAAAGTTGCGGCAGCGCATCGCAAATGAGCCGGCGGAATTCAAATGTCGCGGGTACGGGGCGTGTAGTATGCTAACTACGCGCGATCCCGCCGCCGACGTACTGCGCATGCGTCGAGTGTCAAAACATCCCCGTGCGCATGCTCCAAAATCTGTGAATGAACGTCAATGACGTCACATTCCCATTCATGACCGTTTTACGCAAGCGACGTTTTTTTTTTTTTTCCCGACGCGATGACGACGCCTATACCTAACATAGGATACTCCAACCCCATGTAGGTATATCTATGCGCCGCGTATCCCGTCCGGAAACGTCGTAACGTCACTGCGTCGCGCCGGATTTCGATCGTGAATTGCCGATTTCCGCTCATTAACATATTTTTTGAGCGTAAATCGGCGGGAACGCCCCCGGCGCCATTTTTAAGTTGAAGTAACGATGCGATGGCGAAACTCAGTTACGCTCATCGCATCGGAACTTCAACCCGGCGTTTCTTGTTTTCTGGTTACAGAAAACAGAAACGCCGGCTCAAAGCCACTGTTACGCTGGCGGATCACTCGATCCGCCAGCGTAACCTTTCATGAATCTGGCCCATTGTGTATACAAAACATACAAACAGAAATTATTGTTGTTTTAATGATTTTGTACTTTTTTTAAACACTTAAGGTTTTGCTAATTTGCAATTTACAGTCCTAGTAGACTACTACTGGCAAATCCACTGGGATTCCAGAACCTAAGGTTGATGCCTTCTCCTCCTCCTTCCCTCTATTAAACTGTAGGTGATAGGGGTCGCTTAGCTAACTGTTCAATGACCAGTGGCGGCGCCCCCCTATGGCTCTCGCACCGCCACTGAAATACATAGATTCATGCATTGCATTGCAAAATTACCAAAATTAAAGAGGAACTGCAGTCTGCTCAGATAATTTGTAATAAAAACTTATTTGCCATTATGAAGCTTCCCTTCAACCACTTTGCATATTATTTTATATATACTGTGATTCTGTACTTGCCAAATATACTGCAGAAATCTCACTCCGCCAAGTCTGGCTGCAGCCATTTTAACTGTGGGCAGCTGAAGCTGCTGCCTGTTCTGCCTTGATTTACACAGACACACAGAGGCACACCTCCACCCAGCCCTAATCGCAGGACCCCGGGATTTAACACGAATTGCGGGACATTCTCGCGAAATCCAGGGACAGTTGGGAGGTATGCATGATGTCATAAGCTTAGGCTAATGACCAGACAAGAAACAGTAAGTGGGCTGTATAAGGTATTTACTAGCAGAAAAAAAATGTTTTACTATCCAAAGTTAAAACAACAAGATTTAATAGATGGGAAGATGAGAAAAATAAGTTCCACTTTAAAAACTAGGGGCCAGATTCTCAGAGGCGTTACGACGGAGTATCTCAGATACCCCGTCGTATCGCCTTTTTTTTGTCTCGTATCTATGCGTGTGATGCTTAGCATCACTTTTGCATAGATACGCTTCTACATCCGACAAGTGTAAAAGCATTACACTTTCGGATCGTAGGTGTAATGACAACTCCGGCCACTAGGTGGCCTTCACGTTGTTTTTTCATTTGCATATGCAAATGAGGCTAGTACGGCGATTCCCGAACGCTTTTACGCCGCCCCGTCGTCGCGTACGTCGTTTACGGACTCATAAGGTTACCCCAGCTGTGGAGTAACCTTACGAAGTTCCGTCGGATGCCGTCGGGTGCCGTCGGACGCCATGTTAAGTATGGCGTCGGGTCAGCGTCGGCTTTTTCCGTCGCTTACGTCGTTTTACTAACTCGTTCGCGAATAGGGAGTTGCGTAAATGACGCTCACGTCGTTTTGACGTCGGTTTCAACGACGCTTCCCGACGTGAGCTGGAGCATTCGCACTGGGCTTTTTCCCCGGCCGGCGCATGCGCAGTTCGTTCGACGCGGGGGCGCGCTTAATTTAAATACAAGCCGCCCCATTTGAATTGCGCGGGTTTACGCTTGGCGATTTACGAGACGCCGGCAAAAACTACGGAGCAAGTGCTTTGAGAATAAAGCACTTGCTCTAGTACGCAGCGGCGGCGTAGTGTAAATGGCTTACGCTACGCCGCCGAAAATATATGAGAATCTGGCCCTAGGAGGACTGTTTGAGACAGCACAGGAAGTGCACATAGGCCACAAGACAGTTCTAATTTTTTTTTTACAGTTAAAACAAAAAACACACTGACAATGACACTAAGAGGGAGATTTACAAAAAATCTGGTGCAGCACTGTACAAAAAACAAGCAGCGTCCAGGTTTTATTGTCAAAGCTTAAAGGAGTTGTAAAGGCAGAAGTTGTTTTATCCTAATGCATTCTATGCTGCAAGATGAAAAACGTTCCGTGTGTAACAGCCGCCCCAGCAACCCCCTAATTTCTTTCCTGAGCCCTATCTCTCTTCAGCGATGTCCAAGAGTGTCTTAGCCATCCAAGAAACTCCTCCTGATTGGCTGAGACACAGCAGCGGTGCCATTGGCTCCCACGGCTGTGAATCAAAGTCAGTCAGCCAATCGGGGGAGAGAGAGGGCGGGGCCAGGTCAGGGCTCCATGTCTAAATTAACAAACGGAGCTGTGACTCGGCTCCACTGTTCCCATAGGAAGCTGCTGGCTACGGGGGAACTTGATAGGAAGGAAGGGCCAGGAGCAGCAAAGAGGGACCCAAGAAGAAGAGGATCCGGGCTTCTCTGTGAAAAACCAACTGCGCAGAGGAGGTAAGTATGACATGTGTAGCGCCCCCTTACTTTCAGAAGGGACGCTATTGTAAATTTAGTGGGGTGAGAGACTTACCTGCTCTCACCCAGGTTGATTTGTGGTAAATTTGGGCTGCTGTCAGCCCTGAATTGTCCTGTGAGTCATTCTGTGCTCCAGAGATGCGGTCTCATCTCTGGGCAGCAGGTGGCACCAGAGGGGTTCAGGCAAAGCCGTTTTCCCCAGCAGCCAATTGGAGGAGTGTTTCTCTCACGGGGCATGCTGGGGGAGGGTATATCTGTGGCAGATGCCATTTTTTGGGGTTCTTCGCGGGTTCCTGGTTTCGGGTGCGGCACCCACCTTCAGGGTGTGCGCACATCACGGGCCCCACCACTATGACCTACCTGGCCTGGGGCCCGTGCTACAAAGAGTTCCAAACTTTGGGCCCTCATGGCCCAGAGCAACTAAAATTGCCAAGGGGCCCCAGTGACTTACTGGGTCCCCACACTTCAAGAGGAAAGGATCCCAAGCTGGGTGCTGTTCGGTGGGGAGTCAGTCTGAGGTGAACCCGGAGGCAGGTGAACCAATAGGACGCAGACAAAACCATCGGGGATCTGAGTGACCGGACACTGACAGGTTGTATGCAGCAAACTGTCAGTCGGTGGCTCATTAATTATTGGCTGAGAGGATTCTCTCTACGTTCATGTTCCTGAGTACTGGGCATGTGGCAGAGACCCTTTACTAAACCAAATTCTATTAGAGCCAAGTCGGTGGCAGAGACTTGTTCCTTCTCAGCATTCTCAGTGACTTTCTGGCTACCAGGCCTGTGAGAGGGACCTGTCCGGGGAGCGCTGTACCCACTCCGGCTGGAGTGGCGACGAGACAAACACATTCGTTGGAGGCAGGATTGCTTCTATTATCCACAGCCTGTATCTGCAAGGTTACTCTCTTTTCACCAATCTACCTTGACTGTTGGTCGTGTTGGACCAGAAATAAATCATTGAACAAATGTAAAAAAGGTGGTCTGGACATTCTATCACTGCTCTCATCACCATCATCACCCCTAGACATCATCACAGAGGTAACTTAAATATTCCGATCCCAAATCTCATTCGGGGGTGAGCGCTACACATGTTTATTGTTTTTTTTTTTTTTTTAAAGGCCCTTTACAATTAGTGATGTCGCGAACCTAAATTTTCCCGTTCGCGAACTGCGAACGCGAACTTCCGCAAATATTCGCGAACCGGCGAACCGCGCGAACCGCCATAGACTTCAATGGGCAGGCGAATTTTAAAACACACAGGGACTCTTTCTGGCCACCGAAGTGATGGAAAAGTTGTTTCAAGGGGACTAACACCTGGACTGTGGCATGCCGGAGGGGGATCCATGGCAAAACTCCCATGGAAAATTACGTAGTTGTCGCAGAGTCCGTTTTTAATCCATAAAGGGCATAAATCACCTAACATCCCTAAATTGTTTGGAATAACGTGCTTTAAAACATCACGTTTGATGTTGTATCTATCAGGCACTGTAAGGGTTAGGGTTAGGGTTAGAGTTAAGGTTAGGGTTAGAGTTAGGGTTAGGGTTACAGATAGGGTTAGGGTTAGAGTTAGGGTTACAGATAGGGTTAGGGTTAGGGTTACAGATAGGGTTAGGGTTCACAGTGACAGACCAAACTTTGACAGACCATACTCCCCGTTTAACGCAGCGCCAACAACCGCAAACAGTCCATCATCATCAACTGATTCACTTGTATCTGACAACTCAGCAAAGGAAGCAGCAGCGGGTACAACATCATCACACTATACGTCCATGTTTGTAATGCTGCCTGACTGAGACATATCCCATTTATCTACATCCCTTGGCAATAATTGTTGCGCATCACTCATTTCTTCCAAATCATGTGTAAATAACTCCTCTGACAGATCAAGTAAAGCAGCTGTGATGCTAGTGTTGATGGTGGCGGCAGGCGGGCGAGTGGTAACTTGAGAGGTGCCCGAAGCTGAGCTGGAGGAGGATGGTGTGTCAAGGTTCCCAGCGTAAGCTGTAGTAGATTGGGTGTCCTGTGTTAGCCAGTCAACTATGTCCTCAGAACTTTTCGAGTTCAGGGTACGTGGCCTCTGAACACTAGGTAATATTCTAGGGCCAAAGGGAATCCCCGCACCACGACCACGACGGCCCCTGCGGGGTGGCCTGCCTCTGCCTGTCATTTTTTTTATATTAGTTTAGTTGTACTATGCGTGCAAGGTACTTTGACAATTGACACCAGATCTGAGTGGCACTGAGTGGCACTGGTGACACTGGTAGGTCTGACAGAGGCTGGCAGAGTAGACGCTCACAGACAACTAACTGTTATTCTCTATTGCATTCAAAATTGTGTGTTTTCATTTAAATGTAATGTTATGTGCCACATTCAAAATTGTGTGTTTTCATTTAAATGTAATGTACTGTGCCACCAGATCTGAGTGGCACTGGTGACACTGGCAGAGTAGACGCTATAGGCCTGACAAAAAAAACACTCACAGACAACTGCTATTCTCTATTGTATTTAAAATTGTGTGTTTTCATTTAAATGTAATGTACTGTGCCACCAGATC
The DNA here is from genome assembly GCA_029574335.1 of Rana kukunoris. Classification (NCBI taxonomy): domain Eukaryota; kingdom Metazoa; phylum Chordata; class Amphibia; order Anura; family Ranidae; genus Rana; species Rana kukunoris. Next base: position 64,679,206 of record CM056050.1, on the reverse strand, counting down.
TGAGTGGCACTGGTGACACTGGCAGAGGCTGGCAGAGTAGAAGCTATAGGCCTGAAAAAAAATACTTGCAGAAAACTAACTGCTATTCTATATTGCAGTTAAAATTGTGTTTTTTATTTAAATGTAATGTACTGTGGCACTGGTGACACTGGCAGAGGCTGGCAGAGAAGAAGCTATAGGCCTGACAAAAAAATACCTGCAGAAAACTAACTGCTATTCTCTATTGCAGTTAAAAAAAAAAGATTGCTGATTCATTAGCCCTAACAAGGAGCAGAGATCAGATGATTCTTTCAGAACTGGAGTACCTGAAGACAGAGCAGCTTGCAACACTGTACCCCTTTAACTAGCACAGCACCCCACAGCTCTGGGCCCCTTTAAATAGCACCCTGCACCACTGGATCCCTGTATATTACACAGCACCCTGCACCACTGGATCCCTTTATATTACACAGCACCCTGCACCACTGGATCCCTGTATATTACACAGCAGCTTGCAACACTGTACCCCTTTACATAGCACAGCAACCCACACCTCTAATCTAACTAAACTATACAGTGTATAAATATATGTACAACTGCTAAGATGTATATATATTCTCTACACACTGTAAGATTAACTAACTAAGCTGGCTGCTCTATCTATCTGACTAAAAGATATTACAGTCTCGCAGCACTGATTTAAAAAAAAAAATGATTGCTGATTCATTAGCCCTAATAAGGGCTGTTTGAGACTTGGGAGTGCTGTTATAACAGCAGAGATCAGATAAATCTTCCAGGAATGGATTTCAGGAGCCCTAGCTAACACTGTCCCTATGCAATCGGCAGCAGAGAAACTATCCCTCCTCTCACTAAGAATCCAGCAGCAGAATGAACGTAAAATGGATGCTGCCCTACAGGTGGGAGGGTCTACTAGGGAGGGTATGCTGCTGATTGGCTGAAATGTGTCTGCTGACTGTGAGGTAGAGGGTCAAAGTTTGCTCAATGTTAATTAATAGGGGGCGGATCGAACATCGCATATGTTCGCCCGCGGCGGCGAACGCGAACATGCCGAAATCGCCGCGAATAGTTCGCGGGCGAACTGTTCTCTACATCTCTATTTACAATCACTATTAACCACTTAAGGACCCCTCACTGTATATATACATCCTTTTCTTAAAGATGGATATCTCGGTAACGGCAGCAGCTGCTGCCACAACCGAGATATCCTTCTTTTCAGTGAGTCATCCTGTAACCGATAACAGCAGTCTCCGCGGTGGATTCGCTGCGAGATCGCCATTATCGTCAGCGGGAGAGGGCCCCCCCTCCCGCTGCTCTCCGCGCTTACCGGAGCCGTCGCTAGCGGCGGAGGCGATGGGGTCCTTCTGCTGGCTGTGTGGGGATGCGAGTGAGGGCAAGATGGCCCCCACCCGTCCCCATAGCTTTACTGGGCAGAAGTGACGGCAAAACGTCAGTCCCGCCCATGCGTCTTAAAGAAACATTTTTTTGTTGTCATTTGAAAAAATTAAAATTTCCATTTTTTTTTTTGCATTTAAGTCTAAATATGAGATCTGAGGTCTTTTTGACCCCCAATCTCATATTTAAGAGGACCTGTCATGCTTTTTTCTATTACAAGGGATGTTTACATTTCTTGTAATAGGAATAAAAGTGATCAATTATTTTTTTTTCAGTGTAAAAAAATTATAAAATAAATAAAAATAAATAAGAAAACAAAAACATTTTTTTTTTTTAGCGCCCTGTCCTGACGAGCTCGCGCGCAGAAGCGAACGCATACGTGAGTAGAGCCTGCATATGGAAACGGTTTTCAAACTACACAAGTGAGGTATCACAGCGATCGTTAGAGCGAGAGCAATAATTCTAGCCCTAGACCTACTCTGTAACTCGATAGATGCAACATATAGAATTTTTAAGGATAAAAGTTTGACGTCATGCCACGAGCAGGGGCAATTTTTAAGCGTGACATGTATAGTATCATTTTACTCGACATAACATTATCTTTCACAGTATATTAAAACATTGGGCCAAATTTATTGTTGTCTTATTTTTTCATTCAAAAAAGTGTTTTTTTTCCAAAAAAAGTGCGCTTGTAAGACCTCTGCGCAAATACGGTGTGACAAAAAGTATTGCAATGACCGCCATTTTATTCTCTAGGGTGTTAGAAAAAAATATATAATGTTTGGGGGTTTTAAGTAATTTCTAGCAGAAAAAAACCTGTTTTAGTCTTGCAAACACCAAATCTGATTAAACACCCAAGGCCCTTAAGTGGTTAAGTGATATCAAAGTCTTGTTTTTTTATTGTTTAAAAATTACAAACATGTTTTTGCACAGGGCAGCCCCAATCCTCCTTTTCTCGGGTCCCACCCCAGCGCTCCTGGCCCTTCCCTCCTGCCGAGTCCCCTTAGAGCAAGCAGCTTGCTATGGGGCATCCAAGCCGAGTCTCTGCACCGTGTGTTCATTCAGACACGGAGGCGTGGCTCAGCCCGCCTCTTCTCTGCTCATTGGCTCATTAACTTTGATTGACAGTACCAGGAGCCAATGCCTGCTGTCTCAGCCAATGAGGAGGAAGAGTCCTGGACAGCTGATGTTCTCGTGCAACATCGCTGGATCGAGAAAAGGTTTAGGTAAATATTAAAAGGGCTGAGGGAGGCTGCTGCGCAGAGAAGGATTTTTTAACCACTTCAGCCCTGAAAGGTTTAATCCCCTTCATGACCAGGCTACTTTTTGCGATAAGGCACTGCATTATTTTAACTGACAATTGTGCGGTTGTACGACGATTTACACGAAAAAAAAAAAAACAGTGGCCCAGATTCATAGAGCAATTACGCCTGTCTAACTGGTGTTAGACAGGAGTAATTTCAAATTTCGCGCGCCGTATCACTAGTTTGAATCCTCAAACCATGATACGGCGGCTTCGGGCTTCGATCCGAGAGGCTTACGTCTTCGTAAGCCTTCGGATCTACGCTGCCATCTATTTGCGGCCGCTGGGAGGAGTTCGCGTCGTTTTGATGCGTCGGGATATGCAAATGTTTTTTTACGGCGATTCCCGAAGATACGAGTGGTCTTCGCAATCGCTTTCGTCTATTTTTTTGTACGTAATGTTAGAGCAGCTTTTTGCTGCTCTAACGTTACGTAGCCCATGTTAAGTATGGCCGTCGTTCCCGCTTCGAATTTTTTTTTTTTTGTTCATGTAACTCGCTCGGGACTAGGATCGCCCGTAAACGACGCTACATAAACAACGAATGACGTCACAACGTGATTTCGCGCAATGCACGGCGGGAAATTTGCGAACGGAGCATGCGCAGATCGATCGCCGCGGGAACGCGCCTATTTTAAATGATTCACGCCCCCTACTCGCGCAGATGGATTGCGACGGGAGAAATACACTACGCCGCCGTCGTTTACTGGACAAAATCTACCTGAATTCCACGTAGAGCCAGGTAAAAAACGGCGGCGTAGTGTATTTCTGATACGCTACGATAATCTATTTATATGTGAATCTGCCCCAATGTTCTTTTTTTCCCACAAATAGAGCTTTCTTTTGGGGGTATTTGATCAGCTCTGCGTTTTTTCTTTTTTGCACTATAAACAAAAAAAGACAGACAATTTGGATTTTTTTTTTATTGTTTTTTACTTTACTTTGACCCCCTTTAGGTGTTTTCCGCATTACGCTAGAGTCTTCAAGTGGGGGGGGGGGGGGTGACACCCTGTCGCATCTAACAGCCGTCCAATACACCTTAACCAAAAAAAAATATATAGAAAGACAAACAGGAGAAAAAGAAACAGACAAGGGGAGATGGGGGGAGGGTGAAGAAGGGGCTGGGAGAGAGGGGTAAAGAGGGTTGACCCAGGGTTGTAGCCATCAAGTCTGAGTCTCCTTGCTAGATTAAGAAATGAGTAGGGCCGATCCTTCATTTGAAAAGATGAACATGTTCCAGGGCCTCCACGCCTCATTGTGCTTCTCCTGTTTGTTTTGGGCCGTAAGAACCAAGTCTTCCAAGTTTTTGATATCCTCCACCCTGCACATCCACATTCCCACTGAGGGGGGAGAACTCTTCTTCCATCTGAGGGGGATACAGGATTTGGCTGCGTTCAGCAGGTGTCTAATAATTGACTTTTTGTAACTCCGTGCTGGTATTGAGGTAGGGTGGAGCAGATTAAAGTCAGGGTCGTCACTGATTACATGGTCGGTGAACTTCTGGGTGACCTTTCTAACTGTCGTCCAGAATTGTTGTAAACGGGGACAGGACCAGAAGATATGGAGAAATGTTCCTACTTCTGACTGACTGACATCTCCAACATTTGTACGTGGCCGTGGGGAAGAATCTGTGCAATGCCTGAGGATTGTAGTACAAGCCTCAGGTAGTACAAGCCTAGTCAAATTCTTGTAGTTTAGCTCCTGAATCTTTGTGCATATTGACGTTTTCAGTGAGAATCGAATCAGAACCACTTTAATTGCACAAGCTGAAGTTAGAAGCTATTTTTTTTTTGGGGGGGGGGGGTTATAGGAAGGAGAGTGAAAGGGGACTGCAAATAGGAAGGAGTAGATAGAATATTCTGGGACAGAAGCTGGATAGGAAGAGCCATGGGATAGGCCCCCCACCCCAGGCCAGGAGACGATATGAGAGGTTGGGAATAGTGAAGGAAGCAGTATTTTGTGTAGTTTTGCTACTATTATTACATAAATCTTTTTTTTTTTGCTTCCCTCCTCACAACCATCTGAATGATTACTGTGACCCAGACTAGGAGTCGCACTAGCCCCCCTGGCCCTGAGGGGATATTACCTCGGAGGGAGGGAATTGGTGTGAAGGGTAGAAATTGAATGTATCAATTTTTTATTTTTTTTTGCAATATGAAGAATGGGATGATATATTTAGTTTGTATGAAGTTGATTTATCAACTCTATTTTGGTATATGTTAATGAGACTTGGTCTCCTGTATAAATGACAAGGTGAAAAATAAAGAAATTGAAAAAAAACAATGTAACTTTTTCTCCATTCACGTGGAAAGGAAAAACAGACAGTACAATGGCTGATCACTGTGATAGCCAATCAGAGGCAATCACAGCAATCAGTTCCTGATTGTTACTATGGGCTTAGGGCTCTTGGTTTCTGATTGTTAGTATTGGCTCCAACGCTCTTGGTTCCCGATTATTACTATGGACCCCAGGACTCTTGGTTCCTGATTGTTAATATGGGCCCCAGGGCTCTTAGTTCCCCATTCTTAATATGGGCCCCAAGGCTCTTAGTTCCGGCTGTTATTATGGACTCCAGGGCTCTTGCTTCCTGATTGTTAATATGGGCCCCAGGGCTCTTAGTTTCCGATTGTTAATATGGATCCCATGGCTCTTGCTTCCCGATTGTTAACATGGGCCTCTGGGCTTTTGGTTCCAGATTGTTAATATGGGCCCCAGGGCTCTTGCTTCCAGATTGTTAATATGGGCTCCAGGGCTCTTGGTGAGAGTCTGGTCTCTGTGCTGGGAGCACACTGTGCAGTGCACTCCCACCACAAACACAGGTATGCATATATGCAACCTCAAACATAAAGACTTACTTCCATTAGGCCTTATACTGTATATATGTGTACAGTCGGCGGGAAGGAATCAATAATAACGTTAACAGAGGAAAGGGGAGAAAATAAGAGAAGTTCATTGTTAGAGTTTACAGCCACTTTTTTTTTTTTTTTTTTTAAATGGTTTTTATTTGAAAAAATTTCGGTCAAACATACAATTGGTACCAAGGGTACGAGACATACATAGTACAGTGTCAAGGAAACGACGCACGCAGTGCGACCGCAAGCAGATCATCTGTTGTATTCCTATGCACATAGCATATATCCAGTATGAACATCCAAGGAAACCAATATGAACAATTTAAACTGTTTGAACCTTCAAAGCGCCAATCCTCCATTGGGACAAGATGAGAGTGATAAGAAGGAAGGTGCAAAAACTATAAGAAACAAAATGAGAGAAGAAGAAGGAAAAGGGGGAGAAGAGGAGGAGAAGAGAAGGGGAGGGAGGGAAGGCTGAGTGAGGAGGAGTAGATTAGTAATGCTAATAATAGGAAAGTCTTATTCCGCTTTTACAGGAGCAAAATCAAATATGCAAAGAAAATCAAATAAAATCAGATATCAGTCTTTGACAGTATACCAGGTAGTCCATATCTTCCACAGGGCATCAAATCTGCATCCCACCCCCCTCCTCCTAGCCAAAAGAGATTCAAAAACATAATGCGTCTGAGTCATAAGGAGAACCTCTGATGCGTTTGGGGCCTTCTCAGCTTTCCACAGTTTACAGCCACTTTAATCTTATTGATTCCCTACCCTGACCCTGCCTGCTTTTTTTTTAGACAGATCACACCCAGGTTCAATCAAGGAGAAAAAGTCTGAAGGAAAACAACTTCTGTATTGCATGCTTTAGAAAATCTCTAAAATGTTTACTTATAAAGTATAATCATTTGTTTAAAAATTATGGTGGAGATTCACGTAGAATGGCGCATCTTTATGCCGTCGTAGCGTATCTTCTTTACAAGTCTAGTACTACGTAAATGGCGTACGCGACGTAAAATTTGACGGTGTCGTTCCCTGGCCCATACCTTTGCATGACTTACCCCTGCTTTATGTGGGGTAAGTTCACGCCGGACGTACGACTTATGTCAACTGCGTATATTAATGCGCCGGGCGCAAGTACGTTTGTGAATCTGCGTATCTTACTAATTTGCATATTTAACATGGGTACTCTGAATGCGTCCATCGTAACTATGTGCCCACGATACGTCAGCGTAGGCAAGTTACGTCGGTCGGAAGAAGCCTATTTTCAGGTGGATCTAGTTCTGTGGGTACGGCGCACAGATACGACGGCGCATATTTACACTTGCGCGGCGTATCTTGAGATACGCCGGCGCAAGTCCTACGTGAATCTGGGCCGATGTATATATATATATATATGTATATATATATACATAAATATATATATATATATATATATATATATATATATATATATATATATATATATATATATATACATACATATATATATATATATATATATATATATACATACATACACATACATACATATTTTTATATATATATAGAAAAAAGAATGTTAAATTGACTCCAAACTATTACACTTTTTTAAAACTGTAAATAACCTATTTTGTTTTCCTCGTAAAAGGCTACAAATTATATAATTTTAAAATTTGATATCTTTTATAATGACTTTTATGCAGCAAGATAAAAACCTTTTAATAGCTAATAACGTTGTAAGATACAGATATAATTAACATCCATGAATAAATGTTGAACATATTAAAATTTTTATTTATTTTTTAAAGAAGACGGGAATTGGAAAATACTGAGGCCCAGATTCACATACACTTAATATTCCGCTGCGTAATCAAAATACTCTACGCTGCCGTATTTTACCAGGCTCTACACAGAATCCTGATAGATTTTTGCCCGTACGCTACGGCGACGTAGTCTATTTCTCGCCGCGTAATCGAAATACGCGATTAGGGGGCGTGAAGCATTTAAATTAAGCGCGTCCCCGCGGCGATCGAACTGCGCATGCTCCGTTCAGAAATTTCCCGCCGTGCATTGCGCGAAATCACGTCGTTACGTCATTCGTTGTTTGAGTAGCGGCGTTTACGAACATTCCTATTCCCGGACGACTTACGTTAAAAATAATAAAAGATGTCGGAAAACGTTGAAATTCGACGCGGGAACGACGGCCATACTTAACATGGGCTGTCTAATATTAGAGCAGCAAAAAGCTGGTATAGTGTTACGCAAATAAAAGATGACTAAAGGTGCCGTAAGAGATTGCGATTGAAGATCGTAATTTCGGGGATCACCGGCAAAAGCTCATTTGCATACCCCGACGCCGAAAACGACGGGAAGTCCACCCAGTGGCCGCAATTTTATTGCAGCGTAGATCCGAAGGCGTATGAACACGTAATCCAGTCGAATTGAAGCCCGCAGCCGTCTATTCATGGTTTGAGGTTTTCAACTAGCTAGAAAACGCGCGTAATTTGAAATTACTCCAGTCTAACACCAGTTAGACAGGCGTAATGGCTCTCTGAATCTGGGCCTGACTTCCTATTCAATAGAAATGTAGAAGAAAGCTATTACAATGATTGAAAAATGTCACACATCTCACTTTCTGCAAAGGTCTGAAACTGTAATTTATGTAGCTGTATTTTTTGTTAGATCTTTTGAATGAGTGCAGTGATTCTTTGTACTCATTCTCGCTTTCACAATCTCTTTCTTCAATGAGTTTTACCTTCAAAAACTGGTAGATCAGTTGTACTCACCACCCGTGGGAGACTCAGCTATTTTTTTTGTTTGAAATCTGTTTATTAAAGATTTGCATATAGTAATACAGTTACATAGCTTTGCAATAAGGATAACAATTGAGAAAACAATTTATGGGTAGAATATATCAGGTAGTTTTTGTTTTGGCCAGTTTTTGTGTACAGCTTGTCTGATTTCCCAAAGCAGGATAAGCTTATTATAATAAAGAAGGGGTTACTCTTGTTGCTAAGTTAAAGAGCTTGTCCGCCCACCCCCCCCAAGCAAAAAATTAAAAGTCAGCAGTTACACATACTGTAGTGGCTGACTTTGAAGCTTAGATTTTGTTTTTAAATAACAAACATGTCATACTTACCTCCACTGTGCAGTTTGTTTTTCACAGAGTGGCCCCAGTCATCCTCTTCTGGAGTCCCACAGTTGCTCTAACGGCTCCTCCCCTCAATAGATAACCCCCTCTAGGAAGCTGTCTTCCGAGGGGGTTACCTTGTGGGCTCGCTCCTATGTCATACACTCGGCGACGCTAAGTGTATGACTCGGCCCCACCCCCCCACCGGCGGCCCCATCAGTGGATTTGATTGACAGCAGTGGGAGCCAATGACTGCGCTGCTATCAATCTATCCAATGAAGTGCTGAGAAGCCGTGGAGAGAGCGATGTGGGATCGCGCCCACGAAAATTCAGGGCTCAGGTAAGTAAAACGGGGGGGCTGGGGGGTGGACACTGCAAGGTGTTTTTTCACCCCTTTAAGTATTAGGACACTTACCTGTCCTGGAATCCAGCGATGTCAGCATCAGCTGATGTTTCCATTGGCTCTTGGGTGCTGCCGCCGCCATTAGTAGTGAGGGAACCCGGCAGTGAAGCCTTGCGACTTTATAGACGGTTCCCTTCTGTGCATACGCAAATCGTGCTACACTTTCTGAATGGCCTGGCAGCGGGGGAAGGAGGTGTGGGCCCTGGCACAATCTCCCGGAGGTGGGGACAGGGGTACCTGTCAAAAAACAGAACCCGCTACCCCCCCCCCCCAAAAAAAAAAGGTGCCAAATTTGGCACCGGAGGAAGGAAAGAGTCAGATAAGCAGAGCTTTCACTTTTGGGGGGAACTCCACTTTAAGTTATTGCCCTAGCAATAAGGAATTAGCAGATTTTGTTTCAGTTGTAGGGTTAGGTTTTACTATTATTTGTTGAAGGCTCCAATTTAGGCAAGTTAATTTATTCATGTATGTATTCTTAAAGAGTAGCTCCACTTTTGTTGAGAATGGGAGTGATTTTATAATTATCAATCAGCTGCTGCACTTCCAGCATTCACGTTATCATCATCTGTTTATCTCAGTGGCATTTGTGCCGTAACACACAACTTGATAAGCGAAGCAGTAGAAATGCATGGATAGTCTAAAAAAAAATGTCCCACTGAGATTGGAACTCGGATCACTGGATTCAAAGTCCAGAGTGCTAACCATTACACCATGGAACCCCTGGCCTGCCTGTAATCTCTGAATTTATATTTTCACAAATCTTCTTTCTGGTGCATCTGTATGTCAGCATGCATGTTGGTTAAGCTTTGTTCCCTTTCATCCCATTCCTATGGGTCCTACTGGTCTACTAAAATGTCCTTAGACCATCTAGCAGCAGTTTTACATCTAGACTTGACAAACGAAGGGGCAGGAACTTAGACGCTTCCATATCAAGGCCTCTGGGGCCAAACCAGGGATGGTGCGAATGACCATGCAGGAGTAAGGAGGGAGCTGGTTAAGAAATTTGAAGAGGAGGGAAATGGGAGAAATTAATACCCCGGCATAAAATTGCACACATGCTTTAAAGCATCTCTGCTCCCTCTGAAGTGTAACATTTGACCCTGGACCAAAAAGGTGTTTGAGAGAGGTCAAAGTAGTGGACATGTGCATTCGTATTCATTTAGGATGCATTTTAGTCCGAAAATCGGGTATTTTTGTTATCGTTTTAACGAACGAAAACGAAAGCGCAAGAAACGAAATTGAACGACGAAAATTCGACGATTTTCGATGCTTTGTCGAATTTTTGTCGTTCAATTCCTACCTATTCACTGTATTCAGAACGACGATTTTCGATGATTTGTCTAATTGAACAACGAAAATTCAACAAAGCATTGAAAATCGTCGTTTTTGGACGAACACTTTCCCGACGAAAATGACATAAATCAAAACGATTTTCGGGAGTAACTAAATAAATTTATTTTCCAAACGAAAACGAAAAAACGAAACAAAATATTCCAGTCTGCACATGTCTCCAAATAGCACAAATAGCACAGACTTTTTTCTACCCGTTTACTCTCTTGTCCACGCCACACCCACTGCATCTCACCTCCTTTCTAAGGAACCTACCTAGCACTCCCTGTCCCTCGCTTAGCAGCTCCATGTTACTATGCGTCACATGCCAACACACTCCCCTTTGTCTATGGGGCTCCCCAACCTTCCCCCTCTCCAGCAGTCACTAAAGTGTCAAGCATGGAAGGAGAGAGGGAGCAGCTGGCTCGGGCTCTCGGCGGCACGCCAGCTGTGGATCTGGCATTGGTGGACCTCAACATTATTGCCAGGATCCTTCCACAGCCTTGAGCGGCTCAGGTATCGTCACCCAACACTGGGTTTTAGCCCACTGTCAGCTGATTCTGGGTCACAGAAGAGCACAAGTAAGTGTATTTCTGTGACCCACAAGAGTAGCATGGCCAAAAAAAAACTTAGGCTGTATATTCTATTTTAATTATTTGATTGATCAATTAATTGTATAACTTGTTGGTGAATGCTTGCCAGATCATAAAGAGAAAAACTATAATTAAAGAAGGCTATACTTAGAGACATTTTGTATTATTTAAAAAAGGGTTTTTAAAGTCATAGGTATATGTGGCCTCCTAGGTCTTCTGGGTATTCTCATCTTTAGGTAAACCTCCGCCAAATCAATATATTATATATAAACACACATTAGAAGAACTTTGTTATTTTAGTTGTAAAGTTTCCCATATAACAGATCACTATAGAGCCCGTTCACACTGGGGCGACCTGGGTTCCGACTTCAAGATGCCCAAGTCATCCCAAGTCGTGCGGTCGAGAAAATGAATGGAAGTGAATGGGTTCCCCTCTAGGAGCATACCAGGCCCTTAGGTCTGGTATGGATTTCAAGGGGAAACCCCTACGCCGAAAAAACAAATCCATACGAGACCCTTATTCGATCGCGCAGATCGGCCGGTCAGGAAAAGGAATGGGGACAGGCGAGCGCCCCCCCTCCTGAACCATACCAGATGGCATGCCCTCAACATGGGGGGTGCTTTGGAACAGGGGGGCGCCCTGTGGCCCCCCCACCCCAAATTATATAGGCCTCTTATGACGTCACAGTCCCAGCATGCTCCGGGGGGGCTCCCAGATTCCGATAAGCCCCCAGCCCGTAGACCCCGACAACCATTGGCCAGGGTTGTCGGGAAGAGGCCCTTGTCCCCACAGGGCGCCCCCCTGCCCCAAAGCTCCCCCCATGTTGAGGGCATGCCGTCTGGTACAGTTCAGGGGGGAGGCGCTTGCCTGTCCCCAACCCCTTTCCTGACCGGCCAGTATGCGTGCTCAAATAAGGGTCTGGTATTGATTTGGGGGAAGCCCCCACGCCGTTTTTTCAGCGTAGGGGGTTTCCCTTGAAATCCATAACAGACCTAAGGGCCTGGTATGCTCCTAGAGGGGAACCCATGCTGTTTTTTTATTTAAAATTTGGCATTGTGTTCCCCCTCCTGGAGGCGACCTGAAGTCGTGTTTTAAGTTGCGTTGTGGTTCATACTTAAGTCGTGTTCAAGTTGTCTCCCAAAGTTGTGCTGAAAGTTGTGTTGCCCCAGTGTGAACTGGCTCTAAGTGATTTCCTTGTTGCCCAGAATTTCTCTTTAATTATATTTTTCTCTTTGATGGCATATAATGGAGATATGTTTTAAGAGTGGCTTGCATTGAACAGAAAGAAATATCACAATTATTTTCATTGTACTTTCCAATCAAACTTAAAGCCAGGGCTTTTTTTCAGGGGGAACTTGGGGGAGATCAGTTCCACCACCTCTGGCTCAGACCCTTTGGTGCCTGCTTACCACAATCACTTGTAAATCACTTGTAAACACAGAAGTCTGGTTTCTGTGTTTACAAGTGACAGCTCTGCACTCTGTGTGTAACCCCCTGATCTCTGCACTCTGTATGTAATGCAATCCTGGTATTTAATGCCCCTTTAAGACCCTTCTACTGTTTGTGAAATCTGAACGGGGTCATGGATGAGTTCCTGTACCTATTTTCTGAGAAAAAAAGCTCTGCTTAAAGCATTGTATTATGAAAAAAGTCATAATGACATTTTCCTTGGCTACGTCTATGAAGAATACGTGCTGTATTATGTGTTGGGGAATCTGTAGTTTGACTGTAGATAACAAACATTATAACAAATGATAAAGACCATGATTGCATTCCCTTCCCCTGTGCCCGTAGCAGCTAATACACAATTTAGATAGATGGGGTGTAACGTCACAGCTGAAGTCTTAATCTTGCATACAGAGACACATGGTTCATGCTTTGCCATGGCCATTCATCCTCTGAATGGTCACCCTGGCAAAGTCATTATCTCTCTTCAGAAAAGAGGAGTAATATCTATATTTGAGTGTGTAATGACTAGAATTTTTAGGCATTTGCTGGCTTGGATAACCATTTTAAATTGCTATGTTCTACAATAATGACATAGAAACAGCCATAAGTATGTCTTGTTGATAAGGGCTTAGTTTGTAAGCTACACTGTTGAGGTAAAAATGTGACCCTGATTTTAGCTAAAAATACATTTTAATAGTGACTGAATGGTGGAAGTATAGTGGGAATATGGCACCCAGCTGTACCCACAAGTTAATGGAAGGTCTAAAATGCTTCAGGATCCTCTAGTCTAAAGCATTCTACAGAACCCCTTTTCTCTTTTTCCTACAAAACATATTCCCAGTGTCTGGCTTCACTTCAATGAAAACTACGGTTAGATAAATGGTAAACAAAGGCTGCCTTGGCTTCCTGTCCCTGAAGTTTGAAGAAGATCCAAATTGCCAGCAGCAGCCTGATCCTTCCTGATCTATTCAATTCAAGCCTCTGATGTAGCCAGAAAAATGTCTTTATGACTATTTTCACAATACAATGCTTTAAGTTTGATTGGGAAGTACAAGGAAAATAATTGTGATTTTTCTTTCTTTAATATAACTGCATTTATCTATAAAGTTTAAGGGTTAAAAATTGTCATCAAATGTAAGCCATACAGCGATGCTATATGACAATTAGGAGATATCATGTGAAGGTGTTATATAATATTTAATACATGTTTATTTGTTTTAATATAATCCTGCTTGTACCCTCACAAATTAATGGTCCTGAAGAAGCTATGGCCTAAGCGAAACTTGCTGACCACCTAACCTGACAAGGGTACTTCAAGGATATATATATGCAATAGATTTTTGGATACTAATAGTTACTCTTATCTGTGTTTTCTTCGAAGGTATATTCTTAGGGGATGTTCCCCTTGTTATCGCCTTTTTAAAGCCATTCTTTTATTACTGTTTTCAACCTTTTGTGATTTTTTTTCTTTAATAAATAGAAGTGTAAGTGTCTCATGTTGTGCCCTTAAAGTGTATATAGAGCCAGGACCCTGCATTCAGTTTATCTGGTCTCCCACAGTACACAGAACATGGAAATGCAATAATTTTAGTAAATATAAACTGCTAAATAACTTTTCACGTCTTGTGACTTCTATCAGTGTCTGCTTAAAGCTTGTAGGAGGAGTTTTTATACCACAATGGCTGTCCTATCAGGATGCAGCACCCCGGGCTCTATGTCTGAACAGTGCAGATTGGCCCTGTGCTGATCACATGCACTCTCCCAAGAACAAAACAAAACTTTCTGGCCATACACACCAAACTGAACATGTGCTGCCTGACTCCAGTAACTCTGTCTTATCTGGACATGTTTTGGAGACAATGCAAGAAGAGAAGGGTCTGTACACAATGCAGAGGATTAAACCCTAAAGCCTCTTACACACGATCGGACCTTTTTTCGACCAAAATCACATTGGAATTCCGACGGAATTCCATCGGAGTAAAACACTGATGGAATTCATCAAAATTTCCGATGGAATTACTCTGATGGGGCATACACACATTCGGAATTTCTGTCAGTCTGTCAGACTTTTTCCATCGGAAATTCCGATCGTGTGTACGGGGCTTTAGGTCCCACAATGAGTATGACAAGCATGCTTTCCTGCATATACACACACTGATTTTACTGTTGTGGGTTTGGTAACATTTTAAAGTCCACTTTCACTCACATGGGTATCCCTTGTGAGACAATTTTGTTCTAACATGTAACATGTCACAGATGCACTGTCCCCTGCCCATCATTTATTCACAGCGTTCTGTGAATGTGAAAACTACAAGTACCGGCAGCCTTTACCAGAGCTCTGTTGATTGATTTAGTAGTACATTGAGTCCTCCTGTCAGAGTGCAACTGTCTGCCTGTATCAGAGGTATGGGCAGCAGTGGCGTATCTATGGTATGGCAGCCATGGCAAGTGCCATGCGTGCCATATGAAGGGGGCGCTGTTGAGTGGCTGGACAGCAAGGCACTTACCAGGGTCTGAGGATGTCTTCTTCCCTCCTCCAGAGCCTAGGCAGGATCTCCTTTTCAGCACCTTTGCTAATAGACAACGGCAGCGCTATCCCTGCTGCGTTCAGCCACAGCCCTCCCCTGTTTTCCCATTCCATCTGGTCGGATTGGCAGCGCACAAATAAGAAGTAAAAACATCAGTTTCTCCCTCTCTTCTGTGAAAACTGAGGCCTTAAGTGATGAAGATTTCATACTTCCAGTATTAGTTCTGCATTTACCTGACCTTGGAGGGCAGAGGAGGGATCAGGGGTCTAATAAACCCCAGATTTCTCCATAAAGAGGATATAACACTACCCAAGGTATAACAAGGGATGATAAATATCACTAGTTTTGTTAGCCGTTTTTTTTGTTAAGGTTATCCGAAAGATGGGTTTCAAATGTTTCGACAGGGGCGCAGTTTCAGTGCTTGCCATAGGCGCCATTTACACTAGATACGCCTCTGATGGGCAGACAGCTACACAGACAGTATGCAAGGAAAATAGAAAAAAAAATGTTTTGCTTTCCCATGATTGAATGATGGAAGTCAGCAGTGCTTTCCCTCATTTACTAAGCTCAAGGAAAATTCTCTCTGCAAAATAAACAGCCTATGTGCATTTCATAAATCAACTGGCTTTACTCCTGGGGATTAGGCATATAGGGCCAGATTCAGAAAGAATTAGATTCCCGCAGAGTATCAGAGATACTCTACGCCGCCGTACTTTACCTGGCTCTAGGAGGAATTCAGAGAGATTTTGGCCCGTAAGGTACGGCGGCGTAGTGTATTTCTCCCGGCGGAATCAAACTACGCGAATAGGGGGCGTGAGGCATTTAAATTAAGCGCGTCCCCGCGGCTATCGAACTGCGCATGCTCCGTTCACAAATTTCCCGCCGTGCATTGCGCGAAATCACGTCGTTACGTCATTTTTTTTTTGAGTAGCGTCGTTTACGGACATTCCTATTCCCGGACGACTTACGCAAAAAATAAAAAATAAATTGAAAGTCGACGCGGGAACGACGGCCATACTTAACATGGGCCACGTAACATTAGACCAGCTAATAGCTGGTTTAACTTTACGTAGCGAAAAAATGACGTACGCGATTGCGAATGACGCTCGTAACTTCGTGGATCGCCGGAAAAAGCTCATTTGCATACCCCGACGCTGAAAACTACGCAAACTCTACCCAGCGGCCGCAAAAAGATCGCAGCGTAGACCCGAAGGCGTACGAAGACGTAAGCCTGTCAGATCGAAGCCCAACGCCGCTGTATCATGGTTTGAGGATTCAAACTAGTGATACGGCGCGCGTAATTTGAAAGTACTCCTGTCTAACACCAGTTAGACAGGCGTAATGGCTCTCTAATTCTGGCCCATAATCTTCAGGGTATACTGCTCTGCTATCCAAGACTATGCTTTATTTGATATAAATACTATTCTTTATAAAGTAAAGCTGGAGCCTGGGTGTATGGTCCTAAGCTGTCATGGACTATGTTTTTCTTTTATATGTCTGTGATTTTCTGTGAAGTGACTCCAGAGATCAGCGGTATGCTCCTGAGGACAAATATAAGTGGAATCTGTGTGGAGCTTCAGACCTCTTACTTTATTGCACCGGCCCTTATGTATATTTTTACTCTACATTAAAGAACAAAGCTTTCTAGAAAAAGAGACAGCGGCAGGCGTTTGGACATGCTGTACTATAATACTGGATGGAATGCTTGAACAGTTGTAGCAATTTTTTTTTTTTTATTAAAGAGATCTTAAAGGGGTTGTAAAGGAATTTTTTTTTCCCCTAAATAGCTTCCTTTACCTCAGTGCAGTACTCCTTCACTTACCTCATCCTCCAATTTTGCTTCTTCTTCTGTTCTACTACACACAGTAATGCGAGGCTTTCTTCTTGGTGTGGAGAAAGCCTCTTAAGGGGGAGGGGCAAGCAGGAATGTCAGGACACCCACTAACACACAGCTCCTTTCTCTATCTGCAAAGTAGAGAGTGTGCTGACTTGCCTGCTCGCCCCCTCTACCCTCAAGAGGCTTTCTCCACACCAGGGAGAAAGCTTTGCATTACTGTGTGTAGTTACAGACAGAAGAATAGGAAGTGAGGATTTCTCAGAAGAAATAAGGACATTTAAAATCAAAATGGATGGATGAGGTAAGTGAAGGAGGACTGCACTAAGGTAAAGGAAGATATTTAGGCAATAATAAAATTATTTTACAATCCATTTAAACCATGTGCATAAAAGGTGGCCACTTAAACCTTTGCCAGTAGCGTTGTTGTGTGTTCCAACCTCTGCCACTGTTACTTGGAGAAACTATGGAGAAAAATGTAACATCCCGATTAAATTACAAGAATTCAATATCTTTACCAGTAGTACTACTATACAGTGTGAGTTTCACAATTTGGTGAACATGTTTCTATGTACAGTGAAACCTCAGATTACGGGTAACGTGGTTTAAATCCTGACTCAGTTTGCAAGTGTTGTCTCGCAAAACGAGCATGATTCAAGCCACAGCGGTGTACAATACCGCGTTTGGCCTGAGGTGGGGGGAGGGGGCGCCTGAGCCGTTCGTAAATTTTTAAAAACTCTGTTCCCGAGCCTTTCTGAAGTTTTCCGAGTTCAGCGGAGCTGTCTCCGGGTCTTTTTGAGTGTTTCCAAGGCTCTCCAGCACCCCCCACCTCTGGCCACATACGGTATTGCATGTCATAGAAGTCAATGCAGAACAAATTATTTTTGTTTCCATTGACTTCTATGTTGAAATTCGCTTTGATATGCGAGTGCTTTGGATTATGAGCATTCTCCTGGAACGGATTATGCTCGTAAACCAAGGTTCCGCTGTATCTAGCTTCGTACACTTATGGGAGAGAGATTGCAGAGCAATGAGGTGTTACTGAGCACTGGAATGTTATAATAAAACTGTGGATATTTATTTTCTTTACTTCTGAGTATTGTTTTACTATTAGCATAGGTGAACATGGGCTGCAAGGCTGGATTGAATCAGATTGTTCTTGTGACCAGCATTCTGGTGGATACTTTACAGGTTAAGCTGGGGGTCATTGGAGGTCTCACCTTGCATCACAAAAGACTATGCGCTGGTCCCCATGTGCATGCTCAAGACGACCCCTATGTGATGACATTATCTCTTTCTAAACATTGAGGGCTAGATTCAGAAAGGTTTACGCCGGCGTATCTCGAGATACGCCGACGTAAGTACAAATGTGCGCCGTCGCATCTTTAGGCCGATTCAGAAAGCAAGATACGCCAAAAAACATGGCTTCAGCTTGCCTATGCCGGCGTATCATGGGTGCATAGTTACGCTGGACGCATTCGGCGTTCCGATGTTAAATATGCAGATGAGCAAGATACGCCGATTCACGAACGTACGCACGCCTGTCACAGTCAGCTACGCCGTTTACGTAAGGAGTTTTTAAGACGTAAAGATAAACCACCAAAAACATGGCGCAGCCAATGTTAAGTATGGACGTCGGAACAGCCATCGAATTTCACATCGTTTACGTCATTTGCGTAAGCCGATTCAGAATGGGGCTGGGCATAGGTTACGTTCACGTCGAAAGCATTGACTATTTGCGACGTGATTTTGGAGCATGCGCACTGGGATATGTCCACGGCCGGCGCATGTGCCGTTCGTTCGGCGCGTCATTTACGTGGGGTCACGATTCATTAACATACAACACGCCCACTACCAGCCTACTTTGAATTACGCGCGGTTACGCTGGCACATTTACACTACGCCGCCGTAACTTAGGGCGCAAGTTCTTTCTGAATACCGTACCTGCCGCTCTAAGTTACGGCGGCGTACTGTAAATGAAATACGCTACGCCCCTGTAAAGATACGAAAATGTATCTGAATCTGGCCCTAAATCTTCACTGCACCAGGGCCTGCTAATGGGAAGATGTATTTCTGATATAATAGAAATGTATTTTTAGACACTGCAAAACCATATTTCCACATTAACATAATCAAATTGCAAAGTGAAAATCTGAAGCACAGTTCTGAATAAATAAGTCTGTTTTTATTTTCAGATGCAGTAAAAGATGAATATAACCTTCACTTGGTATTCCATTAAAGTGGATCAGATGCATATAGTTTTTATGACTTATAGTCAGCTCATAAATAGCACAAAAGTTAAAAAGACCCTGTCACCAACTTAAAGGGTCACTAAAGGAAAAAAAATGTTGGGCTGAAATGACTGTTTACAGGGTATAGAGACATAATAGTTAACTGATTCCTTTTAAAAATGATTAAAAATAGATAAAAATCAATCATATAATTGTTTGTCTAAAACCCCTCAGCCCAATCTACTTTTAAGGAATCAGACAAGCAGGAAGTGTGGAGATTAGAGCAGGATTACATGAACATCAAAGCGAAAAAGAACAATGAGGACATGAAAACAGCACTGCAGTAAGGTAAAGGAAGCTATTTAGCTAAAAAAAATGTCCTTTAGTGACCCTTTAACAAATTGCCTGCAAAAGTACCAAAAAATTATGTATTTAAAATACTTTTTTTTCTTCCCATAATCAATTTTTCCACTTACAAGGTGCCTTGAAGTTTGCTAGGGAATTTTAACTGATTCCTTAGTACAGCCACAGATCACTGTCCTTGCTGGTACACAATTGTCTTTTCCTCTTTTGAGTGAATCCAATTACTGTCTGTGTTGGCCCAGATACTCCACCACTCCTCTCATCTCCTACCTTTTCTGTAGCATCTGGGGGAGAGGCAAATATTACTATAAAGTGTCACTTGGGTGACAACAACTCTGAGTCTGCTGGTGCTGATGGCGGTGTCCAGCAGCAATTGTAGACCCCATACACACTATACAACTTTTGTCGTCTGATTTCCTTTAGCCTTACCAAAACCATGTAGTGCAAGGGCTGGCCTGATTGAATACCAATTGAAACTCTTAGGTTTTGACCTCATATTATATCGTTTTGGTAAATCTGAAGGACAAAATCGACAAAAAATGGTATAGTGTGTATCCAACTTTAGTTTCTTTGGATGTTTACAGAAGGGAGGCTTTTACAGTCCAAAAAAACATGCATTGAATATGTTAAAGGAGATGAGAGGGGTTATAAATAAAGCAAACAAACATACTCACCCCTACTATCCTACAATGCTGTGGCTGTCCTCCACTCTAAGCCAGAGAACTGAGCGATCACCACATGACTGCTGATCTCTCAGTTCTCGGAGCGCTGTAAGCAGAGAGTGGTGACTGTCAGTCACCGCTCTGTTCTGCCCCTCCAGTACACACTGAAGCGGTGGGCAGAAAAGGGGTGGAAGCGGCTGGCCCGGGCTCTCAGACAAGTGCTGAGAGGCTGAGCCAGCTGTGGATCAGGCATCTGGGTGGATCCTAAAATTATTTTTGGGATCCTTCCACCTACAGTGTCTCTGTGATGCTGTAAGGTTACAAGTAAGTGCACTTCTGTGACCCACGGGAGAAGTATGACATAAAAAGCTTTGACCATACTTCTCTTTTAAATGTACATATAATGTTATGGGAGGCCTTTGGTCAAAATAAATGGTCTGACAACAGGGTTTCTTTAAGATAATTTGCTGTTAATGGACACACATTAAAATGTGTTCCTTCGAACATGAGACCAGTTCTAATACCTACCACACCTACCCTATATGTGCATTGTAATGGAGAAACCTTTCAATTATGCAACAACACATCTAAAAAATGTGAGCACTGCAGCAGCGCAATTTTGGAACAGTAGCTTATCTGTGACTCTCATATTGCTGCTGTATTAGTGCAGTGTAGGTAAGTGGACATGTAGGTAGTATTGTATGACATATAAACAGTGTTGTAAGTAACGGAATTACAATAAACGCAGTTACCTAACGCAGCCCCTTTTGAGGGTAACGAGTAAACTACCCGATTACTCTTCCCTCACGGTAACGCAGTTCCCATTACTTGGGCGGCATTACCGCAATTACATCTACCGCCAATAAATGGCAGCAGAGTAATTGCTTCTGCCGGTGCCGTGAACATAAATATGGGTGGAACTCCGCTTTAGAATCATGTGACCGCTGTGATGGCCTGTCACAGCAGTCTGAAAACTCCCAATCGCAAGGAGCCCTGGATACAATGAGCCCCACCCGCCTCACACTGACCTATCACCGGGGAACAACTCACATCGATCACACACACTGTGTGCGCAACCCGATCAATGATCCGGGGAACAAATGGCCGGAACAAAATGTTCCACAGAACAAACATTCCCTATACAACACAGTGTACACAGCGACATCTAGTGGTCAATATGGTAAGTGCAGGACACCTATACAGACCAATGATCAGCAGGTTATTTTTGGTCAGTGATTTCATCTCTTCATCAGACAAAGAAAAATCTGACATCCCCATTCCAGATCCCTTGCATCTAATACAACTTATATAAGATAAATAAAATAATAAACAATAAACTATAGAAAATTCTAATAAAGCCTAATATAAGATTTTAAATTACAGACTGTGTAAACCTCAAGGAAATGTATATTATAAACATACATTTTAATCCAACTTATAATTTGGAAGTAATATGTAGCAGATGGATAAGAGTTTTAAGTCCTATTAGCTGCACATACATGGTGGGACGGATGCACCTAGGCTGGGATATACACGAGATCACCATTTGTTTCTGGTTTTCTTCTCTCAAGGATCTGGCATTCTTTTGTCTTGGAGTATTAACTCACTGCTCCCTGGCAAGCGCCCGTCATCTGCTTCTCAACAAAGCATTGTAGAATATTAAAAAAAAAAATCAGTTACTTTGCTGAGTAACTAATTACTTTTTCAATGTAGTAACTGAGTCACCAACGCAATTACTTTTTCGGAGAAGTAATTTGTAACTGTAACTAATTACTTTTATAAAGTAAGATGAGCAACACTGCATATAAATCACACCAGTGCTGATGACATGATACTATACTTCACTCTTAAAGACTAAGGAGGGGAGGCAAAGGCACCAGTCACTTTTGCAAAGCAAAGCAGTTGCTCTAACCGTTCATCATAAAAAGAAATATGCTCCCCTATAGATAATACTTAAAAAATAAAATTGATTAAGTCATAAAGAAGTGGGGCAGATGATTCCAAATATGTTTTTTGTAAATGTGTGCAGGAGGAAAGCAATAATAAGACCCCTTTTGCACTGGATCATTTTGCAGGTGGTATTGTGCTAAAAATAGCATCTGCAAACCGACCTGAAACAGCCGCTGCTGTGTCTCCAGTGTGAAAACCCCAAGGGCTTTCACACTGGAGCGGTAAAAAAGTCCTGCTAGCCGCATCTTTGGAGCGGTGAAGGAGCGGTGTGTATACTGCTCCT
The DNA here is from genome assembly GCA_029574335.1 of Rana kukunoris. Classification (NCBI taxonomy): domain Eukaryota; kingdom Metazoa; phylum Chordata; class Amphibia; order Anura; family Ranidae; genus Rana; species Rana kukunoris. Next base: position 64,656,927 of record CM056050.1, on the reverse strand, counting down.
GCTCATTGAAATCAATGGGGAATCGCGGCTATACCGCCGGCAAAGTGCCTCTGCAGAGGCACTTTGCAGTGATTTTTAACCCTTTCACGGCCGCTAGCGGCCAAATAGCGCCGTTACAAATAGTGGCGCTTTACTGCCAACACCGCTCCCGCCCCAGTGTGAAAGGGTCCTAAATGTCTGGGTGTTGGCATTATTTGGCCATTTTTACTGAACATTAAGGTACTAAATTCAAAAAAATGTATTCCGATATGATCATCCAGGTAATTGCATTGACATTTAAAGTTATTTTTTCCACAAATTTTGGGCAAAAATCAGATTTTTTTGAACATTTTGGCAGAGGAGAAGATGAAATTAGGGTGATATAAGGATGGGCTTTACATGGCTTCCCGAGGTTACAAAAGTTTATTTCAATTGTAGCGGAAGTCACGTTTGGGCACAGATTGAGCCAGGAAATAATGGGACATTAATGATAATTCATGTATTGCAGGATATCTTGAAATATTACAAGTTGTTTGGTTATTCTGACCCCAACAGGTCAAAAGAGTGTTTCATTCAATGTGGGGGCACATACTTTTGAGGTGTTAATTAAGTCGGGCTCCTAAGATATTTCATTGTCTATTGTGTGATGCTAATGACTGTATTGTGTGAAAGTTCTATTGATGATAGATATGTGTTGGCAGTCTGAAAGGTCTGATGTCTGACTTCTCAGGTGTAGTGGATTAGCATGTCAATTACGTCTACAAAAGAATGTGCATTATGTAGCAGGTGAATAGCTTATTGCGGAGTCAGAACATCTGTCTAAGATGTGGATTGAGGGGGACTCGTTAGGAACTCATTGTGTGATGCTAATACTGTTTGGTGTGAATTCTATTCATGATAGATGTGGAATGTCATTATCTAAAAGAATGTGTATTGAAGCTCCTTGTGTCATGTTGGGGGTGGAGTTGATTCATTGTTCACTCTTGGTTTCTAATTGTATATAACAAGGCTGGATCGGGTCTGCTGGATTGTGTCGGATAAGCTGTCTTGGGTTGGTGGAATGGAAGATCGTGAACGGTGGTAACCCCTGACCGTTACATCAATTATCCTGGACAATCCCAAAATGCACCCCTATTCATTTCCATTTAAGGAAAATCACAGACAGTATTAGAACACAAATAACCCAAAGCACAAAAAGGAAAAGAAAGCACAATGACAAAGAACTGTAAATTAAGCAAGGTGCACTAGGAGATTAAGGTGGGATATGATCAACAGGTATAAATACATAAGTGGTCCATATAGTGAACTTAGTGTTGAGTTATTAACTTTAAGGTCATCACAAAGGACAAGGGGTCACTCTTTACGTCTGGAGGAAAAGACATATAATCTCCAAATACGGAAAAGTTTCTTTACAGTAAGAGCTGTGAACATGTGGAATAGACTGCCTCAAGAACTGGTTCTGTCCAGCTCAGTAGATTGCTTTAAATAGACCTAAATGTACATAATATAATAATATAACTGCATACTAATATTTATAAGTAAAGTTGATTGACGGGAGCACTTGTTATAGTAAAACTACCGTTCATAATGGAGTAAGCACATTCATCACTCTGTAACAGACAGAAAAATGCGAATCGTCTTATACTAACACGGAATCTGCTAAATCAGCCCAAAGGCGAATGGAACTTCCCCTTTATAGTGCCATTGTACGACACTGTGCTTTGCTAGATCATTTTTTTAAAATGATGGTGTGTGGGCAACATCGTTTTTAATGATGAAGTTGGGAAAATTTAGTTTTTTGGACATGCTGAAAAACTAAGTTTTTTTTTAGGGCTGTGCAAATTAACTTTTAATTAATCGATTAATCTTTAATTTTTTTGATCAATCAAAATCTTTTTGATCGATTTAAATTCTTTTGATTTGTACTCGCCTCTCCGCCAGCTTCCGGGTCTTCAGGGAGTTCCATCGGAGATCCGGTGACGTCACGGACACCGACGGGGCTTGCCGTGTCCATCTGAAGGGCTACTTTGCTGTGCCTTCATATCTGCATGCTGGCAGGACCTTACTATCTGCCACACACAAGGACTGTTCTTCCCTCTATCACTTCCCTCTATCAACCTGGGATTCTACAACCATCCACTGGGAGTTGTGATAGTTCCCTTCACGGGACATCTACATGCCGACGGACTGATGTTAACCCCTCCTCATCTGGATTCAGCAGTGGTATCGTTATACACAATTTTATACCGGTATCATACTTGGCTACATGTTTTTATGACTGCTTTTGCTACCGTTTGGTATTACTCATACCATTTTTACAGTTTATGTAGTTACATCAATTTTATCTCCAGTGCAATATTTATTTTGTTACCTACATGAAGACTATATAAGTTTTAATGCTATTCCCATCGAGCGCTGCGCCTTTGTGTGTTTTTTGTATCCTGCTATCCATTTTTCCAGTGGTTGGGAGCTGCACTGGGAATCAGACTGCAAGGAGATCAGCTTAAAGTAGTTGGATCTGTAAGTGCGTTATAATTAATCAAAATTAGTCGATTAATCGATTAAAAAAACAAACGATTAATCGAACACAAAAATTTTGATCAGTAACAGCCCTATTTTTTTTTCATGCTGAAAAATTATCGTGTGTGTGCAGCATAAGTCTCTGAAGACCTGTATACAGATTGATGGAAATGTATCAGATTGTCAGAGAGATGGAAGAAACTATTCTTGCTGCCTATAAAATATAAAACAAAAATGTCTGTGCTGCTACCCATACATCACATGGAAAGCGAGGTTCCCGGGTGGTCGATCCACAGTCGCTGGCTGAGTAGAGTAATGAAAAAAAATTGATTTGCACTCCGGTCGTTGCTCTTAAAAATTTGTAGTGTTTATCAACAAGCCGCAGTGGACAAACGCAAATAGGAATGGTTGATGCGTTTAAGCCTATAAGGCCTTATGCCGCGTACACATGACCGTTTTTAATTGTCTAGAAAAAAATATGTTTTTTTTCAACCCGATTATTGTTAAGCCGGCCTTGTCTATACACGATCGTGAAAAAAAAATGCTCTAGCAAAGCGCGGTGACGTACAACACGTACGATGGCACTATAAAGGGGAAGTACCATTTGGATGGCGCCACCCTTGGGGCTGCTTTTGCTGATTTTGTGTTAGTAAAACTTTGGTGAGAGACAATTCGCGCTTTTCAGTCTGTTACAAAGTGATAAATGTGCTATCTCCATTACGAATGCTAGTTTTACCAGAATGAGCGCTCCCGTCTCATAACTTGCTTCTGAGCATGCACAGCTTTTTCACGTCGCTAACTACTTGCCGACCAGCCGCCGCAGTTCTACGGCGGCAGGTCGGCTCCCCTGCGCGAGAGCCCGTAGCTCTATGTCTGCTCTCGAATCAGCCACTAGGGGCACGAGCATGCCACCAGAGGAGCGCGCGCGCCCCCCGCTCGCCCCCGACTCGCTGCCGGGCACACTCGATCGCTCGTTAGAGAGCAGGGAGTCAGGGAGAAAAATACTGATCTTCTGATCAGTCAGTTCCACCCCACATACAGTTAGAACACATCCAGGTTACACATTTAACCCCTTCCCCGCCCCCTAGTGTTAACTCCTTCACCGCCAGTGGCATTTTTATAGTAATCAATGCATTTTTATAGCGCTGATCGCTTTGAAAATGCCAATGGTCCCAAAAATGTGTCAAAAGTGCCCGAAGTGTCCGCCATAAGGTCGCAGTACCGAAAAAAAAAACGCTGATCGCCGCCATTACTATTAAAAAAAATATTAATAAAAATGCCATAAAACTATCCCCTATTTTGTAAACACTATAACTTTTGCGCAAACCAAGCGTTTTTTTTTTTACAAATTTTTTTTTAGAAGAATACGTATCGGCCTAAATTTTTTATATATTTTTGGGGGGATATGTATTATAGCGAAAAGTAAAAAATATTTATTTTTTTCAAAATTGTCGCTCTATTTTTGTTTATAGCGCACAAACTAAAAACCGCAGAGGTGATCAAATACCACCAAAAGAAAGCTCTATTTGTGGGAAAAAAAGGATGGCAATTTTGTTTGGGAGCCACGTCGCATGACCGCGCAATTGTCAGTTAAAGCGAAGCAGTGCCGAATCGCAAAAAAATGCTCTGGCCCTGGGGTTAAGTGGTTAAAGCCCACACATGACCATTTTTTACGACGTTAAAAACGACAACGTTAAAAACGACGTGAACATTTAGAGCATGTTCTAAATTTTTAATGCCCATTTTTTACATCGTGAAAAATGCTCTGGAGCCCACACACGATCGTTTTTTAATGACATTTTTTACATCCTGAAAAACGGTCGTGTGTACGCGGCATTAGTCATAACCACATTCTTGCCTGCCTACAGCAGCCAATCTTCCATTGATTTATACACTGAACTCGTAAAAAGAGGCCAATAAGTAATGGTGAACTTGATGGCTTGTTATGAAGAAAAAATAATTAATCCTTTAACAGGACTAGTACAGCAGAATATACTTCTTTGGGTTGGCAGATAATGACTTTGCAAACATTTAGCCCTTGTCAAGTGGAAAGTTCACAACTAACCATAGAAAGTATTATTTATACCGAAAAAATGTTGATGCTTGGAATAGATGTTCAGCAGAGGTAGTGAGCCAGTCAACTGTAAATGGTTTCAAACATGCTTGGGGCAAGCCAAGATCTATAAAATAAAAAATTAAAGTGTGCAGAGTTTATACTCCACTTGGTCTTTCTTCTGTTGTCACTTTTCTGTTTTTCTAAGTTATAACTGTACTTGATGATTTATATGAAGTTGGGGTACCAAAGAATACTGGAGATTTATGCATCATATAATGTCCCTATATTTAAAGCCTCAATAAAATCAGATATAAAATATGAATTAGTATTGATATTTTTTTTTTCATTAAAAAAAACAGTCAAATGTACAGTATTTTAAATGCTTTTAGTGCATATACCAGAATCTGAGTTGATGACAGCCGCTTGTAATTACAGTAAAACCTTGGATTGCCAGCACTTGTAAATCAAAGCAAATTTTCCCATAAGAAATAATGGAAACTCAAATGATTCGTTCCACAACCATTTATTTATAGGTCCTTCCGTTTAGAGTCCATATAAAAAGATTATAGCAATGTGGTAAGTTGTGTAATCATAAAATGTCCATCCACAAATGGAAGCCTCCCCAAGGGGATTAGAAGAAAAATCCAGCAGGAGCTACAGAGTATAAAAGAGAAGAGAGATGCTTCTAATGCCCTGTACACACGATCGGTTCATCTGATAAAAATGGTCTGATGGATTTTTTTCATCAGATATCTGATGAAGCTGACTTTCATCAGTCGTGCCTACACACCATTGGTTAAAAAAACGATAACGTGATAACGTAAAACACAACAATGTGCTGAGAAAAATGAAGTTCAATGCTTTCGAGCATGCGTCGACTTAATTCTGAGCATGCGTGGATTTTTAACCGATGGACGTGCCCACAGACGATCATTTTTTTCTATCAGTTAGTTAACCATCAGATAATTTTAAAACAAGTTCCTTGTTTTTTAACCGATGGATAAATAACCGATGGGGCCCACACACGATCGGTTAGTCGGATGAAAATGGTCCATCAGACCGTTTTCATCAGACAAACCGATCGTGTGTACGCGGCATAAGTGTAGAAATATGGTTACATTTAATGAATGTACAACATTTAGCAACTCACATGGTTGATGATTAACCACTTAACCCCCGGACCATATTGCTGCCCAATGACCAGAGCACTTTTTGCGATTTGGCACTGCGTCGCTTTAACTGACAATTGCGCGGTCGTGTGACATGGCTTCCAAATAAAATTGGCGTCCTTTTTTCCCCACAAATAGAGCTTTCTTTTGGTGGTATTTGATCATCTCTGCGGTTTTTATTTTTTGCGCTATAAACAAAAATAGAGCGACTATTTTGAAAAAAAATGCAATATTTTTTACTTTTTTTCTGTAATAAATATCCCCCAAAAATATATAAAAAAAGTTTTTTTCCTCAGTTTAGGCCGATACGTATTCTTCTACATATTTTTCGTAAAAAAAAATCGCAATTAGCATTTATTGATTGGTTTGCGCAAAAGTTATAGCGATTACAAAATAGGGGGTCGTTTTATGGCATTTTTATTATATATATTTTTTTTTACTAGTAATGGCGGCGATCAGCGTTTTTTTTCTTTACTGCGACCTTATGGCGGACACTTCGGACACTTTTGACACATTTTTGGGACCATTGGCATTTTTTTAGCGATCAATGCTATAAAAATGCATTGGATTACTATAAAAATGCCATTGGCAGTGAAGGGGTTAACACTAGGGGGCAGGGAAGGGGTTAAGTGTGTTCCTGGGTGTATTCTAACTGTATGGGGGGGGGGGACTCACTAGGGGATATCACTGATCTTCTGTTCATACATTGTATGAACAGAAGATCAGCGTTTCCCCCGCTGACAGGAACGAGAGCTTTGTGTTTACGCACATAGCTCCCGGTCCCCGCTCTGTAACGAGCGATCACGTTTGCCCGGCGGCAATCGTGCCCGCCGGGCATGCGCACAGGACTCGGGGGCAAGCGAGGGGCGCGCGCCGGCCACAGGTGGTGCGCACGTGCCCCCTAGCGGCCGCAGAAGTGCCGACGTAGAGCTACGGGCTCTCGCCCAGGAGAGCCGACCTGCCGCCGTATAACTGCCTGCTACATGCACATGTACAGCAGATAAGGCAACGCTAGAAGAAGGAGAAAAAAAAAGGAATGAGCTCCCAAGTCTTCTACATCCTCATTGTCCAATTGCAAGCTGGGACCATGGACGTGACCAAGATGTATTGCTTGACTGCAGTAAACAAACATAAGTGAGATCACAATCTTGGCTGCGCATGCATAGTTGTATAAATCCAAGGACTGGATGGCTTGACATACAAAACATCTGGCAGGCAACACAGCTTCCATACAAGTATTTCAGATGCATATTTAGCTATTTGCCTGTTTAACATTAATAAACAGATGCGACTGATTTTTTTTTTAAATATATATGAATTCATTACTGTTTACAGCTTCGGCTTTTTAATATAGCAAAGCTGTGCTACATTATAATCAGTATCTAAAAATACGGTATGTGTTAGGCAATGCAGTTTGGGACTGTGGATATGAAATGCATATTTTAACCGTAAATCCTAAATATCCCACTTTGGCCATTAGAAATGTGTCACAGCTGTGTATGCTGAATATAAAATGAACTGGAAATATCATGGCGTCCAGCCTGCTATGGAAACTAATAGAGCTAAGAGACTTTCTTTAATTTATACTGAGGTTTTCAATGAATTAATGTGGAAAATGCTTCTGAAAGGGTTAAAATTGATGTTGCAAATTATTCATCTTGTCTCGTGTAATAGATTAAAATGACAAATTACATTTCTTGTCACCTATGTGTCATTATTAAAAGCATTTAAAATGATAATAGTTTCTCTGACATGCATATAAAATTCACATATACTATGGCAGTTGGAAGCATTTTATTCAGGAACCAACATTTGTTCTTTTATGACAAGTCAATTTTTTCAGATGTGATGGTGTAACAAATATGCCAATAGTGTCATTGTGGACCTAATTGTCCCTATATTTCTATAATAATTGAATGCCCCCCTCCCCTATTTTTACTGCCCACTCCTTTTTCATTAAAGTATCCTCTCCCCATGACACCTTTATCTTTTATTTTATTTATTTCATATATACCTTTTTTCAATCACTGAATCAGGACAGCTTTATGACATGCCAATAGGGGCAGACACTTGACATTATACACTAGGGCCCGGATTCACGTAGAGAGGCGTATCTTTGTGCGGGCGTAGAGTATCTTCTTTACGCTATGACGCCGCAACTTAGAGAGGCAAGTACAGTATTCACAAAGCACTTGCTCCGATAAGTTGCAGCGGCGTAGCGTAAATTGGCCGGCATAAGCCCACGTAATTCAAAGTAGGAAGAAGGTGGGCGTCATCTATTTAAATTATGCTAATGAATGGCCGGTCGAACTGGCGCGTATGCTCAGAATCACGTCGCATATACTCCCTAAGCGACGTCGGCGCAATGCCTACGACGTGAACGTCAGTTACACATAGCCCTATTCACGTAACAGTGTACAGTGTATGCAACGTAAAATTAGACGGTGTCGTTCCCTGGCCCATACCTTTGCATTAGCTGCGCCTGCTATAGCAGGGGTAACTTTACGCCGGACGTAAGCCTTACACAAATTGCGTATATGAAGCGGCCGGGCGCATCTACTTTTGTGAATCATACTCATTTGCATATTTATAATGGGAACGCCGAATGCCTCCAGCGTAACTATGCGCCCACGATACGCCGGCGTATGCAAGTTACATCGGACGGCCGAAGCCATGTTTTTGGACGTATCTCGCTTTGTGAATCGGCGCAAAGATGCGACAGCGCACATTTGAAATTACGGCAGCGATACGCCAACGTAAATCTGGGCCTATATTGTTTAAAGTATTGGTGCGCTTACCTTTACACGCACATGAACTTTAAAGCGGAGTTCCACCCAAATGTGGAAGCTCCGGTTATCTGTTTCCCCCCCCCCCCTCCGGTGCCACATTTAGCACCTTTCGGTGGAGAGGTGGGGGTGGATACCTGTCAGAACCAGGTATCTGCTCCCACCTCCATGTAAAGGTGTCACGGCGACCTACGTAATGGGCGGCCCCTGCTCATTCCCCCCGCTGTCTTCTGGAAGACACACACAGGTCCCAGCAGGACCATTCATATAAAGCAGCGTGACTCGTACATGCACCGTAGGAAACAGGCTGGAAACCTGCAAGGCTTTACTTCCTGTTTCCCTTAGTAAGGATTCAACGCCTGCACTCAGTGCCGACATTGCAGGCTCCCTGGACAGGTAAGAGTCCTTATATTAAAAGTCAGTATCTGTTATATTCTAAAATTTAAAAATTCTATCCGGATAGAATTTTTAAATCATATATTTTCTCTTATTTAACTTGAATGAGAGTATGAGACCTTTTGAGCTAATAATCTCCTGATGTGATCCCTTGAACTCGAGTTTTGAAATCCCAGAAGCTGACAGGTTTGATGGATTTTGTAAATATATGCATGTGCATGGAACTCTTATTCCAGATGTCTTGTTGTAATGTTATCTACTGAATGTTGAGCCTAGCTCAACCCCCATTTCCTTAAGAGCCAAGCCATTTTCTCTGGAGAATATCAGTGATTGATTAGTCTACTGTTCAGGATGAAGTTGATAAATATTGAAACCAGATGTTGATTCATTCTAGATCACTCCCTGTGGGAGTGGTTAGTTTTCAGCGCGAAAGTCAAACAAAGGAGTTTGTTTGATATTTAAAGAAAGTGAGCTTTCTGCTGGGAGCCTCTTTCACTTCAGCCTTCTTCTTCTCACCATCATCAAGGAGGACACACACAGACTTTTCTCTGCATACATTGGCAAGCGGCCATCTTAACAAGCATTCTAAGGACTTTTCAATTATTTTTGAACTCTTATTTGAAGATATTATTACTGTATTGTAAATGTACCGGTAATTCTTTTAGTGTGTATATTAAAACACACGTTTTTATTCACGATAATTCACGAATCTGTCTCACGATCCATCATTCGTCCAGAACGCTAAGTATAGCCTTTTTAAATATAAACCAGTTAAATTACGCGGTTTATTTCATTGGCTAGCCATCCACTCGATCAACGTTATTCAAATTTTATACCACTTTCTCAAGTGCTATCGGAGGGCAGAGAAGGGAGAGTATTGAGTAATTTTTGAAACGTTTGACTAAGAACCTAGAAGCAAGATTAAGCAAGAATTTGATCGATGCTTCGTGAATGACCTGAAGATTCGTGCGGAGATTGTCGTAGAACAGAGGACTTCTTTAATCGGTGAGTAAATCATGGATTGTATTAAATGTTCAGCTAATGAATGTAAAGGTTTATCGAAACAGATCTGTTATTCTGTTTTATGGAAGTCGTTATATTTGCAATGTTTAGAATATAATCTGGCTATTGACACAGAGAGATTCTCATTAGCCAAAACTAAGAGGAAATTATTTAATGTAATGAAACTAGTTACAGGTTTTAATTCAATGATTTCCGAGGGAAATGCAGAAAATATGCAAACACATGAGAATGCATCTAATGCAGCTAGTTGTTCAAACTGTGAAACTGTATGTAATTATGTTGAGCATGTCCAGAATGAAAAGATATTGAATTAACAGAATTTGCTCATTTCTCAGATAATATGGAGGGTAAAAAGCATGCAGACACATTGGATACTAGTGCTGTTTCAGATTTAAGTGAAACTACAGTAACTGTTTTTGAAAGCGATTCAAGATGTGAATCAAGGGGCAATACAGTAGCTTCTTCAGATGAAGAATGTCAGTCTAATAAGCAATGTGATTATTCATCGCCATATGCTAAGAGAAAGCAAGTTTTCAAATGTTTATTATGTCACAGGAAGAATCATATGGCAAAATTTTGTTGGAGTAACAGGAAATCACATAATTTTAAAACGTCCCCAAGGCGTTATGAAGTTTACTCTGTAAGATGGAATAATATGTCTAGGCATAGAAGTTTTAATATTCAATTAAGACAAGAAGAACAATATTATTTAAAGTGTAGCAAGTCACTTGTTCCTTCTAATGTCACGCTGAGAGGAAACAACAGATATATTTCTTAATGAGTGGCTTGGAATTTGTTTTTTTTTGGTTATGACTTTATGGCTATGATTTTTGGTATTGAATAAAGTTTATTGAATAAGGTTTATTGAATAATGCTTTGATGTAAGTTTTACAGATTTCATGTTGGAAATCAGAAAGTTAAAGTAATAAAGAAATATTTTATTCTTCTGACAGAGTTGCAGACAATTCTGAAAGAAGGGGTTTTAAGTGGAATATATGTAACGTTTAGCTCATGAAAAGTGAATTGAAATTTTAAGGAATATTGTTTGGAAAGAGACAGCCTTTATTGTTTGTTTACCTGTTTTAGAAGCATACATAGTGTACTGGGTGTGCATTATGCAGTAAAAGTAACAGATCATATTGTAACGTTTTAGACATTAAGGGAATTGATTTTAATGATTTTAAGACAAAAGAAAAGAATAGGGAAGAAATATGTCTATGTATTAGTGTCATTTGGTTCAAAGATTTAGTACAAGTTAAATGACACTTATACCAGTTATTCACATAGTTTGAAGCCGTGTGTTTAAATTTCGCGGGGTTTTGTGTTTTCAGCTTGCCTTTGAAAGAAAAGGTGGGGGTAAGTTAGAGGAGTGTGTTTTTTTAGAAGCTAGGGAGACACTGACAGGCAGAGATTCTGACAGCCTAGGGATCTCTTTCTCAGACACACACAGAAAGAAGCTGATTCAGTTTCACATACATACTGTACACATACGCAGTATATATTATATGTATATAATCTTTATTAGTATTTTGAAGTTTTTATTTAAGAGACTTTAGCAAAGAAAGTAGTTTTACATGATGAAATGGTGATTCAACCTGAATTGGTACCAATTTATGTTGTCAAGAAACAGACACACAGATACCATCATTTGCTGAAGAACAGAAAGTAATTTTTGTTCTCCTACAGGTTGATTCAACATCTTCTATGGTTTATTAGAACGTTTATGTTGAGTCAAGAATTTAATTGGTTTTTGTGTCCTGTTATACTTCAACGCCTTCAGAAAGAATTCATTAATTCAATCATGAATGTTTACGTTACATGAGTAAAGCAGAAATTGCCTGAAATTCTTAAAGGAAAGTTCTATTGGGACAAAATGGAATAGACAGACAGTGTAGACCAAAGGGTCAGTAACCTCCTTTACAAAGAATTTCTCCAGCAGATGGACCTTGGTCTACCATACAAATAGACTATATAGGTCCTTTATCATCAGGGAAAAAATGGATTCAGATTTGTTTTAGTTTTGGTTGATGCTTTTTACAGGTGGGTTGAAATTTTACCAGTTTGCAAAGATGATGCTTTGACAACTGCTAGAATGGTATTGAATCATGGTTTATCCAGTGTGGGGAATACCAGCAAATCTCAGCAGTGACAGAGGATCTCATTTTACAGGCAAAATCATGCAAGCAATGTGTAAAATCTTGGGCATAGAACAGAGATTTCATGTACCTTATCATCCTCAATCTGCAGGGATTGTGGAAAGGATGAATCGTACGGTTAAATCTAGAATTGCTAAAATATTGTTGGATAGAGGAAATACTTGGGTTGATGCTGTACCATTTGTTTTGATGAGTGTCAGAGGCACAGCATCTTCTGCAACCAAGTATTCTCCGTTTGAATTAATGACAGGGAGGAAAATGCCGCTCGTGTTTCCCAATGAACCTTTTTTGTCTACGCCGCAGAGAGAGGCAATAGAGAAAACAAAATGGTTGCAGATGTTACAGGACAATTTGAACAATATTTTGCCATATGCAGCTACCTGTATGCAAAAAATGATCCCTCCTCATACTTCTAAGTTTGAGAAAGGAGGACATCTTATGATAAAAACTTTCAGGAAAAGTGGACCATGGCAAAGTAATTGGGAAGGTCCATTTGACATCTTATGCCCCGTACACACGATCACTTTTTGTGATGAAAAAAAATGTCATTTTCCTTCATGAAAAAAAATGACATTTTTCAAACTTCATTTTAAAAAATGACGTTGCGTACACACCATCATTTTTGGAAAATGATGAACAAAGTGACGGCACTCTAAACGGGAAGTTCTATTTGCCTTGAGGCTGCTTTTAGCTGGTTACTTGTTAGTAAAAGACGATTCCTGCTTTTTTGTCTGTTACAGCGTGATGAATGTGCTTACTCCATTATGAATGGTAGTTTTACCTCCCGTCTCCTAACTTGCTTCTGGGCATGTGCGGGTTTAAAACGTCATTTTTTACGTAGTTTTGCCCACACACGATCATTTTTTATGACACAAAAAATGACATTTTAAAAAATGACATAAAAAATTCGAGCATGTTCGAATTTTTTTTTTGTCATTTTTCAGAAGACATAAAATGACATTTTGCCCACACACAATCATTTTAAATGACATTTTTAAAAATGACATTTTTTTTCATCACAAAAAGTGATCGTGTGTACGGGGCATTAGATGTTCAAGGAGTGATGGTGCAAGTTCAAAGACCTCTCAATTCAGTGAAAAATGCGCGTAGACAACAAAAAAGTTGAGTGCACACTGATCAATGCAAACTGTATGATCCAAAATAAAAAAATTATATTCTGAGATAAATGATACTGCTTTTCTTGTCTTTAGGAATGATTGTAGAACATCTAAGCAAAGAAGGAAAGATGACAACAAAAGAGAAGAAAAATCTTAAAGAAAGAAAGTTGATTATCATCATCACAGGATTCATTTTCTCTCTAGTGACATTTTTGTCAGTGGTAAAATATATCACAAACTGTTCCAGCCATGCAGAGGTTAACAGGATTGAACATTTTCTCAAGAAAGACATTACAGTATTAAGAAACAAAAGAAATGTGGACAATGATATTAATGTAGATCAAAATTTGGATAGGTTCAGATATACCAATATTAATACAGCTGAAGATTTATTTGGGTATATAGCTGTAGGGCATTATTATCATTGTATGAAATAATATTTCATTCATAGTAATGAGGTGGAAATCAAAGTTAAAATACAACAAGTTTCGTTACAATGCAAGGATTTTATAGGTTTAATAATCTAACCAAGACTTTTGAATGTAATATACTGAAAAGAGCTTTTTGGACATTAGTTGTAAAAGGTAATGATTCAACAATTTGGTCTGGAGATGTCAATAATGATGTGATAAGCTCTGGGAAAATATTTTATCCAGTACATCAGTATTATTACCCTTTTCAAAGTTTTGTACAAATATTAAATCCAAAACATTTAAAAATTATTGGAAATGAAAAAGGAGACATTGTAAGAAAATGGGATTTTCGAGTAATAAGAAAATGTACTCAATTACGAGTCAAAATTACCATTACTGTGGTAGATATTATTGTTCCAGAAATAAAAGTGTCTCCTCAGTCTTTAAAAGTCATTGAAGATGAAGATGGATTGAATTTGATGTGTAGTATTTAAATATATTTACCTCAAAATTCATTGTTAACTTGGAAAAGGAATGGTGCATTTTTGGGTAGCTTTCTTCACAGTACCACTAATATGATTCATAAAGGTGTTTTTGGTAGTGTGAATTGGATAGATGATACATTTATTTATCACCAATCAGGTGTATCTTTAAATGATACTGGTATATATGAGTGCTGCATATTGATAGAAGGTTATCCATTGAAATGTGCTAATGCAAGTATAATTGTTATGTCTCCAAGGAAGACTCCATGTGTTGGTAAAAACAGTGTTCTTGCCAAGCCCTTCCAGATTAACCATTTACAATCCAGAGCTCTATTGAGAGAGGGAAAGTTTGTCATTTTATTATGGAGTTTCAATATTTTAGAATGGAAAATTTCTACAAGGTTTCCACAATGTCAAAGACATTTGGTTAATATGGAATTGGGTATTGAAAGATGGTTTGGAATTAATAGTAGGAATTATAACAGAAATAAACGCGGTATTATTGAAGGTGCATTAGGTGGAATAGGCATAATCGGTGGCATAGCTAATCGTATGGATATTAACACGTTAAAGTCTGATCTTGAGTCAGCAGGTTTAGTGCGAAGTAAAGGTTTTAAGATCCAAAGAAATTTAAATCAGATATTAGAAGACATGGTTATTAAAACAGCTAATGTAATGGGTCCCTCCATATTGCATCGTCAGAATATTACTCTCAATTTAATGACAAGTGAAGGACATTCTCATATTGCCAGGGCATGTTTAGAAATTCAAACAGAATATTCCACCGATTTTAAAATAATTGCACAGGCATTTCAAGGTGGAGTTACCCCTTTTGGCATTTTACAGAATTTGCCCAGAGAATATGCATATGCAAGAAATCATACTGATTTATGGGTAAATAAATGGATAGGATGTAGGCAGGATATATGTTACAGTTCTTCTATGATTCCAATAGCAGGGAGAGAAAAAATTTTGGTTCCAATTACTGTTTTGGGATTACCAATTAGTGATACTCAATTATTATATTATAAATTGCAGTATACAGATTTTGCGTTTAACAAGGATAATTTTGAATTAGAACAATTAGATCTGTCATCATGTTTACAATTTCAATCTAAAGTTATTTGTTTACCTAATCAAGATAAAAGCATATTTCATTCTTGTTATCATAATCATACATTATGTTCAGCAAGAATAGAGAAAGTTGAAACTTCTTCCGAATTAATTACTCTTGTAGATAAAAGGAAGGTTTGTTTTCAGATCATGAGAGATACAGAAAGGGTTAACACTTTCTTTTCCTCTTGTACAAACACAGAGAACCTAACTCGGGGTTTGTATTGTGTAGAGGGAGATTTAGTGGCCATAAATGTTAATGGTTTGAGATCAAATTTATCTAATTTATTATTGAGAAATATTAGTGTCAGTTCATCACTATACAATATATCTCAGATAGATGAATTCCCTTGGAGGGAATGGGTTAATGTAATTCAAAAGGATCAAGGTTTAATAATGGCTTTAGCTAAAGAACTTAAGCATGCAGAAATATTGTTCAAACATGAGCAAGGAAATCTACAAGAAGTAGTTCATCAATGGACTACGTTAACAGGCTTAAGCTGGTGGCGGCAATTTAAAAACAGTATTTCTATTTGGGGAAAAACATCAATTACCTCCGCAGCAGGAAATATTTTATCGCACCCTATAGTTATTATTTTTATTATTATTATGTTATGCATTATATATCAATTATATTTAATGTTTAGAATGAAAAAATTGTATAAGCAAATCAGAAATGAAATCAAGAAAGGTGATGATATGTTGCAAAATAAGCTTAAGAGAAGATTGGGTTCTGGAGTTGCAAATTCGGTTACAGGTGACAATACATTTGGAGTTATTGGATCAAAGTCAGAGTGCGTGTGACATGAATGTTTGTATAAATGATTAGGAAAATATGATCATTATTCATATTTCAGAGGGGAATGTTATATTCTAAAATTTAAAAATTCTATCCGGATAGAATTTTTAAATCATATATTTTCTCTTATTTAACTTGAACGAGAGTATGAGACCTTTTGAGCTAATAATCTCCTGATGTGATCCCTTGAACTCGAGTTTTGAAATCCCAGAAGCTGACAGGTTTGATGGATTTTGTAAATATATGCATGTGCATGGAACTCTTATTCCAGATGTCTTGTTGTAATGTTATCTACTGAATGTTGAGCCTAGCTCAACCCCCATTTCTTTAAGAGCCAAGCCATTTTCTCTGGAGAATATCAGTGATTGATTAGTCTACTGTTCAGGATGAAGTTGATAAATATTGAAACCAGATGTTGATTCATTCTAGATCACTCCCTGTGGGAGTGGTTAGTTTTCAGCGCGAAAGTCAAACAAAGGAGTTTGTTTGATATTTAAAGAAAGTGAGCTTTCTGCTGGGAGCCTCTTTCACTTCAGCCTTCTTCTTCTCACCATCATCAAGGAGGACACACACAGACTTTTTTCTGCATACATTGGCAAGCGGCCATCTTAACAAGCATTCTAAGGACTTTTCAATTATTTTTGAACTCTTATTTGAAGATATTATTACTGTATTGTAAATGTACCGGTAATTCTTTTAGTGTGTATATTAAAACACACGTTTTTATTCACGATAATTCACGAATCTGTCTCACGATCCATCATTCGTCCAGAACGCTAAGTATAGCCTTTTTAAATATAAACCAGTTAAATTACGCGGTTTATTTCAGTATCTACAGTATTTGTAGCTGCTGACTTTTAATTTCTTCTCCCCCAGGCTATAACTCCGCTTTAATGGCATCCCAGTCTCAGGCCTCATAAACACGACCAAGAATCTCGTCGTAAAAGACACATCGTTTTCCTCAACGAGGTTCTTGTCAGGCTTGACAAGAATCTTGTCAAGCTTTCCTTGCATACACACTGTCAAGACAAAATCTCATTGGTCTCAAACATGGTGACATACAACACGTACAACGGCACTATAAGGGGGAAGTTTGATTCCACTGGCACCACCCTTGGGGCTGCATCTTCTAATCTTGTGTTACCGCGTGTTAGTAAAAGTTTGGTGAGAGACGATTTGCGCTTTTCAGTCTGTTACAGCGTGACAAATGTGCAGTCTCCATTACGAACGCTACTTTTACCGAAGGTGAGTTTCCGTCTCATTATTCTGAGCATGCGTGGGTTTCTAAGCATACACACAAACGTTTTTCTCATCGTAAACCAGCCTGACGAGGAAATTGAGACTCCCGAAAAAAAAGAGAGCATGTTCTCTTTTTTTCTCGTCGAGATCCACAACAGTTTTCTTGACAAAAAACATACACACAACCGTTTTTCTCGGCAAAAATGCTCTGCCAGCATTTTTCTTGATGGATTTTGCAAAGGAAAACGGTCGTGTGTTTGAGGCTTCAGTCCGTATGATTCAATACTGGGTTGGCCCACCCTTTGCAGCTATGACAGCTTCAACTCTTTGGGGAAGGCTGTCCACAAGGTTTAGGAGTGTGTCTATGGGAATGTTTGACCATTCTTCCAGAAGTGTATTTGAGAGGTCAGACACTGATATTGTATGAGAAGGCCTGGTTCACAGTCGCCACTCGAATTTATCCCAAAGACGTTATATCCGGTTGAGGTCAAGACTCTGTGCAGGCCAGTCAAGTTCCTCCCCCCCAAACTCGCTCATCCATGTTTTTATGGACCTTGCTTTGTGCACTGGTGCGCAGTCATGTTGGAACAGGTAGGGGCCATCCCCAAACTGTTCCCACAAAGTTGGAAGCATGAAATGATCCAAAATGTCTTGGAATGCTGATCCCTTAAGAGTTCCCTTCACTGGGACCAAGCCCAACCCCTGAAAAAAAAACCCACACCATAATCCCCCCTCCCCCACCAAATGATTTGGACCAGTGCACAAAGCAAGGTCCATAAAGACATGGATAAGCTAGTTTGGGGTGGAGGAACTTGACTGGCCTGCACAGAGTCCTGACCTCAATCCGATAGAATATCTTTGGGATGAATTAGAGCAGAGACTGTGAGCCAGGCCATCTCATCCAACATCAGTGCCTGACCACACAAATGTGCTTCTTAAAAAATGGTCAAACATTTCCCATACACACACTCCTAAGCCTTGTGGACAGCCTTCCCAGAAGAGTTGAAGCTGTTATAGCTGTGAAGGGTGGGCAGACTCAATATTGAACCCTGCGGAATAAGACTGGGATGCCATTAAAGTTCATATGTGTGTAAAGGCAGGCGTCCCAATACCTTTGACAATATAGGGCCAGATTCAGGTAGAGCAGAGCATCTTTGCTCTGGAGTAACGCATCTCATTTGCGTTACGCTGCAGAAATTTTAGGAGCAAGTGCTGTTATTCAGGAAGCACTTGCTCCTAAAGTTGCGGCAGCGCATCGCAAATGAGCCGGCGGAATTCAAATTGGGCGGGTACGGGGCGTGTAGTATTCTAACTAAGCGCGATCCCGCCGCCAACGTACTGCGCATGCGTCGAGTGTCCAAACATCCCCGTGCGCATGCTCCAAATTCTGTGAATGAACGTCAATTACGTCACATTCCCATTCATGAACTTTTTACGCAAGCGACGTGATTTTTTTTTTTCCCGACGCGATGACGACGCCTATACCTAACATAGGATACTCCAACCCCATGTAGGTATATCTATGCGCCGCGTATCCCGTCCGGAAACGTCGTACCGTCATTGCGTCGCGCCGGAATTCGATCGTGAATTGCCGATTTCCGCTCATTAACATATTTTTTGAGCGTAAATCGGCGGGAACGCCCCCGGCGCCATTTTTAAGTTGAAGTAACGATGCGATGGCGAAACTCAGTTACGCTGCTCGCATCGGAGCTTCAACCCGGCGTTTCTTGTTTTCTGGTTACAGAAAACAGAAACGCCGGCTCAAAGTCACAGTTAGGCTGGCGGATCACTGGATCCGCCAGCCTAACTGTTCCTGAATCTGGCCCAAAGTGTATAATGTCAAGTGCCTGCCCCTATTGACATGTCACCAAGCTGTTCTGATCCAGTGAATGGAACAAACAAATTCAAACAAATACAAAAGAGTATAAATGAAATAAATAAAAGAAAAAATAAAGGTAGCATGGGGAGGGGGCACTCTAATGGAAAATGAGGGGGCAGTAAATGGAGGGCATTCAATTATTATAGAAATAAAGTGATAATTAGGTCCACAATACTTTTGACAATATAATGTATGTGGGTGGAATGACATTAGACACTATTTATAGGAAGATTGGCGCTAAATGACTGGAGCAGTCAGTCTGTTGGGGACACAAACAGGGTGAGTATTGCAGCAAAAATTGTTTTTTTTTTTTTAACTGAAGTTAAGATATTTTGTACATAAAGAGCAAGTTCAGCGAATGGTTACTACTTAAATGTGTTTTTGATTTTCCTTTTAAACTTACATAGTATTAATTATAATGGAAGGTAAAGCACTTTTGATTAAAAACCTGTAATAGGAGAAATGAGTAGGTGGCTACCACTGATTTTCTCCTGAAAATGCTAATTGCCCTGATCTGTATACTTGTCCTAATCAATGACTCTGAACGTACTGAAGCCAGAACATCAGAGTGACAGCTTGGCAGCTAACATGTTATCATGGAAATCACTACTACCAGCTTATATATTTTGCATTTGCATTTTATATATCAGCACATTTACCGTATATACTCGAGTATAAGCCGACCCGAATATAAGCCGAGGCACCTAATTTTACCACAAAAAAAATGGGAAAACGTATTAACTCGAGTATAAGCCTAGAGTGTCCATCTGCATGCCTCACTGTGCCTCACTTTGCCTCACTGTGTCCATGTGCATGCCTCACTGTGTCCATGTGCATGAATCACTGTGTCCATGCCTCACTGTGTCCATGCCTCACTGTGCCCATGCCTCACTGTGCTCATGCCTCACTGTGCCCATGCCTCACTGTGTCCATGCCTCACTGTGTCCATGCCTCACTGTGCCCATGCCTCACTGTTCCCATGCCTCACTGTAATAGAGAAAAACAACAAAAAGAGGCGCCACTTAGAAAAGACTGTAAACTTTAAAGGGGTGTTCCAGCCAAAAAATGTGTTTATTAAAAGTCAGCAGCTACAAAAAGTGTAGCTGCTGGCTTTTAATAAACACTCACTTACCTGCTCCTGCGTTCCAGCGATGCGCCGACCGGGGCTCCGCTCCTCTCTCCCCCTCCCCAGTCGGCGTCTCCATCCCGACTGTGGGCACCCAGCCGTGACAGCCGCACCCACTGCGCATGCGCGAGCCGCACTGCGCATGCGCACGCGGCGCGGCTCGTCGCTGATTGGACAGGCGATTGCCTAGGACCTGTCAGTGTCCTAGGCCATTGCCTACAAGGAGGGGCTGAAATAAGGCGATTACGCCTCTCGCCTTATCAGCCCCTCGGCGGAAGCAGGAAGTGGGACAGGAAGTCCCACTCCTACTGAAGCCCCCACTCACCCCCAAAAAAAATTACATGCCAAATGTGGCATGTATGGGGGTGAGGAGTGGATTAAGAGGAAGTTCCATTTTTGGGTGGAACTCCTCTTTAATGTATGGACAGCATCAAAGTACTCACATAGAAATTACAGACTGTGTGGAAAACAGGCACCTGCGTTCATCTATGCAGCACACGCTCACCGTTGCAACACATAGCAGCTATCACAAGGGGACTTCACCAACACGGCTGAGAGACTGACTGTCCTATTGACTCCATCCATATGCCTAAATACAGTAATTTCTATGTGAGTACTTTGATGCTGTCCATACATTAAAGTTTACAGTCTATTCTAAGTGGCGCCTGGTTTTGTTGTTTTTCTCTATTACATGTTTGGAGTTCGGCTTCAGCTCCCCACACAAGGCAGCCCAGATCTCACAGACTGTTATCTCACTTCAGAGCTTGTTGCTCAAAGGACTTTTACTTGAAATGTGTTAAATCTTCTAGCTTCAGCATGCGCCATTATTGTATATATTGTGTCCCATGCCTCACTGTGCCAATGCCTCACTGTGCCCATGCCTCACTGTGCCCATGACTAGACTTACGTTTAACATGGGAGTAGATAGAAGGGGTGCCCGAATTCGAAAAATATGTGCTCCCCGTCCATAGGTCCCCCGGACAACAAACTTTGCACACTTGCAGAGGAAGAGTGGGGGCTACATGTGTGCCAAAGTCCGGGAGATGAGGCACAAAAAGGTGAAATGAGTATAAGCCGAGTGGGGCATTTTCAGCACATAAAAATGTGCTGAAAAACTCAGTTTATACTCTAGTACAGTGGCGGTTCGTCCATAGAGGGCGCTGGAGCGCCGCCCCCTCTGGCTCTCACCGCCACTGAGTCTAATAACATAGATTCATGCATTGCACGAATCTATGTTATTATCGCCGCTGCCGCTCTTATTCAGATGGTCGGCGCTCATGTCCGGCCATCTGAATAACGCCAGCTGGTTGGCGTCAGTCATCGAGGCGGGGGGGGGGGAGAGCAATTTACAGAGCACAGTGGGGACAATTGGCACAGCGGCGACCATGGGCACAGTGGTGACAATGGATGGCACAGTGGCTGGTTTAATGGCATGGAACAGTGGTGACAATGGATGGCACAGTGGCACAGTGGCTGGTTTAATGGCATGGCACCGTGGTGACAATGGATGGCACAGTGGCTGGTTTAATGGCATGGCACCGTGGTGACAATGGATGGCACAGTGGCTGGTTTAATGACATGGAACAGTGGTGACAATGGATGGCACAGTGGCTGGTTTAATGACATGGAACAGTGGTGACAATGGATGGCACAGTGGCTGGTTTAATGGTATGGAACAGTGGTGACAATTGATGGCACAGTGGCTAGTTTAATGGCATGGCACCGTGGTGACAATTGATGGCACAGTGGCTGGTTTAATGGCATGGAACAGTGGTAACAATTGATGGCACAGTGGCTGGTTTAATGGCATGGCACTGTGGTGCGAATTGATGGAACAGTGGCTGCATTTGATGGCATGGCACAGTGGTGCAAATTGATGGCACAGTGGCTGCGTTTGATAGCATGGCACAGTGCCTGCATTTGGGCACAGTGAGACTGCAATTTTTTTCCTTTGCGCCCCCCCAAAAATTTTAAGCACCAGCCGCCACTGCTCTAGTATATAGGTATAAAGTATTTTGGTGAGAGGTCAGTACACTGTGCCAAAATCCTGCAATTGCCTTTGCTTAATTTGCCTATCAGTAAAGAAATTGGAGAAGAGCATTACACATCACTGAATAATGTGATTAGTAAAGGTGAATGTGTAATGTTGAGCCAAAGATTGACGGAACTTGTGTTTTTAGGCATTTAAATCTACATTGCAGAAGATCCAAACTTTCTGGAAGACTATAGATACATTTAAAGTGTTCCTGTAATAAGTGAGGATAAAATGTTCTCTCTCAATAAATCGACTCAAAAAAAGAAGGAAAGGCAACCAAGTTTAGCCTTTCTGAAGACGATATAGATGGTAGTATTGCTAATGTCTCATTTTACATACTGTAGTTATTCTTAATGAAAAAAAAGACACAATTACAACTAGTTGAACCATAAGAAAACAAACAAATATAATACCTCCATATACACAACCGTATACCCACAGTTGTTCAAGAGGAAGGCAAAAACAAACCCAATAAAGCATGGTCAAATTTGCTGGTGGAAAGAAATTCCTTCCTGATCCCTCATCAGGCAATTTAATATTTTCTGAAACAAAATGGTGTTATTACATATATAGCCAGAACTTTGCTACAGCCTTTCTAATATCTTTAACCTTCACCTCAAAGTTTAAGTCTTGCAGGCTCGGAGATCTTCATCCATTTGCTACAAACCTACAGTAAATTAACATTTACCCTGTGTGGGGAGGACATAATAAAAGTATTATTTTTTACTTGTGCAGTTCCACATTCCACTGGAGAACCTGGTTTGTTTTATTTTTTGAAGGAGTAGAGAATGTGCACATTACAACGTTATTTACTTATCTTAAGTGGTGAAAATTCTCTTTGCAAACAACACCCAATCAGTGTTAATTTTGGCAGCAAATTTTGGTTTTGTTTTAGTATTATGCCGCATACACACGATCGGAAATTCCGACAAGAAAACCGTGGATTTTTTTCCAACGGAATTCTGGCTCAAACTTGTCTTGTCTTGCATACACACACCAAATTCTGACCATCAAGAATACGGTAACGTACAACACTACAACGAGCCAAGGAAAAATGAAGTGCAATGATTCCGAGCATGCGTAGGATTTTTCTCCGTCAAAATTGCATACAGATGATCGGAATTTCTGACAAGAACTTTTCTCGTCGGAAAATTTGAGAACCAGCTCTCAAATGTTTCTTGCCGGAAATTGACAGAAAAATTCCGATGGAGCCTACACGCAGTTGGAATTTCCGACCAAAAGCTGACATCTGACTTTTGTCAGAATTTCCAATCGTGTTAGGACTAAAATTGCATTTTAGTTTTAGTCCCATTTTAGTCTTTTGCAATTGTTTTAGTTTTAGTCGTATTTAGTCGACTAAATCTCCAGTACATTTTAGTTGACTAAAACTCATTTTAGTCGTCTAAAATCTAATCGTTGTCATTAAATTGTAATGCATTAGTTAACATTTCTCTACAATTTCCAAACTCATTATATACTGCTGGAGTAAAAAAATTGAATATGTTATTAAGTGTTCTTGCATAGCAGAACCTGAGCCCGTTCACCTGCAGCGCTCGCCCCCAACGTCCATTTCGCCACTCAGCCTGGTCGTTGATTGACTAGAAAGGATGGATTAAAAAGAAGCGCAGCCATTGGCTCGCACTGCTGTCAATCACATCGAATGACGTGGCGCGCCTGGGCGGCGGGCCGAGGGATACAGTGAGCGACTATAGCCACCGGCTGTATCACGGGAGGGTGCCCGCAAGGACTTACCACCATGCTCGCTCACATGAAGGTGAAAAGTTCTTGCGGGCAAGACCAGAGACAGACCCCAGAAGACGTGGATCAGGGCCACTCTGTTCAAAACGAGCTGCACAGTGGAGGTAAGTATAACATGTTTGTAATTAAAAAAAAAAAAAAAAAATTCTCTTTACAACCCCTTTAAAACTGCAATATATTACATTTTTGCTCTTGGGTTTAGTTATCCTTTAATATGTGTAATGCATAGGCTCTTACACAAGGACATCTAATGGGCAGGTTGATAGTCTATTATTAATAAATGACACCGCTTTACACACTGACATATGAATACCTTACATCTGTGCCAGGAATTGTATTGCCTAAGAATGGCCATTTCATGTTATGATGATGTATAGCAGTTTCTATAAAACCATACAATTACAGGTCTATTTTGCAGCGTAAATGATTACATTGATAGTCCATCCATGATTACATAATTGGCCTATGTCTTCACAGAGAATATTAGGCCTGTTATGTCAACACTTAATTAGTGGTGAAATATTGTGTTGTTTTATTGACAGCATTACAATTAGAGTCACATTTTCAAACTTGGTATTCCTTGATAAAAATGGACTGATATGCAATGATTGCCACATTTTTCTTTTCCTCATGCATAGGGTGAGATAAATAATGACAGATATTTTGTCAGTTTAACACATGGAATACACTCTGTTCTCATTTGGGTACAGATGGCTCAGATACATAACAAATGTGACACAATTACATTCCTAGCATGCTGCAAATTGATATATTTGCAGAGTCCTATAACCAGCCGTGCATCCCTTCCATGCTCAGCCCTGCGGACCTCGATAAAGAACATGCTTGGGTTTGTCACGCCATGCGCTCTAACTAGCTGTGATAATAGGATGCTTTTATGTTTTTAAAACAAGCACAAAAAAACTTTAACACCTTGTTTAAATCCTCTATATATACTGCTCTATAAAACTTCTACAACTTATCAGTTCACTTCTTTGTAGGTTCATCTGTCTGTCATCTGTCCTTATCTCCATGCATATGGACATGTCTAGTAAAATCCAGCCTAGTACTGAGATTAAAGTGTTTCTAAATTCAGGAACAAGAAGGTAATATTTTTCAGCTTACTAGTACTTAGATAAGCTGGCTGCATTCATTTTATTTTTTCAAGTTTTTTTCCCCGCTTCATTTTAATTTGGTGATCCTGCCAGTAAATTGCTGTCTTAGGCTGCGTACACACCATTAAATAAATCCGATCAAATCGGTCTGACAGACCGTTTTGATCGGATTTGTCTGCTGGGATATATTGGTTTGATCACTGTACACACGATCAAACCAAAATCTCCGCCGGCAGACAGCGCGGTGACGCGGCGGTGACGTTGACGCCGCCACGTCACCGTCACCAGGAAGTAAAACAGTTCCGCGCATGCGTCGAATCCATTCGACGCATGTGCGGACAGATATGTCTGCTGGTTAGTGTACTAACCAGCAGACATGTCGGACGGACGGATGGGTTCCCAGCAGACAGATTTTAAAGCATGCTTTAAAATTTGTCTGCTGGAAAAACCCGTCTGCTCGCCCGTATACACGATCAAATTTGTCTGCTGAAACGGTCCGTCGGATTAGATCGTGTGTACGCGGCCTAGTACTTAGATAAGCTGGCTACATTCATTTTATTTTTTCACGTTTTTTTCCCCGCTTCATTTTAATTTGGTGATCCTGCCAGTAAATTGCTGTCTTAGAGTGACCACACCCATGACTAAAGAATTTGTCAAACTTGGTCCTTCGACTAACCCTTTCAAATAATAATGAAGACATGGGTTTGAATGGCCACAGCAGCCAATTTATTTACAAAAGAAATAATATAATATTAGCATAAAAATAATAACTTTGACAACGCAACCAGAAAGGGGTGTTTGGGTGTCCTTAAAGGTACATTTATAACAAGAATTGCCCATGTCCTCAACCACACCCCAACGAAAGACACGAAAAACTCACTCACTTTTTTCCAAGGGGACCCAGCTCCTGGGAGTACCACCAATAACCAACCAAGTGGAAGCGCCATACCCCGGATGTGCCCCCCAGTTTTCTAACAATTCAAGTATTCACTAATCCACTGAAAGGCACCTTAACCCACAAAGCTGCTGTAATAAACACTAGGGCCCAGATTCACAGAGCCATTACGCCTGTCTAACTGGTGTTAGACTGGAGTAATTTCCAATTACGCGCGTTTTCTAGCTAGTTGAAAACCTCAAACCATGAATAGACGGGTGCAGGCTTCAATTCGACTGGATTACGTGTTCATACGCCTTCGGATCTACGCTGCAATAAAATTGCGGCCACTGGGTGGACTTCCCGTCGTTTTCCGCGTCTGGGTATGCAAATGAGCTTTTGCCGGCGATCCCCGAAATTACGATCTTCATTCACAATCTCTTACGGCACCTTTAGTCATCTTTTTTTTGCGTAACACTATACCAGCTTTTTGCTGCTCTAATATTAGACAGCCCATGTTAAGTATGGCCGTCGTTCCCACGTCGAAATTTCTACGTTTTCTGACGTCTTTTATTTTTTTTGACGTAAGTCGTCCGGGAATAGGAATGTTCGTAAACGACACTACTCAAACAACGAATGACGTAACGACGTGATTTCGCGCAATGCACGGTGGGAAATTTCTGAACGGAGCATGCGCAGTTCGATCGCCGCGGGGACGCGCTTAATTTAAATGCTTCACGCCCCCTAATCTCGTATTTCGATTACGCGGCGAGAAATAGACTACGCCGCCGTAGCGTACGGGCAAAAATCTACCAGGATTCGGTGTAGAGCCTGGTAAAATACGGCAGCGTAGAGTATTTCGATTACGCAGCGGAATATTAAGTGTATGTGAATCTGGGCCTATATATATTTATATTTATACTATATTGTAAAAACTATTAGGGCACCTGCCTTTACACACACACATGAACTGTAATGGCATCCCAGTCTTAGTCCGTAGAGATCAATATTGAGTTGGTCCACCCTTTGCAGCTATAACAGCTTCAACTCTTCTGGGAAGGCTGTCCACAAGGTTTAGGAGTGTGTCTATGTGAATGTTTGACCATTTTTCCAGATGCCCATTTGTGAGGTCAGGCACTGATATTGGACGAGAAGGCCTGGCCTCTTTTTTCCAGAACATGGTCTCTTATCATTATTACAGGTATTTATGCAGCACCAACAATTTACGCAGCACTTTACATACTACACCTTTACATCAGTCCATGACCTCAAGGAGCCTCCCTATCCCACATGCATACATACACATACTAGGGACAATATAACCTTCAGTCAAATATCCTTCCAACATGTCTTTAGAGTGTAGAAAGAAACCAGAGATCTCCCACACAGGAATAGTGTTGCTCACGAAAATATTCGCATTGCGAATATTCGTAACGAATATTTGTATTTTTTCAAATTTATTTTTAAAACAGATCACATCCTAGTGATCTCAATCGACGTCTAAAAGCATTGCTGGTATGATTAGAGACCCTGGGCCGAGTAGCTGAGGCGATCCTTTTATGTTGCCGAATATTCGCAATGCGAATATTCGTATTACGAATATTCGCAAATACTTTCTCTGCCCTTCTGTGTTTTGTGTATAAAAAAAAAAATTAGCTTTAGTTTAGTCATATAAGTTTGTGTAAGTAGAGTTAGTGTTAGTGCATATTAGTTTATAATCCAGGAAATTATCTCCGTTTTCGCGTGTTGACGAGAATTTCGCAATCAATTTCGCATTCGCATTAGCGAAATTCCGCATTTGCATTAGCAAAATTCCGCATTCGCATTAGCGAAATTTCGCAATATTGTTTTTTTGATAAAATATCACGAATATTTGATATTAGCGAATATTTCACGAATATTCTTCTATATATTCGTGAAATATCGCAAAATCGAACATGGCGTATTCCGCTCAACACTGCACAGGAACTTAGAACATGCGAATAGCATGCAGGTAGCGTCCAAGTTGGGATTCAAATTAAGGACCCTATTGCTACAAACCACTATGCCACTGTGCTTGCCAGTCTGTTGAAGAACAATATAAAATGTGCCTAATGCCACGTACACACAATCGGAATTTCCATCAACATATGTTCGATGTGACCTTTTGGTCGGATATTTCGACTGTGTGTAGGCTCCATTAGACATTTGCTGCCCGGAATTTCTGACAACAAAAATTTTAGAGCTGGTTCTCAATTTTTCCGAATTTTTCCGATTGTGTGTATCCAATTCTTTTTTTTTTTTTTGTGTGTATCCAATTCTGATGCACAAATGCTCAGAATCAATTTGACACGTGCTTGAAATCATTGTACTATTTTTCTCGGCTCATCATAGTGTTGTACGTCACCGCGTTCTTGACGTTTGGAATTTCCGAGCAACATTTGTGCGACCGTGTGTATGCAAGACAAGTGTGAGTCAACATCTGTCAGAAAAATATCCACGATTTTGTTGTTGGAAATTACGATTGCGTGTACGCAGCATTAGCACACTTATCAGATAGACAGCAGAAAAGTCTATTAAAACTATTTGATAGTTTTCGGCTAAAAGTAGGGGTCTTGAAATGTGTGCTGGGGAACTTGTTGTAATGTTCCACGTTTTGCCCTTCTAATATGCACCTTTTCTCTTGCTTAAATATAAATTGATCTGAGCAGTTGCAGCTCTGTTTAGCCACCAGGAGTGATGAAAGTAAACTCTGGTGTCAGTTATTTGTGTAGGTGCTTATATAGACCTAAGGACACTCTCCCAGCTCCTATGGGACAGCACTAGACATAAGGAGATAGCAGTGAGAGTCACAAGCCCCATTGTACCCAGAAGTACAAGTTATATATTTTTTGCTCCCAATGGCTGAACACAGAAATAGGGGAGTATATAAATGGTGGGTATGTGCTGTTGGAGGGGTTGTCCTGCATTGACAAAGCACAGGTGTACTTCACCTAGTTTTAATGTCCAAGGTGTTCCATTAGTTATTGGTGTTGAATAAGAATGAAAATACCACGAATTACGAATGTTTTGTGCATTTTACTATATCTTAATTATTTCATCGTATGTAGTTATTATGTTTCCAAGGAAGAGCTCTATTGAGCTTTTCTTCTTGGGTGAGACAGCTATTAATTACTCTCATCCTGGAAAATTACTGCCAGAAACTAAACAGTCTTTACCCTGTGCCAAGCAGGTTGCCTAATGTCTTGGACATGCTACCCATCTAGCACATTGGGAAATATTGTGCTTTTGTCTGCCAGGCACATCAATCATCTTTCACTGATTTGTGTACACAGAAATATGATGTAAATTGATAAATATCCAAAAAAGTAACATTAAAGGGTTAATGTACCACAAAAATTAGCTATGTAGGTAATGAGCACCTGTAGATACAATCAAACAGCTTGTACTAATGTTGGATAATGCACTTAGTATAATTGTAACCTTTTATGGTTCACTCCACATAAAACCAGAACCAACAATTCAAATGACTCTGTTGGGCTAAATCACTCAATAAAGTGGAGGGTTGACACAAACCATTTAACACTGGAAGGGGTGCTTACAATGTTTAGCTTTTATTCATTTGAGTAAAATATTTATCAAAAAATAAATAAAAAATCTGTTGCTGTAACTGCTTATAAAGCGTGAGTTGGTGTTTGGTTTTAATTTGTTAGTCAAATCCATCTCAGTCTGCTAGTGCATCTAACAATATCCTCTCCACAGAGTGACAATGCTGCTCCTCCTCTCCCATGCATGTGCAGCTTGTGGCCCAGGGGGTCGGGCCAAGCTTTGGGGTGGAGATGCAGCAGGAGACAGAGGGGGAATTACCCGGAGTCCGGGAGGGGAGAAGACTCCACTTTCCAGAAAGCAAGGATAAGTTGCCACAAATCTGTGGCAGTGTTGAATTGTAAGTCTGTTAATTGTTGCACATTTTCACTGGTAAGTTGTACACTTTCAGAGCACCTGAAGCATAAGTTTTAGTTGACACTTTTGCAATTTGTAGCAAATTTGTGTGGTAAGTATCTAGCAAGAGCAAAGTTGCAGTGGTGAGTCTACAGCAAGAGCACTGGAAGTCACAGTGCCCCCTGTGATGGGATGACTATTGCATGGCAACAAACTTGTGAAGCTTGGCAAGTCCAGCAGTAGTTTAGCAAGTCATTTTCAAACTTGCAGCTCAATTACTTGCTATCTGGGTTCTTAAATTTGTATCTCTACATGCCTGGAGGTTTAGCATGTTAAAGTGACATAAAGTTGGAGTTCTGGTGGTTCTTCCTGAGCTCGAGGTTCGCTGTGGATTGAGTGTGTGTGAACCGCAAAAGAGATATATTAACCCCCCCGGCGGTATTCCCAAGTCTGACTCTGGGTTAAATTTCTGTGCTGCGATCGGTAACCCTGAGTCAGACTCGGGCTTGCCTCGCAGAATCCACAGGCAGGGCTTACTTACCTTGTCCCTGGATCCAGCAATGCATCCCCGCTGTGTGAGCGAGCGGCGTCCTTGCTCGATTCACACAGTGCTTGTGTGCCACCGATCTCCGTTCTCTGCAACGTTACGACGCACGGGGGCGGAGATAGGCGCCAAATAAAAAAAAAAGTAAACACACAGTACATACAGTATACTGTAATCTATAAGATTACTATATGTAAAAAATACACACACCCCTTGTCCCTAGTGGTCTGTCCAGTGTCCTACATGTTCTTTTATATAATAAAAACTGTTCTTTCTGCCTGCAAACTGTAGATTGTCCATAGCAACCAAAAGTGTCCCTTTATGTCAAAAATGGTTTTAGAGCAGCTTGAAAACTGCGATAATAAATTATAATCACTTGCAGAATTGAGCGATAGTGATTTGTGGGGAAATCCGTCATAAAAAGTGATGACAGCGACAGAGCAAATTTCAGTGATTTTGAGTTCATTACATTATTAAATAATTTTTATTATAATTATATTATTATTTGTTATAATTATTTATAATTATTTATTATATTATAATTTATAATTTTTAAAAAAATCATACGGGATGCCTACTAGACTCTTGTTTGGTCAGATTTAAGTGAGCTATTTCTTAGGCCCTGTACACACGAGCAAATAGATTTGTTCAAATCGGTCGGACAGACGCCGCCGCGTCACCGCACCAGGAAGTAAAACACTTCCGCGCATGCGTCGAAACCTTTTAACGCGTGTACCAGCAGACATGTCGGGCGGACGGGTTCCCAGCCGACAGATTTGAAAGCATGCTTTCAAGTCTGTCGGCTGGCCAAATCCGTCTGTTTGCCCGTACACACGATCAAATCTGTCTGCTGAAACGGTCTAGCAGACCGTTTCCAGCAGACAGATTTGATCGTGTGTACGCGATTTGATTTGATCCGATGGACCGTTTCAGCAGACATCTCCGCTCGTGTGTATGGGCTAGCGGACAGATTTCTCCACCCGACAGATTTCAAAGCAAGCTTTGAAATCTATCCGGTGGGAATCTGTCCGCCCGACATGTCTGCTGGTTAGTACACTTACCAGCAGACATGTCGTCCCCCACCGCCGCCGCGCCGCTGCCGAATGGACTCGGCGCATGCGCGGAAGTGTTTTACTTCCTGGTGCGGTGACGTAGCGGTGACGCGGCGGCGTCAACGTCACCGCCGCGTCACCGCCACGTCACCGCGCCATCCGGCGGCGGGGAATTTGATCCGATGGTGTGTACACGCCATCGGATCAAACTCCCGATCGGACATATCCGATGGAAATGGTCCGCGGACCGTTTTCATCGGATATGTCCGATCGTGTGTACGCGGCCTAAGAGTTACAGGCCTACAGCATAAAACGCCAAATTTCCTTGCAAATAATGGTACCGCTTTTAGCACCTAAAACCAGAAAGAATCATACCGACAGGGAGGTTAAAAGGCGCAGTTGACCACTCTATAATATGAGAATCAATGCAATCTGGTAAGCAGATTTAATTACACACCATGGTGCCGTTTAAGATTATAATCTTTGCATTGAAGCCAGTGATGGGATCTTTTTTATCTTTATAGATATATTTATAGTTTATGGACATTTATGATTTGGAATTTTTTAGCACTGCATTCTGAGACAATGCTGCTGTGTTTGCTTTATTACTTCACCCAGAATGCAGATGCCACAAGACAGGAAGTGTATTACTGTCCAAATCACCATGAAAAATAAAGGGGAAAAAGCATAAAAAAGAGAACTAATGTAACCACCACATTTAAGAATCGGTAAGGACAAGCTAGAATAGGGTTGCAAACCCTGTAGCTGCCAATAAGGGAGGGGGGAATGGCAGTACCACATCCACGTTGATATTTTTTGGCAGCACAATTGCAACATTTTGAAGTAAGAACAGAACCAGGAGGAGATGTAAACGGAGGCTTAATGACTCTAGGGGTACCCCATAAAACAGTTGTAGAGGCATTGGAGGCCAACTCATTTATTAATAAAAACCCCACGGTTAAGATGGCTATTAAAGTATGGAAATCAGTAAGGTCACTTGGAGGACAGGTAGGAGTGACAGAATATGCTCCCCTGTGGAATAACAGGAATTTCCAGGAGTTGAAGACAGTGGGAGAAATTAAAGAATGGGCAGTAAATGGGATAGTTAGATTGGCTCAGTTATACGAGGGAAGGACCTTAAAAACGTTTGCTACTCTAAGAGAGGAATACGAAGTACCTAATCATACGTTCTATAGATACCTTCAAATTAGAAATGCGTTAAATGCCCACTTTGACAGAGCGGGAATAAGGTGGGTTAGGACCCCAGTCTCTCAAAAACTGGGCGAGGGGAGAGAGACGAAGGGGTTTTTCTCCAAAATGTATCCACACATATGTCTGGGGAGTATTGGGGGTCCAGAACAGCTTAAAAGCAGAGAGGAATGGGAGGAAGATCTGGGAACCAAAACGGATGGTCAATGGAGGAAGGTATTGGAGAGAGGGCATATGGCCACAGTTTCGCCCGCACAGAAGGTTTCATTTTTGAAGATGATACATAGGACGTATTATACACCAAAAAGATTATTTAAATTTGGGTGGAGAGCAGATGCAAGATGTCCTAGGTGCCAGGACACGGGGGACTTAATACACATGGTATGAATGTGCCCGAAATTGTTTAGGTATTGGCTAGGGATCATCAATGCTATAAACATGACATATAAAACAAAGTTGGAAATGGACCCTAGAACATGTATAGTGGGCCTTTGGGAAGAAACAAGCGGAGCAGCCAGCTCAACAAAAGCAGTGTTAAGGTGCCTCTTTTAGGCAAGAAAATTAATTGATCAAAGATGGCAAGCAGTGGATCCCCTATCAGTAAGAAAGTGGACTAATGCAGTTACAGAAACAATATGGAAGGAGAAGGTAGTATATACTAAGAGAAGAAATATCAAGGAATTTGATAAAGGATGGAAACCTTGGTTGGCAAAAATGGGATATCCCACGTGAAATGAAGTTCATTAACTTGGACGGGGAAGGGAGAGAGGAGGGGAGGGGGGGTGGTAAGCTAATAAATAATATGGGAAAGTGAAAAGGTTATGGCATACGTGGAATAAGAAATTTGTATTTGGATTAATATGAATGTAACCTGTTTTTTATATGATGAAGAAATTCAATAAAGAGAATTAAATTTAAAAAAAAAAGCACTCAAAAGAATCGGTAAGTTGAAATATAGTACATCTGACAGATGCAACCGGGACAGGGACTTTTGGAGGGAATTGCAAGGTCGCCTCTTGCCTACTGACTATGGGCCCTGGCTTTTGAGGTGGCTCTATTCTTTGGGAGATATGTGCTTGAAAGACCTTTGGAGTGGTTTTGCTTCAAAATCGGGTCCATGTCTCACCGAAAACACAAAGATTTTTGGAACCTAGGATACAGATCTAGGGCCTTTCCAGCCAAAACCAGCATTGACTGCCTCAACCCCCCCCCCCTAGATTTAGAGACTCTTGCGTGTAATCTGTTTTTTAAGGTGTCTTTCTCTTGTTGTATAATTCCCCATTATGTGCCTCCTAGGTGTGAATCCCCAATGTTAATTCAGTCACCTATTGTTTCTGTATACAAAAAATGAGGATTGTACAGTAGATTCCCAGGATAACATTGTACACAGAGACACCAGAGATTTAAGTAAATAAAGTATTTATTAAAACAATGTTGCAGAGATTAAAATAACACACTACCACCGGTGCAAGCAATAAAGACAACTTTGTCAGGGTCAGGTACGGAAATCTGCTAGCCGCACACCACAGTCATACACATCCTTCATACAGCGAGACAGCGAGAGGGGAAAGGAGGATAGAAACTCAAATCGGGATGGAACCTGGGACATGAACTGCAAACAGTCAAAGTGTAATAATTGGGTCACTATTCAAAAGTAATGCAGATAGTCACTGAAGGAGCCATTCTGATAAATCTCCCCCTCAGATCGGAAGTGTCAATAATTGTAGAGCGGGTGTCACTGAAAGGCTAGAGCCTGGGTGTATCTTTGCTGCTGAATCAGACAGGGCCTATTGTTTGTATGTCTGTCTGTCTGCTAGTATTGTGTCCACTTCACCTTGTTACTAAACATTTGTGGGATGTTTATAAGTTTATGTTTATGCTAACGTTTCATTAGATGTACTGATAATATTACCGTTTACAGTTTGCATTGGTTAGGATAATGTGATCACACTTTTATCTGATTTTATGTGGTATAAATTCTGTGTGAGTTTTCAATAAAGAGTTTCAGATTGCACCTAAGCTAGTATCACAGTCCGTCCGAGCAGAGCGTCACAGTTCATTTTTGTTTTCGGGTATCTATGGTCAAAATGTAATATTATATATTAATTTTATTTTTTGTATTTCAATTATCTATAACCCACTCCTATTAATCTGAACGATTTTGAAGTTTGTAACTTTTTTTTAAAGAACTTAGCACATTTAATTCCTTGAATTCTGTGACACATATTCACTATGCCCTGTGGTGGGTAGGCAGTGCTGTGTCACACATTTCATAGAGCCTGTCTTTTGAGTTACAAAGATGCTGAGAGGAGGAGCTTCAGGAGATGGAGTCGGTACAGGAATCACTGCTTGCAGGCAGCTAGGTATTATGGGCTATGTACTGTAGTCCTTAGAAATGGAAAGTAAACAGCAGAGGAGAAGCTACAAATCATACAGGGAATCCAGGATATTGTAGAAAGAGATGACCAGCAAAAAAGGCAGAACTTACAACATCAAAAGTAAATTTTTCAAATAGGATTTGATTGGATTGTCAAATATAACAGTTGTTTGCATTGTTATTACATCACTGATGTTATTAAATGAAAGTGTATGCTGTGACCATAGTAGATCTCCTTTAACTACTTGAAGACCAGCCGCTGTCGTTATACAGCGGCTCTCAAATTGCCGTACCTGTATGGTGGCTCGCGCAGGTGCAGTTGTGGGCCTTTATTTTCTATTCAATTTTTTTTCTCTTTGGAAACAGGAAAACAATTCGGATTGAGAAACTATTCAAATTTGAATTTAGTGGGGGCGTGTCTGGCCAGCGGAGCGGATGGCTGCTTGCTAATACTGCTCCTCTCCACAGCGGGCCAACAGAGGTAAATAAGCCGACTGGAAACCTTGTTTCTGCACACCGGAGGAACTACAACACCCACCGGACCTCCAAGATGTCAGCACGCAAGCGAAAAGACATAAAACATCCGGGAAAGATGCCCGATTTCTTTACACCACAGATGTGATCCAAGATGGCGGCGGATGGCAGCGGGGGAACGCGCACAGCTCCTTCTCGCAGCGTGGCGGGTATACAGGAGCTCATCCAGAATGCAGCACTTCCAAACCAAAGACAATAAACTTGTCACTGCCTTCCTCAGCGTCTTCCAGCCCAGCTAAAAGTAAACAGAAGATGCAGGAAGCGACAGAGGAAGACGGCCTTGAGGTAAGCCTGG
This sequence comes from Rana kukunoris, assembly GCA_029574335.1. Classification (NCBI taxonomy): domain Eukaryota; kingdom Metazoa; phylum Chordata; class Amphibia; order Anura; family Ranidae; genus Rana; species Rana kukunoris. The sequence goes on along the minus strand of CM056050.1, from coordinate 64,620,959 downwards.
ACTCATCCCTGGATGACACCAGGGAACTTCAGGATTCTATATCAGACTTTCCTACTGCTAATAGGCCTGTCATGGATACTACATTAAAAAAACATGTTAGTTTCTTTAAGATCCACCCTGCATGCCGATATCATGGCTCTGACCAGCCAGTTTAAATCTGAAATATCAGCAGTCACTAAGAGAGTCTCCCACGTGGAAACAAAAATGGGTGAATTTGCCTCTACATTTAATGAACTGGTCGATGCTCACAATGACAGGGATGATGAGATCATGCAGATACAGGAGAAGTTGGCAAGTTTAGAAGATAGATCGAGGAGGAACAATATTAAAATAAGGGGAATTCCAGAGACAATCAAACCTCCTGATTTGAAATCTTACTTTGTTAATGTCATGAAAGTGGTACTCCCTGAGGCCTCTCAGGAAGATCTCATAGTGGACCGTATTCACAGGCTCCCTAAACCCAAGCATATTGCCTCACACTTGCCCAGGGATACTATAGTAAGGATCCATTTTTTCCACACTAAGGATCAATTCATGGCTGCTGTTAGATGCCGCGAGGATTTGCCCTCTGATCTCCAAGAGCTCTCCTTTTTCACTGACCTGTCTGCATTCACTATGCAAAGAGGCAGACAGTTGGCCAGCATAATGAAACCTCTAAACAACCACAAGATAGTATACAAATGGATCTATCCTGCTAGGATGTTGGTAATTAGAGATGGCAACAACCACATGATTGCGAATGTTCAAGAAGGTATACGCCTCCTGCGAGAGTGGTCAATTATTCCCTCTGGAGATATTGAGGGGAGTGGGGCTGGAACACTTGCTTCGCCTAGAGGTGAATCAGATGCAGAGACAGGTTAACGTTGGGGCCGAGATGCCCAAAAAAATTTGTTTCTCTGTTGGCCCTGGAGATGGCCAAGTAGACTTATCTCTTTACTTGACTCCCTGAACCGAGCGGTTGTCTTACTGCACAGATTTTGTTTGGAATCGAATTTTGTTTCTCGGGTGAACTGTTTTCTACTTTTCTTTTTCATCCCTTTTGCTCCTTTTTTGTATTTATTTTTAATTTTTTAGTAACTCTACAAATCACATCAGGTATATCCTCTGGTCTCGTAGGACTTCTGTCCACTATCTACAGGAAATCCACCCTCGGTGAAGCTCTCCAATCTGCTGCCAGGTAAAGTTCATCACTCCAGCATAGTAATTCACATAGTGGGATTAGTTGATTGAACTGTCTCGGGATGCCTATTACAATATCCTCTCTCAATGTTAAAGGACTGAACAGTCCCCAAAAAAAACATATGGCCTGGAGAGAAGCTCTTAGACTTCACAGTGATGTTTTTTGCGTTCAGGAGACGCATTTTAGTTCTCTTAATCCTCCAGTGTTTAAACATCGTAAATTTTCCCATGTCTACACAGCTAATGGCCCCTCCAAAAAAGGAGGATTGGCTATAGCCATTAGAGACTCTGTCCAATTTAAAGAATTGAATGTATACTCGGACAGCACAGGCAGATATATAATTTTAATATGTGAATTAGAAGGTTCTGTGTACACCTTGGTTAATGTATATCTCCCCAACACAAAGCAACTTAAATTCCTGCACAAGATTTGGAGAAAAGTGTCATCTATGAGTCAAGGAGCTACCATTTTGTGTGGGGATTTCAACACGATACCGAATAGGGATATGGACATATCCAGTGGGACCAAGTTTCGACACCGCAGAGCTACATTGGATTATTTTTTGTCCTCATCTGCTTTGTATGATGTGTGGAGGTGTCAACATTAATCAGAAAAGGACTTCACATTTTTCTCTAGTGTACATAGGTCTTACTCACACATAGATCTGTTTTTGGTGGACAAATGTCTTTTGCAAACAATTGTCAAGTCAGACATACATTGTATCACGTGGTCTGATCATGCCCCAATTACCATGGTTGTGGGGGATCGTCGGGCCAAAACTAGGGCTAATAGATGGCGCAATGACATTTATGCATTGTCCCAACCTAAAAATTTAGACTCAATTAGAGCAGCCCTTATGGAATTTTTTTCCATTAATGCCCCTTCGGTCGACGATCCATTCACATTGTGGAATGCTCATAAAGTATTCATAAGGGGATGGCTTATTCAAATAAGCTCTAGAACCAAGAAACAGAAACTAAAAAAGCTTAATTACCTGCTGACCAAGATCAGTCAATTAGAAACTCTCAATAAGCAGAATTCCACCCAGAAGATTAGAGAGGACCTGTTTAAAACGAGGCAGGACTTGAGATCTCACCTAGTGGTCCAGCACGATCATCAGCTACGTTCCTTAAAGGCCCAATCCTACAGGTGCGGGAATAGGGCTGGGAAGTTATTGGCTAGCCAACTGAGGGAAAGGGCGTTAAACAAAAAATATCTCATATCTTGAATCCCAAAACAAAAACGACAGTTAGAAACCCTAAGGAAATTGCGGATGCGTTTAGCGATTATTACGAAGCACTATATAATCTTAAGGATGATTCTACAACGCCCCAACCTACTGATGACATAATTAATGACTTCCTGGCTTCTGTAGATCTACCGACTGTTTCACAAACAGATTTGAATAGTTTAAACCAACCAATAACGATTCAGGAAATAGAACAGACTATAAGGACTCTGCCCCACAACAAGTCTCCAGGCCCGGATGGTTATTCTTCAGAATACTATAAATTCTTTAGTGATATCTTATCTCCACATTTACAACATGTTTTTGATAGTGCAATGTCGACTGCAGGATTTCCCTTGGAAATGCTTACTGCCACGATAATAACGTTGCCTAAGCCGGGCAAAGAACCTAATAGTCCCCAAAACTTTAGACCTATTTCCTTATTAAACGTAGATGTGAAGCTATATGCAAAGATATTGGCCCGTAGGCTAAAGGATATTCTGCCCCGTTTGATAAACTTCGACCAGGTAGGTTTTGTGTCAGGCCGTCAAACGACTGATGCTACTAGAAGAATGGTGAATCTTCTTCACGTGGTGGAGGGGAGGAGAGAGCCTTCTCTGCTTCTTACACTGGATGCGGAGAAGGCTTTCGACAGGGTCCACTGGGGGTATCTCAGAGGAGTGTTAGATAAATTTGGCTTTTCTGGCCTGATTCAAAATGCAATATTGGCTTTGTATTCCTCCCCATCATCTTATGTATTTACGGAAGGGTTATTTTCCAAAAAATTCAATATTACGAATGGAACGAGACAGGGATGCCCCATGTCTCCACTAATCTTTGCATTAGTGAAGGAACCCTTGGCGGAGAGAATCAGATCTGATTTATCCGTCAATGGCATTACTTTTCAAGCGCGCCAACATAAAATTTCGTTATTTGCTGACGATGTCATCTTATCTCTCACCAACCCGTCTGTTTCCCTGCCTGCTGCACACACTATTCTCCAGATATTCAGTAGTGCGACCTACTATAAGGTTAATGCCACACAATCAAATATACTGGGTATTAACATAGATAAAGATGTAGAACAACGGTTACAGAGGACACTTCCATACTCGTGGACCAAGAAATCACTCACTTATTTGGGTATAGAACTCTCCTCTCCTTTGTCAAATTTATTCCAAAACAATTATGTCCCACTCATTGATAGTTTTCAAAAAGAGCTCTCAAGGATCCAAAAATTCTATCTGTCTATGCTGATGTAAATGCTGATGCTGCCAAGGTTGCTTTATGTCTTTAGAGCACTACCAATAAAAATACCTACAAGCTTCTTTACAACAATGCAAAAACAACTATCAAACTTTGTGTGGGCAGGAAGTAGAGCTAGATGCTCATCTAGTATACAGAGCAAACGTAAATCAGCGGGGGGAATGGGCCTCCCAATTCTAAAGGACTATTTCACAGCAGTGGTCATTGATCAGATTAAATGTTGGTTTGAGAATCCAACTATTAAACCCTGGTGTCAACTTGAACTTGCCATGCTCCAGAAACTATCGCCACTGTCACTACTTATAGCCTCTGCCATTTCGGTAGATGTCAATGCGAAAGATCACCCTACCATTCGGGCTGCATGTGAGGCTTGGCCTTTGATTAGCTCGAAGGGTAGTGTATATTATCCTGTGGTTAACGTTCCCATCCCATTGGAATCTCTACAGTGGGTGATTCCCAACGTGAGATTGAATCAGTGGCTTGAGAATAAGGCACTGAATTTAGTAGATGTGACCGAGGGGAACAAAATCATGTCTCTCGACTCTATCCAACAGAAATTTCACACCCCAAACACAGAGAGCTACACATTTTTTCAAAAAATACAGGCAACGCATATCCCTATCATTGAAAAAATTTGGAATTTTTTTCATTCTCGAAATTCTAATCTGAAAGGTATTTCTTTGGTTTACAACTTTTTAAGTTCAAAAGACGTTTTTGATAAGCTTAATCCCTTGCTAAAGTGGGAGAGAGAACTGGGTAAGGAATTCACAGAACTTCAATGGAAAAATGCAATCCGATGTAATTATAAATTTTCCAGGTGTTCTAACTATGAGGAACTAAATTTAAAACTCCTTTTGATATGGTACTTTACCCCATACGTAGTGGCAACATTTTCTAAAGAAAACTCTAATTTATGCTGGAGGGGTTGCGGGCAGGTGGGCACTTTATCACATGTAGTCTGGGCCTGTCCCTTGCTCCGAGAATTCTGGACAGAGGTTTTTAAACTGATATCAAAGTTAGCAGGGTGCTTTGTTAGACCAAGTGTAGAATTTGCTATTCTAAACATAAATGTAAAAAAAGTGTAGCGCCAAATAAACCAAAAATTCCTCAATAGGAATGTCCAACAAATTAAATAATAATCCTAGCTGAGATATGCAAATCTGGTGTGTGGAAGTGTCAATTCCCACCAAAAACATTTGAGGAAGTGACAGATATCAAAATAACAGTGCTCTCAGTAATACTAACTGGGATATGCAAATCCAGTGTGTGGGAGTGTCAATTCCCACTAAAAAACTGTTCAAGGAAAGTATCAAAATAACAGTGCTGTCAAATAATATAGTGCATTCATTACAGTGCTATCATTATTATAAACATAGTGCAATCCATTAGTGGTAAATGAACTAATCACACAGTGCAATCCATTAGTGATAATGAACTAATCCGATCCTAAGTTGTGACAATCATAGAACCCTCTAAGCAGTCCAATTACGATGATGAAAAAAATTTCAAATGGAAAAGTCCTCTATTAGATAGCTTCCCGGCTTCTAGAGATTATATGTAACCAGAAGAGGGCTCCTATTATTGGTCAGTATCATGCAATATTTCATAAGACTCCACTTTCTTGTCAAAATCCACATTGGTATATAATGGGCGTAAAATACAGTTGGATTTAATACGCTTACCGACAGATGTAGACCCGCAGCTCACCATACGGTGGGGGGTCCCTTGAGCTTGGATGGGCTGGATACCCGATCACTGTCACAGTGCAGATCTGATTGTGGATATTCCAGGAATCATCACAGGAAAACAGCCAAGTTTTTTTTCCCCCAAGTGGAGTTGAGTCCTCATACAAGGTTCATCCAGGCAGGAAGTAGGAGATATGAAAAAAAGGGAGAAAATCGTCTCCTCATAGTGTAAAAATTTTTTTTTTATTTTAAAAATGGAATAACATTCAAAATAAAATACATTAAAACAGGGAGGCAATCAAAACAAACTCCCTTATACAAAAAGGAAAAAATCGGATCAGGTGTATAAAATTCAAATTTGTATGTCCTCCCACACCACAGCAAAATTCACATCAAGGAACGAAAAAATGTATAAATCCAAGAAGCGCAAGAAGATTCAAGCAAGTTCCAGTAATAACCCGACCGGTTTCGTCTAACCAGACTTCAACTGGGGTGCAGAACTGGATAGCATGAGTATCCTTGCGCTATAAATAATACCATGAGACCTTAATTACCTTCTGATGTGAAGACGGCGTGCGTTCCATAGCCTAATTCCATGCGTTCCAGGCGCCAGGAAGTGACACGCAAGGCGCACGGAACTGACCGCACATATTGCGATGAAATGGTCCAATAGGACGGCCCCCTGATGGAAGGACGGCTCCCACTTCATACCCCTCCATTTCTTGTCCCATGCGTTCCAGGCGCCCGGAAATGACACGCATCGACACATCGAGGCGCGCGGAAGTGACCACTCGTGATGTGGTGTTGTAATTCCCCACATCACTTGCAACTATTGGTCCCATTATTATCAAGGGGAGGGGTCTGAAGTGAAACTCCATGGGAACCTAATTTGCATCTAGGGGGAGGAGACAGGTACCATTATGCAACGCCGCGCCAGTCATCTCATCAATATCAATACAGCAGAAAGATAGATGTCACCTAATTAATACAGTGTACACCGACCTCTCTGTGTATCGTAGCGCGACGAGGCGTCCCCTAGTGGCTGCACTCCATCATCACTCTTCAGCATGTTCCAAAGTCACAAATATAAATCTATGAAGTTGGAGCAATATATGAACCTTACGAACTAGGGATGGGCTAGCATGAATGCAGATCCCTTTATATATGTCCACGGATTAACCGCGGACAAAACAGGAAGGAGAAACCTTAAAAAAGCGGTCTCCTGGAAATAGTGGGAACTGAGCTTTTATTCTTTCAAGAACGAATAAAGTATATATATATATAAACCCTTTTAATCGTCAAAACAGACCTGGAAGTATCTGGAACTAATTCGATCAGGATTGGTTAATGAAAGCATTTAAATCCCAATCAACGTTGAGGCCCAAAGGCACATGACTTTTCAGCTGATAGATCCAGAAAACTTCTAATCTGGAGACCCCTCTAATACATGGTTCCCCTCTCCAATGGGGGACAAAGTGATCTATAATCTGAAAAGCCGTTCCTTCTAACTTTTTATTGTGTTGTTCCAAGAAATGTCTTGGTACTGTATGTTTAGTGCACCCTTTCTTAATTTTAGCAATGTGCTCCCCTACCCTTGTGGAAAAACTACGTTTGGTACGACCCACGTACTGTTTCCCACAAGGGCAGGTAATAAGGTAGACCACATACTTGGTTGCACAGGTGGAAAAATGTTTAATAGGGAATTCCACTCCTGTAACAGAGGATCGAAAATTCGTCAATTTTTTGCGATGGATATTGTGCAAACATACCTTGCACCTTCTACAGGGGTAGTATCCTTTGGACAAAGGGAAAAAGGACGGCTTCACCGGGGGATCGGGGACATTTGGTGCGATTTGGTTCTTCAGAGACATCGCTCCTCTATAGATCACCCCTGCTTGTATTGGGAGAACTGGGCCCAGGATGTGGTCATTTTTCAAAATGTTCCAATGTTTTCGAATGATATTTTTTATTTGTTTGTGTTGGGTGGAGAAGGTCGTGAAAAATGAGTTCTTAAATTTGGAGTCTTGGGCTGTTTTGGGTTTTTCTAAGGTCAAAGTGGATCTGTCCAAAGTTGAGATCCTCCCAATCTCATCATCTATGGTCACACTACAGTAACCTTTATCCACAAATCGAGTTTTTAGGGTTTTGGCCTGGATTTGGAAATCTTCCAGACTAGAACAATTACGTCTGATCCTCAATAATTGGCTCCGAGGTACCGATCTCAACCATGAGGGATGATGGCAGCTATCGATCGGAATGAAACCGTTCCGATCGGTGCTTTTGAAGAAGGTCTTTGTTTGCAATTGTTTATTGTGTATAAAGATTTCCAGATCCAGGAAATGGATATTGGAAAAACTGGCTTCATATGTAAGATCTATACCCACCTCGTTCTGGTTGAGGTCGGCCATAAAAGAGTCCAGTGACTCCCTATCTCCCTTCCATAGGAGGAGGATGTCATCTATGTACCGAGCCCAGAGAGCTATCTCTGGGCGTTCAGGGACACGGACGACATCCTCCTCCCATTTGGCCATGAAAATGTTGGCCAAACTGGGGGCAAATTTGGCCCCCATGGCCACCCCTTTTTGTTTAAGATAAAATTCACCTTCATGCCAGAAATAGTTGTGTGATTTCGCAAATCTCAATAAATCCATAATGAACATTTTCTGTGTCATAGGGAGTTCTACTACTCTATCCAAAAAGCATTCTACAGCCTGAAAGCCCAAATGATGGGCTATACTAGTGTAGAGGGACGTGACATCAGCTGTCACCAGTAAAATATCTTCCGTGTATTCTACTTCTTGAAGCCTGGCAATAGTGTGTCTTGTGTCCTTCAAATATGAAGGAATACCTCTAACTATTGGCTGGAGGTGAAAGTCGATATATTTACCCAATCTTGAAGTGACCGAATTAATTCCACTAATAATGGGACGCCCTGGAGGACATGTACTATTCTTGTGGATTTTCGGCAAGTAGTACATCACGGGAATACGTGGTACTGTGGGAATCAAAAAACTTCTTTCTTTGCTGTCCAGTATTCCTCTTTTCACTCCTGTCTCCACCAATTTTTTAAGAGAAGCTTTAAATTTTAAAGTTGGATTGGAGGGTAACTTGACATATGTAGTCCTATCTCCCAAAATTCTGGACATTTCATTGCTATAGGCTCTCTTGTCCAAAACCACTATACCCCCCCCTTTGTCCGCTGGACGGATCACTAGGTCCTTCCTCTCACACAAAGATTTCAAACCAATCCTAATGTTGGGATCTGAGTGGGACCTTTTCAAAGGAAGCTCCTCTAGGTCCTTAAGGACCAGATCTCTGAAAACTTTTATGTTTGGTGCCATTGGGCACGAGGGGTTAAAGAGGGATGGATTTGAAAGACCTGTATGTATCACCTGAGTAGTTACTTCTGGGAGTTTGGGCCTACAAGGGTTCGAGATGAAATACCTCTGGATGTTCATTTTTCTAACGAATTTCTGCACATCCACAAATGTATTAAACTTATTCAATCCTTTAGGTGGAACATATTTCAATCCTTTATCAAGGACCGTCTTCTCTGCCTCAGAAAGTTCCACTGTGCTGAGGTTGAAGATTCCCCCAGCCTTTATACTCTTCTCCTTTTTCTTCCTGGCCCGTCTCCCCCCTCTCGAGCCCCGTTTGTTTCTCCCCCCCTGGGATAGTTTCCCTGTCCCCTGTGAAAATCCCCCCCCTGGACAGGTCCAGGTTGGCTTTGGTTGTAGGTGTAAGGGGGTCTTTCAAAATAATCATCTTCCTTTTCCATGTACCCATAAGAGGGTCCATATGATCTGGGAGGGTAATCATTTCTTGGTGTATGCGAACCTCCCCACCTTCCTGATGTACCATATGGTCTGGATGTATGGTCACTGTATCCATCCCTTCTATAGGGGGACTGTTCATAGGTATATCTATCTCTTGAAGGTTCCCTATGATTGTAAGCTCTTCCTCTGTGACCTTTACCCCTCCCCCTATTTTGGGGCGGTGGATGCCCTTGTTGATAATTGGGGGTCCTGGGTCTTGCATTATTTGTTTGTCCCATATCTCTCTGATTAGATGTTGGGATTGGTATGGGTTGGGAAAAGGATAACACTTTGGCCTCACTAGTGGAGGGCTGAGATACCTCCATATCAGAATTTGGGGGAAGTGTTCTGTTTCCACTATTTTCTTTATTCTGCCAGCTGAAGACCGAACCGGCCTTATAATCGCCAACATCCCTAGCGTATTTTTTTTGTTTTTTTATTTTTTGTTCCCTTTCCTCCTTTTCAAGATGGTTTCTCAGATTGGAAGATAATGTAATATATTCTGTGGTAGTGTTTGATGGTACTAATTTTTCTTTGATTTCCTTAATTTCTCTGTCCAAAACAGGCATTTTGGACTTCTTTCTTTCTATCAGAAAGTTTAAAAGGGATATTCCCTGACAGTTAAAAAACTGGTACCAAGATTCTAAGTCAGGATCCCCCTGTTGGGGATGTACATCCCACCTTAGTCCTCTGGGGACCATCTGTTCCTTTACATACTGCTCTAGAAATGCAATGTCCCATTGTAGATGTAGTTCTGTGGTCATCACATTTTTAAGTCTAAGGAAGAGGCCCCCCATCTCTGAATTTGTGTTAGGGACAGAAAATATCCCTTCTGTGTTGAAAGTCCGACTAGTGCGATAATCAAACACATCCATCTCGGAATGGCTGCAATATAGACTAATCCCAATAAGAAAATAATAATATAAAAATATATTGCGCTAATCCAGAAATGGAAATATAAATTCAAAATGTGAATACAATAATATTTGTGATATAAGGTGAAAACTTAAAAAAGCAAGTGAAGGCAGCCAACACAACAATGGAAATTATTGTATGTAAATATGTAAAAAAAGTGTAGCGCCAAATAAACCAAAAATTCCTCAATAGGAATGTCCAACAAATTAAATAATAATCCTAGCTGAGATATGCAAATCTGGTGTGTGGAAGTGTCAATTCCCACCAAAAACATTTGAGGAAGTGACAGATATCAAAATAACAGTGCTCTCAGTAATACTAACTGGGATATGCAAATCCAGTGTGTGGGAGTGTCAATTCCCACTAAAAAACTGTTCAAGGAAAGTATCAAAATAACAGTGCTGTCAAATACTGCACAATATCCATCGCAAAAAATTGACGAATTTTCGATCCTCTGTTACAGGAGTGGAATTCCCCATTAAACATTTTTCCACCTGTGCAACCAAGTATGTGGTCTACCTTATTACCTGCCCTTGTGGGAAACAGTACGTGGGTCGTACCAAACGTAGTTTTTCCACAAGGGTAGGGGAGCACATTGCTAAAATTAAGAAAGGGTGCACTAAACATACAGTACCAAGACATTTCTTGGAACAACACAATAAAAAGTTAGAAGGAACGGCTTTTCAGATTATAGATCACTTTGTCCCCCATTGGAGAGGGGAACCATGTATTAGAGGGGTCTCCAGATTAGAAGTTTTCTGGATCTATCAGCTGAAAAGTCATGTGCCTTTGGGCCTCAACGTTGATTGGGATTTAAATGCTTTCATTAACCAATCCTGATCGAATTAGTTCCAGATACTTCCAGGTCTGTTTTGACGATTAAAAGGGTTTATATATATATATACTTTATTCGTTCTTGAAAGAATAAAAGCTCAGTTCCCACTATTTCCAGGAGACCGCTTTTTTAAGGTTTCTCCTTCCTGTTTTGTCCGCGGTTAATCCGTGGACATATATAAAGGGATCTGCATTCATGCTAGCCCATCCCTAGTTCGTAAGGTTCATATATTGCTCCAACTTCATAGATTTATATTTGTGACTTTGGAACATGCTGAAGAGTGATGATGGAGTGCAGCCACTAGGGGACGCCTCGTCGCGCTACGATACACAGAGAGGTCGGTGTACACTGTATTAATTAGGTGACATCTATCTTTCTGCTGTATTGATATTGATGAGATGACTGGCGCGGCGTTGCATAATGGTACCTGTCTCCTCCCCCTAGATGCAAATTAGGTTCCCATGGAGTTTCACTTCAGACCCCTCCCCTTGATAATAATGGGACCAATAGTTGCAAGTGATGTGGGGAATTACAACACCACATCACGAGTGGTCACTTCCGCGCGCCTCGATGTGTCGATGCGTGTCATTTCCGGGCGCCTGGAACGCATGGGACAAGAAATGGAGGGGTATGAAGTGGGAGCCGTCCTTCCATCAGGGGGCCGTCCTATTGGACCATTTCATCGCAATATGTGCGGTCAGTTCCGTGCGCCTTGCGTGTCACTTCCTGGCGCCTGGAACGCATGGAATTAGGCTATGGAACGCATGCCGTCTTCACATCAGAAGGTAATTAAGGTCTCATGGTATTATTTATAGCGCAAGGATACTCATGCTATCCAGTTCTGCACCCCAGTTGAAGTCTGGTTAGACGAAACCGGTCGGGTTATTACTGGAACTTGCTTGAATCTTCTTGCGCTTCTTGGATTTATAAATTTTTTCGTTCCTTGATGTGAATTTTGCTGTGGTGTGGGAGGACATACAAATTTGAATTTTATACACCTGATCCGATTTTTTCCTTTTTGTATAAGGGAGTTTGTTTTGATTGCCTCCCTGTTTTAATTTATTTTATTTTGAATGTTATTCCATTTTTAAAATAAAAAAAAAAATTTTACACTATAAGGAGACGATTTTCTCCCTTTTTTTCATATCTCCTACTTCCTGCCTGGATGAACCTTGTATGAGGACTCAACTCCACTTGGGGGAAAAAAAACTTGGCTGTTTTCCTGTGATGATTCCTGGAATATCCACAATCAGATCTGCACTGTGACAGTGATCGGTATCCAGCCTATCCAAGCTCAAGGGACCCCCCACCGTATGGTGAGCTGCGGGTCTACATCTGTCGGTAAGCGTATTAAATCCAACTGTATTTTACGCCCATTATATACCAATGTGGATTTTGACAAGAAAGTGGAGTCTTATGAAATATTGCATGATACTGACCAATAATAGGAGCCCTCTTCTGGTTACATATAATCTCTAGAAGCCGGGAAGCTATCTAATAGAGGACTTTTCCATTTGAAATTTTTTTCATCATCGTAATTGGACTGCTTAGAGGGTTCTATGATTGTCACAACTTAGGATCGGATTAGTTCATTATCACTAATGGATTGCACTGTGTGATTAGTTCATTTACCACTAATGGATTGCACTATGTTTATAATAATGATAGCACTGTAATGAATGCACTATATTATTTGACAGCACTGTTATTTTGATACTTTCCTTGAACAGTTTTTTAGTGGGAATTGACACTCCCACACACTGGATTTGCATATCCCAGTTAGTATTACTGAGAGCACTGTTATTTTGATATCTGTCACTTCCTCAAATGTTTTTGGTGGGAATTGACACTTCCACACACCAGATTTGCATATCTCAGCTAGGATTATTATTTAATTTGTTGGACATTCCTATTGAGGAATTTTTGGTTTATTTGGCGCTACACTTTTTTTACATATTTACTTACAATAATTTCCATTGTTGTGTTGGCTGCCTTCACTTGCTTTTTTAAGTTTTCACCTTATATCACAAATATTATTGTATTCACATTTTGAATTTATATTTCCATTTCTGGATTAGCGCAATATATTTTTATATTACTAAACATAAATGTAGCTGATCTTCCTTACCCAGTAAGGTCCATCACTATCCATATATTGCTGGCAGCATGCTCAGCCATAGTAAATAGATGGAAATCCAGCGAAATCCCTAGATTATCCGATGTGTCAGTCAGGCTGAATTTGATCGCTGAGTATGAAAGGATTCAAGCTTATAGAGATGGTAACTACCTAGCATTTGAGTCCAAATGCTCTGCATGGAATGCCTTCTCTAAGGCCCAGTAGGGACCAGAGGTGATGTGATGTACTCATTGTTAAGCAGTTACTTTTTTTTTTTCTCTTCTTGTCCCTTCCTTCTTTCTCTTTCTTCTCCTTTCTTCTCCCTTAGGGCTGGGTCTGTAATCCCTTAGCTGTGATATTGAGACTTTGTTGACGCTTGACAAGAAATAGGGCGGGTGGGGGGGTTCCCTCTCAGGGCACAGTTTGTCCCCATAGGGGTGTCGGGGGAGAGCTCCTCCATCTCTGTCCCACTACTTAGCGAATTGATCAATTTCTAGACTGCGGCTCCTAATGTGTAATGGTGATGCTTAATGCTCAATGCTACTTTGTAGATTAAGAGTTCTAATGCTATCTACTGTTGTGGTGTTCTCTTCATTTCCTCTTGTTTGAAGACATGGTGAATGTAAGTTGTTTGTCTTTTGTAATCTTCTAATAAAAATTATTTGAAACAAATTTGAATTTAGTCCATTTTTTTTTTTGTTTTTTTTGATTCATTTAAATTCAGTACTATTGTAATTTGGAAATTCGGGTACATCAGAATTTTATAAAAAACAAAACAGAAATGTGTCCAAATTTTAATTCAGAACAAAACTAACCGCACATGTCTAGTACAGAGGTAGAACGGCGATCTGCCAGTGTAAACAAGCAGATCCCTGCTCTGAAGGGAGACATGACAGAGATCTTCTGTTCCCAGTAATCGGAAGCAGTGATGCCTGTCATGTCCCAGTGAGCCCATTCCCCCTACAGTTAGAACACACCTAGGGAGCACACTTAACACCTTCATCGCACCTAGTGTTAAGGCCTTCCCTGCCAGTGTCATTTTTACATTGATCAGTGCATTTTTATACTGTAGCACTGATCAATGTAATAATGTCACTGGTCCCCAAAAAGTGTCTGTTTGGGGTCATATTTGTCCGCCGCAATGTCGTAATCCCGCTAAAAATCGCTGCCATTACTAGTAAAAACAATAAAAAAAAGTAAAAAAAAGCTCCTAAATCTATTCCATAGTTTGTAGATTCAAACCAATCAATATAAACCTATTGCAATTTGTTTACTAAAAATATGTAGAAGAATGTGTATCGGCTTAAACTGATAAATACATTTTTTTTTATATATGTTTTATTTTTATTTTTTTTGGGGGGGGGGGTATGTATTATAGCGAAAAGTAAATAAAATATTTTTTTTTCAAAATTGTCGCTCTTTGTTTGGTTATAGTGCAAAAAATAAAAATGCAGAGATGATAAAATACCACTAAAGAAAGCTCTATTTGTGGGGAAAAAAAGGATATCAATTTTGTTTGGGTACAACGTCGCACTAGCGCACAATTTTCAGTTAAAGAGATGCAGTGCCGTATTAAGGGGGAAAATCCTTCTGTGGCTGAAGTGGTAAATAATATGGTAACGGCTCAAGTGACATGTACATTACATTAATTATAAAAATAATGATCATAGCTATATTGTGCTAATAGAATTACTGTCAATATATTAAAGGGGTTATAAAGGTACATGTTTTTTCACCTTAATGCATTCTATGCATTAAGGTGAAAAAACATCCGATGATTAGCGGCCCCCCAGCCCCCCTGTTTACTTACCTGAGCGTCTCGAAATTCCTGCCTCGTGAACACGCTGGCTTCTCAGCTCTTCTCGGCTCATTCATTGGATGATTGATAGCAGTGCAGCCATTGGCTCCCAATGGTGTCAATCAAATCAACGACGCGGCACTCCAGGGGGGGGGGGGGGCGGGACCGAGTGATAGAGTTGGCGGCTACGGCCGCCGGCTGTATCACGGGAGTGCAACTGCAAGCTAACCCCCTTGGGAGAGCGCTTCCCAGAAGCTCTTGCAGAGAGGAGCCGAGGCAGCTGCCGAGGGGACCCCAGAAGATGTAGATTGGGGCCACTCTGTGAAAAACGAGCTGCACAGTGGAGGTAAGTATGATATGTTTGTTATTTAAAAAAAAAGGAACCTTTACAACCTCTTTAAGCCTGTATGGTCAGGCAGAAAAAAGGGTAAAGTGACTGTCATAAGATAAGTAGGAGGGCTGCCGTTGGTGGTCCTTCTCTGAAAATGCTAGATCCCTGGCTGTGTCATTTCAGTCACAGACAAGAGTGTAAATGAGCCCCAGAAAAGCTTTAAAACCACTTAGGTTATATTAGCAACTCCGACTGAAGTTGAAGCCAGGGAACTTCTGTAAAATGGAAAGGTTGGCAATGGCAGCTTACAATTATTTCTAATGACTGTTATCTTTTAACATTACAATCCTTGCATTGGTTGTTGAAGGACAAATTCCCTTTCCTTTCAGCAACAATAACCTTTCTGTAACCACGCCATTACTAGAGATGACTGCAGTGCATTCCATCACTTCCCAGGGTGAAATATTTACTCTAGCACTATGCTTTGCCTTTTTCTTCTCTAATAGTTCATAATTCTTTACAACAGTCCATTTGCACACCAAGGTTATTGCACTAGGCTGCATTATGTATATGTGGACTTATTTAGTACTCAGTAATTATCCCATCCTTGGCCCAGCAGGCTAATGATGATACATTTAGCATTATAGCTGTTCTATTAACAGTCTGGAAAGCAAGATGATAACTCAGGCACGTTCCTGCGGGCGATGTTATGCAATGTGGCACTGAATTCTTATTCCTCTCCAGCTGTGTATCAAAGTGGATTCGCTGACTTCTGCTAAGGCAGTACATACTGACAGCACCAATTATTAATGTCTTTACTTTTTTTGTAAAAAAAATTAAATGTTTTGACAAAAAAGGAACAAAGCTAAAAGTGGTTTTAAAGGCTGAAGGTTTTTTTTTCCATGAAGGTAAAAAACCTTCTGTGTGCAGCCCCCTCCCCCCTTAATACTTACCTGAGTCCCCTCTCAATCCAGAGATGTGCATGAGAGACTCGGATGTCCCAGCACTTTCTCTCCTCATTGGCTAAAACAGCAGTGGGCACCCATTGGCTCCACTGCTGTCGATCACAACCAATGAGGAGAGAGCGGGGGGGGGGGGGGGTAGTCAGGTCCAAGCCACGGCTCTATGTGTCTTATGGGCGCATAGAGCAGAAGCTCTGACGCGAGCACACAGCGGTGCCCCCAGGGCAAGAGGCTTTGTCTGGGGGCACTGCTCAAGGGGGAGGATCCAGGAGTGCAAGTGAGGGGCCAGAAAAGAAGAGGATCAGGGTTGCTCTATGTAAAACAATTGCACAAAGCAGGTAAGTATGATATGTTTTTTTTTAGGCTTAATGTACACAGGGGGCCAGATTCAGGTAGGAGCGGCATATCTCCACTCCGGCATAGCGTATGCTGTTTACACTACACCGCCGCAACTTTTCCGGGCAAGTGCTGTATTCACAAAGCACTTGCCTGTGAAGTTGCGGCGGCGTATCGTAAATGGCTCGTCGTAAGTCAAATTGGGCGGGTAGGGGGCGTGTATTATTTATCCCAGTGCGCATGCTCCAAATCACGATGCAAATACTCAATGAAAACAATGTGAACGTCACTTACGCAAAGCCCTATTCGCGAACGTTTTACGTAAACGACGGGAAAAAATACGCCGGCACGCCGTCCATACTTAACATTGAATGCGCCTCATACAACAGGGGTAACATTACGCCGGACCTACGCTTACGCAAACAACGTAAAAAAAATGCACTGGCCGGGCGTACGTTCGGGAATCGGCGTATTAGGCTCATTTGCATATTTTAGACTGGAACGCCTCCTAGCGTCCAGCGTAAATATGCAAGTTAGATACGATGGCGTAAGAGACTTACACCAGTCGGATCTAATAGAAATCTATGCGTAACTGATTCTATGTATCAGTCGCATAGATAGGAGGGCTCAGACGCAGAGATACGACGGCGTATCTGGAGATACGCCGTCGTATCTCTTTCCTGAATCTAGCCCAGGATGTTTTAGAACCTCTCCTTAACGATTAAACTTGACAGATAGTAAACGTTTTAAAAATTGCGGTTTTGCCACCTTTAGCCATGTTTAGTTTATGTTTAGAAGCATTTTTTTCCTAACTAGTCAAAAATTAAAAATGCCTGAAAAACGAAACATGGCTTAATGTGAGTTATTGCGTTTACAAGCTGTTACAGGCATTTCAAATGCCTCTGAACATCCGTCCTGAACACATTTTTTTGCTTTCCAAAAAATTCTTCTAAACTCAACTGCCTTGAAATGGCTATAAATGACCCTGTGTACATGTACTGATAAGATAACAGAGGAGAGCTCATGGGCAGCTGAATAGCATGCCCAACTGCTCCTAAACGTCCATTTACCAACAGCAGCGTACACAAGGCCTTGGTATCACTTTAATCCTCCTGAAGACTGATATACGCATAGCAGTTTGATCATACAGTTTTTCTAAAGGGATATTGACATGCTAAAGCTTGCTAGGAGCTATATTGTAAAAGTGTGGCCAGGTTATGGATTTACAAATATTTGCATACACTTAAAGTGTTACTAAACCCAGGACCCTGTATTCACTATAGCTGGTCTCCCACAGTATCCAGGACATGGAAATGCAATTATTTTTGTAAATATAAACTGCTAAATAAATTTTCCCATCAGCAGTATACAACAGTCTTATTACTTCTATCAGTGTCTGGGTAAAGCTTGTAGAGTTTTCATCCTCCTCTGACTGTCCTATGAGGCCTTGTACACACAAGGTAATATATCCGATGGGAACGGTCCGACGGACCGTTCCCATCGGATCTGTCCGCCGGATTGCTTTGATCCGATGGCTGTACACACCATCGGATCAAATTCCCCGCCGGCGGACAGCGCGGTGACGCGGCGGTGACGTTGACACGTCACCGCCACGTCACCGCCACGTCACCGCACCAGGAAGTAAACACTTCCGCGCGCATGCGTCGGATCCATTCACAGGATACGACGCATGTGCGGGCAGATATGTCTGCTGGTTTGCCATACTAACCAGCGGACATATCTGACGGGCAGCTATCCGGCGGAAAAATTCCAAAGCATGCTTTGAAATTTTTCCGCCGGAGGAATCTGGCCAAAACGGTCCGTTTGCCCCTACACACGAGCGGATTTTTCGGCTGAAATGGTCCGTCGGACCATGTTCATCGGAAATATTCCCTCGTGTGTACAAGGCCTTAGACTGCATAACCTGACCCTCTGTCTCGACAAAAAAGTAAAAACCTTTCTAGCAATACACACCAAACTGAGCATGTGCAGAGTGACTAGGGCTCTCTACTATCAGGAGATGGATTGGGGACTGTGGAAGAAGGTGAGGATAAAAGAAGACAGGATCAAACAGCCTGTTTACACAATGCAGAGGATTAACTCCTAAGGTTCCACAGTGAGTATGACAAGCATGATTTATTGCATATGCAGACTGATTTTACTGTTACAAACATTTTAACAAGCAGTAAATTAGCTGTACAAGAAAGCCTTTACTGACCAATAGGGATGAGCTTCGAGTTCGAGTAGAACTCATGTTCGACTCGAACATTGCCTGTTCGCCGAACAGCAAACAATTTGAGGTGTTCGCGGCAAGTTCATGTGAACTTTAGAACCCTGTTAAAGTCTATGGGACTTGAAAGTTTGAAATCTAAAGTGCTAATTTTAAAGGCTAATATGCAAGTTATTGTAATAAAAAGTGTTTGGGGACCTGGATCCTGCCCCAGGGGACATGTATTAATGCAAAAAAAAGTTTTAAAAACTGCAGTTTTTTGGCAGCAGTGATTTTATTAATTCCATTAAGTAAAACAATATGGCTTCATTTCCACTGGCATTTTTACAGCCACTTTTCTGAGCGTTTTTTTTTACAGCTTAACCACTTCCTTACTGGGCATGTATACCCCCTTCCTGACCAGGTGAAATTTCAGCTCGCGGCACTGCGTCGCTTTAATTGACAATTGCGCGGTCGTGCGATATGGCTCCCAAAAAAAATTGGCGTCCTTTTTTCCCCACAAATAGAGCTTTCTTTTGGTGGTATTTGGTCACCTCTGCGGTTTTTATTTTTTGCGCTATAAACAAAAAAGACGTCAATTTTGAAAAAAAAACAATATTTTTTACTTGTTGCTATAAAAAATAGCACAATTTAAAAAAAAAAAATTCAGTCTAGGCCGATACGTATTCTTCTACATATTTTTGGTAAAAATAAAAATCGCAATAAGCGACTGGTTTGCGCAAAAGTTATAGCGCCTACAAAATAGGGGACAAAATTATTATTTTTTATTATTTAATTTTTTTACTAGTAATGGTGGCGATCTGCGATTTTTATTGCGACTGCGACATCATGGCGGACACATCGGACACTTTTGACACATTTTTGGCACCATTCACATTTATACTGCAATCAGTGCTATAAATATGCACTAATTACTGCATAAATGTGACTGTCAGGGAAGGGGTTAACACTAGGGGGTGAGGAAGGGGTTAAATGTGTATCCTGTATAGTGTTCTAACTGTGGGGGGAGGGGGGGTGACTGGGGGGTGACCGATCTGTTTCCCTATGTACAAGAGACACAGATCGGTCTCCTCTCTCCCTGATAGGACTCTGTCATTGTGAGAGCCGGAAATGAGAAATTATCTCATATGTTTACATATGAGATCATCTCTCATTCGCTGCACAGATCGCATCGCAAACGGCCACTCTGATTGGGCGTTCGCGGCGATCTGTGATTGGCTGTGTCCAAGGGATATGGCCAGCACAGAAGTTCCCCGCTGCACGCTCTGGAGCGCGCGCTGGGAACGATGAAAGGGACTGCCGTGAAAACACGGTGCCCCAGAGAATTAGAACCACCCTGCGGCCGTATATAGTCGTACGGCCGTAGGGAAGTGGTTAAAAACGCCAGTCCGTGTTTATTTTAGAAAAAAAAAATGTTTTTCTTTTGAGCTGGAGCTCAACAACACAGCGGCAGCGTTTTTGCGCGTTTTTGCGCATTTTTGCACGTTTTTGAGCGTTTTTTAATGTCTGGCGTTTTTACAGCTCTATTGCTGGAGCTTCAGAACGCATTGGTCTTGCGTTTTTTTTTTGCAGATTAAAAACGTCTCAGTCATCTACAGCTCAAAAACGTCATGGTGGGCATGAGGCCATAGACTAACATGGACAGGAGTTTTTAAGCTGCAAAAAACACTCAGAAAAGTGGCTGTAAAAACGCCAGTGGAAATGAGCCCTATAACTGAAATATTCCTTTAAATTTCGTACCTGGGGGGGGGGGGGGGTGTATAGTATGCTTGTAAAGTAGAACTTGTTTCCCATGCTTAGACCTGTCCCTGCACAAAGTGTCATTTCTGAAAGAAAAAAAGTAATTTAAAATCACTCGCGGCTATAATGAATTGTCGGCTCCCGGCAATACAGAGAAAAGTCATTCATAAAAAAAAATGTGTGGGGGTCCATTTTTTTTTAAATTTGGGATGGAGTTCCCCTTAAAATCCATACCAGACCTAAAGGGTCTGGAATGGATATTTGGGGGGAACCCCACATAATTTTTTTCTAATTTGACGCAGGGTTCCTCTTAACCACTTAAGACCCGGACCAATACGCTGGTAAATGACCCAAGGTGTTTTTGCGATTCGGCACTGCGTCGCTTTAACAGACAATTGCGCGGTCGTGCGACGTGGCTCCCAAACAAAATTTGCGTCCTTTTCTTCCCACAAATAGAGCTTTCTTTTGGTGGTATTTGATCACCTCTGCGATTTTTATTTTTTGCGCTATATACAAAAATAGAGCGACATTTTTGAAAAAAAAACACTATTTTTTACTTTTTGTTAAAAAAAAATCAAATAAACTAAATTTTAGTCAAACATTTAGGCCAAAATTTATTTAGCCACATGTCTTTAGTAAAAAAAAAAATCGCAATAAAAAAAAATAGCTACCTAGCGGGAACAGCGACACTAATACAGCGATCAGAAAAATGATCGCTTAGTGACGCTGGCAATAGGGAGTGAAAGGGTTAACTAGGGCGGTGATCAGGGGGTTAAAACTTTATTAGGGGGGGTGGGGGGGCTATCCTGAACCTAACACTAACTGTTTTTTACAGTGCCTGTCACACTGACACTAAATGCAGTGATTAAATCACTGCATTCAGTAACACTGTGACAGGGGGGTGGGGGGGGCGATCACAAGGGGTTAATATGCCTATGTGAGTGTGTGTCAGTGTTGTGTTGGTGCACACTTACTTGTCATGTCTTCTCTCATCAGCAGCGCTGGGAAACAGCGCTGCGATGAGAGATTACATCATTTCCTCCTTCCTGTGTAAACACAGGAGGAGGAAGTGACAGGCTGGGAGCGCGCTCCCATTGGCTGGGAGCGATCGCGGGGGGGGCGGAAAACACGGACATCCGCCCGCAGATCCCGGATCGCTCCCAGAGGTAGGGAGACCCCCGCACGCCGCGGAGGGGGTCCCGATGGGACCCCCGAACCGCACTCAGGCGGGGACGTAAATTTACGCCCTTGTGCCTGTACGAGCCATGTTGTGGCCGTATATGTGCGTGCGGGGGTCTTTAAGTGGTTAATATCCATACCAGACTCTAATGCCGCGTACACACGGTCGTTTTTTGCGATGGAAAAAAACGACGTTTTCTGTGAAGTAAAAAACGACGTTTTTGAAACGTCACTTTTCAAAGACAATTTTGCATACACACCATCGTTTTTTCACAAAAAGCGAGGTTACGTTCACCACTCTTTTCCATTGAAGCTCGCTTCATAACTAGCTTCTGGGCATGCGCGGGTTGAAAAACGTCGTTTTAAAAGACGTTTTTGCTACACACGGTGACTTTTTGTGAAACAAAAAACGACGTTTTGAAAAACGACACAAAAAATTCAAGCATGTTGGAATTTTTTTTTGGTCGTTTTTTTGAAGACAAAAAACGACGTTTTGCCCACACATGATCAATTTAAATGACGTTTTAAAAAACGTCGTTTTTTTCATCGCAAAAAACGACCGTGTGTACACGGCATAAGGTGAGTGATTTTAAATGACTTTTTTCCTTCAGAAATTACATTTTGTGCAGGGACAGTTCTAAGCACAGGAAACAAGCGCTACTTTACAGTCATACTATACACCCCCTAGGTACGAAATTTAAAGGAATATTTAAATTTTATTGTTTCACTTTAAGCATTATTAAAATCACTGCTCCTGAAAAAACTGCAGTTTTTTAAAACTTTTTTTGCATTGATACATGTCCCCTGGGGCAAGACCCAGGTCCCCAAACACTCCCCTGGGGCTGGACCCGGGTCCCCAAACACTTTTTAGGATTATTAGCATATTAGCCTTTAAAATTAGTATTTCAAACATTCGAGTCCCATAGACTTTAACAGGGTTCTAAAGTTCACACAAACTTTTGGTCTGTTCGCAGGTTCTGGTGCGAACCGAACCCAGGGGTGTTCGTCTCATCCCTACTGACCAACATAGCTGCAGGCACTGTGAAGCAATGAATCCCTAAAGTTCACAACTGAAGCAGTGAAAGATGATATTAAAGCAAACACCTAAATATATATATGAAATATACAGTATATATGGAAATTGTATTTAGGGCCAAAGAATTTTTATTTCTGTCATTCTCATGTTTAAATGTACACCGCTCTATCAAACAGCACAGCCCTGTATTTGACAAGTATTCACGGTGCCCTGTGAGTACTCACTGCCTTGTCACACATTTCACAGAGCCTGCCTTCTGAACTACAGAGGTGCTGAAAGGAGGAGTTTCATGAGGCGGGGTCAGCACAAGAATATGTAGTCCTTAGGAATTGAAAGTAAACAGCAAAGGAGAAGCTGCAAAGCATGCAGGGAATCCAGGGAGTTATGGAAAGAGATGACCAGCAGACGGACAGAACTCATAACATGAAAGACATTTTTTTCATGTAGGCTTACATTGAATTTTCAAAAATAATTATTGTTTGTATCAGTGTTAATTTCATCAATGAAAATATTTTCATCATAATTTTCATCAGCTGCATGTATTCAGTAAACTGAACAAAAATACAATTTGAATTAAGTCACCTGGCGAATAACTTTAAGGAAAATCAATTACAATTTTCGTCAATGAACGAAAATGAAATGAAAAATGTGAAGGAGGGACGTTTACCCACCTGAACTTTCACTTTCCTCAGATCTTCACTTGCCTGTTAAAGCACCAGCCCCCTGACGAGCGTATCACCCCAATGTCATTGTGCTACACCTTCCTCCCCAATCTGTGTCCTCTGTGAGTTCCCAAACCTCTTGTTTCCACTTCCTTTCACATTACGAATCCAAAAGTCAATCTCAGAAGCGGGCAAGAGAGGGTGGCTATGCTCTTACATACAATGGGACCATGAAGAACGAAGGTTGCCACCCTCTAAAGCCGCGTACACACGATCGGTCAAACCGATGAGAACGGTCTGAAGGACAGTTGTCTTAGGTTAACCGATGAAGCTGATTGATGGTCTGATGTGCCTACACACCATCAGTTAAAAAAATGATCGTATCAGAACGCAGTGACGTAAAACACAACGACGTGCTGAAAAAAATAAAGTTCAATGCTTCCAAGAATGCGTCGGCTTGATTCTGAGCATGCGCGGGTTTTTAACCAATGGTTTTGCATACTAATTATCGGTTTTGATCTATCGTTATCAACCCATCGGTAAAATTTTAAAGCAAGTTGGCTTTTTTTTAACCGATGGTTAAATAACCTATGGGCCCCACACACGATCGGTTTTGACTGATGAAAACGGTCCTTCAAACCGTTGTCCTCTGGTTAACCTTTCGCGTGTATGCGGCTTAACCCAGTGGTTCTCACTTCCTGTCCTCAGGACCCACTAACAGGCCAGGTTTGCAATAGGTGTGCCCAGCCTATTGCATTAGGGTATGGCACCCCAAATATCAAACATATACTACCGATCACTCACAGTGTTCATTCACAAAGGTAAGGGACAGGTAAATTACACATTTACCGCCCCCTTCCCCCATTCATCCTAATACCTCCCCTCAGCAACAGCTGGTGGGAGAGGAGGGAAGTCGGCAGTGCTGTGGGAGGGGGGAAGCCAGGGCAGTAGGAGAAATCTGGCACACCTGGCACACCCTGTTGGCACGCCTATGTTTGCAATATAAATACATCACAGGTGATCTCATTTGCTGATCAGTGATTGCAGTATTCTAGTCTCCCCAAGTTTATACTTAAAATTTGGCCTGTTAGTGGGTCCTGAGGACAGGAGTTGAGATCCACTGCTCTAACAGGAAGTCCAATCACAAGAGCAAAAAAAGAAAAAAAAAATTTGTAGATTCGAATGAGGCTGAGAGCAATATGCAGGGCCGCGGGGTGGCAGTGGTTGAAGGGGCGGCGCCGCTCCTGCTGTGACTTTTCGGCTTTCGCGGCCACCCCACTTGCTACTTAGGCAGTGTAGCCATTTTTCGACCCCCGACGCCGAGTACTCCCCCCCCTCACCTTACAGTAAAATGTCACAGCGCCGCTCTGGGACTCCTTTGCTCCAGCCTGTCCCTCTGGAGCGGCACTGTGTCTGTGTGTGAGTGCAGCGGGGGGCGGGGGATGGGAGCATCAAGATGTCAGCTGACCTCCCGGCCGGCGAAGACACCAATCGCCCATCGCTTAGGGGAGCTTGGATTTCTGAGATAGTCAAAGATGCAGAGGTAAGGAGGAGAATGGATCCTCCCTATCTACATCGAGCTATGTGTGGGGGAGGGGGGTCAGTGTGTGTGTCAGGTAGGTGGGTCAGTGTGTGCGTCAGGTAGGTGGGTCAGTGTGTGCGTTAGGTAGGTGGGTCAGTGTGTGCAATGGTCAGGTAGGTCAGTGTGTATGTGACAGGTAGGTGGGTCAGTGTATTTGTCAGGTAGGTGGGTCAGTGTGTGTATGTAAAATGGTCAGGTAGGTGGGTCAGTATGTGTATGTAAAATGGTCAGGTAGGTGGGTCAGTGTGTGCGTCAGGTAGGTGGGTCAGTGTGTGTGTAAAATGGTCAGGTAGGTGGGTCAGTGTGTGTGTCAGGTAGGTGGGTCAGTGTGTGCGTCAGATAGGTTGGTCAGTGTGCGCGTCAGATAGGTGGATCAGTGTGTGTGCGCGTCAGGTAGGTAGGTCAGTGTGTGCATCAGGTGTGTGCGTGTGTGTGTAATGGTCAGGTAGGTCAGTGTGTACGTGAGAGGTAGGTGGGTCAGTGTATGTGTCAGGTAGGTGGGTCAGTGTGTGCGTCAGATAGGTGGGTCAGTGTGTGCATCAGGTAGGTGGGTCAGTGTGTGCGTCAGGTAGGTGGGTCAGTGTGTGCGTCTGTGTGTAAAATGGTCAGGTAGGTCAGTGTGTATGTTTAATTGTCAGGTAGATCAGTGTGTTCGTGACAGGTAGGTGGGTCAGTGTATGTTTCAGGTAGGTGGGTCAGTGTGTGCGTCAGGTAGGTGGGTCAGTGTGTGCGTCAGGTGTGTGTGTAATGGTTAAGTAGGTCAGTGTGTATGTGACAGGTAGGTGGGTCAGTGTATGTGTCAGGTAGGTGGTTCCGTGTGTGCGTCAGGTAGGTGGGTCAGCGTGTGCGTCAGGTGTGTGTGTGTGTGTGTAGTGGTTAAGTAGGTCAGTGTGTACGTGACAGGGAGGTGGGTCAGTGTGTGCGTCAGGTAGGTGGGTCAGTGTGTGCGTCAGACAGGTAGGACAGTGTGTACGTGACAGGTAGGTGGGTCAGTGTATGTGTCAGGTAGGTGGGTCAGTGTGTGCGTCAGGTGTGTGTGTAATAGTTATGTAGGTCAGTGTGTACGTGTAATGTGTGTGTTTGTGTGTGGGGGGGGGGGGGGGGCGGCATTAAGGGACCCGGCCTTGGCGCGGCACAGGGAGTAAATCCGGGCCTGGCAATATGAGAGACTTTTTTGGGTTAAGAATACATATTTAAAAATAATTTCTTTTTTTTAAACCAGAGCTTAGCATCACTATAAGTAGTGAATGTGTGTGGATCATTTTTGAAGAATAAGGAGAGTGTTCATGTGTAGACATAAGAGGACCCCCCCCCCCCCCCCCCCACCATTCTATAAGGTGGTATATTGCCTTGGTAAAAGTCCAGCTTGATATGTCCTATACTCCAACACGCATGATTTTGCTGTATCCATTAAGGACACCTATCAAAATATTTCGCATAAGGGCCTGGCACATTTTGCTGGTACTCTTTATACTTCCTCAGTTGATATATAATAAATAAGATAGATAATCCAGTTAAAAAAATGTATGGTGGTTTTTTCCTCCCTTTAAAAAACGTTATTTCCATCCGTATACTTGAAAGAATGTTACCGCTGACTTCCAGAACTCTGTGTATTGGAATAATTAATGGTTGTCTATAGTGACGGACGTTCCAATCATCAAGCTGTCGGCTGTGTTTTACTTTGTGACCAGCTTGTGCCCGCTTCCTCGATGTGAAATATTACCAGGCTGTAACAGTGACCTCAATCATAACCTGAGAGATGTGTGTAGCTCTAACAGAGAACTCAACTAACCGCATTATCAATACTCTAGTCAAAGACAAACCCCAACTTCCCGCAGCCCGTACTTTCATCTTTACGCTATAATAGCTCTGAGTGCTGAATTCTAGACTGTTAAAGTCATAAAAAACATTTTCTAATGCCAGAAGTACATATGAGCATGTACAAATATCACTGATAAAAGCTATAAGCAAACAGAGACATTCGGTATTTATAGTAAATAACATTTGGCTTCAGTTCCCTCTAAAAATGACATTTACAGTTGTTAGAGCAGTAAAAACTGGATGGAAAAGCTGAAAATGGAAGTTACTTTTGCTTGTACCTACTGCCATTAACTGGTTTCTTACCACAAGGATTAAACAACATTTAAATGTAATAATGCTGCAATATGCCTTGCATATACACATTTAAAAAGACACTAAAATCTGGTTAAAAAATAAATATATATTCAACTATGTATTCTTAACCACTTAAAGCGGAGTTCCACTCAAAAATTGAACTTCCACTTAACCCACTCCTCACCCCCTTACATGCCACATTTGGCATGCATTTTTTTTTTGGGGGGGGGTGAGGGCTTTAGGAGGAGTGGGACTTCCTGTCCTACTTCCTCCTTCCGTCAAGGGGCTGGTTAGGCGATTATCTTAATATCTTCAGCCCCTCCCTGTAGGCGATCGTCTAGGACACGTCACAGGTCCTAGGCGATCGCCTGTCAAATCCAATGGCGCAGCACCGTTCGCGCATGCGCATTGCCACTCACGCATGCACAGTGGGTGCCCGGCCATGAAGCCGAAAGCTGTCACGGCCGGGTGCCTACACTTACAATGAAGATGCCGGCCGGGGAGGGGGAGAGAGGAGCGGAGCCCCGGCCAACGCGTCGCTGGAACCCTGGAGCAGGTAAGTGTATGTTTATTAAAAGCCAGCAGCTACACCAAAAATGGGCTGGAACACCCCTTTAAGACCCAGACCAAAACACAGCTAAAGGACCTTGCCCCTTTTTGCGATTCGGCACTGCGTCACTTTAACTGACAATCCTGCGACGTGCCTCCCAAACAAAATTGGCGTCCTTTTTTTCCCACAAATAGAGCTTTCTTTTGGTGGTATTTGATCACCTCTTTTTGCGCTATAAACAAAAATATAGCGAAAATTTTGAAAAAAATGCAATATTTTTTACTTTTTGCTATAATAAATATCCCCCAAAAATATATATCTAAAAACATTTTTTTTCCTCAGTTTAGGCTGATACGTATTCTTCTACCTATTTTTGGTAAAAAAAAAAAAATCGCAATAAGCGTTTATCGGCCGGTTTGGGGCGTGGCTACGCATGGCCGTGTGAGGGAGTGAGCTGGTGAGCTCCCGTCCTACCTCCATATGCGGGACTGATTGTACTTGCCGTCCGCTCTGAGTGCTGTACTTGCAGCGGTACCCACGGGGAGGATCCGGTGGTTTTCGGTGGGGGCAGCGTGGTAGGCGCAGAGCAACGGAGCGGTGAGGTGTCCGTGAGGGTTCTCGCTGCGCCGGGACCAGGGACCGGGAACAAGTTGAACCTGAGCTGAACCCACGTGGTGGCTGCACTCACCTTTCGGCACATAGCTGTGTTGGAGACGTACGGGACCAGAGCAGGGAGCCTGAAGCCGGGATTCCCTTGTTACGCTGTTGGGACTTGATTCGATCTGGAAAAACGCTGAAACGCCGACAGGTGAACACGTGGGCACACACGGCAGATAGAGAGACCCCCTACCCACCACCTACTGACAGAAGGAAGCCCTGAAGCAAGCCCTGAAGGACCCCGGGAGGACCAGATAAGAACTGTCCTGCTATTGTTCAAGGCTGCAAGTACTTTGTCTTTCCTTTACACTGCCTAATGCTGCTTAGAGTAAGAACTGTTCTGCTGTCACTTAAAGCCGCAAGCATTTTATTTTTTCATCATATTGCTTTATACTGCTTTACACTGTTTAAAGCGAGAGGTCAGTGAAAAGATTAGTAAATGCAGCAAATATAGCAAATGCAATAGTACCTGCAATTTAATAGAGACTGCTATGTGCTGATTTACTTTAGAAGATCAGAGCGAGAGTGCCTATGAACTGATCGATCTAAAAGGACTGAAACTGGCTGGGATTCTTAGTAAGCCTTAGCAACCTAGACTTTTCCGGTAAAATAGGTACAGGTTATATGAGATATGTGAGGTATGCAACCTATGAGACTAAGAGAGAGTCGCACCTCACGTAAAGCAGCCGCAGCAGCCGCAGCAGCACAGATATTTCAGACACCTGTAACCAGACCCACTGAACAAACGGGAATAACAAGGTACTTTCCGGCTTTGCAGGTAGTGGGTCGGCTCCCAGAAGGTAAAGGTGGGCTGCTGGGACCGGTTCTGGAGACGGAACATAGTCTGGGTAAATTATCTCAACCCTGTATGGCGGTCCGAGCAGACGTGGAGGTGCTACAGACCACCCCACAGAGCCCGCGTATGTCCAATATCTTGGCAGGATCTATTGCCCATCCACCCCTACGGGAAGATTTTAAAAGCGAGATGGAGACCCTGAAAGTTTTAATACAAGCGCTCCCTACAAGGTCGGATATAGCTGACTTAATTTCAAAAGTAGAAGAAGCACACTCTAGGGATCTAGAGATGGTCAGATCTGAAATACAGGGCCTGGAAGTCCGAATGGGGGAGGGGGAAACCGGGTTAAAGACATTGGAATAGCGGGTGGGGAGGATTGAGAAAGACCACCATAACCAGCTGGATATTGCGATTTCTCTGCAATTACAGGTTGAAGACCTCCAAGACCGGGGACACCGCAATAATATACGCATACGCGGCCTCCCAGAACCGGAGGGGCAAGAAGACCTACAAGTTACGATTAAAAATATCCTCCAAAGTGTTATGAAGGACACTAGTATGTTAAACTACGAGATGGATAGAATACATAGGGCCTTGGGCCCCAAACCAAGAGGCGGTGGCCGTCGTGATCTGTCGGCTACATTACTACTCACACAGGGAGGCAATCCTACGGAAAGCATGGCAAATGGGTGTGATAGAGTTTGAAGGGACACAGCTCAAGATACTGCCAGATTTGTCAGGGGCTACCCTGCATCGCAGAGCACTGCTCCGTCCTATACTGGAGCGAGTGAGGGCTTGGGGTGGGACTTATAGTTGGAAGTTCCCCGTATCTGTGCTTATAAAGAAAGGCCCACTCTCATTCTCGCTACACTCCAAAAAGGATCTCCCTGACCTTTTTTTATTTTTGGAGCCGTTTCCAGTCCAGGATTGGCTCCAGCTAAACCCCAGACTTTTGGAACTTAAGAAATTGTGACTTTGTTAAGAGGGTTTCGAATGGATTACTGATCAATCCTTTTTCTTTTTTTTTTCTCTCCAAAAATTATTATTATTTTTTCTTTTTTTTCCCTTTGTATTATTATTTTTTTTTTCCCTCAGGTGTCAGCTTGAGGAAAATGGTTACTGTCAATGGGCAGTTCTGAGGATACTGAGAGGGATTAGTTTTTTATGCTTCATTCTAAGTTACAAGATCAGAAGTCGTGTCACCAAATCCATTCTTGTGATAAGAGGTTCTGTTTGGTTTGGTTTTGGCTATCCGTACAACTCCCTCCACAGGGGGTAAGGGTATAGATAGGCAAAAGTGTATTTAGGAGGGTATTATTAGACACTGAGATAGTACCTGGAGCAGTGCCGTATGGGAGGGGAGATTGAGAGGGGAGGTCAGAGGGGGGTTAGGGTGGGGGGGTAGTTAAGGGAGTGTGAGGGGTCCACTCATGGGTTTCCAGGCATCAGCCTGTGTACACACAGCAATTAGGGTTTTGAGTGTAGGGGCGGGGGGGACGGACACGGATGGGTTGATGGTTTGATTGACTGCGGGTAGGGGGGTTTAGCCCACTCTCTTTTACCCACAGGCACTTACGGACACATAGAAGATGACGGGGTTAGATAAAGTGGGCACTATATTCAACTTATTTTAACCACTTGAGGCCCGCGCTACCGTCGGATGACGGCAACAGCGCGGGCCTGAAAATCCAACATGCCGTCATTTGACGGCATGTCATTCTGGCTTTCCCAGCGCGCGCTGTACAGTGCGCTGCGAGGAAGCCCTGTGTTGTCCGTGTCCCTTGGACACGGCCAATCACAGATCGCGGCAAACGGCCAATCAGAGCGGCCGTTTGCCATGCGATCTGTGGGCGAATGAGAGATGATCTCTCATAGATCATCTCTTATTCCCGGCTCACACAGAGACAATGTCCTGTCTCTGGAAGGGAGGAGCCCGATCTGTGTTCCTTCCTACATAGGGACACAGATCGGTCACCCCCCCAGTCACCCCCCCCTCCCCCTACAGTTAGAACACACCTAGCATACACATTTAACCCCTTCCTCACCCCCTAGTGTTAACCCCTTCAATGCCAGTCACATTTATACTGTAATTAGTGCATATTTATAGCACTGATCGCAGAATAAATGTGAATGGCGCCAAAAATGTGTCAAAAGTGTCCGATGTGTCCGCCATAACGTCGCAGTACCAATAAAAATCGCAGATCGCCGCCATTTCTAGTAAAAAAAAAATAATAAAAAATAATAATTCTCTCCCCTATTTTGTAAGCGCTATAACTTTTGCGCAAACCAGTCGCTTATTGCGATTTTTTTTTTTTTTTTACCAAAAATATGTAGAAGAATACGTATCGCCCTAAACTGAGAAAAAAAAATGTGTTTTTTTTTTAATTGGGATATTTATTATAGCAACAAGTAAAAAATATTGTATTTTTCTTCAAAATTGTCGCTCTTTTTTGTTTATAGCGCAAAAAATAAAAATCGCACAGGCGATCAAATACCACCAAAAGAAAGCTCTACTTGTGGGGAAAAAAGGACGTAAATTTTGTTTGGGAGCCACGTCGCACGACCGCGCAATTGTCAGTTAAAGCGACGCAGTGCCGGAAGCTGAAATTTTACCTGAGCAGGAGGGGGGTGTAAGTGCCCAGTAAGCAAGTGGTTAAGGGCTTCATAGCCCACACGGTCACATAGAGGGGGAATGATTATAGGAGGGCACATTTTTTCCCACAATAACCCAGTGCTGGGTTTCTTTCCACAATTTTTTATTTTTTATTTTTAGGGGTCTAGGGAATGTACATGGCAACATGAAGGGAAGGGTTAATAGGGGGGATGTTTGAGACAGGTTTGAGAGAGGGGAGTCAACTCCCTATGGGTTGGGATGGGAGGGGGGATAGAGGGAGGGAGTCGGTGGGTTTGTTGGTTTTTGTGGTTTTTGCTGTTTTTTTTTTTTTGGGGGGGGGTGGGGGGAGGTGAGAGCACTGTGACCAGGTACCATAATATGACTAGATGGATGGAATAAATGATACGGAATATGATAATCACAATAATATCATAATATGTCTAAATGGATGGAATAAATGATATGGAGAGGTTTTATATTTTGTTAGGAGAAGGGGGATGTATATCAAAACCCAAATTTTTTTTTTTTTTCTTGCCATACCATACTATGCCGACTAAGAGTTGTCAGGGAAAGGCTTGTATGAAAGGTGGACCGTGGGGTATCCAACTTTAATTTATCTCAAAGCGGACTTACGGCATATATATGGAGAGAAAAGATGCATGTGGAGGGGACGGGGATCTCTCACCGGGAGATGCGTGGGACCTTAACCCCCATTAGGTTTTCACTCAGAGGGGTGGGTTTGTGAGTGATCAAAGCTTGTGCTTTGCGACACCCTAGGAGGGGAGGAGGACAACGATTTCCTTCTTTCTCTCCCTCAGGGTATCGGTTTAGATTAGGGGTCAGTGGGTGGAAGGGTTTAAGCCAGGGTTGTTTTTTTTTTTTGTTGTTTGTTTTTTTTCTTCCCTCTTCGTCTCTCCGATTCTCCCTCCTCTGCCTTCCCCCCCTTCCCTCTTGCTCCCCCCCTCTCTGGAGACCCGGGGGGCAATTGGAAATGGAGTGTCTATCAGTGATTTCAATTAATGTTAAGGGATTAAATATCCCGGAAAAGAGACGTATCCTATTGGAGGACCTGAAAAAAAGAAGGAGAAATATAGCTCTGATACAAGAAACTCATTTTAGAAAGGGGGGACTCCCTTTTCTCCAAAACAAGCTCTTCCCGATTGTATATCATGCGACAAACCCGGTAGCGAAAAAGGGGGGAGTTTCAATATTGATATCAGCTAGTACACCGTGGTCTCTAAAAGATTCCCTGGTAGACACAGAGGGGCAATATTTAGCGGTAAAAGGGACTATAGGAGGAGTGACATTTACATTTGCTACTTTCTATGCCCCTAATGCACACCAAGACCGGTTCCTGAGAGAATTTTTGGACAGACTGACAGGTTTGCAGGAAGGCCAGTTGATAATGGGAGGAGACCTAAATGTTCCCCTGGATCCTACGATGGACACCTCATCCGGTACCTCATCAGTTATGGGGGGGCCCGGAAGCGGATCCGGCAGATGCTACAACAAGGGACCCTAATAGATACATGGAGGTTGATGCATCCAGGAGAGCGAGATTACTCCTTCTACTCAGTACCGCACAAGATATATTCATGTATCGATTACTACTTTATACCCCACAATCAGCTTCACGCAGTTATAGAAGTTGGAATTGGGGAAATAACTTGGACCGACCACGCCCCAATTCTTTTAGAATACAAAATAGGGGATCCCAGATCCTCCGGACCAAGTACCTGGAGACTGAACGAGAGTCTGTTACAGGACGAGGACGTTTTGGAAGAAATCCGGAAGGAGTTAAAATGGTACTTTCAGATAAATGATACCCCAGAGTGTAACCTGGGGGTGATATGGGATGCCCATAAAGCGGTGATTAGGGGGGTCTTGATGAAATATGGAGCAAGAACCAAAAGGAATAGAGAACGGAGAATAACAACTCTCATGTCGGAAATTAGAAATTTAGAAAGTCGGCACAAACAGAACCCTAATCTTAATGTAGGGAGAGAACTCATGACGTCACGTAAACAAATTACTGAATTACTCTTTCACAGAGCAAAAAGAGCGATACAGAATGGTAGAAGGCAGAACTACGAATTCGGCAATAAATGTGGGAAACATTTGGCAAATTCACTGAGAGAGCAACAAGCGAAAACCTATATCCCAATGATTAAGGGGTCAAGAGGTGAGGAACATGTACTACCCAAAGAGATTGCACGGACATTTAGTGATTACTATAGTACTCTATATAATATACAAACAAGCCAACAACAGCATGAGACACTGGGAAAGTATATAGAAACCTCAGGTATCTCAACATTAACATCAGAGATGAGCCAAGATATCGAAAGACCCATTACCTTAGAAGAATTGCAGGAGGTAGTGAAAAAAGGGAAAAGAGGGAAAGCACCAGGAGTAGATGGGTTCACCATATTTTATTATAGACTTTTTCTCCCAGAATTAGGCCCCTTTATGATTAGAATGTTCAATGAACTAGGTGACTCATGCTCTTTTCATTCTGAAACCCTAAAAGCAGTAATAGCGGTAATACCAAAATAAGGCAAAGACCCCTCTCAATGTGGAAGCTACAGACCTATATCATTACTGAATGAGGATCTGAAGCTCTTTGCCAAAATTCTGGCAATACGCATACAGCAACACATACCTGGGCTTATCCACAGAGACCAGGTGGGATTTGTGCAAATGCGTGAAGCCAGGGACAATACGATTAAGATTCTGAACCTGGTCCATTTGGCCGGCTACGGCGGAACCCCATGTGTTTTCCTCAGTACAGATGCCGAGAAAGCTTTTGATCGGATAAATTGGCAATTCATGTTCATGGTCCTGAAACACATGGGGTTCGGCAATAAGATGTTACAATGGATCAGAAGTAACTATACTCACCCAACAGCACAAGTTAGAGTGAACGGAATTTTGTCACCTTCTTTTAAACTTTCAAATGGGACAAGGCAGGGATGTCCCCTATCCCCTCTCTTGTTTGCCCTCTCAGTGGAACCATTACTAAGCAGGATTCGATTGAATCCAGATATTAAAGGATTGTCCTTTGGAGGTTCCGAATATAAGATCTCTGCCTACGCGGACGATATGATGTACTCTTTAGTGAACCCGGTAGAATCCCTCCCCAATTTGGTACAAGGAACTGAAGGTGTATGGAGACATATCAAATTTTAAGATAAATTATGATAAGTCTGAAGCAATGGGGGTGGGGATCCCAAGGGGAGAGATGCTCTTCCTGAAAGCAAAGCACAGATTTAAATGGTCCGATAAGTTACTTTCATATCTGGGTACCTTCATCCCGGCGGACCTGGCACAGGTTTTCAGACTTAATTTTATGCCAATGTTGACGAAAATGCGGGTCCTCCTGGATGGTTGGAGGAAGGGGTTCCATTCGTGGTTCGGACGAATTAACATTATTAAAATGAATATATTACCGAAATTTCTGTACCTCTTCCAAACGCTCCCAATTGCTATACCAAAATCTTTTTTTAGACAGACGCAAACTCTCTTTAAAAATTTTATCTGGGGTAACAAAAGTCCAAGAATTAAGAACCATACATTATGTTTATCAAAACGAGAGGGAGGTGTATCGGCCCCAGATATCCTCAGATACTACCAGTCAGCCATTTTAATCCGCCTGGTGGACTGGGGGAGACATGGCGGGGAGAAAATATGGCCGGGCTTGGAGCAAGCCCAATGTAGTAGTATACTCCATCTGGCTGCGTGGTGCTATAGAGACCTGCCGATACTCATTAAGAAACATCCATTGATAGGCCCAACATTGAAAGTGGCCTATGGGCTATTCAGGAAAGGGGCATTATCTACTTTGGACTCACCACTCTATCCAATCTTGGGGAACCCACAATTTACACCAGGTTTGAAGAAGGGCTCCTTCGATAGACTAATAGACCAGGGTCTAATACAAGCATCTCATTTTCTGAGGGAAGGCTTATGGCACAGTACGCGGGAAATGGTAGAGGGTGGGCTCCCTTATAGATTGGATACTTGGAGAGCACTACAATTGCGGCACTTCTTGGACAACCTAAAACCCCCCAGAAGTTACGAGCGCAAACTTACAAGATTTGAGGGGTACTGTATTGGCAGTGGAGTGCTTCGGCACACCCTTTCAAGAATCAGTGAACTACTGAACACACCGACGGAGGACTCTCAGGTCCCCTTCTTTAACAGGTGGGAGATGGAACTGGGAAGACCCTTTTCAGAAGAACAAAAGAGTAAAATACTCCGGAATATATTTGAATCGTCAGTCTGCGTGAAAACACAAGAGATGAATTACAAGATTCTAACTCAATGGTATCATACCCCGGTAGTATTAAAAAGGTGCTACCCAGACACCTCGGATAGGTGCTGGAGGTGTGGTAAGGAAGAAGGAACCTTGTTACATATTTTTTGGCTATGCCCTGGAATTCTGAACTTTTGGATGGAGGTTCAGGGTATAGTGCAGAAATTTAGTAAAGATAAACTACCAGACGAATGGCCCTTTTATCTATTACAGGACTCGGAGCTGACGGTAAAGAGATACAGGAGTTCTATGGTTAATCACCTTTTAAATGCCGCCTGTGCCTGTATCCCAGGGACGTGGAAACATAAACAACCGCCAACGGTAAAGATGTGGCTCAATAGAGTAGAAGAAATGAACAGAATGGAGGATCTTGTATGGACCTCCAGACAGAAACGTAAAGTATATCTTGAAACGTGGGCTGAGTGGAACGAGTTCAGATACTCAGAACAAGGGAGGGCTCTGCTGGATGCATAATAAAGAGGGACCGGGTTCAGTGATGGGATGGAGAGGGGGGGGTGAGTAAGAGAGGCGGGGTTGGGGTTTCTTTTTTTTTTTTATTAATTTGGCGGGGGAGGTAGGGGGGAAGGGAGGGAGCTGGTGTAGTAAGCTAGGGCATAGAGGACATTTTAGGGGGCCGGTTTGCCTCCCCCTCCCTGTGGGGGGCATAGTGACCCCCCGGGGGGAGGAGGGGACCTGCCGGCGTGAGGGGGTGAAGGGTAGGGTACCCACGGAGGTGTGGGTCATCAGAGGTCTAGATGGGGACCGGCGAGAGGGGAGGGGATGGGTTGGGACGCGCCTCCTTTCTTCTATTTCCGTTTTCCTTTTATTCTTTATTATTTTTTAAAAGATGTGATCATGACTCGTGTGGGTGCCCTCTTTTTGGTTCTTCATTGTTAAATGATATATATATATATATATATATATAATGTTTCTCCATTGTTCCTCGGTTAGAGGAATGGTTTTCCATCTGTATGTCACTTGGTATGCTTAAAATAATAAAGAAAAATTTAAAGAAAAACATTTTTTTTCCTCAGTTTAGGCTGATACGTATTCTTCTACCTATTTTTGGTAAAAAAAAAAAAAAAAACGCAATAAGCGTTTATCGGCCGGTTTGCGCAAAATTGAGAGTGTTTACAAAATAGGGGATAGTTTTATTGCATTTTTATAAAAAAAAATGTTTTACTACTAATGGCGGCAATCAGCGATTTTTTACGTGACTGCGACATTATGGCGGACACTTCGGACAATTTTGACAAATTTTTGGGACATTTAAATTGCATTGTTTACTGTGGAAATTACAGCTGCAGTTTGGGAGTTAACCACAGGGGGCGCTGTAGGGGTTATGTGTGACCTAATTTGTGTTTACAACTGTAGGGGCTGTGGCTGTAGGTGTGACGTCATCGATCACGTCCCCCCTATAAAAGGGATGACGCGATCGATGCTGCCGCCACAGTGAAGGACGGGGAAGCCGTGTTTACATACCACCCTCCCCCAGTTCTTCAGCGCCGGGGACCGATCGCTGCACTACAGCGGCGATCGTGTCTGCGAATCCCGCGGCCCCAGTCCCGGAGCTTCGGACCGGGTCACGGGAGCGCGCCGCGGACGGGTGCACGCCCGTGACCCACGGCTGGGTACTAGCAGAGCACGCACCTGTACGTGCATGTGCCCAGCTGTGCCATTCTAAATGTAAATGTGCAGGAGGCGGTCCTTAAGTGGTTAAAATAGTACTATAGGCAACATTTTTTTTTTCCATTTTGGATAGAATAATAAAATAATCCCAATCCTGGGATGGGTGATCTGTCTATCAAAGTGCCCGGACAAGGGGGAGGGGCTATATATGATGAGGCACGGTGGGGAACAGATAGCTATTGAAATTAAAGCTATAATGTTCCCCGCGCTGATCAACTAGACGCCGGCGGCGGCAGGAGGGGGGGGGGCTTGGATTTCTCTTTGGGGACTAGACAGCGCCAGCAGCTCTCTCCACCCGCTCTCCGCCCCTTTCTCCACCCGCTCTCTGCCCCATCTCCACCTGCTCTCCGAAAAAAATAAAAATAACGTATCGGTGAAGCATCGTGAGCAAATGCTCAGTATTGGTCCCGGTATCAGGACAACCCTAGTTCTAATCCCTCTCCACTCCAAAATGAAATAAAAGGTTTTGCCTTTGGTTATACTTTAAATCAAACCAGTTCCTTTTATTGCTTTCAGCCTTTTCTAATTCTTTTCTTTTGGTTACTATGTAAAAAATGGCTACTTAAGCACTGATATGAATCAAAAATATTAAAAAGATAAATAAATTATTAAAAGCTGTGGCTATTTCAAAAGTGTACTGATATCACCATAAGTGCTATATTGATAAAGTAATAATGCGCTAAAATCAACCTTTCAATACTGTGTAGCGCCTAGAAACTTCCAAGTACCGGTGCTAATGAAATTTAGAGGGTGATCAGAGTATTAGTAGACTCTGATCCAAATTGTAATGTTCAAAACAGGGTCTCTGTCTCAGCTTGGCTGTGCTGTGGGCTCATTCTGTTGTACTGGGGTGTTCTTCCCACCCCAGTGCAGTAGATGGCAGCAGTGGAGTCAAGGTTTGGGTGCTTTTCCCCAGCAGCCAATCAGGAGGTTTGAGATTTGCTGTGCATGCTGGGGGAGGGTATTTATTAGTTATGGGTCTTCTTCCAGTGTGGCACCCACCTTTAGGGTGACCACATCACGGCCCCCCCCGACGTTATGGCCTACCTGGCCTGGGCGTGCGTGCCACGCAGTGTTCCTGGTTCCGGGACCATGTTGGTCCGGAACATTTGAGCAGTGGCGGTGACCCAGTGAGCAACTGGGTCCCCATTCTTGAATATCCTAAGCGGCATAGCTGTTCGATGGGGAGACCATCGGGGGAGAGCCAATGAGTGGCTGGCGATCAAGACTGTTTCCAGATACTACGCCTGAATCTGCTGTTCTCTTTTTTCCTTTAACTCTATCCTTTCATCACCAGTTTATTGTTTTTACCCGGCTACTATCCAGATAGAAGCTCACATCAGAGACTGATTATCTTCATATATAGTGGATCATTATATCATGACTTCTCCCAATGCAGTGATTCTCAAAGAAAAATTAAGACATCATCATTGCACAAGTTTGCTATGGAATAATGGAACAAGAGCCTTGGATAGCTACACTCACATTTAAAAATTATTTTACCTCCACATCCATTCAAGCACCGTGGGTAGTGTCACAGGCTCCTCCCAACCGAGATAGAGGTGTGTGTTTTTTCCTTTCTCTTGGCAATCAATGACCTAACCGTTAGGTGAGCAGTACACCCACTAACTGGTGAATAATTGTTCACATATTGGACTTTTACGGCTGCAATTACATTTTACACCTGTTGTTTTTATGCCATTGGAATGTGTATAAATGTATGTAATATTGGAAGGTTTTCTTTTGGATGCTGTAATCTGACTTCCAGTTAGAGGGTGGCTACATTCATTCACCATGGTCCTGCTGTATGTAGGAATTTTATAGAAAATAATGAATTTAATCCATTTTTGGAATAAGGCTGTAACTTAACAAAATTTGGGAAAAGTGAAGCGCTGTGAATACTTTCCGGATGCACTTTATATGTGAACCAGCTTCATCAAAAGCCTGTCTGGTTCATATGTTACGCAAATCGGATGCGAATCAAATGCAGTTAAAACGCATCCGATTTGCATATATCTGTGAGCCTTAAGGCACAACTTGCCCCCATTAGGGAGATTCACCCCCTCTATTTGTCCTGTTTACAGTTATGATTAATAGAGAGCAAATCTTCCAGTGGGTACACTAGTTTTGCTAGCCCTGGTGACACACTTCACTTTGGAGGGATTTTCTCCCACATCCTGACTGGCTATGACAGGATGTGAAGGGAAATGTCTCCCCAATGGGATACAGATGCAAAAAAAAATATATGGGGATTATAACCCTCCCATATTCTATTCAAAATGAAATAAATGTTACACTTTAAATGACTAAAGTAGACCTAAAGCTGTATCTGTAATGCCTTGTTTCCACTGAGCGGATCGGTTCTGTACGGTACGCTATTTTGGGTGTTTCCATTATGAAAGCGTGCCATAAAAGTGCACCGTACCGGACCATTCTGGGTCCTGCTTCAGATGTGGGGCCATAGAAAATGGAACGGTTCCGCTAGGGTGTACCTACAAATACATCTCACTGATTGGTGGATGTGCTAGGCTATTTTTCTAAACCTTGTATGGTCTCGGATGGTCCTATTTGCAGTGGAAATGCTCAGCAGAATAGACCGGACCATTCTAACCCGTTCCATTCTAAGCGACCCGAACCGATCCGCTCAGTGGAAACAAGGCATAAAATGTCACCTTTTAGCACCCCACCCCCCCTTCTTGCTTTGCAAGGGTCATTTTGTCTAGGAAGTGAGAATAAAGGGGTGATTTACTTACTCTATTCCTCATTCACACAGGTCTCCTCCTCTTCATGTGATCAGACCCCAAAGCCAGCTTTCTTCTCTGGTCAAATGTTCATAGCTCTGAACCTCATTGTGTACAATAAAGGTTTTGGATTGTTTTTGAATAAGCCGAGGGTCCAACAATATCATGGAAGTGGCAGAGAGACAAAAAAAGCAACATCTGCCACAGGAGCTAGAAGTACGACAAGTATTGCCATTATAGCTACAACTGAGTGCCATTGAGTGAAACCTATCAATATGTACACCATGATACTGTATAGTGACATCATAATGACATGTCTTTTAACATTGTGCTTGATGGGTCTTCTATCATTGTGCTTGTTTGTGGAATAAAGCTTTGTTATACAATGACATTGTGACGGAACCCCGTACTCAAGAAGAGTAAGTCCGCTGTATAAGCTTCCCTTGTCCGGTGCCAGCACAATTCAAGATCCCTTAGCCCACCCAGTCAAGAAATCAGTGTAGGGTGAATAAAAGCATAAGACTTTTTATTCAAACACAGGTACAAAGAGATATACACTCAGGGGACAATCCCCCCTTCTTTGCATAATGACACAGGGCAGATTAACTTTACCTCCTCCAGTTACATGACACACAGGTGTATTCAACTTTGCAACTTTGCAACAGTAGACAGTCTTATCAGCAGGGGGGGGGGGGGGGGGCTGATGGAGAAATCCCCCCTCTCCCTCTAGCATCTAATCCACATACACATATACATCCCATAATACTTTGCTCATAAGGCAGACAGAAACAATAGAACAATGGGATACAGACACTTAACAGACACATAACAACCCACACCCCACCTCAAACTATCTGAGATAAAATGTGGAATTCATCTTCATATAATTCTTGGGGGATATTTTTCAGAATATTACTGTCCCAAGTGAAAGAGCCCCTTCATTCTTTCAACCCCAATCACACATATAGAACCCTGGATAACGGGTAAAACAATGCTTAGTCCAGGGTGGTTGTACTGACAGTCATGAAGGGTCTTCTATTATTGTGCTTATTCCTTGGATAGAGCTTCTTGATATGGTGACATCATCAGTGTGTGGTTGACAGTTGTTATTATTCTTATTCCACTTCCCCTAGAACAGGGGTGTCAAACTCAATTTCAGCGTGGGCCGCATCAGCATTATTATTGCCCTCAAAAGGGCCAGTTGTATCTGCAAAATTAGATTCTCCAGCATACCCCCTCCCCTTACATTAGATGTTAAGAGCAAACACACCATCAGATGTTGAGTCCCCCACGTTCCCTTACATCACAGTGCACCCCACTTTCCTTATGCTGCTGCTGGGAAGAAGCTGGATACATTGCTGAAAAGCAGAAAGTAAGGGTCCGAAGGAGGACCAGAGGAGGGCTGGAGCTCTCCTGAGCTACCTGAAATGGCCTGGAGGGCCAGATTCGGTCAGCGGGCCTTGTGTTTGACATCTATACCCTAGATATAACCAGCATGTAATCCTTGCAGTGCCGGGGTGGGGGATCACTGCAATGTGAAGATTTAGACATATCCAGAGTTCAGCTTCAAACATGACATATCCAAGATACGTTTGCAGTTCTTAACTGGCAGAATAGAATTTAGGCCCTGATTAATCAATTTAAATGGCATTTAAGGCATGCAATAGCGCTTAAGGAATCAGATAATAAAATATAACAATATTGCTTGAGTGGCCACTGTACCATGATTTAAGAGCACTTTAGGGTGCCATAAGTGCTATGGCAGTTTGATGAATCAGGACCTTAGCATCTGCTGTCATTACTGACCTAGTTCGCACACTTCCTATTACTAATTTTCAGGTGTGCTTTTGCTCTAGTTTACTACATAAATTCCACATTGCGATTAAGTCAAGAAAATACATTTCCTACATTGTGTAGGGTTATGGTATTAAAGAAACGTTTTTAATAATGGAATTACCATATTTATCGGCGTATACCGCGCACTTTTTTCCCCTTAAAATAAGGGGAAAATCGTGGGCGCGCGATATACGCCGATACCCGCTTCCCGCGCTCAGTTTGAACTGAGCTGCCGACATATGCCGAGTGCAGTACACTCGGGTACATTCGGCCAGGCTCAGCTTCGCTCGTGCTCACGCATAAACGTCACAGAGCGTGAGCACGAGCAAAGCCGAGCCTGGCCGAATGTACCCGAGTGTACTGCACTCGATATATGTCGGCGGAGGCGTTCAAACTGAGTGCGGGAAGCGGGGATTCGACTCGAGACAGCGCTGGAGAAGCCGGGAGGACACCACTGAAGACGGATGCCGGACCGGACAAGGCCGCCGATGGACGCCGCGCAAGACACCAAAACTGTAAGTACTAAAATGTTTTTTTTACAGGAATTTCGGGTCCACATTAAGGGTGCGCGCTATACGCCGGAGCGCGCAATACCCCGATTAATACGGTAATAAACACTTTTTGAAGTAGTAGTCTATGTATCTTTACGGTATAGCAAACAAAATGATTGGTCTTTTATAAAGAGAAATAATAATTTATCCGTAGTTATACTTTAAATATTTTTAAATAATGATTATACAATGCATTTGTGTAGCTATCCATTAATTTATCAATTTAAAAGATCAATTACATTCACATGTATATAAAAATGTATTTAATCAATCAGAATTTAATTAACACTATAATGCCAAAAGTATTGGGACGTCAGCCTTTTTTTTTTAACTTTAATGGCATCCCAGTCTTAGTCTGTAGGGTTCAATATTGAGTTGGCCCTCCCTGTGCAGCTATAACTGCTTCAACTCTTCTGGGGAGGCTGTCCACAAGGTTTAGGAGTGTGTCTATGGGAATGTTTGACCATTAATTCAGAAGGTCCATAAAGACATAGATGAGCGAGTTTGGGGTGGAGGAACTTGACTGGCTTGCACAGAGTCCTGACCTCAACCTGATAGAATACCTTTTGAGTGAATTAGAGCTGAGAGTGCGATCCAGGCCTTCTCGTGCCTGACCTCACAAATGTGTTTTTGGATGAATAGTCAAACATTCCCATAGACACACTCCTAAAACTTGTGGACAGCTTTTCCTGAAGAGTTGAAGCTGTTATAGTTGCAAAGGAAGTACCAACACAATATTGAACCCTACAGACTAAGACTGGGATGCAATTAAAGTTCATGTGCATTAAAAGAAGGCAGGCGCCCCCCTATGGACTAAGACTGGGATGACATTAAAATGCATGTAAAGGAATGCGTCCAAATACTTTTGGTAATATAGTGTATATAGAATATTGGGTTGTAGATTTTTCTTTAGAGTCGTATCATGGCCTGGAAGACAGATGTAAGAGATTGTTGTAATTATCTGTATTTTTTATAAGGTCTTTTAATTTTTCAGTTAGAATTTTTACTTTTAGAAACAGGAACTGAATTCTTTAGAATGCGGTGGGGGGGCCTTGAAAACGTGCAGTTGAGCTGTGTTTTTAGCTCCCCCAACTTTCCCCCCTTAAACTATAATAGGAGCGGATGGGGGTGTTGCTTTGATTCACACCTGCAGCAAAAAGTATCCAACATGTTGCACTCAGCAGGCAGCAAGTCCACCAAAAGGGATGCATTCAGCGAATGAGGAAGCAGTATGGAGGCATCACGTCACTTCCTCATTGCTTGCCAACCAGCTCTGGCAAGCGATCCGAATGCAGACAGCTTTTCAAAGAAGTGGCAGTTTAGATGCAGGTCTAAACCTAGCCTTATAGTGGATTTGTACAAAACCACACCCCAGCCTCCAAGTACAGTAGGTACCCTTTAGTACCCATACTTACTACCCCTGCTCCAGACCACTGCTCCAGTCCCCATCGATGCCCTTGCAAAGATCTGTGCAAAAGTCAACTTTCCCCAAAAGTAAATTCTACCACTTGGAGATGTGTGCTACCCTTGGAACTCTGTTATGGACCTCAAGCTCTTAGTACTTTTTTTGTGAGAGAGCATGGAAGAATACAGTCCCCTACCTGGAAGAACATTCATTTTCTGCAGGGCACTGATAGTTATGAGAAACAGAAAAGCAGAAGATGGCTCAAGAACCAACTGAGTAATGTCTGTAGCAAAATAATGCAATAAAACGTTATAGTCCCAAAGATGATTAAAAAGAAGTAGAGGTAGATTTCATTAGTTCAGTACAAACAGGTGGCAACAACCTTGAGAGTAGAAGCACAACTCCGAGGAGACAAAATAGAAAAGAAACAAAGTGCGCCAGACTAAGTGTATCATTTAAAAATTAATTGAATTAAAAAAGCAAGACAGAGATCTGGAGAAACAGCGGAAGCTGTAAAACGCGTCATCTCATTGGTCGCAAAGCCGCTTCTAGTTCACGGACCCTCTCAAGCTTGCATTCCACGCCGACACGCACTTCCAGTTCTGGTTTCCGGACACTGCCAAAACCGTACTGGGTGCAGCCCAGCTAGCTATTCGGATGGCTACAGAGGCCACACCAATGCTCCACCCCCCCCCCC
Source organism: Rana kukunoris (assembly GCA_029574335.1). Taxonomy (NCBI): domain Eukaryota; kingdom Metazoa; phylum Chordata; class Amphibia; order Anura; family Ranidae; genus Rana; species Rana kukunoris. Next base: position 64,576,097 of record CM056050.1, on the reverse strand, counting down.
CGGCCTGTCATCAAATCGCTGGGACCCTGCTCTTAACGTGACCGTGGATTGTAAAGTGACTGTGGACCCTACATTACCTATATGCCTAAATATCACTTCCTCTCTGTGAGTAGCCATTTGGCTTGCTTTTTGAATTAAATGAATTTTTAAATGCTACACTTAGTCGGGCGCAAATTGTTTATTTTCTAGGAAGGGTGTGAGAAAGTTGAGTATAGTCACCAGAGGTTTTGGGTACGGCAAATCGTCGGTCTTAGGAAACAGGGCTGTGTTTTAATGATAGTGTACATTCACAACAATCTTTTTAACCACTTTCAGCTTCCAGCACAGCGTCGCTTTAACTGACAATTGCGCGGTCGTGCGAGGTGGCTCCCAAACAAAATGTACATTCTTTTTTTCCCCACAAATAGAGCTTTATTTTGGTGGCATTTGATCACCTCTGCGGTTTTTATTTTTTGAGCTACAAACAAAAATAGAGCGAAAATTATGAAAAAAAATACATATTTTTTACTTTTTGCTATAATAAATATCCCAATTAAAAAAAAATTCTCAGTTTAGGTCGATACGTATTCTTCTATGTATTTTTGTTTAAAAAAAAATCACAATAAGCGATTGGTTTGCCAAAAGTTATAGCGCCTACAAAATAGGGGAATTACGATTTTTTGTATTATTATTATTATTATTATTTTACTAGTAATGGCTGCGATCTGTGATTTTTATTGGGACTGTGACATTACGGCGGACATATCGAACACTTTTGACACATTTTTGGGACCATTCACATTTATACAGCGATCACTTCTATAAAAATGCATTGATTACTGTATAAATGTGACTGGTAGTGAAGGGGTTAACAATGGGGGCGAGGAAGGGGTTAAATGTGAAAACTGTGAGTGTTTCTAACTGTGTGGGGGGAGGGGACTGACTGGGGGAGGTGACGATATGTCTCCCAATGTACAAGGAACACAGCATCAGTCTCCTCTCCCTGACAGGACGTGGATCTCTGTGTTTACAGATTCACGTCTTTGGCTGTGTATCCGCTGATCGCGGGTGCCCAGTGATGCTGCAGAAGGCCGGAGGAGCGGAGAACGTCCAATGACGTTCTCCCGGCAATTGAGAGCCATCTTGTGGCCGTCTTGTGCCAATAGGCTGGGCGTAAAGTGGTTAATATAGATACAGTAAAACCTTGGTTTAAAAGTAACTTGGTTTGAGAGCGTTTTGCAAGACAAGCAACATTTTTAAATACATTTTGACTTGATATACAAGTAGCATCAAGTCACAACTAAGTATAAAAGAGAAGAGAGGTCCCTCTAAGTGTAGCAATATGGTTATATATAATGAAGGTACAACATTTAGCAACTCACATGGTTGATGATTAAAACTGGCACATCTAAGAATGCAGGGATCCGGGGTAAAGCTGTCCACATAGACCGTCCTCCTCACCACCATCGTACATCAGACCGTTTTGATCGGATTTGTCTGCTGGGATATATTGGTTTGATCGTGTACACGCGTTCAAACCAAAATCCCCGCCGGCAGACAGCACGGTGACGTGGCGGTGACGTTGACGCCGCCACGTCACCAGACCAGGAAGTAAAATCCTTCCACGCATGCGTCGGATCCATTCGACGCATGTGCGGACAGATATGTCTGCTGGTTAGTGTACTAACCAGCAGACATGTCGGACGGACGGGTTCCCAGCAGACAGATTTTAAAGCATGCTTTAAAATCTGTCTGCTGGAAAAACCTGTCTGCTCGCCCGTACACATGATCGAATTTGTCTGCTGAAACGGTCCGTCGAACCGTTTTCAGCAGATAAATTTGATCGTGTGTACGCGGCCTTAGAGGCGCCTCTCTTCTCTTTTATACTCAGTAGCTCCTGCTGGATTTTGCTTCTAATCCCCTTGTTGAGGCTTCCATTTGTGGATGGACATTTTATGGTTACACAACATATTACATTGCTTTAATCTTTTTATATGGACCATAAGCTGAAGGACTTATGAAAAAATGGTTGTGGAATGAATCAGCTGAGTTTCCATTATTTCTTATGGGAAAATTTGCTTTGATATACAAATGCTTTGGATTACAAGCATGCAAAAATGCTCGCAATCCAAGGTTTTATTGTATTTATATAGCACTGATAATTTATGCAGCACTTTACATCAAGAAGTTTACAATCTGAGATCCCTACCTCACATACAAATACAAGGGCTAATTTAGACAGCAGCCAATTAAGCTGCTATCATGTGGAGGAGCGGGAGTGGAGGAAACCCATGCAAGCACAAGGTGAACATGCAAACTCCATGAAGGTAATGACCTGGTTCGGATTCAAACTAAAAACCCCAGTGCTGCAAAGCAGAAATGCCATTCACTAAGCCACTGTGCTACTATTTGCAAAACACAATTTTTTTAATTCTAATATGAGTCATATAACTGCAGTTTAAGTGCCTTATTAGATTATCTGCTGACCCAGTGTATAGTAAATAAGAGCTAGACTTCTTTTGTAGAGAGTTTTATTCTCTCTTAGGAATGGTACAAATATACTCACAACAGCATTCAGTCAGACAGTATTTGTAAATCATAAAGCAGCTGACATTGCACTTTCAAACATTCCATCATAAATATACACATATTACATTTAATTACATTAGGTATACATATATTTAAGACAAATTTTGTAAAACTAATGGATCTACAAAGGACAGATATGGCTTTTTGGTTAGAACTTTTTATGGTAAGCATATATACAGTGAAAATATAGGAAAAGCAAAATGTCCACTTGTCCAAAAAGATTAAAAAAATTGAATCATCCCTAGGATTTTACAGTGAATTAAGCCCTACAGTGAAATATCTCTTACCAACCAATCACTTATAACGTTTAAACTCCAACTGAACTATTAGGCCGCGTACACACGATCAGTCCATTCAACGAGAACGATTCGACCGACGAAGCCGACTGACGGTCTGATGTGCCTACACACCATCGGTTAAAGAAAAATTAGGTTCAATGCTTCCGAGCATGCGTCGAATTGTTTCCGAGCATGTGTCGGAATTTTGCATGTCGACAATTGCTACAGACGAACGGATTTTTTTCGGAAAAATTGAAAACCAGCTCTCAATATTTTGTTGGCTGAAATTCCGACAGCAAAAGTCCAATGGAGCATACACACGGTCGGAATTTCCTTTCAAAAGCTCACATCAGACTTTTTCTGTTGGAAAATCCGTTTGTTGTTTTCTTTAAAAATCAGCCACGGCCTGAGCAGAAAAGCCTGTCCCCTGCCATCATTCATTAGCATCAGACACATGCGCTCTGTCAGAAAGCAGTGATCACTATGGAGAGGTCAGGCACGCTCCCTGACAGCCAAAGCTCTTCAATCCGCTGAGAGTCTGAGCTTTGCTGATTGCAAAGCTATAGGTGTGACTCAGTAGAGCAGGGGTAAGCAACCTCGGCCCTCCAGTTGTTTTGAAACTACACGTTCCATGAAAGGATTTTTGACACCCTAGACCAGGGGTGTCAAACTCAATTTCATTGTGGGCCGCATCAGCATTATGATTGCCCTTAACGGGGGGCGGTTGTATCTGCAAGATTAGATGTCCAGCGCATCCCTTGCGCTTTACATTAGATGTCAAGAGCCACCCCACCATCAGAGGTTGAGTCCCCCACTCTCCCTTACATCACAGTGCACCCCCTTTCCTTATGCTGCTGCTGGGAAGAAGCTGGATGCGTAGCTTGAAAGCAGAAAGTAAGTGTCTGGAGTAGGACCAGAGGAGGGCTGGATTCGGCCCCCGGGCCTTGTGTATGACACCTGTGCCCTAGGCAAAACCTAATTTTGCTGCCCCCCCCTTGGCTCCACCCTCGACTCCACCCCTTTTGCCCTGCCCATGTATACCCCACCTTTTTAATGAAGCGCCCATCAAATGCAGTCTCACCAGCGCCCATCAAATGCAGCCTACCAGCGCCCATTAATGCAGCCTACAGTGCCCATTGCTTCTATTAATTCGGGAGTCGAGACACAGACACAGTCCTCCATCACCGCTGCGCCTCTGACACTATGTGCGAACGGAGCAGCGGCTGCCTGCTGATGCTGAGACTTAGCTGCAGAGAGAAGAGAGTAGGAACACTAGTGGCCAGGCTCCCTAGGCAGCAGTGCGCCCTAGTTTGCCTAGTGGTAGCACCGGCTCTGGTCCCATGAGACATTGTAAGACCCTGACGATCACAGGAATGACTCCTAGGCATGATGGGATTTGTAGTTTCACCACAGCTGCAGGGCTGAGTTTGCCTACCCTTGCAGTAGAGGATGTGTTAGACCTCTTCAGGGAGACCACTGCTTTCCCACAATGAGTAATAGTCCTACTGGCAGAGGACAAGCTTTTCTGCTTTAAAAAGAAAATAGACATTACAACATTGAAGTCTTTGAAGATATAGCTGGCAACTCGATGTCTTCTTCATATAAATTCTTTATTGGTACAGATTCTGTATCTACTATAGTGTACCAATTAAGAAATTATACAAAGAAGCCATCGAGGTGCCGGCTGTATCTTTAAAGACTTGAAGTGAACGTCTTAGCCTGAGCAGCGGCTCCTTGCAATCACTTCCTTTAATGTAGCAGTAGAGCTTGGGTGAGTCCTTTTGATTATGACATTGAACGCTTTTAGTTTTTATGCAGCTGGAAGCTCTTTAGCTATAAATGTAATTGGGCTTTGAGTCAAATTAAAAAAAGATTATTCCTGATTGTTTGCTATGCAGTACTGCAAATGTATCTCGCTTCATGCTGTCGTGAAGAAAAACCCCATTGGCTATTATATACAAGTCACTTTACTCTAGGTATTTGTAACTTATGACGCTCGTTTTTTATTTTTACCCTGACTCACAGTCTTTTTGTACTTCAACTATAGTACCTGATTGCTCTAATAAAAAATTCTCTTCAGAGAGCTTTGCTGAAGGATTTTTACTTTATATGCAGACTACTGCTGCACTGTACAGTTCACCAATTCAGGCCCCGCATAGCAAGAGTAGATGGCTGCTTGGAACTTAAAGTGGATGTAAACCCAATTTTTTTTTATTTATTTTTTTTGCTGTCACAATGTAGAGTAAAATATTTCCTATCATCTGTGCCCAGTCTTGCCACACCGAGTTAATCCAGCTCTGATCAATCCCCTTTTATTGTTCAGTGAGATAAAGTGGACTTACAGAGAAAAACCTTAGTCCGTTCCGCCCCCTTGCTGTGAGTGACAGATTATTTACATATCTCATGTACTAGCCTGGAGACCAACATTATTTTCTAATTCCCACCCCCACTCCTTTTCTGAAGTCATGTGGTTACTTTTCTGGACTTTGACTGGATGTTAGTGATCATAGCAGAATTTAGTGTCAGGCCTCATACACACTACCGTTTTCCTTGACAGAATCCATCAAGAAACTTGGTGGCAGAGTTTTTTTGCCAAGGAAAATGGTCACGTGTATGTTTTTTATCGAGAAAACTGTCGTGGAACTTGATGAGAAAAAAAGAGAACAAGTTCTCTTTTTCCTCGCCGGGAGTCTCAATTTCCTCGTCGTGTTCCTAGTCGGGCTGGTTTTCGACGAGTAACACGTTTGTGTGTATGCTTAGAAACCTGCACATGCTCAGAAGGGTGGCGCCAGTGGAATCAAACTTCCCCTTTATAGTGCTGTCGTACGTGTTTGAGAACGACGAAATTTTGTCTTGACAGTGTGTACGCAAAGAAAGCTTGTCAAGATTCTCGACAAGCCTAACAAGGAACTCATCAAGGAAAACGATGTTTCATTTACGAGGAGTTCCTCAGTCGTGTGTACGAGGCCTAAGAAATACATAGGACAAAATGCATGTTGACAAGGGGAGTGTAGAGGAGGGAGGAGAGTCTACTGACATCACGACTCCACCCACCGAGCTCCAGACAACTTCTCCTGTTTCACGCCAAGCGTAGGAACCAACCAGCAACAACGTGGACACCCCCGCCCATTCTGGGCAAAATCATCACCCCTAGCGCCAAAGTCAAAAGTCTTGGTGTCATCTTCGACTCCCACATGACAATGGACGCGCAAATAGGGTCAGTAGTCAGCGGATCTCACCATCTGCTGCGCCTACTACGCAGACTTATTCCTTTCATTCCTAAAGAAGACGTAGCAGTCGTGGTGGGAACAATTGTTAACTCCAGACTGGACTATGCAAATGCCCTTTACCTCGGACTCCCGAAGTACCAAATCGCTCGTCTGCAAGTCGTTCAAAATACGGCCGCCAGACTTGTGACTGGGAAAAAACCTTGGGAATCCATCTCATCCTCACTGAGAGCCCTTCACTGGTTGCCAGTGAAAGACAGAATTGCTTTTAAAGCACTCTGTCTAACGCATAGATGTATCCATGGGAATGCTCCCCAATATCTGTGCGAAAAAATAAAACTTCATAATCCCAATCGCATCTTGCGATCCACCAACCAAAATCTACTCCAGATACCGAAAGCCAGCTACAAGTCTAAAGGAGATAGAAGATTCGCGGTCCAAGGTCCCAGACTATGGAACGCTTTACCAACCAGCATTCGGTTGGAGGAGAACCACCTAGCATTCAGGAGAAAGATCAAGACTCATGTCTTTTGATTCCAAAGGAGACAGGAACAACAAGCGCCCAGAGGCGATTTAGTTCGCATGTGCCGCGCTATATAAGTTTTCATTCATTCATCCACCCACAGAATCTGCAGTTTTTAGGGTCTCATAACAGACAGAGGGGAGACATTTGACAGGTAAGGATACATGCAGGAGGCATCTATATCCTTATAGATCAGCACTTTGGCAGTAGTTTAGAAAGGATGAGAGTGGGTTTACATCCACTTTAAGCTACTACGAGTCTAGTGACTCTTCTCAGAACCATTGCACATCTCTTCCTATCAGTTCTGAGCCTGTATTTACCTACAAGTGGCCACAGGTGGGCAGACAAGGCAAAAAAAAAAAAAAAAACATAGACATAAATTGTTATCTGCTCTAGACATAGGCCCACAAATGCCTTATGACAAACATAACCCTGCTTTTTGAATAGCATAAGTCATCAGACTAACATGGTATACATACAAAGAAGTACGACGTAGAGTCTAACAACCCTGACATTTTGTGTTTATATATTGTTGAATGAATAGAAGGATATCACTTGATGCAGCACAAAAGATAATTTGGCAAGCTGAATTGTTTGCTGAATTGATAATTGTTGAGCCAACATCTGATGGCATTGACCGCCCGCAGATGCATAGCAAACAATGGAACCGGATTCATTATGTTTGGTTTACAAGACTCTGAGCCTTGGGGTATAAAGTATAGGACAATGGTGGCATAAAAAAAAGCAGTACGAAACATAAGTATATTTACAGTGTATTCAGTTTTGCAAAGAACTGATAATACCAAATAATTCTATGAACTTCCTTTGCTGAAAGCTTCAGGTTTTGCAGGCATAAATAATAGGGTTGGTTGGTTTAAAGTCCTTGGAGTTTAGAATTTCTCTGTACCCTTGGGGAGAGGGTGAGCAGAGTACAGCTCCACCGATTGCCTCTTGTGCTCTTGCTTGTTGTCCCATGCTTCCTCCTCAGGCTCATAGGTTCCTTTCAAGACAGCGATCCGGTCAGACAAACTCTTGCTGTGTGGGTATAAGACGTAGTTGTAGGTGAGCGAGGCCAAAACACCGCCAACAAGGGGTCCAATCCAAAACACCTGTAGAAATATGGAACTTTATTATTAGCTCTTAAAATTTTACTCTATGTGAATAGACATACATTTTCCTGTCAAATGCCATGGCAAATGGCTTGTGATCATTCAAAGCCAATGTGGTGCCTGCTGGTAAATTTTTACATGGACCGAGGTCATTGAGGTGTCGATGCCCAGACCAAATACTGGAGCAGTTAAAGTGATTGTACGCAAACACCTTGTCAATCAACCCACTCAATTTAAAATAGAAATGAAAGGCAAAACATTTTTGTATAGATATAAAAAACATTTTTTCCCCCTTTTTTTATAAATGATCACATTCCCTCAGTTCTCAGATACATAAGAGCTGGGGGAGGAGAATCAGCAGCACACTGAGTTTGCCAGTGGATGTGTGTGCAGCGAGGGTGTGTCAGGACAAGTCGGAGAGTACACTGAGTTCCCAACATAGCTAGAGAACTGACCACAATGTGCTCTTGCTTAGTGTGGTCAGTTTTTAATAGGAAAGCAGAGAGACTGGCAGAAACATCAGAGATTTCGCATTTAAAGTGGTTGTAAACCTACATGTTTTTTCACCTTAATGCATCCTATGCATTAAGGTGAATAAAAAACTTTCAATGTCCAGCCCCCCACCCCCCTCGTTTTACTTACCTGAACCCCAAATTTCTGTGCGTGCTTCCCCGCCATCCTCCTCTCCATGGAGATTGATAGCAGTGCAGCCATTGGCTGCTTCTGTCAATCAAATCCAATGACGTGGTTGCTGGGGCTGAGTCTATGGACACAAAGTGTATAACTCAGGAGACCGCCCGCAAGGAAACCCTATCGGGAGAGAGCTTCCCAGATGGGGTTATCTAATGTGGGGAGAAGTCGAGAGAGCCGCCGTGGGACCGCGGAACAGGTGGATCGGGGCCACTCTTTGGAAAATGAACTGCATAGTGGAGGGAAGTATGACATGTTTGTTATTTAAAAAAAAAAATACACAAAGACTTTAAGGAAGCAATATAAAAGAGAACAGGAGACTTTCTCATACAAGTACATGGTACAGCAGTCACATATCAGGAATATGAAGTAATATTGAAAGGAAAGTCCGGATGGCTACACACCACACTGAGATCCAAATGCCTTTATTCACATAAAACTATGAAGAACATGAGGAGCACTACATGTACAAGCAAGGGAGGCACGGCTTACATGTTTCTCACACAAATTGTGCTTTATCAAAGCCCTGGGCAAGCACCCTGCAGAGAGGAGATCATACTGTTGGAGCCGACTCATCTGTGAGCAGCGTGGACCTCTTGTTTATTGTACAGAAATATGAAGTGTTGGGGTAACAAACGCTTTAATGATGAATTCCAGGTATGGCAATTTTTGCACAGTTACATTCATCCAGCTTGGACCAATGTAAGAAAGTAAGCTGCTCTATAGCTTAAAGCCGTGTTTCCGGACAAAAAAAAACAAAAGCCAGCAGCTACACAGTGCAGCTGCTGGCTTTTAATAGATGGATACCTACCTGTCCTGGAGTCTCTCAATGTCGGCACCGCAGCTCGGGTGCTGCCCATGCGCGAGGCCCCGTTCCTCTCTCCTATTGGCCCGGTGGCCAGAGGAGGAGGAGGGAGCCCTGCATTGACGTCATAGGCTGCGACCCAGACTCACAGAAGTGGGAAAGGATACCTGTCAAAGAGAGGTATCATGGCGCCGGAGGGGGGGAGGAATCCGATGAGTGGACGTTCCACTTTAGGGTGGAACTCCGCTTTGCCTTCACTGAGGGAAGAAGCAGAGGAGCTGGACCAGCACAGAGAGGGCATGTAGGTACCAGCACTACCAGGAGACGAAACAGCATATAAGGGAGGGCTGTGCTAAGTAATTTTCCTGGAGTATTTACTTTTTCTTGCAAGTTATAGGAAAATTGCAATTGAATAAAAAGTTATTTATTAAAAGGAAAAACTACATTTCAAATTATTTATTTTACCTGCAATTTCTTTAGTTGGTGTCAGGGTCTTTTTAATTGATATTCTCACAACACAGGGCATTGTGCATGAAAACTTTGAAAGGTGTATTGCAGGTGTATTTAAAAAAAATTATAATAATTAAGTATTTTTTTTGGTAGTGAGGGGGCTTGCCTCCCCTTACATATATAGGTTATTATTTAAATCTTTAGAATCTGTTAATTTTGAAATATCAGTTTTGAGCAGACTGACTTAAATCTGGATTATCCTTTGTATTTTTATTTTTGAATAATTCTTACCACTTTTTTAATAGCATAACTGTTGTCAAATTAATGAAGCTTTGTTGCAGATATGAATCATTATAATGACAGGCCTCATTATAAATTAAATACAATTTATAAAGAAAATTATTAGTTTATGTATGTAAAGGAAAAACTGCATTTAAAATAGATTTTTTTTGTGTGTTTTTACCTGTAATTGCTTTATTTCTTTTTAATTAACATTCTCACAACACATGGCATTGTGAATTAAGAATTTGAAAGGTGTATTACAGCCACAATGTAATGCATTCCCCTACATACACTATATGCCTTCCTTTACATGCACATGAACTTTAATGGCACCCCAGTCTTAGTCCGTAGGGTTCATTATTGAGTTGGCCCACCCTTTGCAGGTATAACAGCTTCAACTTTTCTGGAAAGGCTGTCCACAAGGTTTAGGAGTGTCTATGGGAATGTTTGGCTATTCTTCCAGAAGCACATTTGTGAGGTCAGGCACTGATGTTTGCCCAGAAGACCTGGCTCGCAGACTCCGCTCTATCTCATCCCAAATTAGTTCTATCAGGTTGAGGTCAGTACTCTGTGCGGGTCAGTCAAGTTCATCCACCCTAAACTCGCTCATCCATGTCTTTATGGACCTTGTTTTGTGCAACTTTGTGGAAACAGTTTAGGGATGGCCCCTTCCTGTTCCAACATGACTGAGCACCAGTGCACAAAGCAAGGTCCATAAAGACATGAATGAGCGAGTTTGGGGTGGAGGAACTTGACTGGCCTACACAGAGTCCTGAGCTCAACCCGATAGAACACCTTTGGGATGAATAAGAGTGGAGACTGCGAGCCAGGCCTTCTTGTTCAACCTCACAAATGCACTTCTTGAAGAATGATCAAACATTCCCATAGACACACTCCTAAACCTTGTGGACGGCCTTCCCAGAAGAGTTGAAGCTCTTATAGCTGCAAAGGGTGGGCCAACCCAATATTGAACCCTACTGACTAATAGTGTTGAGCGGAATACGCCATTTTCGATTTCGCGATATTGCGCAAATATATAGAAGAATATTCGCGAATATTCCCTAATATCGAATATTCGTGATATTTAATCCAAAAAAAAATTTGTGAAAATGATTGTGAAATTCTCATAAACGGAGATCATTTCCTGTATTACTAAACTAATATGCACTAAACACTAACTCTACACTAACTCTACTTAAAAGAAAGGAGAATAAGGGGGCAAAAGAAGGGCGGAGAAGATAACGCGCAATATTCCTTTTGCCGAATATTCGAGTTATTCTGATTGGCTCTGATGCAAAAGAAGGGCGGAGAAGATAATCGCGCAATATTCCGTTTGTCGAATATTCGAGTTATTCTGATTGGCTCTGATGCAAAAGAAGGGCCGAGTAGCTGATGCGATTCTTTTATGTTGCCGAAAAATCGCAATGCGAATTTTCGGCAACATAAAAGAATCGCATCAGCTACTCGGCCCAGGGTCTCTCTCTAATCATACCAGCAATGCTTTTAGACGTCGATGGAGATCACTAGGATGTGATCTGTTTTAAAAATAAATTAGAAAAAATACGAATATTCGCCATAGCGAATATTCGCCGCAATATTCGAGTTATTCTCGAATACTCGAATATGCAATAGACACGTGACCCCTTTTAATGTCATGGAAAAAACTAAGTTTTTCTCGACGTGATTCTTGTCAAGCCTGCCTTGCATACACACGATCGTGAAAAAAAATGCTTGAGCAAAGCGCAGTGACGTACAACACGTACGACGACACTATAAAGGGGAAGTTCCATTTGGATGGCGCCACCCTTTGGGCTGCTTTTGCTAATTTTGTGTTAGTAAAAGTTTGGTGAGAGACGATTTGCTCTTTTCAGTCTTCGTGCTTTTCAGTCTGTTACAGCGTGACGAATGTGCTATCTCCATTACAAATGCTAGTTTTACCAGAACGAGCGCTCCCGTCACATAACTTGCTACTGAACATGAGTGTTTTTTTCCCGTCATTAAAGCCTACACACGACCGTATTTCATGACGTGAAAAACGACGAGAAAAATTAGAGCATGTTCTAAATTTTTTATGCCCATTTTTCACGTAGAGAAAAATGCTCTGGAGCCCACACACGATCGTTTTTAATGACCAATTTAAAAAGTTGCATTTTTCTCGTCATGAAAAACAGTCGTGTGTACGCGGCACTAGACTAGGATGCCATTAAAGTTCATGTGCGTGTAAAGGCAGATGTCCCAATACTTTTGACAATATAGTGTATATGACTTATCGTTTATATCTTTACTTCTGTTAAATTTGAAATATCAGTTTTGAGCAGACTGACTTTTAACTACCAATGATAAATCTGGATTGTATCCTTACAATACGTTTGTATTTCTATTTATGAATAATTCTTACCACTCTGTTACTTTTTTTTAATAGCATAACAGCAAACTGTTGTCAAACTAATGAAGCTTTGCTGTAGGTATGAATCATTATAATGACAGGCCTCATTATAGATTAAATACAAGTCATAAAGAAAATTAGTAGTTTAAGAAGGGCGAGTGTATATTTAAATGAATAAACTATGATCATTATACTGTATGTAACAGTCTTTAAATCTGTATTTACTGCTTTGCCATATAAGGGGTCTCAACACTTTTATTCAGGATGGTGCTGTATGTCATAATCTGTACCACATGAATAATTTAATTATCGATGTTCTCCTTGTATACTATCATTACAAATACATTCATCTGTAAAAATAAAGTTAACCACTTTAGCCCCGGGCCTGTTTTTCAGATTCGGTGTTTACGAGACTAAAACATTTTTTTTTGCTATAAAATTACTTAAAACCCCCAAACATTATATATTTTTTTTTCTAACACTCTAGAGAATAAAATGGCAGTCATTGCAATACTTTTTGTTACACCGTATTAGCGCAGCGGTCTTACAAGCGCACTTTTTTTGGAAAAAATTCACTTTTTTAAATTAAAAAATAAGACAACAATAAATTTGGCCCAATTTTTTTACATATTGTGAAAGATAATGTTACGCCGAGTAAAATGATACCCAACATGTCACGCTTAAAAATTGCGCCCGCTCGTAGAAGGGCGTCAAACTTTAACCCTTAAAAATCTCGATAGACGATGTTTAAAAAATTCTACAGGTTGCATTTTTTGAGATACAGAGGAGGTCTAGTGCTAGAATTATTGCTCTCGCTCTAACGATCGCGGCGATACCTCACTTGTGTGGTTTGAACACCGTTTTCATATGCGGGCGCTACTCGCGTATGCGTTCGCTTCTGCGCGCGAGCTCGTCGTAAAGGGGCGATTTAAAAATTTTTTTTTTTGTTTTCGTATTTATTTGTATTAATTTTACCAATTTTTAACACTAAAATAAAAAAAAAAAATATATCACTTTTATTCCTATTACAAGGAATGTAAACATCCCTTGTAATAGAAAAAAGCATGACAGGTCCTCTTAAATATGAGATCTGGGGTCAAAAATACCTCAGATCTCATATTTAGGCTAAAATGCAAAAAAAAAATGTCTCTTTAAGACGCTGTTTGGAACTGACGTTTGACGTCACTTCCGCCCAGCAGAGCTACGGGGATGGACGAGGGAAATTTTTTCACTCACTCGCATCCCCGCCGAACAGACGAGCGCACCCGATCGCCTCCGCCGCTACCGACGGCTCCGGTAAGCGGCGGAGAGCGCGGGAGCGCAGCGGGAGGGGGGGGACGCTCGTCTGCCACCGATAACGGCGATCTCGCGGCGATTCCGCCGCAGAGACCGCCATTATCGTTTACCCGACCGCCCACAGAAGAGATGGATATCTCGGTTGTGGCAGCAGCTGCTGCCGTTACCGAGATATCCATCTTCAAAGTGCCGACGTATACCTGCGGTGGGCGGTCGGGAAGTGGTTAATGGGCCAGATTCAGGTAGAGTTACGCTGGAGTATTAGTGATTCGCCAGCATAACTCACACTTTGAGCCGGCTTATCTGTTTTCTGTAGTCAGAAAACAAGATACGCCGGGATTGAGTTCATATACGAGCGGCGTAATTGTATTTCGCCGTCGTATCGGAACTGCAATTTTAAAATGGGCGCTCGGGGCGTTCCCACTGATTTACGCCAAGAATATGTAAATCAGCGAGAGATGGAAATTCACGATCGTAGGCGGGCCCGACGCAGTGACTTTCCGACGTTTCCGTAAGCGATACGCGGCATAAAGAAAAACATGCCGCCTAGGTGGAGTATCCTATGTTAAGTATGGCCGTCGTCATCGCGTCGAATTTAAAAAGTTCAGCGTCGTTTGCGTAAAACGTCCGTGAATGGGGATTGACGTCATTGACGTTCACTGACAGAATTTGGAGCATGCGCACTGACAGTCGACGCATGCGCAGTACGTTCGCCGCGGGATCGTGCCTAGTTTAAATAATACACACCCCCTACCCGCCCAATTTGAATTCCGCTGGCTCATTTTCGCTACGCCGCCCCAACTTTAGGAGCAAGTGCTTTGTGAATACAGTACTTAAAGTTTCGGCGGAGTAACGTATATGACAAACGTTACTCCAAAATAAAGATTCGCCCATCTACCTGAATCTGGCCCAATGATGATAAAGAAATGTACATTGATGCTGCTATTTTGGAAACCCTTAAAACAAGTGGGATATGCAATAATTATATCTAAGCCCCAGCCTTTTTTTTTTCATTTTGGATGGAGAAGAGAATGGTTATAAGCCCATGTCATGTATTTTTTCCATTTTTATCCCATGAGGGAGATGATTCTTCACATCCTATCCCAGATTTTCTTAACATTTTTTACCCCAGAGAAGCCAATGAAATCATTAAACTGCTAAAACCTGTTTATTGGGGGTAATGTGGGAAATTTCTCTTTACGGTGGTGACCAGTGAGAGGAATTCCTCATATACAGATAGCTAAAGAAAATATTAGTGTCATGCTTCTGACTCTGCCAAGTAGTGTTGGCCCTGCAACGATGCAGACACCATCAGATGGAAGGTTGATAAACCATAGTTCAAGGAACCCCTTAACCTCTAGAGGAACCCAAGGGTTCCATTGAACCCTAGGTGAGAATGATTATCCTAGCCTATAGGCACCACAGGAAGTGTGCTTATCCCTGCATCCAAGTGTGATGCAGAAGAACTGTACATGATGGGAGGTGGTTTTTGAGGCAATGGCGTGTTTCATAGTTTTTACCGTGGTAAGCTTTTTGTTCCTAGAGTTGGACTTGAGGGGAAAAAATCAATTATTCTCTATGGAGATGGTTCACATCTCCACTACAAAACGCCTGAAGCCAGAAGTTCAAAAACGCCTGAAGCTCAAACAAGTTCTGGGACTTTTTTTTTGGCAGATTTGGGCGTTTTTCTGCTTTTAACATTGGTGACCCTAGACCTGTCAAAAATCGCGGTAAAAAAACGCTGCAAAAATTGCGGCAAATCCCTGTAAAAAATGCTGCAAAAAGAGACATTTGCACTTTTTAGTCTGTTACAGCATGACAAATGTGCATTTTCCATTACAAACACTACTTTTACCGAAGGTGTGCGGGTTTCTAAGCATACACATCAACGTGTTTCCCGTCGAAAACCAGCCCAACGAGGAACACGACGAGCAAATTGAGACTCCCGTCGAGGAAAAAGAGAACTTGGTCTCTTTTTTCCTCGTCGAGTTCCTCGACAGTTTTCTCGGTGAAAAGCATACACTCGACCGTTTTCCTCAGCAAAAAAGCTCTCCCACCAAGTTTCTTGATGGATTCTGTTGAGTTTCTCGGTTGTGTGTACGAGGCCTGAAAGTGAGGAATAATGGAAAAATCGAATATTTTGAGTTGTCACCAGAATATGAATAGAGGTGAAATCTTCTATTGTGGACGTTTGTTCATAGACAACTGTCTAAGAGGGTTTTTTCTTACTTTGGGGATATTTTTTCCACTTCCTTTTTAAAGGACAAAAAGTAGTTGACTCAAATGGCAAAAAAAAAAATAACAACAGAGGGTTTTATCCATTCCTTTCTCCCTATGCAAGATTTTCAAACATGTTTTGTGATTCGATATACTTTGAGACCCCTAAATAATTTAGTGCATATCTTCAATATTTCCAAAAGCATTAAACTTTAGAATTGTAGGACATCATTTTTGGTTATTTCACATCTCATGACAGTGTTTGATAAAGATATATTTCAATACAAAATATCGGCACACACAAACATAGAAAAAGCACCAAACCTTTTATAAAAGATAACAGTCTACAAAATATATATATATCTGTTTACCTCTAAGGAGTGTTAAAAGCTAACATGCAAAATAGCAGATGTATTAACTTCTCTGAGTACTAACATTAAATATGTGCACGTTTTTAGCTGAACTGCAATAAGCTATTGTAAATAATCCACGTAAATAAATATGCTGTATGTGTACTGTTTTATCTGCCAAAAGGATTTGCAAGGCTGCTCAACTTGTCCTGCAATCCAGTCATCCCTGCAAGACAGCACAGCCATACACTGCTGTCAGGTCCTAGATGCAGTACATACATGGCTTAGAGACACTGCAGCAGGCGGTCCGCGCGGCTGTAGGAGCGATCCGACAAGAGGGGGCGGCTATTCGTTTTTGTCCGCCCCCTCCGGATCGCTCCCAGCCAATGAGCGCGCCCACCCGCCCTGTCACTTCCTCCTCCTGTGTAAACACAGGAAGGAGGAAGCGATGTGATCTCTCCCTCTGCGTTTTTTTCAACCACCGCTGAGGAGAGATCACAACACAGTAAGTCCTGCACTAACACTACACTGCACTAACACTACACATAGTCACGTTTAACCCTCCCGATCACCCCCCCTCCCCCTGACACAGTGTCACTGAATGCAGTAATTATACATGTATGATTACTGTATTTAGTGTCAGTGTGACAGGCAGTGTGACAGTCAGTTAGTGTTAGGTCCTGGGTAGCCCCCGTACCCCCCCTAATAAAGTTTTAACCCCTTGATCACCACCCTAGGTAACCCTTTCACTCCCTATTGCCAGCATCACTAAGCGATCATTTTTCTGATCGCTGTATTAGTGTCGCTGTTCCCGCTTGGTAGCTAATTTTTTTATTGCGATTTTTTTTTACTAACGACATGTGGCTAAATAAATTTTGGCCTAAATGTTTGACTAAAATTTCGTTTATTGATTTTTCTTATAACAAAAAGTAAAAAATATTGATTTTTTTTTCAAAAATGTCGCTCTATTTTTGTATATAGCACAAAAAATAAAAATCGCAGAGGCGATCAAATACCACCAAAAGAAAGCTCTATTTGTGGGAAGAAAAGGAAGCAAATTGTGTTTGGGAGCCACGTCGCACGACCGCGCAATTGTCTGTTAAAGCGACGCAGTGCCGAATCGCAAAAACCCCTTGGGTCATTTGGCAGCATATTGGTCCGGATCTTAAGTGGTTAAGATACAGCAAAAAATACAGCTGTGTAATACTGGCCAGCAGCAGGACACTCTGGGATAATAGGCCTAACTGGTGTGTGCCTAACATTTATTTTATCTATGGGGAATGTGAATGCTATAATGTGAGGTGGTTTAGGTGCACGCTATTCTTGCATTTTTTTTTCTTATAACATGCTGCCAAGTAAACAGACATCTCCAAGAACAGATAAGTAACAAGTCAATGTTGTAATTTGAACATGCTAGACTTAACCTCCCTGGCGGTATTCCCGAGCGTGACTCGGGGTTAACATTCAGTGCCAGAAGCGGTAACCCCGAGTCACGCTCGGGGTGCATTTTTTTTTCCCCCAAAAATTCCTGGCGATCCGGCGGGGGTTTCCCGCTGGATCGCCGGTCAGACTAGCCTCCCTGGCGGTCTTCACGTGTGTGGCACGGGGTGAGATTTTTAAGCTAATATCGGTAACCCCGTGCCACACACGCGCTTACCTCGCTGGATGCAGAAAAAGTTTACTTACCTTTTCTCTGCGATCCAGCGACGAATCCCCGCAGTACACGGCGGGCGGATGTCCGCCTGATGCTGTGTGTTCCGCCGATTCCCTTCCCTGCGAGCGTCGCGACGTAGGGGGGGGAACGGCGCCAAATTTAAAAAAGTAAACAAACACTATACATACAGTACACTGTAATCTTATAGATTACAGTACTGTATGTAAAAAATACACACCCCCCATGTCCCTAGTGGTCTGCCCTGTACACTACATGTCATTTTGTATAATAAAAACTTTTCTTTCTCCCTGCAAACTGTAGATTGCCCATAGCAACCAAAAGTGTCCCTTTATGGCAAAAATTGTTTTAGAGCAGCTAAAAAACAGCGATAATAAATCAGAATCACTTGCAGAATTTAGCGATAGCGATTTATGGGGAAATTCGTCATAAAAAAAAAAAAAAAATGACAGCAAAAATTCTGCAACTGAGCAAATTTCAGTGATTTTGATTTGATTACATTATTGAATAATTTTTACTATAATTATATTATCATTTGTGATCATTTTTTATAATTATTTATTATATTATAATTTTTAATTAAAAAAAAAAAAAAAAATCATACCCGGGATGCCTATTAGACTCTTGTTTGAATAGATTTAAGTGAGTTATTCCTAAGAATTACAAGCCTACAGTATAAAACGCCAAATTCCCTTGCAAATAATGGTACCGCTTTTAGCACCTAAAATCTTAAAGAATCATACCGCCAGGGAGGTTAAAAAGGCCCCATCATGAAAATAGTAAACCCACAAAAGAAATGAAAACATCAAAATACCAACCACTGAAACAAAAATCAATTTTTAGAGAAGTATTGCAGCAAAAGTTGTTACCGAACAACTACAAAATAAAATGAAACACTAAGGAACCCTCGTTCCTCCAGTCTGATTGCAGCTCTGTGAGGTGTTATGGGGGACTAATATTAAAGTGGAAGTTCAGGCTACAGCTAACTAAGCCTTAATGATTCCCCCCTTCTAACTCCTATTTGAACTACCCTATAGAAGGAAGATGCTTTTATGTACCTATTCTCAGGGCACTCCAGTCCAGTCATGTGATCAGTTGGCTTTAGGGAAGAAAACTGACAATTGATGCCCCATAGTAATGCCGTGTCTTGTAAAAAAAACGTTGTTTTTTCTCATGAAAAAAAACAAAGTTTTTCAAACTTCATTTTAAAAAACGACGTTGCCTACACACCATCCTTTTCTGAAAATGCTCTTGCAAAGCGCGGTCACGTACGACGGCACTCTGTTCTATTCAAGCTTGCGTCATAACTTGCTTCTGAGCATGCGCGGGTTTAAAAACGTTGTTTTAAACGTCGTTTTAGCCCACACGCGATCATTACTTATGACACAAAAAACGACATTTTGAAAAACGACATAAAAAATTGAAGCAGGTTCGAATTTTTTTTGGTCGTTTTTCAGAAGACAAAAAACAACGTAAAGCCCACACACGATCATTTTAAATGACATTTTTTAAAACTTTGTTTTATTTCATCAAAAAAATAACCGTGTGTATGCGGCATAAGCCTATGAGTTACATCACCTCGCAGGTTTTCCATCTGTTTTCGGCACTCTTTCCTTTCCCCTGAAGCTGGCTGCTGGGAAGTTCACGTGACTGGACTTCACTACCCTGAGATTAGGTAAGTATAAGCATTTTTCTTCTACAGGGTCTGACTATGTAAGGAAATAAGTCTCACCCATTGATCTTTGAAGATTCCAGTAATAGCTGCTGGTCCCAAGGATCGGGCTGGGTTCATGGAACATCCTGTGAAATAGATCTGTTGGAAGAAATAAACAATTTTACTCTACAATATCATGGATTCCAGCAGAGAGATCTGGTATATGTTTGAAAAGAAAACACACAATAAAATGTACCATATTTGCCAGTGTATAAGGCGACCGGTCGTACAAGACGACCCCCTAATTTTACAGTTTTTTTTTTTGCCTGCTCTCACCGTATAAGACGATCCACCTTCAGAGGCTTCTGACGCTTCATATTTCTTCCTTCTGGAGCCATATTCTTCTTCATTCTTGCTGGAGCTGGAGCCAATCGCGACGAGCAATGTATTCTATTAATGAATGCAAAGCCTGCTTGGATTGGCAGAGGCTGTAACATCATCAGCCCATGCCTCTCTGACTCTTAAAGCCAATCCAAGGTTGTTACTCCAATCTGAGCAGTCTCTGTATTCATTTTAATACATCGCTCACCGGGATTGGCTAAGCGTATATACTGTAAGTAATCGAAGCTACATACAGTATTACCACACATACAGCAGGCATCCTAGCAGCTGACCCCGCGTATAAGACGACCCCTGCTTTTTGGACAGTTTTTTTAAGTGTAAAAGGTAGTCTTATACGCCAGCAAATACAGTATATATCTTTACATCAATAGAAGGGAACCTGTCAAGAAACAAAATGCCTGCAGTATGTGAACTGGCAGTTGCCATTCTTTGACTGCTGGTTTCAGGGAGAAGACATAATGGAATTCAAGGGGGTAATATATAGGAGATCACAGCTTTCATCTGATGCTTCTACCACAGTCATTTTGATCTGTGACAGAAACCCTTTGTGCTGTATGAATTAACTAGATGCCCCATAGACCAAAACTTTTTTTCTAGTATTAGATATAGTGAAAACATAGTTAAACTCTTTTAAGGTGTATTTTGTTGTCTGTGCCCCCCTGAGAAGGTTTATCCTCTCTGATTGTTCTGGTGGCCACTGACTTCAGTATAGAAAGTGATGGAAAATCTAAAAAATGTGCGTAATCACAGGACACAGCCATGGTATTTCTTGATCGTACATCACGGGACACAGAGCGCATAGTCATTACATATGGGTTATATGGGTACCTTCAGGTGTGGACACTGGTGTAATCAACTTCACAGGAAGTTCCTCCCTATATAACCCCCTCCCACTGAGAGTGCTTTAGTTTTTTTTCCGCCAGTGTCTTAGGTGTTGGTCACGTCTAGCTGTCCCTCGGAGGTCTCGGGACCCAGGATAGCTAGCCGGATCCGTCCGAAGTGCTTCAGAGCCAAGATGTACGGTACCCGGGCCCTGCTGGAGTGGGGTTTTGCCTATAATGCCTCTCCTTGGAGGGCTGGATTCTGGGCTCCAGTGCCTTAGTCTCTTCCAAGAACTAAACGCTACTGATGCCAGGATGCTATATAGGTCCAGGGGTGTGGGTTCCTTAACACAGGACCCCGGTCCCTGAAGGTCCAAGACAATACCCACGGAGATGGGGGAAGGCTGGGCCTCTTGCATTTTGCAATACCCTGCGGCGTGGAGCAGGTAAGAGGGAACCTGCGGGACTTGGTTCGACAGTAGGTATCCCCCTGGGGGTTCTGGGTTGGCTAACAGTATGCTGGGGCATCAGCCACTATCTCCACTATGTCTGTTGAGGCAGGATGGGATTCTAATGTTTACCCAGATAATATGTAAATATATGTATACTTGTGTAAGTTATATATTTTCTACTCACCCCAGGTCTGCCTGTTAACACTGATACTGCAACCCCACATGTTTTAAAGAGGAAATTGCTGGTAAAAAACTCCTGTTTCTTAGGAAGCCCATGGGGACAGCTTCCTCGCTGTGTGTGCACTACAATAAGATTAGTGCTTACCTGGTGTCTGTTGGTGCTGCATAACGCTGGTCCATGTTGTTCCTCTGCTCTGCTACCTCCATGTGGTTTCAGCGTGGTGCGCGCGATCGTGCGCGCGATTGTGCGCGCGTGTGTGCGCGCGTGTGTGCGCGCGCATACGCGCGCGCGTGCACGCCGCCTTTTATAGCGTCGGCGTGCGTCGGGGGGGGCGGGCCAGCAGCGTCAGGGTCTGTATAAAGGAAAAACTTTTCTCTGGCTGGTCTTTCCCTCCTGGAGGCAGAGGAAGAAAGGATACAGAGCGTGCAGCTGGGTCTTTTGGCCACACAGGGACACCTAGTGGCGGTTTTGTGGATCTTCAGGTCTAGGACTTAGGTCCACTATTGACTCAGCCTTAGATCCAGCAGTATCTGAGTCTACCTTGGACTCCGGCTAACGGGCATTGGTGTGTCAATACTCACAGGTTTCCTCGGTATTACCACCTCCCAGGCGGGTAAAAAAAAAAAAAAATTTTTTTGAAAAAAAAAAAAAAAAAGAGAAATATAAAAGAAAAAGAGAGAAATTAGTTCTTTTTCATTTTTCTCATACCTGCCCTCATATTGGTTACTCCTAGCTGCAACAGTCAGGTGTTGGCTATAGGGGTGACCCAAGGTTGTACAATGGCTCCAAAGGGATCTGGACCAGCCAAGGCTGCTAAAGGTGCCAAAAAGCAAAAGGGGTCTCCATCGGGGTCAGAGGATTTGGGCCAGGTTTCTACGGCCCCACCCTCGCCAGTCAAGACACCGAGTGGCATAGTACAAGAGCCATTGGGGGTGCTGGGGGCAGAGGCGGCCCCCGATCCACCCATTCCCGTTTACGTGACGGAAGAAATGCTAGCAGCCACCATGTGTGGGCTAGAGAAAAGGTTAACTGCGTTGCTTTCCCGTCCTTGCCCAAGTAGCAAGCGGGCTAGATCCCCCTCACCCAGTGTGGGGTTTTCAGATGCGGAGGTCTCCTCTTCAGAGGAACGGGACCCACAAGGGGATCAGGCAGACCCAAGTCCCGACGGTTCAGACAGGGAAAATTCCACTATAGATGAATATTTTTCGGCCTCTCAAGCGGAGGGCCTGTGGATCCAGTCTTTGACAGATATGGTTCGCACTGCCTTTAAACTTCCAGTGCCAGAACTAGTAGCCCCGGAGGTATCCTCATTGGGGTCTTTAAAGGCTCCATTAACTGGTGCATCTTTTCCAATGCACCCCCTTCTGCGGAACGTGATTTACCAGGATTGGGCTCGACCTGATAGAATCTTTGTCCCTCCTTAAAGATTCTCTATTCTCTACCCTATGGAAGAGGAATATGTGAAGAAATGGGCTCTCCCTACAGTGGACGCAGCCATTTCCTGCGTGAATAAATCCCTGACTTGTCCGGTTGAAAATGTCCATATGTTCAAGGATCCGGTCGACAAGAAATTCGAGACCCTACTGAAAGCAGCTTTCACCTCAGTAGGTGCCATGGTTCAGCCAGCAGTACAGTAGCAGCCATTGGTGTTTGTCAGGCCCTGAAGGATCAGGCAAAACATATATTAAAGGACATGCCGGCTCAGCATACTCATGAATTAGCAGAATTCCCTAGGGCTCTCTGCTTTGCAGTAGATGCTATTAAGGACTCCATCCAACAGGCATCCCGTGCATCTCTACTGATGGTTCACATGCGTCGTCTTTTGTGGCTAAAGAACTGGTCAGCAGAGGCACCCTGCAAAAAGCTTTTAGCAGGGTTTCCCTTTCATGGGGGAAGACTATTCGGGGAAGACCTAGATAAATATATCCACACCATATCAAGTGAAAAAAGTACTTCCTTACCGGTCAAGAAAAGACCGCGTGGGCCCACGTTTAAACGACAGGCCATTGCAGGCTCGGCCCCTTCGACTTCCCGTCAGTATCGACGGCCTCCCGGGCGGTCAGCAGTTAATAGCCGCCCACAGGGACAAGCCGCGGCAAACAAGAGGCCCTGGTCTCGCAAGCCGGCTAAACCAGTCATCAAATCAGATTCATGAAGGGGCGCCCCCACTCTCTTGGGTGGGGGGAAGACTTCAGTTTTTCTCCGAAGTCTGGAAGGCCAGAATTCCCGACTCTTGGGTTCGGTCCGTAGTAGCCTCAGGCTACAAACTAGAGTTTCGAGAAATCCCCCCTCCTCATTTTCAGGGGTCAAGTCTTCCAAGCGACCCGTTAAAGAGGGCCTCTCTCGTAAAGGCGTTGGATCGCCTCTTGCTCCAAGGAGTAATTGTAGAAGTACCATCCCAAGAAAGGGGTCTGGGATTCTACTCCAACCTTTTTGTTATACCAAAACCAAATGGCGACGTCAGGCCTATATTAGACCTCAAACGTCTAAATCGCTTTCTAAGGATTCAGACCTTTCGTATGGACTCCATACGTTCAGTGACAGCCAGCCTACATCAGGGCGACTTTCTAGCATCTATAGACATAAAGGATGCATATCTGCATGTGCCGATTTACCCAGCACATCACAAGTTTCTTCGTTTTACGATAAACCAAAGTCATTACCAGGTCATAGCCCTCCCTTTCGGGTTGGCAACAGCTCCACGGGTATTCACAAAGGTGTTAGCCCCGGTACTAGCCGTCCTAAGGACAGAAGGCATCTTGGTCCTAGCATACCTGGACGATCTCCTGGTTATCGACAGTTCAGCTTCCAACCTCAATCATGCAGTAGTCCGCACAGTGCGGCATCTAGAAGAGTTCGGGTGGATTGTGAACCAAGAAAAATCAAGGTTACAACCCACAAGACAGTTGGAATATCTAGGCTTTCGGTTAGATACAGAATGCCAGAGGGTATTTTTACCTCAAGAGAAGATCAGGTCGTTGATTCAAACGATTCAAATAGTCTTAGGCAAAAAGAAGCCGACTATTCGCCTATGCATGCGACTGCTGGGGAAGATGGTGGCCGCCTTCGAAGCAGCGCCCTACGCCCAGATCCATACCAGAATTCTGCAAGCAGCTATTCTCTCTGCTTGGAACAAGTCCATACAGGCATTAGACCGTCCATTAGTTCTTTCTCCAGAAGTCAGGCACAGCCTGTACTGGTGGCTGATCCCTCAAAAATTATCAAAAGGGAAAACCTTTTGCCCCATCTCGTGGAAAATAGTAACCACAGATGCCAGCCTAACAGGTTGGGGGGCAATCTTAGGAAAACGGACCCAGCAGGGACAGTGGTCAGAGGCAGAAAGTCTGCTTCCCATCAATGTCCTAGAGATCAGAGCTGTTCGGTTGGCCCTGGTCGCCTGGACTCTCCCCCTGCAGGGTCTGCCAGTAAGGATACAGTCCGACAATGCCACGGCGGTGGCATACATAAACCACCAGGGGGGCACAAAGAGCCTGGCGGCTCAAAGGGAAGTAAACCTAATTTTTGCATGGGCCGAAGCCCATGTACCCTGCATCTCAGCAGTGTTCATCCCAGGGATAGACAATTCTCAAGCAGATTTTTTGAGTCGTCAACAGTTACTCCCGGGAGAGTGGTCTCTTCACCCCCAGGTATTCCAAGAGATTTGCCAAAGATTCGGAGTTCCCGATGTGGACATCATGGCAACAAGATTCAACAAGAAATTGGACAAATTCGTATCCCGAGCCAGGGACCCCTCGGCCTACGGGACCGATGCGTTGGTTTGCCCCTGGCACCAGTTTTCTCTCCTGTATGCGTTCCCTCCACTACAGATGATTCCCCGCCTTCTACAAAGGATCAGGGTGGAGCGCAGGCCGGTGATCCTGGTGGCCCCAGCCTGGCCCAGAAGGGCTTGGTACGCACTCATCGTGAGGATGTCAGTAAGGGCACCGTGGCCACTCCCCCTGCGCCCAGATCTGCTGTCTCAGGGCCCGATCTACCACCCTGCTTCACAGCAGCTAAATTTGATGGCTTGGCGGCTGAATCTCTAATTCTTAAGGGCAGAGGCCTCTCTGCCCAAGTCATATCTACGTTAATTCAAGCTAGAAAGCCAGTCTCTAGAAATATCTATTACAGAGTCTGGAGAACCTATGTGGAGTGGTGCGAGTCTCAAGGAGGGCATCCTCGCAAGTTTTTTATTGACAGGATCTTGCGATTCCTCCAGGTTGGCGTTGACAAGGGGTTGGCTCTTAGTACTCTAAAGGGGCAGGTGTCTGCCTTATCGATATGGTTTCAAAGGCCTTTGGCCACACATTCGCTTGTGAAAACCTTTTTGCAGGGGGTCTTGCATGTAAATCCCCCTATTAGAGCTCCCCTCTGCCCCTGGAATTTAAATCTGGTCTTGTCAGCTTTACAAAAGCAGCCGTTTGAACCTCTGGCAGAAATCCCTCTTGTGCTGCTAACCCGAAAGTTGGTTTTCTTGGTGGCTATGGCTTCGGCCAGAAGGGTCTCCGAGCTGGCAGCCTTGTCTTGCAGGGAACCGTACCTTATTCTGCATAAGGACAGAGTGGTTCTGCGGCCTCAGCCTTCTTTCCTTCCTAAGGTCATATCCAGTTTTCACTTGAATCAGGACCTAGTCCTACCATCCTTCTTTCCTACTCCCCAGTCCAGAGAGGAAAGATTGCTTCATACTTTGGATGTAGTCCGAGCCATGAGAGTTTATCTCAAGGCTACAGAAAAGATTCGGAAAACAGATGTGCTTTTCATTCTTCCGGATGGCCCCAAGAAGGGTCAGCCGGCTGCCAAGTCTTCCTTGGCTAGGTGGATTAAGCAGCTGATTTTTCAGGCCTATGGTCTGAAGCGCGTTCCACCGCCCTTATCAGTTAAGGCCCATTCTACGAGGGCCATGAGTGCCTCTTGGGCAGCACACCATCAGATCTCTATGGCACAGGTTTGCAGAGCGGCAACCTGGTCTTCCGTACATACGTTTACTAAATTTTATAAGTTGGACGTCACAAAGACTGCGGACGCAGCATTTGGGCAGGCGGTCCTACGGGCAGCAGTATAGAATCCTCTGGCCCGGTTCACGCCCCCTTTTTTCTGTTGGTGGAGCTATTTTTCCTCCTGATATAGTTTCTGTTTGGCTATTTTTGGCCTTACGGTCTCCCTCCCTTCATGGAGCATTGCTTTGGGACATCCCATATGTAATGACTATGCGCTCTGTGTCCCGTGATGTACGATCAAGAAAAAGGGATTTTTAATAACAGCTTACCTGTAAAATCCTTTTCTTGGAGTACATCACGGGACACAGAGCTCCCACCCCTCTTTTTGGGAACATTGTGTAACCTCAGAGAAATTGCTTGCTACAAAACTAAAGCACTCTCAGTGGGAGGGGGTTATATAGGGAGGAACTTCCTGTGAAGTTGATTACACCAGTGTCCACACCTGAAGGTACCCATATAACCCATATGTAATGACTATGCGCTCTGTGTCCCGTGATGTACTCCAAGAAAAGGATTTTACAGGTAAGCTGTTATTAAAAATCCCTTTTTTTCCTCAATTTTGAGGAATTTTCTTTTCACGTTATGTCATTTCTCTAGGACAGAAAATGCTGTAGTTCTTGTTCTTTCCAAAATATAAAAAAGATTTGGTTTTATACACTTTAATGTATTATAAAATATTATATAGGTTAGGTTTGAGAAAACCATTCCTAACCACTCCTAATTTGTAATCTCATGAGGAACACAGCTGCAAGTAATATTACAATCTCTTACCCCCAAAAGATGCCCCAGGGTCACTGAAAGTCCAATGGACAAAGCTGGTGAGCCAACATTGTCAGTCCTTCTGCCGTCTGTGGATGCGAAGATACAGAGTACAAGTTGGAAGGTCAGCAATAGCTCCACAACAAGAGCCAAGCCTGGGGTTCCTGAGTTCACCTGCCGAGAAGAGAAAATCCCTTACTAAATTGGATATCTAGCCAACCAAAGATCATACTGACATCTATTATGCAGCCTTATGTCTACTAGTCCATAACCATAATGTTTTAGAAGTATGCTATAATTGACTGTAGCTAAAAACAGTTAATCACATTCAAAGGGACTTGATCTTCAGTTTAATTCTTCAGGGCATTTGGATTGTAAGAGGCGTCACTTCTTCATTTCACTTTTTCAGGGCAAGTGGTTCGTACGAGGCATGAAAAAGACCATCTACGACAACCTGGAACTGGAGTGGGGCCTTCAACACATCTGTCTTCTAAATATAGTGCTATAATACCTATGTAGGCTTCCTAACACAAAAGGATGGGATTGGTTCCACACTTTCACACCTCCCATCCTGTTAATGGACAGCCATCATCTGTCTTGACACATTCCACGGTTTCTGGATTAAGGTGTTTTAAAGTGTGAATATACATGCTGGGGTATCTTCCTGATGTTTATCAGAACTGAAAAAGTGGCTTGGATAAGCAGGAAAAAATGTTCAACATTACAGAGCAAGTCCAGATAATGTGACTATTACAACCTTTACTATGACCTGAATAAATGAGAAACTTCACAGATGTAATTAACTATAAATCACTCTTACTTAACATATTGCAATTATCTTAAAGCAAGATGCTACTAATTATTTGCGTTTGCTCATATAAACAGTTTTGTATATATAGTGACTATATAAGAGAATGTATATGACAAAGAAAACTGAAGGTTCTACAAATTATCAACAGCCAGAAGAGGAATGCTTAGAGTGGGGCTTTTGGGATTGGGGACCGCTAGCACCAGGGTCTGGAAAGTGGAGAACATCTTAGTGTGCTGATAAAGCTGTAATCACTTACCTAAAGCATATGCCCAGCCCAAGTATTGCTTTTAGTTTAGATAGCGTGGGAAAGGATTACAAACTTTGTCAGGTTTTTACTGTCACGTCATTAGAGCGATATCTCCTCAATTACTATTTTGCTGATAATAGTTTGACCAGAAAGTAGCTAATAAAAAATCTACACTAAAGATGCAGACTACAAAAAAATGCCAAGGTTCAAGCCTTACCCCTACTCTATCAATTATAATTGTCATATAATTATTTTATATTTTATTTAATATTTTTCTATCTGTCTAGATTGCTGTTGGAGATTTTCCAATGCTTCCTGTCTGTTAAAACTGTTTTCACTGTGGCAGGAGGTGAGGGACAATTTCATGGGTCCCCTGATAGCTGTATAAACTCAACAGATGTTCCAATCCATCCCTACTCTATCCAAAACTCAGAAAAAGTTTTGTCTTGAAAAATCTTTTTAATACAGGACTGCGTATATTCTGTAAATATGAATCTAGAACAGAACCTAAACTGTCAAAAAGATAGCTCAGTCCTACAGATTACAGAGGGAGAATGTGGCTCTTCCTGTGTAATCATCAGAACTCTCCCCATGTAATCTGCAGGACTGAGTGGTTTGATAGTTCAGTCTTGCATAGTGAAGGGCATGGCTTGGCGATGCAGAGGTAAGAGAGGCTTCGGTCTAAGCTGCACCCCTAGCAGCACTATATCCAAGGCCGTGCCCCTTATGCCTCTGTCCCAGGTGAGCCAGGAGTACCAGGTTTCCCTTTGCCTCTGCCAGGTGAACAAGAAGACAACTCATAGGGTAACTATATGTTCTTTACCCTCCCCTGCTCTAAAGTGGACCTGTTGCATTGTCCTTAATGATCAAAGTTCCCTTTTTAGATGACCATGATAAGACCCTCATGTGAGTTACTTTCCCTAAACACATATCTCCATTATTTCATGCATGTTGGATATTTCCTATTACTACTTAGACAATCAAACACTCTTACCACCAACAGCAACCTTCATAGCCTCATTATCAGTTACTACAATCAGTTTCAAGATATTGCCAAGTGAACTCACCATGTGCTATGATCTCAAAGCTTACACCTTAAATCTTTGCATACATGTACCCGTATATTCAATTTACAAAGAAAAAATATATGAGCATTTCAAAGGTGTATGACAAAGCAGTGACTGTTGGAAGGGAAATCATTCCAGACAGGTAACATTCTGTGCAGTAATCCTAATGAAACAGGCAACACTGCAATTATTAGAAAATTCTGAGATAGATCGATTTGGGAACTAAGTGGCAAACATATAAGAGACATATGAAGAAAAGGTGTTGTTATAGGTGGCCTATAGACCATAGAGGAATACAATCAATGGAGAGGTGAAAGGAAGCAACACTGGCTTATTGATGGGAAGAACAATAGTGACTGGAACAAAATGTTCTTACCTTCCTGACCGATTGTTTCAGCTGTGTTGTTTTAGTAGCTGGGGTTCCATAAAATCATTAAATGATAATAACTATACTGGCAACTATACTAGTTCTGGCCAGCTCAGTAGAGCTGGTAATATTCCTAGATGCACACAATTTAACTGGATATTACTATTGTTTCCACTCGAACAAAATGAACCATGCTTTACATTATTTACATCAGGGGTCTCCAAACTTTACAAACAAAGGGCCACTTTATAGCCCTTCAGACTTTAGGAGGGCCGGATTGGGGGCCAGCAAGGGAAGAAAAAGTCACTGGCCCGGCATCAGTGAGAACATACATGGCCTCAGGGCTGGTGGTCAATAGGAGGAGTATTTCCCCTATTAGTAGGAGGAATAGTATCCCATCATTGGTATCAGTGGATAATATAGTGCCCCATTGTTGGAGTCAATGGAAGGAATAGTGCCTCAGGTCAGTGGGAGGAATTGTGCCCCAAGGGCCGGAAAAGGCTAGCAAAGGGCCACATCTGGCCCTTGGGCCGCAGTTTGGAGACCTCTGATTTACATGATTACATGATTTACTTATTTTTTTGCTTTTTTGCTTTTTCTCAGCTGTGGGTGAAGGATTATGCACATAGGTGTTTCCTATTTATTTTATTTTTTTATGTCGGTCGAACTAGATGGGCTTGTATTTTTTCAACCTAACTATGTAACTACGATTGTCCCTTGATATAGCAACAAGACTGAAATGGCTTACTCTAGTCTTGTCCAATTCCTACAGTTGTTTTTAGAATAATAATTTCTTCCCAGAAAATTAAGTTTGCAGAATTATATATATGTGGCTAATTAGAATACTTGAAGTAATGTTAAAGCGTTAAATTTTTTTCATTAAAATAATAAATATGGTATACTTACCAGCTCTGTATAATGATTTTGCACAGAGTAGGCTTGATCCTCCTCTTCTTGGGGTCCCCTTTTGGGGCTCCTCGCTACCCGCCCCTGTCGAGTCCCCACTATAGGAAATCGCTTGCTATGGGGGCACCCGTTCAGGTTTGCTCTTGAGCCAGCTCTGTGTGTCCATTGACACACAGAGCACGGTTTGGCCACGGTAAAGCCCCTGCATTTGTTCTTAGACACTTCAGTTCTGCAAGTGCTCGGAGATGGAGAAAAGGGCAGTTTGTCAAAGCATCTGTCTCTGTGCTCACTGTGTTGTCGGATGACCGAGGAGGGAGGAGGAGCGCCCTGTCCAAGCTAGCCATAGACAGCACATAGGAAATAGGACAAAGTACAACATATCCTTTGTCTCCTGGGGAACAGAACACATTCATAAAATTTGAAATGAGACTATTTCTTTAAACCCGAAGTAGAAAAATTACAGTTGGAAGAAAATGAGAAGCTATCACCTTTACTTTCCTGTCTCCATTTCCATGCAAAGCTCCCCTTGTAGTTGCCATACAAAAATAAATTAAATTGTTGGTGAATTATTTGTTAAACTGCCCCTTTAAGATTGCATTTCACCTATCAGCCTGAGCCAGCAATTTATTTAGTTATACGCATAATGCAAAGCAGTAATATCACATTCCGGCACACAGAGACTG
Organism: Rana kukunoris; assembly: GCA_029574335.1. NCBI lineage: Eukaryota > Metazoa > Chordata > Amphibia > Anura > Ranidae > Rana > Rana kukunoris. The sequence continues at coordinate 64,544,897 of CM056050.1, read as the reverse complement.
TTCCAACGACACCGTGGACCAGAGTTGTAAGTGTTCTGTGTTTTTAATAAAATGGTTGCTTTAATCCAGTAAAAATATATTATTCAAATATTTTTTTCCATGGTGTCATTACACGTTTTATCTAGATGATATCAAAGAATGCCAAGTGAAATTAATCAGGCTCACTCCGTCTGCAGGGTTACCTAACAAACGCTAATTTGAATAAATGTAAACAGATTGTCGTACAGTAAAAATAGGATACTAGGTGAGACATCACAGAGATCAGGCTGAGATGAAAAGACAATGAGGCAGGGATAGGAATCCATTGATATGGAACATATAGCTGACATATTCAGAGCAACCCAGTGAAATCTACCCTTAGCACAACTGTTGAGGAAGGCAACATTATTAGCCTTAAAGGGGTTGTAAAGGTAAAAAAAATCCCTAAAATAGCTTCTTTTACCTTAGTGCAGTCCTCCTTCACTTACCTCATTCTTCGATTTTGCTTTTAAATGTCCTTATTTCTTCTGAGAAATCCTCACTTCCTGTTCATCTGTCTGTAACTACACGCAGTAATGCAAGGCTTTCTCCCTGGTGTGGAGAAAGCCTCTTAAAGGGGGCGAGCAGGAGAGTCAGGACACTCTCTACTTTGCAGATAGAGAAAAGAGCTGCGTTTTATTGGGCATCCTGACACTCCTGCTCGCCCCCTCCCCCCTCAAGAGGCTTTCTCCACACCAGAGAGAAAGCCTTGCATTACTGTGTGGAGTTACAGACAGAAAAACAGGAAGTGAGGATTTCTCAGAAGAAATAAGGACATTTAAAAGCAAAATTGAAGGATGAGGTAAGTGAAGGAGGACTGCACTAAGGTAAAGGAAGCTATTTAGTGGAAAAAAATGTTTCCTTTACAACCCCTTTAAATCATAGAACCGTGCTTGTGCAGTAACCCATAGCAACCTATCAGATATCATCTCCTTACTGATGTATCGACAGCAAACTGCAATTGAATTGGTTGTCATAGGTTATTCCCACATTGTGCAATATCATAGCTCAATGCATTGGGGTTTATTTACTAAACCTGGAGAGTGCAAAATCTGTGCAGCAGTACATGGTAGCCAGCTTCTAACTTTGTCTTGTTCAGTTAAGCTTTGACTAAAAAACCCGGAAGCTGATTGGTTTCTATGCAGAGTTGCACCAGAACTTGCGCTCTCCAGTTTTTAGTAAATCAACCCCATTTAGGGTTGCCACATCATCCCTTTAATCCAAGACACATATTAATTACACAGGTTCTGTGGCTGATTAAGGTGCTAATTAAACTCACTTGGTGCCCTATGGGCTCTTTCATACGGATGTTCCGTGTGTCCGTTTTTTTATCCATGCGTTTTCGGATGAAAAACGGACATACATGTATCCCTATGGGATTGCAGATGTCAGCGGAGACATGTCCGCTGACATCCCATCCGCTCCGATCTGCCAAAGTATGCCGGAGGAAAAGCCTACTTTTCCTTTCGTCTGGCAGATCAGATTGGATGAATGCGGAGAGACGGTCCGTTTTCATCCGATTCCCCATAGGGGAGAGCAGAGAAAAGACAGGGTGGTCCCTGCACATTGTGCGGAGACCGCCCTGTCATCCGGCAGCTCAGCGGAGATCAACGGAGCGATCTCCGCTGAGCAAACGGAGGTGCATGGGACGGATCATTACTGATCCACCCCGTGTGAAAGAGACCTATCTGCATTAAATCAGCCTCTGAACCGTGTAATTCATATGTGTCCTGGATTAAAGGGATGAGGTGGCAACCTTAACCCCACTGCGTTATTGGACAAGCCTGTATGGGAGCTTCGCAAGCACCATGTCACATCTGAGCATTGCTCTTAATGAGATAGCATTTGTCAGTAAATGAAGAAACACGCAACAAAATATGGTGATCACATTTTTTTGAAAGCATGCATGGTCAGCAATTTGGCTGCACTCACACCTATGCAGTTTTAGTGCTTTTTTTCATTTTGCAGCTTTGCAGTGTATTTAACATGGTTTCCTATGGAACACACTCTGTAGTGCAAATAAAAAATGCAAAAAGCACTAAAAATGCATAGGTGTGAATCCAGCCTTATACACACGATCACTTTTTGTGATGTAAAAAACGTTGTTTTATCTCACGAAACAAAACAACGTTTTTCAAACTTCATTTTAAAAAACGACGTTGCATACACACCATCGTTTTCTGAAAATGCTCTAGCAAAGCGTGGTGACGTACACCACGTTCGACGGCACTCTGTTCCATTGAAGCTCCCGTCTCATAACTTGCTTCTGAGCATGCGCGGGTTTAAAAACGTTGTTTTAAACGTCGTTTTTGCCCACACATGATCATTTTTTTTCTGACACAAAAAACGACATTCTGAAAAACGACATAAAAAATAGAAGCATGTTCGAATTTTGTTTTGGTCGTTTTTCAGAAGACATAAAACGACGTTTTGCCCGCACACGATCATTTTAAATGACGTTTTTTAAAACGTAGTTTTTTTTTCATCACATAAAACGACCGTGTGTAAGACTGTACGTGGCATTACGCTGTTGCAGAATATATGTGTGATTGGGGACTGATATAAGAAATGCCAGTGATTGCAATGTTTTTTTAGCATGAAAATTAATCATATCTGTATAATTGTAATTATAAAGATAACCTGTACAGAGAATATATATCAGCTGCCATGGCTGACCTCTTCTTCTAAAAAATGCTAGATGGAGCTGTGGTGGCTCAACGTGATTGGCACTGTGCTGATAAGCTGTTCACCTCTGCAGCTAAGGGTTTGGATCCCGGTCTTGGCTACATGTGAATTGAGTTTGGTGGTCTCAGCCCGGCTCCTGGTGGGTGTGCTATGCAAGGTATGCCTGTGTTTAGTACGCCCACCCCCCCCCCCACAAAAACCACCACACTTGCACGCACACGAAATTGGTTTAACACGCATGCACTTTGGCCATGTGGTCTCCTAAAAAAAGAGAGGCGAAGGACCTACAGGGCTGGCTGGGTGGGCTAGACCCCCTCACTCCCTCATAGGGGGAGTCCCTCTGCCCTGCTGGGGTCCAGTTGAGCTCCCAAGTGGAGCAGGTAGGGTGGGGTGAGTGGGAGGCCCCCCCTCACATCCGCCATTGCCACCGGGGGCATGGAGAAGGATGGCAGATTGCCTCCGGGGGGAGGGTCTGCCTACTCCTGCAGTCTGGCTCCTCTCTCTCAAGTTCACGCACAAAATACACTTTAAAAAGAATAAAAAAAAAATCCTAGATGTCTGGCTGCTGCTTGCTTGAATGGAGTGTGTATACATCAATCTATTAACACATTTTTCTCACAGTGTGTGCATGCTTGCTTATCTATTGTATGATAGATAGATAGATAGATAGATAGATAGATAGATAGATAGATAGATAGATAGATAGATAGATAGATAGATAGATAGATAGATAGATAGATAGATAGATAGATAGATAAAATAATAGATAAATGCACATAACACTTACCGCATTAATAGCCAGATTTCCACGGACTTCTGCTGGCGCTATTGCATGTATGATGCCAGCTCCTGCAATTGCCCCTACCAGCTGTGCAATTATATAGAAAAGGGCTCGTAAAATAGAAATATGGGAACCCAATAAGAAAGCTACAGTGACTGCTGGGTTTATATGGGCCCCACTGACATGTCCAAACGTTTGTACTAAGGTACCAATGGCAAGGCCAAAGGCCAAGGAGATCTGCAGAACATTTGGCCCAGTCTTGTTGGTATTAAGTTCTGCCCATTTAAGTGCAGAACCTATCCCCAAAAAGACAAATATTAAAGTGGCCAGAAATTCTGCAAATACCGCCCGAGCAAACGCTAAGGAGCAGAATTCATTCCTCATTGTGCTGTAAGCAGAAAAATAAGCAAGACTGGAATGTTTTGTTCTCGGGATCTGTCTGCTGTTTACTTGTGTGGCATTACATTGGCATATATATATCTAGAGGAAGAACAGGGAACCATTCCAGAAAAGGTTGTACTTTGGAAACAAGACATGTCCTTAAAACTTTCCAGCTCAGAGGAATTCAGACCTTACCTATTAGATAGATAGATATGGAGAGATAGATAGGGTACCAATACAGATAGACAGAATGATAGATATGGAGAGAGAGAAAGATAGATAGATAGATAGATAGATAGATAGATAGATAGATAGATAGATAGATAGATAGATAGATCGATAGATAGATAGATAGATAGATAGACAGACAGACAGACATACAGACAGACAGACAGACAGACAGACAGACAGACAGACAGACAGACAGACAGATAGATAGATAGATAGATAGATAGATAGATAGATAGATAGATAGATAGATAGATAGATAGATAGATAGATAGATAGATAGATAGATATGGAAGCCTTCTACTTATATACACATAGCACTTACAGCATTAATGGCCAGATTTCCACGGACATTCGCTGGCGCTACTGCAGCAATCTGTGCAGTAGTACATGGTAGCCAATCAGCTTCTAACTTTGTCTTGTTCAGTTAAGCTTTGACAATAAAACCCGGAAGCTGATTGGTTTCTATGCAGAGTTGCACCAGAACTTGCGCTCTCCAGTTTTTAGTAAATCAACCCCATTTAGGGTTGCCACGTCATCCCTTTATTCCAAGACACATATTAATTACACAGGTTCTGTGGCTGATTAAGGTGCTAATTAAACTCATTTGGTGACCTATGGGCTCTTTCACACAGACGTTCCGTGTGTCCGTTTTTCATCCATCTGTTGTCAGATGAAAAACGGACATACACATATCCCTATGGGATTGCGGAGACATGTCCGTTGACATCCGATCCGCTCCGATCCGCCAAAGTATGCTGGAGGAAAAGCCTACTTTTCGTTTCGTCTGGCGGATCGGATCGGATGAACACGGAGAGACGGTCCGTGTTCATCCGATTCCCCATAGAGGAGAGCGGAGAAAACACAGGGTGGTCCCTGCACAGTGTGCGGAGACCGCCCTGTCATCCGGCAGCTCACCGGAGATCAACGGAGCGATCTCCGCTGAGCAAACGGAGGTGCATGGGACGGATCATTACTGATCTGCCCCGTGTGAAAGAGCCCTATCTGCATTAAATCAGCCTCTGAACCGTGTAATTCATATGTGTCCTGGATTAAAGGGATGATGTGGCAACCTTAACCCCACTGCGTTATTGGACAAGCCTGTATGGGAGCTTCGCAAGCACCATGTCACATCTGAGCATTGCTCTTAATGAGATAGCATTTGTCAGTAAATGAAGAAACACGCAACAAAATATGGTGATCAAATTTTTTTGAAAGCATGCATGGTCAGCAATTTGGCTGCACTCACACCTATGCAGTTTTAGTGCTTTTTTTCATTTTGCAGCTTTGCAGTGTATTTAACATGGTTTCCTATGGAACACGCTCTGTAGTGCAAATAAAAAATGCAAAAAGCACTAAAAATGCATAGGTGTGAATCCAGCCTTATACACACGATCACTTTTTGTGATGTAAAAAACGTCGTTTTATCTCACGAAACAAAACAACGTTTTTCAAACTTCATTTTAAAAAACGACGTTGCCTACACACCATCGTTTTCTGAAAATGCTCTAGCAAAGCGTGGTGACGTACACCACGTTCGACGGCACTCTGTTCCATTGAAGCTCCCGTCTCATAACTTGCTTCTGAGCATGCGCGGGTTTAAAAACGTTGTTTTAAACGTCGTTTTTGCCCACACCTGATCATTTTTTTTCTGACACAAAAAACGACATTCTGAAAAAGGCATAAAAAATTGAAGCATGTTCGAATTTTGTTTTGGTCGTTTTTCAGAAGACATAAAACGGCGTTTTGCCCACACACAATCATTTTAAATGACGTTTTTTAAAATGTCGTTTTATTTCATCACAAAAAACGACCGTGTGTACGACTGTACGCGGCATTACGCTGTTGCAGAATATATGTGTGATTGGGGACTGATATAAGAAATGCCAGTGATTGCAATGTTTTTTTAGCATGAAAATTAATCATATCTGTATAATTGTAATTATAAAGGTAACCTGTACACAGAAAATATATCAGCTGCCATGGCTGACCTCTTCTTCTAAAAAATGCTAGATGTCTGGCTGCTGCTTGCTTGAATGGAGTGTGTATACATACATCAGTCTATAAACACATTTTTCTCACAGTGTGTGCATGCTTGCTTATCTATTGTATGTGAGATAGATAGATAGATAGATAGACAGACAGACAGACAGACAGACAGACAGACAGACAGACAGACAGATAGACAGACATATAGATAGATAGATAGATAGATAGATAGATAGATAGATAGATAGATAGATAGATAGATAGATAGATAGATAGATAGATAGATAGATAGATAGATAGATAGATAGATAGATAGATAGACAGATAGATACAGAGAGAGAAAGAGAGAGATGAAGAGAGAGATAGGTTACCAATACAGACATAGAGATAGATATGGAGAAAGGGAGAGATAGATAGATAGATAGATAGATAGATAGATAGATAGATAGATAGATAGATAGATAGATAGATAGATAGAGACAAAAATAGACCGAGAGATAAAGAGAGAGAAAGAGAGTGAGATAGGTTACCAATACAGACAGAGAGATAGATATGGATAAACAGAGGGATAAACAGAGGGATAGATAGATAGATAGATAGATAGATAGATAGATAGATAGATAGATAGATAGATAGATAGATAGATAGATAGATAGATAGATAAAATAATAGATAAATGCACATAACACTTACCGCATGAATAGCCAGATTTCCACGGACTTCTGCTGGCGCTATTGCATGTATGATGCCAGCTCCTGCAATTGCCCCTACCAGCTGTGCAATTATATAGAAAAGGGCTCGTAAAATAGAAATATGGGAGCCCAATAAGAAAGCTACAGTGACTGCTGGGTTTATATGGGCTCCACTGACATGTCCAAACGTTTGTACTAAGGTACCAATGGCAAGGCCAGAGGCCAAGGAGATCTGCAGAACATTTGGCCCAGTCTCGTTGGCATTAAGTTCTGCCCATTTAAGTGCACAACCTATCCCCAAAAAGACAAATATTAAAGTGGCCAGAAATTCTGCAAGCACCGCCCGAGCAAACGCTAAGGAGCAAAATTCGTTCCTCATTGTGCTGTAAGCAGAAAAATAAGCAAGACAGGAATGTTTTGTTCTCGGGATCTGTCTGCTGTTTACTTTTGTGGCATTACAGTGGCATATATATATCTAGAGGAAGAACAGGAAACCATTCCAGAAAAGGTTGTACTTTGGAAACAAGACATGTCCTTAAAACTTTCCAGCTCAGAGGAATTCAGACCTTACCTATTAGATAGATAGATATGGAGAGATAGATAGGGTACCAATACAGATAGACAGAATAATAGATATGGAGAGAGATAGATAGATAGATAGATAGATAGATAGATAGATAGATAGATAGATAGATAGATAGATAGATAGATAGATAGATAGATAGATAGATATGGAAGCCTTCTACTTATATACACATAGCACTTACCGCATTAATGGCCAGATTTCCACGGACATTCGCTGGCGCTATTGCATGTATGATGCCAGCTCCTGCAATTGCCCCTACCAGCTGTGCAATTATATAAAAAAGGGCTCGTAAAATAGAAATATGGGAGCCCATTAAGAAAGCTACAGTGACTGCTGGGTTTATATGGGCTCCACTGACATGTCCAAATGTTTGAACTAAGGTACCAATGGCAAGGCCAAAGGCCAATGAGATCTGCAGAACAGTTGGCAGAGCGGAAGGCCAATTCAGGGCAGAACCTACCCCCAAAAAGACAAATATTAAAGTGGCCAGAAATTCTGCAAACACCGCCCGAGCAAACGCTAAGGAGCAGAATTCGTTCCTCATTGTGCTGTAAGCAGAAAAATAAGCAAGACTGGAATGTTTTGTTTTCAAGATCTATCTGCTGTTTACCTGTGTGGCATTACAGTGGCATATATATATCTATAGGAAGAACAGGGAACCATCCCATAAAGGGTTGTACCCAGAAATCAAGACAGGTCTTTAAAAGTTTCCAGCTCAGAAGAATTCAGACCTTCCCTAATGGTAAAATAGAAAGTTCTCATGTTCACAAATGACATCTGATGCATTATGCCAGTGTATGACATACCGGTGACACCCCATGCGGCACACATTGCTGAATGGCATCCAGATTGCTTAATTAATTGCATGTTCCTCAATAAATATCAGTTTCTTCATATACAATAACTATTTTCAGTGTGACTGTACAGTTACATTTGTTCTGTAATGTATCTTGAAAAAAAAAAGGATTTTATTTTTCTTTTACTCATGTTTATATGCTAAATGGAAGTACAGTATAGTATAGATGAAAGTAGAATGTGAGTAGAGTGTATGTATGTGAGTGTGTTTCAAAATTTGTAGGATAATTTCTTCTGGATTCATTTTGCACTGTCCTAATATGTTCACACTGTGCCATAATAAATAACTCTTCAAACACATGCAAGAATATAATTTAATCCAGTTAAAAAATATTAAGCCTCATTCACACGGGATGTACTTAAACGTATGATGATGCAAGGGTAGTGTTTACCCATGTAGGTGGGTTGCAGCGTGGCAATAATTCACACAATCAGGTGCAATAGAGCCTGTAGGAATAAGTAGAATCTGTGAGAGCAGCTTCCCTGCACAGCTCTGCTTGAGGAGACCATATCTGTATTATCCATTACTGTCCCTATACTGTAACTTCTTACTGTGCCCTTCTTCTCCCTTCTGTACTGCACCCTCCTAGCCACCTGCTCTTCTGCCCCCCATACTGTACCTTCCTGCCCCCCACCTTGTTGTGTGTGTCCCTGTACTGTACCCTCCTAACTGCTGTACTGTGCCCTCCTGCCTCCTCCTGTACCGTATCCTCCTGCCCCCCCCCCTGTGCTGTGTCACCCTGCCCCCCTGTACTGTACCCTCCTGTTCCCCCGTAAGTTATGTTGTGTTTGTGTCTGCTGATAATTATTTTTGTATATTTTTTGCGAAAAGATTAATTTTGATATTTAGGGGGGGGGGGGTTGCTGTCAGGGCCCCATGATTTCTAACAGCAGCCCTGATCAGGAAGTTAAGTTAACGTGATACTATAGGCTCGTGTTTTTTTTTTTTTTAAATAACAAACATGTCATACTTACCTCTCATACTTACCTCCACTGTGCAGTTCGTTCTGCACCGAGTGGCACCGATCCTCGACTTCTGGGCTCCTCCCCGCAATAGAAAACTCCTTGCAGATGCATTCCTGTGTCATACACTTGGCGTCCATAGATGCCGAGTGTATGACTCGGCCCCACCCCCTCGTGGCCGCCTCATTGGATTGGATTGACAGCAGCGGGAGCCAATGGCTGAGCTGCTATCAATCTATCCAATCAACACCAGCACTCCATGGAGAAGAGGACACCGGGGACGCGCCGAGTAGGTAAACTGGCTCAGGTAAGTAATACGGGGGGCTGGTAATTGGCTGCTGTTTTTTCACCTAAATGCAAAGAATGCTTTAGGGTGAAAAAATACAAACCTTTACAACCCCTTTAAACGCAAATGATATATTGAGTCACACAGAAATAGCTTTTCCTACATACTAATCATTCATTATATATTTTTCATTGCAGAAAGAAACATCACACCATGACAGAGTTTGTGCAGCAAAATCCCCCGTGCACTCCCCAACAATCAGTATTTATAACAGATTCTATCATGAAAATGCTAGTCACTCACATGCAGCCACTGTCCATGATTGAAGACAGAGGATTTAAAAGCATGATCAGTGTACTGAACCCTGGATATACTCTTCTATCAAGAATCCAATTTTTGAAACTAGTGGAGAGAAAGTACTAGGAGGCATTTCAGAATGTGAAGTATGCCATCAGCGCTAATGAATGCAGAATTGCCTTTACTGAGGACATATAGACAAGTATAGCGACCAGGGGCGGACTGACAACTCATGGGGCCCCCGGGCAATAGAAGATTATGGGGCCCCTGGGCTTACAGATTGCCACCACGCCAGGAGACAGTGCAGAGGCGGGGCATTTAAAATCTTTATACTTTGGGAGTCCGAGGTATAGGGCATTTGCATAGTCCAGTCTGGAGTTAACAATTGTTCCCACCAAGACTGCTATGTCTTCTTTAGGAATGAATGGAATAAGTCTGCGTAGTAGGCAGGGGAGGGCTGGCAGGGGGGGCAGGGTGGAAATCTCCCCCCGGGCTGGTGACACTATGCACAGCCACCGGCCGCCACTACCAAATGCTGTTTTTGCAGAGCAGGAATATGCCTGCTGGAGCTCTGTTAACACAGGTCACAGCTGCTGCTCACCTACCACTGTGCTGGCGTACCTGTGTCAGCTCCGAAGTAGATGGCTGCAGAGCTGAGCTATGTCTCGTATCACACATAGCTCAGCCTCAGCGCACACCAGCTCTGACATCCCCTTCTCTCTCTGCACAGACACGAGGACTCTGATGTAAGGGTAGGCTCTGTGTGGACTCTGATGTAAGGGGGGCCTCTGTGCGGACTCTGATGTAAGGGGGGCCTCTGTGCGGACTCTGATGTAAGGTGGGCTCTGTGCGGACTCTGATGTAAGGGGGGCCTCTGTGCAGACTCTGATGTAAGGGGGACCTCTGTGCGGACTCTGATGTAAGGGGGGCTCTGTGCGGACTCTGATGTAAGGGGGCTCTGTGCGGACTCTGATGTAAGGGGGGCCTTTGTGCGGACTCTGATGTAAGGGGGGCTCTGTGCAGACTCTGATGTAAGGGGGGCCTCTGTGCGGACTCTAATGTAAGGGGGCCTCTGTGCGGACTCTGATGTAAGGGGGCCTCTGTGCGGACTCTGATGTAAGGGGGGCCTCTGTGCGGACTCTGATGTAAGGGGGGCTCTGTGCGTACTCTGATGTAAGGGGGGCCTCTGTGCAGACTTTGATGTAAGGGGGGCCTCTGTGCGGACTCTGATGTAAGGGGGGCCTCTGTGCGGACTCTGATGTAAGGGGGGCTCTGTGCGGACTCTGATGTAAGGGGGGCCTCTGTGCGGACTCTGATGTAAGGGGGGCCTCTGTGTGGACTCTGATGTAAGGGGGCCTCTGTGCGGACTCTGATGTAAGGGGGCCTCTGTGCGGACTCTGATGTAAGGGGGGCTCTGTGCGGACTCTGATGTAAGGGGGGCTCTGTGCGGACTCTGATGTAAGGGGGCCTCTGTGCGGACTCTGATGTAAGGGGGCCTCTGTGCGGACTCTGATGTAAGGGGGGCCTCTGTGTGGACTCTGATGTAAGGGGGCCTCTGTGCGGACTCTTGTGATCATGAAAATTCTTAGACTGTTTTCCTTGATCCATCACTTTTCCACGCTCTATGGGCCACTTGACTGGACTTGCCCCCCAGGCCTAAGGCTGCCAGCCCTCCCCTGGTAGTAGGCGCAGCAGATGGTGCGATCCGCTGACTACTGACCCTATTTGTGCATCCATTGTCATGTAGGTGTCGAAGATGACTCAGAGACTTTTGACTTTGGTGCTAGGGGTGATAGTTTTACCCAGAATGGGCGTAGGTGTCCACGCTGTTGCAAGTTGATTCTTTAGATTGGCGTGAAACAGGAGAAGCAGATGGAAGGGGATCCTTTTTGAACAGGTTCGAAACACTGTAATTCTTTCCTCAGCATTGGACCCAAGATTTAGAACAGTGGTTCTCAACCTGGGGTCGGGACCTCCTTTGGGGTCGAATGACAATTTGCCAGGGGTCACCGAATCCTGGGCTTTTCCTGATGCCCGCACTGCTTTCCCAGCCTTTTCGCAGCCGATAGAGAGATATAGAAGAGAAAGGAAGGACAAAAAAGAGAAAGAGGTACATCCTAATATGTACCATAAGTGGTTTTAATACTGTATGAGTGGAAAGGACTCGGGGAGCGATAAATGTCCGTGGGTTGGGGCACAAATTACTTGCCTTGCCTTGGGTGCTGACAACTCACGCTCAGGGATGTCTTAATGAGAGGGCACACCTGGGCACTGCCCAGGGGCCCCAGCTGCATGGGGGGCCCCTGCACTTTCCCCAAAGCAGCTGGTCCTTGAGCTGTTTACCTGCAATGTCATCAGTGTAGGGGCCCCAGAGCATAACTTTGCCCAGGGGCCCATGATGCTATTAAGACGGCCCTGCTCACGCTACGAAAATTTTACTGTTAGGGGTCCCCACAACTTGGGAAATTGTATCAAGGGGTCACGGCACTAGCAAGGTTGGGAACCACTGATTTAGAAGATTACAATTTTAACACCAGAGCAAATTAAAAATTTACAGACAAAAGTACAGACAGAGGCACTTTCTTTAGTAAGGGAGATGGTGCAGCAGCAAATGACCACTAGAGTTTCTGAGCACTTCAACATCTGCAGCATCGGCAGCAGTGAAGAGGAAGAGGGACAACTTGAAGGGGATATTTATACTCAAGTAAGAAATTAGGTCCAGGCTTATTTTGTAGAGAAGCCACTTGCCAAGGAGGGAAACCATTTGAATTGGTGGAAGGGTAACCAAGATAAATATTCTACCATGGCAAAACTAGCGAAATCCTTCTTGGGCAACCCAGGCACCTCTACTCCATCAGAGCGCCTCTTTTCTGTTGCTGGTAACATTGTTTCTAAAAAGAGAGCCACCCTAATGCCCCATACACACATTCTGAAATTCCGACAGTCAAAAGTCTGATGTGAGCCTTTGAACGGAAATTGCGACCGTGTGTATGCTCCTTCGGACTTTTGCTGTCTGAATTTCCATTTCAGGTCCCTCACACTGTGATTACTCTGTATGGCAGCTGCATATCTCACTCTCCCCCTCCTGCCTCACACTGACAGAAGCCGTCCCCTCCACCGCCTCGGCTGTGATGTTACAGACAGGAGGAGGAAAGGGAGGAGAATAGACACAGCACCAATGGGACGGGACGTGCTGATCTGAGGTTTTTACTAAGTCTAAATGCTTGGTACTTGCAGGGGAAGGAGACACGGGGAAGGGGAGTCAGAGAAGGGAGCAAGTTGTCAAAGAAGGATCATGTAGTGATTTGGGGTGATAAGAGAATGCTGCGTGTGCCAGGGGGCTCTTTGGGAGCAGAGAGAACTTCTGCTGGGGAGGTCATATTTTTTATTCAAACCCCCTTCTAGAACAAGTTCTCTCTGCTCCCAAAGTGGCCCCTCTCTTAGCTCCCAAAATCACTGCATGTTTCTTCTTTGACAACTTGCTCCCCCCCCCTTCAAAGAGAGGCTGGCTGCTATTGAGGGGACAATCATGGGGTCTGGGATCACGGGCACCTCGTTAGAGATTTGGGGGAATCACTCCATGGATTTAAGGCCATTTCACACCACGAATCGCAAAGGAACGCACTGTGTGATCTTCTGAGATTCACATGCCTTCCAGGTGCTGTGCGATTTCAGCCCTTTAATTTGAATGGGCTGAAATTGTGTTGGTCTGCACCAGAGCTGTGCATCCAATACTTTACAAAAACGCACAGCAACTGGATTGCATGGTACTGCTGACCATACAATCTAGAGTCCAGAAACACAGGATTTAATTTGTATCTCAGGAAGGTCCCACTAAAACCAAGACAGTTGAGAAGTATGGATTTGTATTAGAATATTAGAAGGGGAGAGGATTTGTGTGTGTGTGTGGGGGGGGGGGGGAGCTTGTACTGGGGAGGGGTATTTAGGTATTAGGATTTGTGACAGAACTGGGGAGAATACTTATGCTGGCATTGGGAAATGGGGAAAAGAGAATTTGTGCCTGGGGGGGCACCCAGGATGGGGGGCAGGGGTTGTGCTGGAAGGGAGAACCTGGGGGAGAGGCTAGTCATAAGTTATCAGCTGGTACTGATAACCGCCGCCTGACTTGCTCCACGCCACTCCCCACCACTGCTAGCCCAATGCTGCCAGTCTGACCTTCCATCCTCCATCAGTGGAGGGGGTCAGCAAAGGATATGCTGGTTCTCCTGTCATGGGTGATCTGATCAGGGTCTGCTTACTGAGCCTGTCAGTAACATCCTGTTTAAAAGTCTTTCAGATGCTGGGATTTCAGGTCTTACATGCCAGTATAATCTATAACATGTTATGGCAGTGCCTAAATACAGGTGAAACACAGTAACGGAACTACCAGGGTCTCAATGGTGCACTTGTGACTGGACTGCCATGGGGGGGGGGGGGCAAGATGGCAGGAATAGGGCTGCTGTTGGACCGTAATAAAGAGGTCAGGGGGGCCTTCCATGGTTTCTTGCATCGGGGCCCTGAAGGTTGTAGTTACGCCTCTGAGCTCCCCAATATCCTTTTTGTGAACTGGTGCCCAAAACTGAACTGCATATTCCAGATGAGGTCTTAGGCTGCTTTCATACTGAGGCGCTTTGCAGGCTCTATTTATTGACAGTAGAAAAAAGCCCATTGAAATCACTACAAGTCCCAGCATAGGAGGCTGCAATATCTCAGCCCCCACAGTGCACTACAAGTCCAAGCAAAAATGGGGCTGCCACAATTCAGCCCCCACAGTGCACTACAAGTCCCAGCAAAAACGGGGCTGCCATATCTCAGCCCCCACAGTGCACTACAAGTCCCAGCAAAAACAGGGAACTACAAGTCCCAGCAAAAACGGGCACTACAAGTCCCAGCAAAAAACGGTCTGCCACCGGTCCTCCAAACACAGCACAATTGATTTGATTGATTGATTTTTGAGCTTGGTTAGGCGCCAAATACCCACTGGGGGGTGAGAGTCTAAGCGCCGCTGGTGAGATGTTACCTTGAATCAATCCACAGTAAGAAAAAATAAATAAAAAAGAAAAAGAAAAGAAGATGACAGAGACAAAAAGAATATCCGGCCCTTATGTAAACAAAAGAAAAAGGCCATGGAGCTTCAGAAAATATGATAAAAGAAAAAGAAACAAGGAAATCTATAGAAAGAGTACATGACATCATTGGTGTCTGAGTAGTCAGGGCCATTCCAGGGGCATAATCACTAAAATGGCAAGACTGAACCCTTCAATGAAGGAGCAGCGTGTATGGGGAAAAATAAAACCCAATCTATCCGTAAGCCTGGACAAACAG
This sequence comes from Rana kukunoris, assembly GCA_029574335.1. NCBI lineage: Eukaryota > Metazoa > Chordata > Amphibia > Anura > Ranidae > Rana > Rana kukunoris. Next base: position 64,529,811 of record CM056050.1, on the reverse strand, counting down.
CTCCATCTTCAGTTTTTTTTCTGAAGAGGAGCAAGTTTGGTGTCATCTTAAGTTCCATGGAAAGGGCATTCCACAGCATAGCATCCCTACTCTGAAGTCGTTTGCCTCACATGGAAGAAAGTTTAGATGGAACAACTATGGCTAAGTGTTGGGTCTTAGATCTTAATGGGCACGTAGGTAAATAATGAATCGCTAGACTGTGTAAATACTTGGGACCCTGTGATACAGAGTGTTTTAAAGATCACTCTCTGCTCAATAGGGAGCCAATGGAGTGATCTCCTAGCCAGGCTAATATGATCTCGTCTCGCTAGACCGAGAACAAAGCGAGCAGTGTGGTTCGGCACCACCTGGAGCTTGTGGATCCATTTCTGCGGGGCACCCAGTAGGAATATGTTTGTCCCGTCTAATCTGGAGTGGATAAAAGCTTGGGCAAGTATGAATCTATTATTTTGCGTGAATAGGTGTTTCACTTTTCTGAGGCGCCTTAGATGATAATTGGCATTCCGCAGGATGTTTCTAAAGTGTGGCACGGACGAGAGGGTGTCGTCAATGATGACCCCTAGGTTTTTTACCTGCTTTGCTGGAATGGGTGTGGGTCCGAAAGATGAAGGCCATGAAGCCAGCAGTGCTGCGCTATCAGGACCGATTAATAGAACTTCAGTTTTGGCTGCGTTCAATCCCAGCTTGTTACCCGCCATCCAGTCCTGTATTTCTACCAGGCATTTCGCCAGCTGAGCTAGCTGCTGAGGTCCTCTTGCTGGATCAACCAGAATTTGTGTGTCATCGGCATAAAGCTGGCACTCCAAGTTGTTATCCTGGATGATATCAGAAAGAGGACGAACATAGCAATTAAAGAGGAGTGGCGATAGAGCATCCACTGTGGGACACCACAAGTAAGAGGTCTTGTGCTAGACCGATGTGTTCCCATCTTAACATATTGAGTTCTCTCATGGAGAAACAAGCTTATCCAGCTCAGGACCACCCCGTCAAGACCAAAAAAATGTTTTAGTCTGTCCAACAGAATCTCATAGTCGACAGTGTCAAATGCTACGGAGAGGTCTAGCAGAATCAGAGCTGCCGACCCCCTGCATCACGGATTGTTAGTAGTCTTTCTCGCATGGCCAACACAGATATCTCGGTTCCTCTTCCCGGGCGAAACCCAGACTGGGTATCATGAAAGAGGTTTCCTCCCTCAAAATAGATTTGTAGCTGCCTAAAGACAACTTGCTCTAGAATTTTTGACAAGAAGGGGATAGCAGAAATGGCCCTGAAATTAAGTGGATCATTTATATCAAGGCCCACTTTTTTCAGAAGGGGTGTTACTATGGCATGCTTCATCTTTCCTGGGAAGATGCCTAATTGCAGCGAGAGATTAATAACTTTACAGATGTCTGGAGCCAGTGTTTTGGAGTTGGCCTTCATAAGCCACCCGGGACAGATATCATCCGGATACGATGATGCTTTTAAGTCTCTCATAATCTTCAGTATCTCCTCGGGCGTAGTATCTGAAAATTGCATAAGGCCTAAGTGAAGACCCAATATTGTTGGTTGGTCTAGAGATCGCACCGCCTGGTTGGTAGATGTCCGGATTTTCTGTATTTTAGCTTCAAATGACCTAAGGAGACTGGAGCACATTTTATCTGAGAATGGTATAGCAGGGGAATATTTTTTATTATTAAAGAGGCTGGATGTGATTTTGAATAAGTCTGCCTCTTTGTTGGTTGCTTGGGCTATTTGGGTATTGTAATAGCTTCTTTTTGAATTTTCACTAGCTTGCTGTACACTCTGCACTGGCTCATATAGGCCACTTTGTCCTGCGGGTGATTAGTTCTGATCCATTTGCGTTCAAGCTGACGTCTTTTGGATTTTAACTCTCCCAGTGAGGATGAATACCCAAGGGAATGATCTCGATTTCCTAGGCCTATTGTATGGCGTAGTGATGGGCGCCACCTTGTCAAGGGTATTTATTAGTTTTTGTTCAAAAGCGTCCAAGGTCTGTTCTAATTTTTCCAAATAATTTTCCGTATCAATTAAATTCTGTTCTGAATTCCCATGACTGTTATAATAGGCTGAGTGGAAAATTTCCTCGCTAATTTTTGTAAGTTTTCGGAAAGGTTTTGATCTTTCCATCGGGGGGCCAGAAGTGCTTTTTCTGGGGGCTAGGTCTGGCAGAGTGTATTTTAACACATAGTGGTCCGTCCATCCAGTCACTACTGTGGATAGATTTGATACTTGGAGATCATTAGAGAGTACAGCATCAAGCTGATGACCATGGATATGAGTTGGCCCCTGAACTTTCTGCTGGAACCCTATACCCTCCAGATCCTCTAGGAGGTCATTGGCGTGTGGTTCTTCAATCTGCTCTAACCAGACATTGAAGTCACCTTGAATTATTAATTTGTCCTCAATAGCAGTTAGTTGCATGATGTATTCAGTAAATTCTTTAAGAAAATGGCCGTTATATTCTGGAGGTCTATATATAGTGGCCAGGATAAATGATGAGCAAGGATTGACTGAGCATTTAATCATAAGACTATCAAAGGTTTTTGGTGAAGGAAAAACTAACTCTGTGCAGGATAAACCTTCATCATATATGACCGCAATACCACCTCCCCTTTTGCCCACTCTATTTCTATACAAGATTTTATAGTTATCTGGTATAAGCTCATCAAAAATTGTTTCTGAGCCTGGACTGAACCATGTCTCGGTCATAGAGAATAAATGGGGGTGCTCAGACATAATCATATCATATATGTCTGGGACATGCTTCACAGTGGACCTGGCGTTTACAGCTCAGGTTCAGGGGTTTTTCAGCAAGGGATGTTGCTTTCTTATTTGGGGCGATATAAATAGAAGTAGGGGGCTCTCGTACAATGAGACTGCACAGCCTTCCACCCCCTCCCATACACAAACTCCTTGGCTGCCATACACTCGGGCTACACAACAGTGTCCTCCTACCTGAGGCTGGGCTGGATGTCACGCTGCATGGAGAAGCAGCGGGCGGGATTTCCCGATGTCTGAAGTAGACACATCCAGGCTCCCAGACCCTGGCGCAGCACACAAGGCTGCATATAACTCCGCCACTGGTCAGGCACCTCAGTGGCTGTGGGAGGCAGATGCGATGAGGCTGTATGTAAGCGGGGGAAGGCAGCGGGAGCCGAGACGGGTCAGGGAATGTTTTTGTGCAGGGGGGGCGGCCACCCCCCCTGCAAAGTGCCGCCCTAGGCCTGGGCCTTGTCGGCCTAGACCAAGATACAGCACTGGTATGATGCATGCATATTCTTGTAAATTGGAGACATCCTGTAAGGATGTTATTCCACTGCAAAGCTCAGTGTTATCTGCAAAGACAGAAGTTTTACTTTTAATCCCAGACATTATATCATTTATAAATATATTAAATTGATTGCACATGAATATTTGTCCATTCTGTATATTGGCATGAGCTTCCCGACACCAAGCATGGTTGGTTTGAGATTAATATTATCATAGAGTTTAGGATTGCAGAGGGAGGCCAGTAATTCAGTGCTTCATCAAGCAGCATAAGCAGTGGCACAATCCTGCCTATATAATACAAATTTTAGGCCTCCACCCGGTTTATCTTCAACATAAACAGTGAAGCTGACTAGAAACATTTACAAATGATTTGGTTTTGAGCTAATTCTATATTTTAGCTCTTTCATAAATCCAGCCGGTGTTTACCTCGGTATACATTATTTTCACAATGCACATAAAAATAAAAGATGAGGCATCTCTGGGCTGGGAGTTGTAAAATTTTCCGGTGAAACATGTGTTTGTGTTGGCTGTGGAGTAAGTCATTCTTAATAACTCCCAGGTTCCTGCTCTGCTGAGTATGTTAATACGTATAAATAAATGATTGTGATAATGAATAATGTAAACTCAGATATTATTACATTCATTAGGTTTGTATTTTGAACAGGCTCTCTGTTTTTTAGTTTAATGAATGTTGTTGGGAGCCAAATGTCCCTTATTGCCTGCATCTTAATGGCAAACCCACTTAGGCAGCAAGTTTATGAGGAGCTTCAACGTTTTTTGCAGGGTTACCTTCAATTTACATACTCACATGCCCATTAAATCCAGCATTGTCCTGCTGAGATCCATCACTTGAGTCAGGTCCCACACGGACATCTTCCCTACCTACATCATCAGGGGCTGGCTGTCCTTTTGGGGTTATTTTAGCCGTGCCCCAATGAAGTGCTGCCAGATCCACCTTCTAGCTGTGTTATCATTCTGGACCACACTGTGCTATATGTTTACAGCTGCACAATTGGCATGGTTATATCTTCATCCCGTGTGCTCCCTTAACCCACGCTGAGGAAGTCCCCCCCACGGGATGTAACACGTACAGGGGGAGGAGCCACGCAGAACGTCACCGACGATCGCCGCAGATTGCAGTAGGACGGTTTGGTACGCTGTTACATGCCGCTATGCTGACACTCGGCTCTTAGAGTGTCTCTACATGTGAGTGAAGTCTCCATTGTTTTAAATAAATAGTTATTTCAACAGAGAGCACTAGATTTATTTCCTTTCTTCCCTACATGGTGGTATGAATGTTGAGAAATCATTGAATCCGGATCTATGGTTTTTTATCCTATCCATCCGTCTGCCTATGGAGGCTGTCAGCTGATTTCTGATTACACAGATTATGCTTTGAGATCCATCTGGGTCAAAGCAGAGAGATGAGAGTCCATCTTACACTGGTGGAGGATATTCTTTGGTGTTCCTTTTCACTTTCCACTCTGGAAATCGTTTAAGGCTGTGGATTTATTGCTTTATGGACTTCCTTGCACATGGACACTATTTTCAAATAATTTATATTTTTATAAGTATATTTATTGTCACCATTATTATTTGTATTATTGTTTTTATTTTGCGCCGCACTCTTTTTATTTCACTTACACTTGGGACTTTTTAAAAATTGTTCTTAGTGCTGGCTTACATATATTGGTACTTTATTTATTTTTTCCAGCTCTGAATATATTCTCTTATTTTTGTGAAAATACAATAGTCACAGCAAAATATTGGTCCATGCTGTATAGGCAGCTTTCAACAAAAAGTGTGTTAGGCCCCTTTCACACTGGGGCGGGAGCGGCGGTGGCGGTGGTGGTGGCGGTGTAGCGTCGATTTATCGCTAACTTTGCGGCGATATTCGCTAGAGGCCGAAAAAGGGTTAAAAACCTCTGCAGAGGCACATTGCCGGTGTTATAGCCGCGGTGTCCCATTGCTTTGAATGGGCAGGAGCAGTGGAGGAGCAGTAAACACACCGCTCTTTCACCGTTCCAAAGATGTGACTAGCAGGACTTTTTTTCGCGTCCTGCTAGCGAACCGCTCCAGTGTGTCAGGATCATCAGGTTAAAAGCAAGGGGAAAAAAGACTAAGAAAATGAAAACAAGTGCAGCTACCACATCTATATACGAATAAGCTGCTATATATTATATTTTTGCTATTGATTTATATATGCTTTTAATTGGCAGTAAACTCTTACATATACCCAGTGAAGTGACAGAGGTTAAACAAATCCTCCTACATAAGTTGTACCTGTCTACTCGCAGTCTTTTCTTCTCTATATTTGTTTAAAGTGCTGCATTTCAAAGGTTGTGTGAGAGTTCAGAAAAAAAGGGGCTGGGGCTGCCCAGTTTGTGGCGTGTTGATGACCGGACCGCACAGCAGGGGGTAAGCAGCGACTGCCACCTGGATAGGGCTAACACAGACCTTGGCTGCTTTTCACCTCCCACTATGCAGCCATGCCTGTGTCTCCTCCGGCAGAACAACCAACGAGGTTGCTCGCTGCAGGGCTGAGCTGTGCATCTGTCTCACACACAGCTCAGCCTCAGAGCCAGCACTGACAGTGAACCCCTCTCTCTACATGGACGAGAGACAAGAGAGAGCTTATATGCTCCTCCTCCTCCTCCTGCTCCAATCCTACTGTGTCTGCCCCACCCACACTCCCTGGGGATGTGTGTCGGGAAGTTTGAACCCGGAAGATAAGAGCTGCTGACAGCCTATGCCCGAGCCTCCATCCTGGGGTGAGTAAGCTCAAACTCTCTCCTGCTCCCCTGTGTATGAACTCATTTAAGGGGTGCTATGTGAACTCTGATGCAAGGCGGCTTTGGTGAGCAGAGACCCCCTTACATCAGAATTCCCCTTTACAGCAGAGTCAACAGCATTCCCCCCTACATCAGAGCTCCCATTTACATCAGGCTCCCCCTTAAATCAGGGTTTCCCTTTACATTAGAGTCCACAGAGCTCCCCCTTTACAGTGTAAGTGGAAATTCTGCAGACTCTAAGTGGGGCTATGTGGACGCTAATGTAAGGGGGGCTCTGTGGACTCTGATGGAAAGGGATCTCTGTGGACTCTGATGGAAGGGGAGCTCTGCGGACTCTGATGTAAAGGTGGCTCTGTGGACTCTGATGTAAGGGGGGCTCTGTGGACACTGATGAAAGGGGGCTGTGTGGATTGTGATGTAAGAGAGGCTCTGTGGGTTGTGATGCAAGGGGGGCTCTGCAGACTTTAATGTAGGGGGGCTCTGCAGACTTTTATGTAAGGGAGCAGGGGGCAGGAGGAGCTGGAGATCTGCATAGTGAGCAGAGAGTAGAAGGGGGCACCGTGATTAGAGAGAAAGGGGGAGGGGAAGGGGGACATGATTGCAAGGGGCACTGTGATGGGAGTCTGTGATTACTAGGGGCACTGTAATATAATATAAAGGGACACTGTAATATAAAGGGGGTTGCACTGTCCACCCTAAACGCCCCCCCCCCCTGTGGAAAAATTGGCTGCTCAGTCTAAATTGCCGGGCCTATTTTTTGTCCTTGCCCAGGCTTGACAGCATTGGAACAAAGCAGCAGACAAAAGTGACACTTAATTGAGACACAAGTACACACTATAGAAGGATATGCTTTGTTCATATTTCATGTTTGAGGTTTACAACCACTTGAATGCCACTTTGGGTCTAGTTGAGCTGTTTTTTAGTGTCTTTGCCCAAGATAAATGTATTATCCAGAAAGTAATATAATAGCTAAACATAGGATTTTCCATAAATATCTTCTTTTTTACCTCCATAACAGCCCTACACTTATTTTCTGAGTTTGCATCTAGAATTGAATTCCAAATAAAAAATATAATTCTAATGCAGCTCCAAAGCAGCTTGTAGGAAATAAATAGTACAATGTGTCAAAGACCTTGGGTAGTTTATTTACAGAATTTACAAAATACCTTAATTATAGTGAATCACAGAAAATAATCTCTGCGCATCCAAGGTGCATAGTAGTGTATCACCGGAAAAACAGCTGAGCTTTCTTAATCTGGGGAACAAATTGCTAGTTTCGTACAAACGTGCTGGTACACTTTTCATTAGATCTTGTAGAAAAATAACTGAAATATCATTTAATGGAACAGAACAGACTATGTGCTAGAAACAATAGGGCACATAGAGGTCTAGACAATTTGTACACATTTGTAAAAGCAAATAAAACAAAGCTGGTAATGCTATATCATTAACATTTATTGAAAACACACTTTTGTAAAGTCTTATTCAACCAGGGTTACTCCAGAGGTTGCCAAGTGTCCCTCAAAACTGGTTGCTCTCCCATTTGATGGTGTCCACAGGGCCATCACTACTTGGCATAGCCAGATGCATGTAGCGGGCATTTATCCCACTAACCTCCAATGAACTGATTTTAGCAAGGGTTCCCCAAGACCTCAAAAAGGTTCCTCTGGGGGGAAAATGGTGAAGAAAGACTGTCATGGAGTGAAATAATAAATTAATGGTAATATGTTTTTTATTTATTTTTTAAAAGATGTCCCCCTTAAAAAATAAGGTGACATATAGGCACCAAGTTTAATATTCACAATAGCTGGCCTTGTTCCCATCCAGTTTAAACCTGTACCAATGCCCTGGAGCTAATAAAAATATTATTTAAAGGGTAACTCCACTTTCGTGGAAAAAAAATAGCAAAAGTAAATAAATTAATAATCCAGCAAATACAATTGTGACACAAGTCATGTTGTAATTGAATGTTATTAAAAATTACCTTTCGCCCTATTCTGTCTATACAAAGGGAATAACCTTTGAAGAAACACACACTTTTCGCCCAAGGCCACCTTTGGCCACACCCACCTTTGTTTTCACATCCATGATAGCATGGGACACACACAATGATGATATGGAGGTCAGCAGGAGGAACCACTAAATGCAGTGTAGAATGAAGGTTAGAGACACTCCGGGAAGTGTCAATGTCTTCAGAGACTTTCCTTGCAGGGACAGCTGCCTTCTAGAGTTTAAAGGAGTTGTAAAGGAAAAAAATGTTTTGCCTAAAATTATTGTCTGCAAGGTAGACAGACAGAATAGTGTAATGATTCTGTTAAAAAATAGTAAATACCTGTTAAATTCCAACATCTATATCACCTCCGGTGTTCTAGTTTCTGTTCTCTCATTCACTTCCTGGTTTGCATCACTTGTTCATGTAAGAACTACATTTCCCAGTATGAATTGCGGTACGCCCAGTAATTCACACCTCCTTGAAGTCTCTAACACGTAGAGAGCGTCCTGCCACACAGATGTAGTTCCCAGGAGGGGGCGAGCATGTTACTGACCACCGCAGTAAAGTCTCCCTTCACGGTGGTCAGTAAAATCAGACAAGCAGGAAGTGAACAGAACAGAGAAGAAATAGAGCAACTTCTGAGCAAAAACGAACAATGAGGAAGTGAAAAGAGAAATGTCTACAGGTAAAGGATGCTTATTATGAAAAAAAATGTTTTCTTTTACAATCCCTTTAATGTTTGAAACAGAGTAGCTTTAAATCAGACCTTTAAGCTCCTCTATGTCCCAGTCTTAGGCTGCGTACACACGATCAGTCCATCCGATGAAGCTGACTGATAGTCTGATGTGCCTACACACCATCAGTGAAAAAAAACAATTGTGTTAGAACGTGGTGACAAAAAATGAAGTTCAATGCTTCCAAGCATGCGTCGACTTGATTCTGAGCATCTGTGGATTTTTAACCGATGGTCGTGCGTACTAACGATCGGTTTTGACCTATCATTAGGCGTCCATTGGTTAAATTTTAAAGCAAGTTGGCTTTTTTTTAACCGAAGGTTAAATAACCTATGGGGCCTACACACGATTGGTTTTGACTGATGAAAACGGTCCATCAGACCGGTGTCCTCTGGTTAACCTATCGCGTGTACGCGGCCTTACAGTGCAGCTCTGTCTATGGGAAATGCTATATTAATAGATTTGAAAGCAAAAAAATAAAAATAACATTATATACCACCATTTGTTTCTGTCTGAAGAGTCTTGAATCACATCATGGACTGTGTCCAGTGGCAGAATTTCAAATTGTTCTTTGTTGACCAAAATAATTATGTGCACTGAATGGTAGACAGCTATAAAAACAAATAAAGAACTGCAGGGAAAGCACTGGATTAGTAATTTTTTTTGTTAAAATCTGTTTTCCCGTGCCTGTTTTTTGTTTTTGGATGTACTGTTTAGAAAAGAAAATCACCCCATTGAGATTCTGGCATGTAGCAGGAAATAAAACCTGCCATAGAAAACTTCCCATCCCTGTAGGTTCTGCACATTAAAGTCACGTTTTATGAGCTGCATCATTCACAAGCCAACATGGGCAGTGGCCTAGGGCTTGGTGGACGTCCATGGGGCCCAGCTACAACTGGTATGCTATCAAATCTGTGCACCTGCCTGTCACTTTACAAGGGAGAATGCACTACTAGGAAATTGGCATCTGATGGAGTGGTCCATTCCAAAGCAAACCAGGCTGATGTGGCAGCTTCTCTGTGGCAACTGCAACCCTAATGCCGCGTACACACGGTCGTTTTTTGCGATGAAAAAAACGTTGTTTTTTAAAACGTCATTTAAATTGATCGTGTGGGGGCAAAACGTCGTTTTTTGTCTTAAAAAAAACGACCAAAAAAAAATTCCAACATGCTTGAATTTTTTGGGTCGTTTTTCAAAACGTCGTTTTTTGTTTCACAAAAAGTCACCGTGTGTAGCAAAAACGTCGTTTAAAACGACGTTTTTCAACCCGCGCATGCCCAGAAGCTAGTTATGAAGCGAGCTTCAATCGAAAAGAGTGGTGAACGTAACCTCGCTTTTTGAGAAAAAAACGATGGTGTGTATGCAACATCGTCTTTGAAAAGTGACGTTTCAAAAATTTAGTTTTTTACTTCACAGAAAACGTCGTTTTTTTTCATCACAAAAAATGATCGTGTGTACGCGGCATTATTCATGTCAGTGAAAAGGATGGAGTGCCAAAGCTGCTTTTTTGCCTATGGCCCCATTCTGCCATGATCTGTTTCTGCCTTGATTTACAAGTGAGGCATTTCCTTTTGAATGTATGTAAAAGCACAATGGGAAGTTAAAACTTTTATTTTGTAGAGTAGGGAAAGGGTTTAATCTCCAGTCAGGTTATTTTTTTAACATTTCAAAGTTTATTAAGCTTCAACAACAGTACAGATAAGTTTAAAGTCAAGTATCAAAAATTGACAGATGCGACAGTTACAGTTTAGGACAAGCATAAGTATTCCGCAACGAATTTGTTAAACAGTCGATTCACTTATGAAGGTAAAGAACCTGACCTCTAAATGTCAGTTAATTAACATCTCTTAGTTATTCAGAGGTTTAAGATGTCAGCATCGGAATAACAAGTTATTATTATATGCAAAACTTATCTAGAACATGTGGTAGATACTTAAAGCGGAGTTCCAACCACAATTAGCATTTTTTTTAAATGTATGTCCTTTCATCATGCGTTTTTATAATATAAATCCGGTCACTTACTATTTTACAATCCGCCGGCGCTCTGCATAGTTATTCAAAAAAGATATTTTTATAAACTATGTCCACACCGTTGTCATTTTGCTTGTGGGCATTGTGAAGCCCACAAGCACTTACTTCCTGGAAGTCTTGGATGGGGAGTTATAATTGGGTAGCGCACTGCATCATGGGAAATGATGACACACATTTCCCAGGAGCATTAGAGGGAGATGATGTCAGAATCCTAGGTGATTCCAAATGCAGATTTCGTGGGACCGCATAGCAACAGGCATTTTTAAAAGAGTAAAACAATACATTTTTTTTTCTTTTTTAGGTCTAATAAGCACAATAATAAAAAAAGAGTTTGGGATGGAAACTACACTTTAAACAAATCTATACCACTATACTTACGAGTAGACATGTGCAGACTGGAATATTTTGTTTCGTTTTTTTTCGTTTTCGTTTGGAAAATAAATGTATTTAGTTACTCCCGAAAATTGTTTTGATTTATTTTGTTTTTCGTTGGGGAATAGCTTTCGTCCGAAAATCCAATTATCCTTGGTTTCTGTCGAATGGTCAAAAGAATATTCGACGGAACGTCGAATCTTTACGTTGAATCGTACATTTCCGTTCGAATATTCCGCCTACAAGAATTCTAATGTTGTATGACTAGTAATCATGTCGAATCTATTCTCTATAATGACGAATCTATGTTCTCATAAATCGAAATCTATTCTCTGTAATGTCGAATCTATTATTTCTATGTGTCGAATCTTTTCTCTATAATGTCGAATCTTTTCCCTATAATGTCGAATCTTTTCTCTATAATGTCGAATCTTTTCTCTATGATGTCGAATCTTTTCCCTATAATGTCAAATATTTTCCCTATAATGTCGAATCTCTCTATATCGAATTTTTACCGCAACGAAAACGAAAATAAAGCATTTTTTATGGCGGATCTTTCGGTTTTAGTTTCTTGCGTTTAACAAACGATAACGAAAAAAAAAGATTTTCGGACGAAAATGCATTCTAACGAAAACGAATGCACATGTCTATTTACGAGTAAAGAAACAAGAAGGGATGGAAAGGGTATCAGTAATGAAAGGATCAAGTGCATAGCTATGTGACACTTATCTGAAGATATAATAATTCAGTTAAGGTTTTAGAAGGTCCTTATAGGTTTCCGAGTAACACTATCGGAGGCCTGGGCGACAGTGTTTTCCATTTCACATATTTCTGAAATCTTTGCCAGCCACTGTGCGATGGTGGGTACTCGTGTAGTTTTCCAGTGAATTGGGATCAACATCTTAGCTGCATTTAACATATGTTTAGTTAGCGAATTCTTGTACCGTTTCAATGAGAAAGAGGAGACGTGCAATAAACAGCATGTGGCATCCAGTACTAGGCTGGTTTCTGTAATTGATTTAATCAGGTCTCCAACCTGACGGCAATACGTGACCAGGTGGGGGCAGAGCCACCAGTTGTGTATCAGCGTATAGAACAAAAAAGACCGCGCTATAAAACCCCTCCCCCCAAGAACTACAGGCTGCAGCAAGCGTGTGATAAACAGAAAACAATGGAATATAAAAAGCCACGGCTTTTTATATTCCAATGTGTATCAGCTTACCTGCTTCACCTCCACATCTTCAACAGGCATTAGGGGTCTGAGCATACCAGGAATGTAGCTTAGCCGGTGTGATATACAAGTCGGTGAGCAGTTTATAGGACATTTCCTGTGTCTTAGTGCTGATATCTCCATTGCTTATCAGAGAAAGTTTGCTCTAAAGCCGCGTACACACGACCGTTTTTCGGGTTCTAAAAAATTTAGTTTTTTTTAAAACGATTGTGTGTGGGCTTCAGAGCATTTTTTGGGTTTTACAAAATAGCCAATTTTTTTTCGAACGTGCTCTATTTTTTCACGACGTTTTTAACGTTGTCCTTGTTAAGGTTGTAAAAAATGGCCGTGTGTGGGCTTTAACGACGTGAAAAACCCACGCATGCTCAGAAGCAAGTTATGAGACGAGAGCGCTTGTTCTGGTAAAACTACCGTTCGTAATGGAGTAAGCACATTCATCACGCTGTAACAGACAGAAAAGCGTGAATCGTCTTTTACTAATACAAAATCAGCTCAAGCAGGACAAAGGGTGGCGTCATCCGAATGGAACTTCACCTTTATAGTGCCGTCGTACGTGTTGTACGTCACCACGCTTTGCTAGAGCATTTTTTTTCCACGATCGTGTGTAGGCAAGGCCGTTTTAATGATCAGGTTGATAAAAACTTTGTTTTTTTCTAGACCCTAAAAAACAACGGTTTTTAGAACCGGCCAGTCAGGTTATTTTTGCTGTCTGTATCGCTATAGGGAGATTTCCTTTTACATCCTGCCATTGGGAGGCAACAGGGGATAAAAATAAATCACCCCATAAATCACCCCAAGGAATGTTATATAGTGATGGAAATTAATTTATAGGTTTTCAATGGAACAGGAGTCTCCATTGAATGATTTACTCTCAGTTTTTGTTACTATGACAGCTATAGAATTTTGGTTTTCCCTTAATTTTCTGTCTTGGTGAAAATGATCACCAGGTCAAATAGATAAGGAATATACCAGTGGGGACAGCAATAAATACTCTTGATAGTACTTGACTACACCTAACCAACTCTATTCAAGACTGATTTTCTTTTCTTTTCTTTTTTTTTTTTTTTGACAAATTACATAATTTGAAACCTTGCACAGAAAATACGTATGAAAGGAAAATGAGACAAAAACATAATAATCTCCCAACGCCTCAAATGTTACCAACACAAGCCCTGGCCTAGGTGTCCTTTCCTAAAAGGCAAGTCTTTTGGACCTGGCTATTAGGGATGAGCCGGACACCCCCGCGTTCAGTTCGCACCAGAACCGTTGAACTACCCGACCGTTCGCGCAAACATTTAGAACCCCATTAAAGTTTATGGGACTCGAACGTTTGAATTCAAAAACAATAATTTTAAAGAACAATATTCGAGTTATTGTTGGAAAACATCTTTGAGAACCCGGGTCTTGCCCCAGGGAACATGAATCAATGGAAAAAAGTTTAAAAAAACGATCGTTTTTTTCAGGAGCAGGACTTCTGAAAAAAAGACCGTTTTTAAAACGTTTTCACAGGCAAACTATACACCCAGCAAACTATACACCCAAACATTGCTAAAATCACTGCTCCAGGAGCAGTGATTTTAATGATGCTTAAATAAAAAAAAAAAAAAAAAAAAAATTCCCTTAAATATTGTATCTGCTGGGTGTCTATACCTGTGATAACGTCTTTACATAGCACAATCACCTGCCTGCCAGTAAATTAGGAATAGCTGATCTAGCTACAGTAAGCTATACAGTGTATAAATATATGTACAACTTCTAGGGATGTATATATATCCTCTACACACTGTAAATTAAGCTAAACTGACTAGCCTGCCTGCTTGCTCTATCTAGCTATATAAAAAGACTATCTCTCTTTCTCTCTGACTGCTCTCATTAACAACCGCAACACACTACACGAGGCCGCCCAGCAGGCGGTCTTATATAGTGTGGGGCGTGTGTTAAAGCCCTGAGCCATAATTGCCCAAAGTCACCCTGGCTTTGGCCAATTATGGCTCTCCGTTTTTTGCGCGCTGTAATTGGCCAAGCATGCAGGTTCATAGTGCATATTTGGCCAATCATCAGCGCGCAATGCTGATGTGAATTATGGGCCGTTGCGTGTCACTCGAATTTGGCGCGAACTACCCGTTTTGTTCGAATTTCGTCGAACGTACGAAAAGACAATGTTCGAGTCGAACATACGTTCGTATCGAATGCGGAGCTCATCCCTACTGGCTATATAATGCCATACTCTTCGCAGAGTCCCTGAAAGGTACAGTTAAATAGGGAACTACAAAACAAGGCATGATAAGGTTTGAGAACTCAAACTAAAATATTTTGACTGGGGCTAAACAGCACAAGCTATATAATTCCCCTTCTCTACACTTCTAGGAAGTTAAAAACAATTAATGGGATCATAATCGATGAAAAGCTAATTGTCATCTTGCAAGATTTTATACACACTTTCCTAAATGCATAGATCCCCATAGTTAGATTATATATATATCCTGAAAAACTACACTGGTCTCTCTATTTCTATTAATATTTAATATTTGAAATGCTTGCAGCTGTCACTGAATGGCACCCCCACCCCTCACTTCCCTATGTTTTGCCTTCTTCCTTTATTTATCTTTTAAAACCAGTTGGCTTCTTCATGGATAAGTGCCTTTTGTTGACAATCCTCTAATATCCTCTTAGCCCTATGCAACCTTGGGGCTCTTTCTTAGTCATGCTGTGCACAATATATAGCGTGTTTATATATGTGAATCCAACAGTTCTGGTTTGCAAGGCATTAAATCATTGATAGAAACTAATTTGTATTGTACAAACATGCCTTACAGGAGTGCAATAGTCACACTAGTTCATTTATTATGTCCACCCCATATTAACAGTTTTGAAGAAACCAGATAGAACTCTTTTGCCTCGTACACACGATCACCATTCCCGAAGAGAAAAGTGCGATGTGAGCTATTTGTCTCAAATTCCGACTGTGTGTATGCTCCATCTCACTTTTTCTGTCAGAATTCTGGCCAAGAAAAGATTGAGAGCAGCATCTCAATTTTCATGACAGAAAAAATTCCTATCGCGAATTGCGTTCGTCTGTATGCAATTACAACGCGCAAAAAACCCACTCATGCTCAGAATCAAGCAGAAGAGCCGAACTGCCTATTGAACTTCATTGATCTCAGCTCATCCTACGTATTGTATGTCACCACGTTTTTGCCGGTTGGAATTTCAGACAAGATTAGTGTGATCGTGTGTATGCAAGACAAATTTTTGCCGTTTTCCTGGTGAAAAAAAAAATCTGGTTTTCTTGTCGAAACTCGTGATCGTGTGTACGAGGCATTTGTCATAGATGAAAACACATTTTCCAAATGAAGCCCCAGATTTCTGCATCCAAATCTGCTCTATGTATACTGTCAGTTAGTAGTATGTCACCCTAGTGCACAGCCAAAAAATGGTCAAGAATTTGTATTCAAACTTTTTTGTTTATTACAAGAATTTGGGTAAGTACAAGAATTGTATGCTTTAGTCAACAGGTACAGTACAAAGGTACCTACAGTACACAATCCTAATATAATTGGACAGAAAAGACTGTAATACACATTTCCAGCTTGTGATATTCACTGGGTGTGATTTTGGACTGTTAAGCTGGTCTATGTCATAGTGCCCCCTACACTAGAGTTGATAAGCCAGTGTACACACTGTGGTCTACGCTAAAGGTCACGATATCCATCCAGGTAGCCTCTTCACCGTGCGAGTTTTGCTACCGGTCATCTCGATCGGCCCTCAGAAGGGGATGCAGTATCTTACAACATCACTAGGAGCATCATCTGCCTGAACCAGCACCTGGGATTATCGTTGTGTCATCACACAGAGGATTGGTGAGAGGGTGCAAACCCAATATCCTTCTTGACACATACTGACACTGCATGCAGACACCAATCTCCCTTTTTTGTGTCACGGGATGCTTGTTCAGAAGCTTCCATCTCTAATAGTTTTGCCTTTTAATCTCTACGGAATATTCTAGGGGATTACTGCTCCATGCAAACTTGTTTAAATCTACAAGGGCCCCACCGTTTTATAGCCGAAGACACTAATATTCTTCACCTCAGAACCTGCAACCAGGGGAGGGCTGGCAGGGGGGTGCAGGGTGGAAATCTCCGCCGGGCTGGTGACACTATGCACAGCCACCGGCCGCCACTACCAAATGCTGTTTTTGCAGAGCAGGAATATGCCTGCTGGAGCTCTGTTAACACAGGTCACGGCCGCTGCTCACCTCCCACTGTGCAGCCGTGTCAGCTGTGAGGTAGATGGCTGCAGAGCTGAGCTATGTCTCGTCTCACACATAGCTCAACCTCAGCGCATGCCAGCGCTGACATCCCCTTTGCTCTCTGCACAGACACGAGGACTCTGATGTAAGGGGAGGCTCTGTGCGGACTCTGATGTAAGGGGGGCCACTGTGCAGACTCTGATGTAAGGGGGGCCTCTGTGCGGACTCTGATGTAAGGGGGGCCTCTGTGCAGACTCTGATGTAAGGGGGGCCTCTGTGCGGACTCTGATGTAAGAGGGGCCTCTCTGCGGACTCTGATGTAAGAGGGGCCTCTCTGCGGACTCTGATGTAAGGGGGGCCTCTGTGCGGACTCTGATGTAAGGGGGGCCTCTGTGCGGACTCTGATGTAAGGGGGGCCTCTGTGTGGACTCTGATGTAAGGGGCACCTCTGTGTGGACTCTGATGTAAGGGGGGCCTCTGTGCGGACTCAGACTGTTTTCCTCGATCCATCACTTTTCCACGCTCTATGGGCCACTTGACTGGACTTGCCCCCCACACCTAAGGCTGCCAGCCCTCCCCTGCCTGCAACATTTCAGAACTGTGTTTACTGTACTTGTGTAATCCATTATTTTCTTTGCCTCTCAAGGGTGTTTGCAGCCTAGAAGGAGATGGGAAGTTGACGAGTCCTCTCTCCTCCCTCTCAGCACCTGTGTCAAGGGCATATAGATTACTTCCCTTCCTTACCTGCAGTTGCTAAATATTAAAGGTTGTATTTGATAATGTATTAGTTATTTGTAGCAAGGTTTAACAGTGTTGGAAGTTTCCATATGCTTTAAACCGCGCTAATATATTCAACTTGTTTATCAATACCAGGTGTGTGTCTATTTCTGATGATAACCCACAGCCAGGATAACAGTATTTAGGGTCCTTTCACACGGAGCGGACCGTTTTTCGGTCCGCTCTGTGTTTCCGTCGGCTCAGCGGGGGGTCTCCGCTGAGCTGTCAGGCGGACAGGGCAGTCCCCGCACACTATGCAGGGACCGCCCTGTCTCTCCTCCGCTATCCCCTATGGGGAATTGGATGGAAACCGTTTGCATCCGATCCGCCGGACGGAAGAAAAATAGGACATTCTTCCGTCTGAAAAAACGGATGCGGATCTTGCGGACCTTAGCGGATGCATCATCCGCTAACAGATCCGCTCCCATAGGGGCCCATTACAAGTCCATAAACGGACTTGTAATGAGCGGACGAGCGGAACGGACGTGTGAAAGGACCCTTACCGCATGTGTCCTTAAATGTGTTTGCAGTAAATTTATTTAACCAGGTGTGTCAGAGGGGTTGAGGTCATTCTTGGAGTTGAGGCGGAGATCAGAGAATCCAAATTCCCCAAGCGGCTCCTTCGGGGTGGCACCACACGTACACCCAGGGGAAATTTTCTCACCAAAGCCAAGCAGATGGACCCTCATCACTAGACCTCCAGCCACCCTGGACCAGAACCAGACACACCTCACTTGACTACCCTACCCAGGTATTGGCTGTACAGTATTTTTACTTTCAACTGTTTTTCTTTATTAGAGAGATTTTTCACATAGATACAGAGAGTTACATTTTGGTTACGTTCACTGTTAAGATTACATGGCATGAAAATGTTTTTTTAAAGTACCATCTACTCTTGGTTACTTGTAATAATTTCACACTAATTATAGCTGGTCCTGAGAGAAGGCAGGACTGTACAGCTATTTTTACAGAAGGATTAATTTATCAGTATGGCACATCAAACAGCAGCAGCATCAGCTGCCTTACCACCAAGCTAGATTTTGGAAATATCAGATTTACTTTGGTGCTCTCACATTTAAGTGGATGGAAACCCGAATGTTTTTTTTTTTGCTGTCACAATGTAGAGTTAAAGATTTCCTATAATCTGTGTCCAGTCTTGCCGCAAAGAGTTAATCCGGCTCTGAGCAATCCTCTTTTCTTTTTTCAGTGAAATAAATGGACAAACAGGAGAAAACTTTTGTCTGTTTTTCTCCCTTGCTGTGAGTGACAGGTTATTTACATATCTTATGCACTAGCCCGGAGACAGGCATATCCATATATTACACAACATTGAGGACAGAATGGGAACAGGGGTAGAGGCTTCTCCCACCCAAATCTCTTTGAAGCCTCCGGGCAACCAGACCCGAGTCTAGGATGAGAAAAACTAGATAAACTAGAAAAACTTTTCTGGAGCCCCTCACATATGTGAGACCCCTGTGTTAAATCCCACTAGTCCAGTAGCAGGGTACAAGATCAGTCCAAGAGGCAGGCAAAAGGCATGGTCAAACAGTCCGAGGTCAGTTCCAGATCAGGCAGAGGCATTACAAAATCGTTAGGCAGAAGCATGGTCGAAAAATAGTCCAGGGTCAGTTCCAGATCAGGCAGAGGTATTACAGAATCGTTAGGCAGAAGAATGGTCAAAAAACAAGCCGGGGTCAGTTCCAGATCAGGCAGAGGTATTACAAAATCATTAGGCAGAATCGTGGTCAAAAAACAAGCTGGGGTCAGTTACAGAGCAGGCAGTGGCATGAGGGGTGTGAAGGTGTGTGAAGGCAGGAACGGAGGATTAATACTTTAGTTTGGTGTGGTAACGGCGAAAACAGAGGCCTGGTTTGGAATGGACAATCGGCACACTGGAAAGATGTGTCTCGTCTGACTCCTTCACTGGAACACACCTTGCATCTTTTTTGACGTCGTTGGCCTGTTTCTGTGGGAGGGACTTTACCGGGAAAATGACGCTCGGCGAGACGACTTAAAACATCAGATCGGATGGTTTGGGGTGCATCGTTTGGGAAAATAAGGGCAGTGATAAGGTCCTCTTGGTAGCCAAGGAAGCGTTTGGGGTTTTGGGTTGAGTTGCGGTAAATTACATACGAGTTGTATATGGCCAATTGAAAAAAATAAATGGCAACTTTTTTGTACCAATGGTACGACCGCCTTGTGGCAGGATAGGGTTCAAGCATCTGGTCATTGTAGTCGACCCCACCCATAAACAAATAAGACGTCTCTTCTGTCCTTCCACTTCACTGCCAGGGCCTCCTTATTTCGCAGACTTGCCGATTCTCCTCTTCTCAGCTTCTTATTCACGAGACTTTGAGGAAAGCCCTTATGATTATTCCTGATGGTGCCACATGCTGGCGTCTGCTTCCGGTGTAGGTTGTGGAACGGGGGAAGAGAAGTGTAGAAATTATCTACATACAGATGATATCCCTTTTCCAGTAGGGGGGTGATGAGTTCCCAAACAATTTTGCCACTTGATCCCAAGTAGTCTGGGCAATTAGGGGGATTCAGCTGGTTGTCCTTGCCTTCGTACACTCTGAAGGCATACAGGTATCCTGTGACTCGATCACACAATTTGTACACCTTCACACCATAGCGGGCTCTTTTGCTGGGGATTAATTGTTTGATTTGAAGCCTGCCAGTAAATTTCACAAGGAACTCATCCACACAGATGTGTTGGTCCGGGGTATACAATTGGGGGAATTTTTCAGAAAAATAATTAAATAAGAGCCGAATTTTGAAAAGCCTGTCATGATTTGGGTGATTTCGGGGATGGCACTGGGTATTGTCATTGAAATGTAGGAATCTCATGATGGCAAAGTATCGGGATCTGGGCATTACGCTGGAGAAGATTGGCATGTGATAGATTGGGTTTTTGGACCAAAAGGAACGTGAAGCGTTTTTTGGGTTGAGTCCCATACAAAGTGTGAGGCCTAAAAAAAAAATCAACTCCTCCACCGTAAGGTCTCTCCACTGGAAGGGACAGGCATGATAGGATGTGGGATTTCTTTCAATAAATTGCTGTGCAAATAGGTTGCACTGGGCCACAATTTCGGATAGCATGTCCTTTGTAAACATGAGGTTAAAAAAATAGATTGGGGAAAAATTCTCCGTGTCCTCCTGGATTCCTGGCTGGGCCGTGAAAGGGGGAATGTTGGCTTCTCCGGAATTTGGAGGAAGCCACAAGGGGTTCTGAAGGGCATAGGGAAGGCCGGCATGTCCTTGGCCTTTCTTGCCGAGGCACTGCGGTGCTGGTGGATGGCACTGCAGTGCTGGTGGATGGCACTGCATGCTGGTGGATGGCACTGCAGTGCTGGTGGATGGCACTGCCTCCTGACCAGAACGCCTTCGTTTAGTGGGCCGGCTATCTTCCTCCTTGGAGTCACTCAGTGTTGCGCTACTGAGGGCTGGCTCATAATTGACGTCCGACTCAGAATCAGAATTGGAAGGGGAATCTGAAAAAGAGAGGTCCATGTTGCTCTCGTCGGGCACAGAAATAATTTGGTATGCCTCCTCGACCGAATAGGATCTTTTCGACATGGTATTGCGACTACACAGGTGTGTGCTAAGCCTTCACTGATGGGCACTGATGAGGTGGAGCAGATGGGCACTGATGATGTGGAGCAGATGGGCACTGATGAGGTGAAGCAGATGGGCACGGATTGGCGGAGCAGATGGGCACGGATTGGCGGAGAAGATGGGCACGGATTGGCACAGGTGGCACTGATGAGACGGCACAGGTGGGCACTGATTGGCGGCACAGGTGGGCACTGATTGGCGGCCCAACACAGGTGGGCACTGATTTGTGGCACGGGTGAGTACTGATGAGGTGACACAAGTGGGCACTGCGCAGATCACTGATGGCACAGGTGGTCCCAGACTGGCACAGGTGGGCACTGTATGGGCACAGGTGGACACTGTATGGGTGCTGTATGGGCACAGGTGGCACTGTTTGGGCACAGTATGGGCACAGGTGGGTACTGTGGTATTTTTTACGATTACTGCTAATTTTAGACTCACAGAACGTCTCCCTCCTCACACGCTGTCTCTGTGTGAGGAGGGAGAACCGGCGATGAGAGATGATCTCATTTGTTTACATTTGAGATCATCTCTCATTCGTCCACAGATCGCATCCGAATGGCCACTCCGATTGGCCGTTCACGGCGATCTGTGATTGGCTGTGTCCAAGGGACACGGCCAGCAACAGAATTTCCCCACTGCGCGCTCTGGAGCGCGCGCGGAGAACAAGAAAGGGGCGGCCGTCAAAAGACGGCAGGTTGGAAATTGAGGTCCGCACTGTAGCCGTCATTCAACGATAGTGTGGGCCTCAAGTGGTTAAGAAAGGACTTTTTCAATTATTGTTCATTAATGGTCTCAACTCTGACTCTTCTATGTCATACTGCACTCACTAGTATGAGTTTTGGACATTATCTTTAAAAAACACCCATACAGGTTAAGTAACCTCAGAAATCTTTACCTTCTACGAATGATTAAAGGGGTTGTAAGGCCCATTTCACATTGAGGCATTTTTCACGCAGTACAGCGCTAAAATAGCGCTGCTATACCACATGAAAAAAACTGGGGGCGTGGCTTGGCGCGCAGCGAGGATGGCTGCGGTGTAGAGGAGCTCCGTCAACCCGCGGGACCTGAGAGCTGAAAACGGGCCGAAAATCTGCAGATTATGTCCTCCCTGCTAAGGAAGGGCTCTCACAGTCGCTCCCTGAGATCGCTGAGCACCCCTAAAAGGAAAACTACCCCCACTAACCTCAGCAAATTCAGCTATAACGGCAGCAGCAAGGCCTCCAAGATGGCGCCGCTGCTCAGACTAAACATGGAGGAGGACATGGAGGATGATGAGGTATCTCTCCCGGCCTCGGAGGACTCCAACAAAGGTATGGACCGAGCGGACATTCCCCTGACATATGCTGCGATGACTGACATAGCAGCAGACATCAAAAGCTCGTTTGCCCTAGCCATCACGGACATTAAAACGGAGCTGCTGAAACTGTCAGAGCAGATGGCGGTGACAGAGCGCGCTGGGAAACGAAGGGACAGGGCCCTGCTCAGGCTAGATGACATCGCTGCCAACCATTCCCAACACTTAATCGACATGAACAGGCAGCTTGAGGACCTGGACAACAGGGGACGCAGACATAACATTAGGGTGAGGGGGGTCCCTGAGTCAGTACCCCCCGAGAATGTGAGGCCTACTCTGTCCGCCATCTTTAACTCCCTGCTGGACAGACCTGAACAGTCCCCGATCGAATTTGACAGAGCACACAGGGCACTCAGGCCTAAAGCCCCAGATGACAACCCGCCCAGGGACATTATTTGCTGCTTGCCAAATTTTGGGCTGAAGGAGGAAATATTGCAAAAAGCAAGATCAGCGGATCAGATCCAACATGGGGGCGCCCCGATCCAACTGTTCCAAGATCTCTCCCCGATCACGCTAAAAAATAGAAGAGCGTTAAAACCCCTTCTTGCCATCCTCAGAGAGAAAGGAATTAACTACAGGTGGAAATTCCCATTTGCCCTCCAAGCTAGTTACATGGGCAAGCAACACATGCTCAGGGTCCCTGGGGACCTCGCAAAATTTTTTGACGCCATACAGATTGCACCTGTGGAGCTGCCTGACTGGTATACAGAATTTCTACTACCTCCACCAATCAACAACCCCCAACATTCCCCGGGCCCTCCATCACTTTTCTCACCGTTCCAACAGAGGAACCAGCGAGGCAACTCAAGAGGCAGATACAATGACTCCCCAGCACCCTCAAAAAGCTCAAAGAGCCCCAGAATGAAGGATGCACACCGCATGTGATGCCCTCCGCTGCTACCTTGATGTTTGTGTTAAACCAGACATTTACCCAGTGGGCCTGTCAGCACGACAGAGGCTAAACGTTGCGATGACCTCCATTCCCACTCACACGCTCTGACTGAACCTACCAGACCCACCTTCAGTTAACAATGTTTACTTTTAGTCGTTTGACTTCCTTACTTAGCACTCGTCACATTTGGCACACATTTGTTTCTTCCCCCCATGGAGCGATGCTGCAATGAGAATGTGGTGACACCAGGTGGTGCTATACACCGGGAACACTCCCTTGGTTTTTGATTAATGGCTCCCTTGCCACTTATCAGGCTTTCTCTGGGGAAAGGCTCGGCTGGTGACGTCTGCAGAATGAAAAGCTGAAATGCTGTCTGCCGCGCTCAGGATGACTAATCTTTCTCCTCCCCACAGGGTCTTGCCATCCAAACAGTGATTTTTCTCCCCAGGAGTCGGAGCCCCGGAAATCCAGACCCAGTTACCAGCAAAGGGAGACCCAAAATGTTTACCCCTCAGGAACGGTTAACCGGCACATCTCACCAGCTTTGCACCGACGCCTTCGAGACTCCAACTTACCCCAGACTGAGGAGACAGTGAGTACCACATTGCTACTTGTTGGGGAACATACCCCTGCCTAGAGCTCTCTTGATCGATGCGGCAGAACTGCACTAACATGTTATCCACCCATCCGCGGGGTAAAGGACACTTGGATCCGTGACCTCCTTGGAGCTGAAATGGTATCTTGTGTATCACCACGCAGACAATTTATCGTTTTATTGCTTTACCCCCTTTTCTTAATTTTTTTTTTTTTTCCCCTCTTCCCTGCGGACGCTTCACAGATACCATTTCCATAATGCCTAGGTCCTATCGCAACCTCAGTGACACGCTCACCACCCACCTGGTGTCACGACTCTAGTTGTATAGTTATGTTCCTCACGCATATAAAAGGTTTAAATATGCTTGCATATGCTAAGCGATGAAGCTATAACTCCGGACCCTTTTTTCTTTTTCTTGTTCCCAGGTTTCTGGTTTCACCTCCAATTGCGACACTTTCTGGCCAACACTAGATCCCTCCCCGCATATAGTCGCCCAATGACTGCTCTGGAAAGCTTATGCTATAGACGAGACCAAGTCCCACACACCACCTCGCTAGCCTATTCATGGCTTATACAGCCACCACAAACTAATGTAAATGGACACAAATTAAGGTGGGAGAAAGACTTGGGTATCAGCATAGACGAATCGCAGTGGGAGAAAGCATGCATTCTTTCACACAAATGCTTCTTGAGTACCAGACATCAGGAGATCTCATACAAGATACTCACGCACTGGTACCTCACACCACAAAGAACCCAAAAATGGTTCAACAATGCTTCAGACACTTGCTGGCGCTGCAAAAATGAAGTAGGCTCATTCCTACATATATGGTGGGAATGCTCTGTCATTTGTATTTATTGGCAAAATGTGATTAAATGGATAAGACACATCACTGAAACAACGATTGCGCTTGACGCAGCCGCATGCTTGCTCCACATAAACCATCTCCCAATCAGTAAATACAAAAAAACCCTTACCAGACATCTACTCAATGCCGCCAAAACCCTCATTCCCCTCCACTGGAAATCAACCCAGGCTCCAGGGCTCAAAGAATGGCTGGACAGGGTTACATACATATACAAAATGGAAGAAATAATTGCCATGAAGCACGAGAGGAGCCCTAACTTTAATGACATATGGCAACCATGGTTTCTATTTACATATTCAGCTGAGTACCAAACATTGTTCCAATGAACCTGTTATATGACCCTCTCTTGCTTGTAACAAGCGCAAATGATTGTCTTTGCCGGTTATCGGCCTGTTCGAACTTCCGGGTGACGAGTCACATTATACCCCCTAAGCTTGGTTGACTTCTTCCACATTGGTCCTATCTCCTTCCCCCCACCCACCCTCTCCCCCTCCCTTCCCACCCTACCCCGCTCTCACCCTGTTCACCCCCTCCCTATTATTTTACCTTTCCTGTATTCACATTTATTCAACATATGTTTTGTATTGCTTACTTAAAGCCCTTTCAGTTCCTATTATATTTAAGTGTACGCCGACATGTGTAGTTATTCTGTTTAATTGTTATATTTGATTCTGCACTTTGTTACAAAATGTCTCCTGTATGCTTTGCATAATCATTAATAAAATCTTTTGATTGAGAAAAAAAACAAGAAAAAAAACTGCCTTGTAGTCTTCAATGTGAAAGCCCAAAGGCTTTCACACTGAAGCGGTGCGCTAGCAGGACCTCTCCAAAAGTCCTGCTAGCAGCATCTTTGCAGCGGTGTGTTTACCGCTCCTATACCGCACCTTCCCCTTGAAATCAATGGGAAACCGTGGTAATACCACACGCAATGCGCCTCTACAGAGGCGCATTGCGGGCGGTATTAACCCTTTTTCGTCTGCTAGCGGGGGTTAAAACCGCACCGCTAGTGGCCGAATACCGCGGTAAATATGATGGTAAAGCAGCACTAAAAATCGCGCTGCTATGCCGCCACCGCGGCTCATGCTGCAATGTGAAAGCAGCCTAAAGGTTTGTTTTTTAATTTTCTGAATAGGTTCCTTTAAGCTAGTGCATTGCGGTTCACTTACCCTTTCCTTCCATTTCCCTTCTAAATGTTTTTTTCTTTGTCTGAATTTCTCACTTCCTGTTCCTCCTCAGTAAGGAGAGAAGAGGAATTGCTATTATTCATCCTAAAACCCAATAGATTCGCAAAATCTCACATCGCTTTTAAACTACATGAAACAGCAATTTTAGTGTTTTAAAGTGATTGCAAAGTCTAAATTATTTTTTTAAGAAATAACAAACATGTTATACTTACCCACTCTATGCAGTGGATTTGCACAGAACAGCCCAGATCCTCCTCTTCTTGGGTCACTCTTTGCTGCTCCTGGCCCCTCCCTCACCCCCTCCCCCCCCCCAGAGCAGTACAGTGTCACTATAATGAAACTGCTCTGATGAGAATATGTGAAAAAAATCTTAAAAAGGAAAAAATTAAATAAAAGTAAAAAAATGTTTAAAAAATGTAATAAACATTTATTTATTTACTTTGCATACTATCACCAGTCAGTATCCATGATCACTGCTTCACCAGTCATTTGATGACATTGTACTGCACTGGTGACAGTATGTAAAAACAAAATGTGAAAAAAAACCTACATTTTATTTCATTTAATTTTCCAAAAAATCATGACAAAAAAATACAACTTAAAAAAACTCACCATACCTCTTACTAAATACCTTGGACTGTTGGCTTTGCAAATAGGGGCATTTGAGTGATATTTGTACTGTTCTGGCTAGAGTTGGGGCAAACCCCCCCCGGTTCGTCCAAAACATTTGAACATCGCAAAAGTCCGGACCAGAACCGCAAACTCTATTAAATATAGTCTCCCAAGTCTGCCTGTAAAATGGCGCATTGGTGCATGCTGGGTCGGTGACGTCACAAGGGAGGCTGTGCAACCAGGTGACGTCACCAGTTGGCCCCACCCCTTACCTATTTAAGAACTGTCAAACAGCAGAGCAGGCAGGTGGTTAGCCTTTGTTGTGGATGGAGAGTTTATTTTTAATTATTTTTTTGGGTGCAACTTGGCATCGTGTTGGACATGGGGGAAATTATTTAAAAAAAAATTATAATAATAAAGGAAATCTCAAAAAACTGCCTCCTGTATTTATTTATTTTTGATTTTTTTTGGGTGAATGAGCAGGGGTACAATCTACCCTATACTCTTTCACATGGGGGGGGGGGAACCCTTGGTAAAGGGGACTTTAATATTCCAATAAGCCCCCTGCCCGCAGACCCCCAAAACCACCGCTCAGGGTTGTGGGGAAGAAGCCCTTGTCCCCATCAACATGGGGACAAGGTGTTATGGGGTGGAGGGGGCAGAGCCCTCCCCTTCCCCAAAGCACCCCCACCACATGTTGAGGGCATATGACCTGGTAGGGTTCAGGGGGGCACTTACTCATCCCCCTCTTATCTGACTTGCTATCTGTTGATACGCCGCGTAAGTTCTCGGATGCACCGGCGTATCTTTTTTCTGTATTCAGAAAGCAAGATACGCCAGAATTTTGCTAAGATACGAGCGGCGTAAGTTTTTACACCGTCGTATCTTTGTTGCATATTTACGCTGGCCGCTAGGTGGCGCTTCCGTCGATTTACGCATCGAATATGTAAATTAGGTAGTTACGCGGATTCATGAACGTAGTTGCGGCCAGCGTATCTATTTGCGTCGTTTATGTAAGGGGTTGGACCGGCGTAAAGTTACCCCTGCTATATGAGGCACAGCCAATGTTAAGTATGGACATCGGGACAGCGTTGTATTGTACGTCGTTTACGTTGTTTGCGTAAGCCGATTCAGAATGGGGCTAGGCGTAAGTTACGTTCACGTTGTTTTCAATCACTATTTGCGACATGATTTGGAGCATGTGCACTGGGATACGTTCACGGCCGGCGCATGCGCAGTTCGTTCGGCGTGTCATTTACGTGGGGTCCTGCCCAATTTGAATTACGCGCAGGTACGCAGGCCCATTTACGCTACGCCGCCACAACTTACGGAGCAAGTGCTTTGTGAATACAGCACTTGCCTGTATAAGTTGCGGAGGCGTAGCGTAAATAGGATAAGCTACACCCGCACAAAGATACACTCTCCATCCTGAATCTGGCCAAATGTATTTTTGTGCAAAACTTTTTTAACAAGAACTAAGAATTTTTTTATTTATTTTTTCAAATTTGCCGCACACAGAAGTTTTTTTTACCCTTATGCATAACATGTGTGGCTGATTAGGTGATTGGCTAAAACTCACTAACTGTCTTACATATCTTACCAACCCCAAGGTTACTTTTTGAACAAAAAATGTCTAAGAAAAGTCTGAGCTTCAATTGACAGTATAATAAAAATCCACTATGGCTGTTAGACTCTTGGGCCGCGTACACACGCTCAAACTTATCCGATGAAAACGGTCCGACGGACCGTTTTCATCGGATATGTCTGCTGGGCTGTTTTGGTCTGATGGTTGTACACACCATCAAACCAAAATACCCGCCGGCAGACAGCGCGGTGACGTGGCGGTGACGTTGACGCTGCCACGTCACCGAACCAGGAAGTAAATGCGAATCCATTCGACGCATGTGCGGACAGATATGTCCGCTGGTTAGTGTTGGACGGACGGGTTTCCAGCAGACAAGTTTTAAAGCATGCTTTAAAACTTGTCTGCTGGAAAAACCTGTCTGCTCGCCCGTACACACGATTGGATTTGTCTGCTGAAACGGTCCGTCGAACCGGTTTCAGCAGATAAATTCGATCGTGTGTACGCGCAGGGCCGAATTAACAGAGGGGCTGATGGAGCTGCAGCTCCAGGCCCCTTTCTCAAGATAGGCCCATTTGCCCCAAACCCTGAAGTCGATCTTTTTTTTTAGATCGACTTCAGGGGTTGTAGCTCGATGACCAGAGGTCACAGAAACCCCACATTTGGGGGATAGTCAGTTGAAGACCTACCCCACAACCGGTCAAAATATGGGATGGCTATCATTTATGGTTCCGGAGATACGGGCCTGCTTGCACAGCCTGTCAGAAGCTACATACAGAGCAGCCATTATAAATACAAGCTGACACACTGCAGCAGACTGAGAAAAAAAATCATCATTTGTTTTTTGCTAGAAAATTACTCTATGGTGGTCTTTGCAACTTTTTATGTTGCACGGTATAGAGCTGCATGATTCTGGCTAAAACAACAACTGCAATTTTTTTGCTTAGAAGATAGATCACGATTCTCTCACGATTCGTACGGCATAACATCGTCTTTCACATTAAAATGAAAAAAAATGGGCTAACTTTACTGTTTTGTTTTTATGGTTTTTATTATTCATTGAAGTAGGCAAATGCAGTGTGACATAAAATATTGCAGCAATTGCCATTTTTGTCTCTGCTAAAATATATATAATGTTTGGCGGATCCAAGTAATTTTCTAGCAAAAAATATTGCTTTTTAACTTAAACAAGTGTTGGACTTTAAGTGGTTACATTTCTTGCATTTACACACAGAAGTTTGTCCTAAAAAGGAAGTTGGTTACAATGTTTCATGTTGTTTACAAACTTGGCAGACTGCCCAAATATTTTCTTTACACACAGAAGTGTATCCCTTTGATATAAGAAGAATGCGTTAGTTACAATGTTTCCTGCTAAGAACTTGGCAGACTGTCCAGATATTTTCTTTTGACAGCTGAAAGTCTCTCCATTTGTTATATGAAAGAATCAGCAAACTCTGCATTGGAGATGTTGGGGGGTTGAATCAAGATCACAATTTTAACGATTAATTGTGCAGCTCTAGCACGGTACTGTATTTGCGCAGCAATTTTTCAAACATGTTTTTTTTTGGAAATAAACTGTTTCATACATTAAAAAAACACTAAAGTTAGCACGATTTTTTTTTTTTGGTATCCTAAACGATGCTTTAAACATTTTTTAGGTTAGATGTTTAGAGTTACAGAGGAAGTCTAGTGCTAGAATTATTGCTCTCGCTCGAATGATCGCGACGTATGTAACCTGTGTGTATCTGGCTCTGATACTAGCCAGTGCCTACCCAGCTACTGGCTGGTATCTCTCCCCAGCCTGTCCCCACACACCCTCTCACCTGCTGACCTGTAGATGGGGGAATCACTCCTGTAGTGTTATTGTGCTCTGCCTGTGAGTACAATGATCAGTGTTGCTATCTATAGCTGGCAGCACTGATTGTTTTTGGAAAAACAGGCTGGTTGTACTCAAGTCGATTAATAGATTGACTTGTGTAAAACCAGCTAGCCCATACATAGATCGGCTATGGCTTGTCTCGGAATAATTGGTGTAATTTCAATTCATGTATTACCCGCTTAACCACTACGCAGTCCCTAAACATCCTTCCACTCCTATACATTGTGCCCACTGTCATACCCTCCACACTCCTCTCCTGTACATAGTGCCCACTGTCATACCCTCCACACTCCTCTCCTATATATAGTGCCCACTGTCATACTCTCCACACTCCTCTTGTACATAGTGACCACTGTCATACTCTCCACACTCCTCTCCTGTACATAGTGCCCACTATCATACCCTCCACACTCCTCTCCTGTACATACTGCCTGCTGTCATAGACTCCTCTTCTGTACATACTTCCCACTGTCGCACCCTCCACACTCCTCTTCTATACATAGTGCCCACTATCATACCATCCCCATTCCTCTCTTGTACATACTGCCCACTGTCATACCCTCCACACTTCTCTCTGGTACATACTACCCTCTGTCATACCCCCACACTCCTCCTGTACATACTTCCCACTGTCATACTCTTCACACTCCTCTCCTGTACAAACTGCCCACTGTCATACCCTTCACACTCCTCTCCTGTACATAGTACCTGCTGTCATACACTTCTCTCCTGTACATACTGCCCACTGTCATACCCTCCACACTCCTCTCCTATACATAGTGCCCACTATCATACCATCCACACTCCTCTGCTATACATAGTGCCCAATGTCATACCCTCCACACTCCTCTCCTGTACATGGTGCCTGCTGTCATACACTTCTCTCCTGTACATGATGCCCACTGTCATACCCTCCACACTTCTCTCCTGTACATTGTGCCTTTTGCCGTACCCTTTGCACTCTTCTCCTGTACATAGTGCCCAATGTTAGACCCTCCACATTCCTCTCACTCACCTGCACATACTTCCCACTTATATACCGTCCGTACTCCTCCCCTATGTCGCTTACCCACAAAAACAGTTCTTTAAAATGATACTGAATACCCTCAATGTTACCAGCTCTAGAATGGACACACTTGTTAGTTCAACTAAAGGAAATCTCAGTTCTCATATTTGTTCTGTCCCATTATTAGAACTTATTTAATGTTGTGATTACTACGGTGATGTACAGAGGAACATCGGGGATCTCAGCTACTTTCCTGACATTACTACTTTTTAGAGGCCCTGGGGTAGGTTATGCCACAATGTACAAGTATGCACAGCATATTAGCACATTAGGGTACACTTACATTTTCAGACTGGGCCCTCCATTGCTGCGCTGTGATTCCCACGCATTTATTTATTATTTATAAAAGGCCCCACCAAAATCCTCAGCACCAGGCCCATGATGTTCTTAATCTGGCCCTGTGTACGCGGCCTTGGTGGCTCTCATTATAAATGTGATATACCGTACTTTACATAGAGCCACTATCACACTTAATAAAGAAGTCAGATATTGTAGATATCAAAAAATATCACTGGCACTATTACACAATGAGAGTAGCACTAAACAAGCTCTCATTAGTATTTAAAATAGGTAAAAGTAAGTGCTCTGTATGTAAGTATAAAACAGGACCATATGTGTGTGTTGAACCAGAGAGTTTACCTTACTCTGGAAGCGGAAAACCAGCAACTTCTAGCCTTATAGTGTTACTGAACTCACAGAAGTAAAATCAGTGTGTATATGCAGTAAAGCATGCTTGTTATACTGTGGAGCGTATGGTGTTAATCCCTTGCATTGGGTAAAAAGGCGCATCAATTCTGTCTTCTCTTAATCTCCTCTTCTTCCACTATCCCCAATCTATTTGCTAATAGTACAGAACATTGGGGGCAAGCTACACATGCTCAGTTTGGTGTGTATTGCTAGAGAGTATTTTTTTTCTTGGAAGAATGCATGTGATTAGCATAGGGCCAATCAGCACTGTCCAGACAGAGGGTCAGGGGTCCAGCAGCCTCATAAGACAAACAGGTGAGAATTAAAACTCCTCCTGCAAGCTTTAAAGTGATACTTATGTCTTGTTTTTTTTTCTTTAAAAATAACAAACATATTATACTTACCTGCTCTGTGTAATGGTTTTGCACAGAGCAGCCCAGATCCTCCTCTTCTCGGGTCCCTCTTCTGTGCTCCTGGCCCCTCCCTCCTGTCGAGGGCCGCCACAGCAAGCAACTTGCTATAGGGGCACTCAACCCGAGCCGCAGCTCAGTGTGTCCATTCAGATGTGGATCTGCGGCCTGGCCCCGCCCACTCTTTGATTGGCTAACTGGCTTTAATTTAGCCAATGGCTCTGCTTCTGTGTCTTAGCCAAATAAGACGGAGACAGACGAGACACTCAGATAGAGATGGGGCTTGGGTAAGTGTTAGGGGGGCTGAGGAGGGCTGCTGAACACAGACGGGTGTTTAACTTAATGCATAGAATGCATTAAGATAAAAAAAACTCTGCCTTTACAACCAGACACTGATAGAAGTCACAAGACTGCTATATACTGCTGATGAGAAAAGGTATTCAGCAGGTACAGTGAACCAATTTTAAGACCTGGCAGCCTTTTATTAATTCATTTTCAAGACAAAAAACAAGCAATAAAAACCTGTTTTGAACACAGATAATTGTAGGATTTGGATCTGCCACAAGGACGCACACCTGTGCAAATATAATTATTTTATTTAAATTTTTTTGGATTCTTATACGTACTTGTGGACAAACTTGTCTCTAGAACAGTGGTTCACAGGACCCACTAACAGGCCAGGTTTGCAAGATAACTGGTAATACCTAAAACCTGGCCTGTTAGTGGGTCCTGAGGACAGGAGTTGAGAACCGCTGCTCTAGAGTCTAGAAGGTGTCCCATGGGCAGTAGGAGCAGGAAAGGAATGACGAAATGATGCCACCTTGCTTTAGCTTTGTTTGAATGTAAACAGTAAAATCTGTTTATGTTTAAAATCTTAAAATCGAAATAAAATGATTGTTAAAATTAAGCACATTTGGAACTCAGTAAAATATTATCTCACGTTTTATTATGCATCAGTATTTTTTTTAATAAGTCATGGCAAAATATACAAAATAATAATTGGATTTATTGAGTGCTTCCCCCTATAAGGGTTTAGCATCACACCTCCCCTTACACAAATAAATATTATCCTGTACAATACATATTCAATCATAATATGAAAATTATTTCCATGTGCAGACATACATGGTATGTTTGAAATTTACTCCAAACAAGAGGTGAAATAATTCTCAATGCATTTCGCTGTCCACATATACAGTAATAGTAGTGCCGCTAACCAATGGCTAAAAACCTGTCCCATGGAAGACTGTAGGGGGGCCATAAATAACAGGAGATCCAAACCCAATGAACCTCATGCATCTGACACATGGGGCCAGATTCAGGTAGATGGGCGCTTCTTTACTTTGGAGTAACGTTTCTCATTTTCACTTTCGGCGCAAGTACTGTTATTCACATAGCACTTGCGCGTAAACTTGCGCCAGAGTAACGATAATGCGCTGGCGTAACCTGACGCAAGTGGAAGTGGGTGTGATCATATGTAAATGATGGGCGGAGCCCAGCGCAGAGGCTTAAGTTCAGCGCATCATCCACGGAGATGGCGCGGTGATTGAGGCTCCACTCGCCCCCTTGTGCGCATGCTCACAACTTCCGTCGGCACCACTTTACGGGAAACGTCAGCGCAATGTGTTCCGTTGCGCGTATAAAAGCGCTAGCGGAAACGCCATTCCGGCGCAAAAGTATTTCCGTTTCCCCCCACCCCAGGGAAGATACTTTTGCACTGTGATGGCTGCTCCCGCTACCCCCAAAGAGAGGAGGAACCTCAATTTCAACTCCCAGGAGGTGTCTGTGATCATCTCGGCTATGGAGACTTTTAATCAGTTCCTCCACGGGAAAAAAAGTAGGAAGACCAGCCGGGAGAGGAAGCAGGGCATCCTGGAGACCATTGCTGGCAGGGTCAATGTGTTAGGGTACTCCACCCGGACTGCTGGCGACATACAAAAAAAAATCAACGACCTGCGGCGCAAGGTCCGTAGCAAGGTGGCCACCATCAGGAGGCATGAGAGGGGCACAGGTGGTGGTCCCCCATGTCCGGTCAGCCTGACCACGGAGGAGGAGGTGGTCGCCCGCTGCCTGGACAGGGAGCAGTTGGAGGGGGTCCCTGGCTATGACTCCATGGAGGAAGGCTCCAGGACAGGTAAGTGTTTTTTATCCCCTATTTGGTGTGTTGCATGTGGGGGGGGGGAGGGTACATGTGCCAAGTGTGTGGGACCACCAACATGTGTCTGCTTTGTGTCATCCACAGATGACGGAGCTGGGCCATCATCTCTTGCCGGCCAGTCCACCCCAACCTCCCAACGGGATCCTGATGACGAGGCCCTGGGTGCTGGAGACACCGAGGTGGATGAGGAGAGTGCCCACACCTCACCTGCAGAGGTGGTTGTGGAGGAGCCTGTCCCCGAGCAGGACTTTATGTTATTGTTGGAGGAGTCCTCCTCTTCTGCAGGGCCCTCTGTCATCCCCTCCCCCATCCTAGGTAGCCCCTCAAGGGCGACTCCATCCCCACGGGGACAACCTTCTCCTGGGCCCAGGAAGGCGACCCGTACGACCAGGGGGATGTGTGATATGGTCGAGGACCAGGTGGTGTTGGACCACGCCAGACAAACCCAGCAGATGGGGGAGATTGCTGGCCACTTGGACCGGGTCGCTGACAGCCTGGGCTCCATGTCACAGCTGCCCAGTGGTGTGCATGACGTTGTGACCAGCCTGGGGGAGGTGCAGGCTGATGTACGGCACCTGACAGCAGCCGTCAACGCCAACACAGCTGCCATACGGGAAGAGGGGAGGCAGCGGCAGCGTGACCAGTGGCATCATATCACCCGCCAGCTGAGGATGCAGGCCCAGACCAACCTGTATCTCAGCCGTATTGCCGTGGCCTTGGAGGGCATGCAGCCAACAGGTGCCAGGAGTGGCCCACCCGGGGATCAGCCTCCTCAAGATGCCCCCCCACCCCCACCACCACCCACTCCCTCCAGGCAGCTGAGGAGCCCGAGAGTGCCCCCAAGGAGGAGCCCCCGTCATCCCAGATGAGGTTTTTTTTTTTTTTTTGTTTATATTTTTATTTTATTTTTATACTCAGGTTATGAGTTTTTGTTTATTTTTTTTCTCATGTTATGAGATATGTATTTAATTTTTAACTGCACACGGTCAGGAGTGCAGGGGACAGTGTGACTGGTGTGTGAATGTGAGGGGGTGGCACTCCTGCCAGTAAGGGGTGTCACCCTCGGCCGTGGTGGTGAAGTTAACCCCACGGCTGTATGAATGACGTGTGAAAGGTGTATGAATGGACAGTGACATCATTGGGGCCTTGACGCTGGCGTTGCTGCTCCCAAGTCCTACATGCTGGACTTGGGCTAATCCAATGCGATGTGGATGTGGTGTGTGTGATCTAGGGACATCAGTGGTGTGCATGCATGCATTGTCTGTGTGATTAATGTTTTGGTTTAGTGTCCAAAGATGCCTACGGCGAGGCCCCTCCTGACTGCTCTTCCATCAGCAGACTGGGTCTCCTCTGGCAGGTGGGGACTGTGTGGGTCGGGGGTCAGGTCATCACGCATTTCAATCTGCAGGCCTTTTCTCATAGCAAAGTTGTGCAGAATGCAACATGCACCGATGATCTGACACACAAAGGTAGGGGAATACAATAGGGTCCCCCCGGACTTATCCAGGCAGCGGAAACGGGACTTCAGGAGCCCGAATGTTTGCTCCACCACTGCACGGGTTTTGATGTGTGCTTCATTGTATCTTCTCTGTCCTCTGGTTTGGGGGTTCCGGAAAGGAGTCATTAGATGGGGTCCCAGTGCATATGCAGAGTCACCTGGAAGGGAAAAGACAGGAGGATGTTAGTCATGCATGTGCCACTTGTGAGGTGTGCATCATGGGAGGGGATAGTCATGCCTGCCACCCATGTCACTCACCAACCAGCCAGCTGTCCCCATACATGTTCTGTTCGAATTCTGCTGGGATGGGGCTCTGATTGTATATGAAGCTGTCATGGCTGGACCCGGGGTGTTTGGCACGGATGTGCCATATGAGGTGTTGGGCATCGGCTATCACCTGTACGTTGATGGAATGCCAATGCTTCCGATTGCGGTATATGTGCTCTGTGGCACTGGGGGGCTGTAGTGCCACATGTGTGCAATCAATGGCCCCCACAGTGCGTGGGAATCTGGCAATGCTGTAGAAATCTGTCATTGCCTTTAGCCGCAGCTCCTCAGTGGTGGGTCTGATGAACTGGTTGGACATGCGTCTGAGGATTGCAGGGACAACCTGGTGCACACATCTGCTCACGGAGGATTGTGACATCCCAGCCACCACTCCACTTGTACGCTGGAATGATCCACTTGCAAGGAAATGAAGTGTTGCCAGTACCTTCACCAGTGGCTGCA
Organism: Rana kukunoris; assembly: GCA_029574335.1. Classification (NCBI taxonomy): domain Eukaryota; kingdom Metazoa; phylum Chordata; class Amphibia; order Anura; family Ranidae; genus Rana; species Rana kukunoris. Next base: position 64,493,223 of record CM056050.1, on the reverse strand, counting down.
CTGCTTGTGAGCGGTGTGTCTTGCTGGTGATGTCACCCTGCAGGGTTGTGGTTAGTTCAAGTATTGCATCAGGGCTGAATCTGAAGAGGCGATACACCTCCTCATCACCCATGCCAAAGAGGCTCATGCGCGTGCGGTATATCCTCTGACGTGCCCGCCTCCTTCGTTCCGGGGGACCCAGTACTAGTGCTAGGACCATGTTGGCACACAGAGGTGTTGTCCTTGCACGTGTGGTTGTTCAGCTTGCTAGTTTAGACGGTAACGCTGCTGCTGGAGCTGCTCTCCTGCTGACCTGTGGCCGTCTGGAGTAAAGATAAAGCAGCTATTTGTAGAAATAACTTTGCGCCGGACGGACGAGAAACACGCGGCGCATGTAGCCGGCGTATGGTGCTAATCCGTTCGCGAATCGGGAAATCTCCCTCATTTGCATATTTCAGAAATCAATAGTCGCGACTAATGCGCCAAGCGAAATTATGCGCTGACGAGACTCTGGCGTCGGAAAGTTAAGCCGATCGGAAATGGCCCGTTTTCTGTCGCATCTAGTTTGGTGGGTACGGCCACATAGAAACGACGGCGCATCTTCAGTTACGCGGCGCATATCGAATTACTCCAGCGCAAGTCTTGCTGAATCTGGCCCATGGTTGGTCTTTGCCTATTGGTCATATGGGTCTCCCTTAAATTTTTGTAGAAATATCTGCCATTGTTTTCACAAACATAGAAGGGGAAGGTATCTCATTAACCTAGCTGCCGAACAATGGCCATCAAAGGAAAGCCTTCTATCTTGTTTAGAGTGCTAATTATTAGACATGTGCAGACTGGAATAATTTGTTTCGTTTTTTCGTTTTCGTCTGGAAAATAAATGTATTTAGTTACTCCCAAAAATCGTTTTGATTTATTTTGTTTTTCGTTGGGGAATAGCTTACGTCCGAAAATCCAATAATACTTGGTTTCTGTCGAATGGTCAAAGAATATTCTACGGAACTTCGAAACTTTACGCCGAATCGTACATTTCCGGTCGAATATTCCGCCTACAAGAATTCTAATGTTGTATGACTAGTAATAATAATAATAATAATAAATAATTATATTATTATTACTAGTCATAGTCAACCAACATTAGAATGTTTCTATAGCCTATAGGCGGAGCATTAAAATGTACGAGTGCAGTATATCTTCTCCATCGAATTTGCTTAGCACTTTCGATATACACCATAAGCCTTCTATTCTCTGTAATGTCGAATCTATTTTCTCATAAATCGAAATCTATTCTCTGTAATGTCGAATCTATTATTTCTATAGTGTCGAATCTTTTCTCTATGATGTTGAATCTTTTCTCTATAATGTCGAAAAGTACTGTATGTGTGTATATCAGGTTCGAAAGACAGATTGCTATTCATTCACTGTATTCAGTCAGCGTCATGTCGAATCTCTCTATATCGAATATTTAATGCAACGAAAACGAAAATAAAGCATTTTTTATGTCGGATCTTTCAGTTTTCGTTTCTTGCGCTTTCGTTATCGTTTGTTAAAACGAAAAAAAAAAGATTTTCGGACGAAAATGCATTCTAACGAAAACGAATGCACATGTCTACTAATTATCATGTATTGTCCCAGCAGGTTCAATCCCCAGAGACTCACTCTAGGTAACCCCTCACATATGCCTCCATTCCAGCCACACTGGCATAAATTGTGATATTAAAATAAAATAATTAATGTTGCCCAAGAAAAAGTCACCACTTATCACATAGACAGTGATAGAATGAGATAAATGAGGTCCACAATAGTCCCAGTGATCTAATATTAATCCGTGAAAAGTGAAAAAGTCAGTAATGCAATGATAACTTACAACGGAAAAGGGTCCTCTGTTCAGACCTCCACCCGATGATCAAACGCAAGGCTTACCAGACAAAATTGACCATCCACTACAGATAGCAATGGCGGCTGGTGCTCAAAATTTGGGGGGGGGGCGCAAACAAACTGAAAAAAAAACATCAGGTGCCGCCACTGTGCCCATCAAACACCGCCAGTCTGTCATCTCAAATGCAGCCAGTTTTCCCTCTCAAATGCAGCCAGTTTTGTCCTCCCAAATGCAGCCAGTTTGCCCCCTCAAATGCAGCCAGTTTGTCCCCTCAAATGCAGCCAGTTTTCCCCCAAATGCAGCCAGTTTGTGCCCTCAAATGCAGCCAGTTTTCCCCCAAATGCAGCCAGTTTGCCCCCTTAAATGCAGGCAGTTTGTCCCTTCAAATGCAGCCAGTTTGCCCCCTCAAATGCAGGCAGTTGGTCCCCCCAAATGCAGCCAGTTTGTCCCCCCAAATGCAGCCAGTTTGTCCCCTCAAATGCAGCCAGTTTGCCCCCTCAAATGCAGCCCGTTTGCCCCCTCAAATGCAGCCAGTTTGTCCCCTCAAATTCAGCCAGTTTGTCCCCCTCAAATGCAGCCAGATTGCCCCCTCAAATGCAGCCAGTTTGCCCCCTCAAATGCAGCCAGTTTGTGCCCCCAATTTCCGCCAGTTTGTCCCCCCAATTTCAGTCAGTTTGTCCCCCCAATTTCAGCCAGTTTATGCCCCCAATTTCTGCCAGTTTGTGACCCCAATTTCTGCCAATTCATGCCCCCAATTTCCACCAGTTTGTGCCCCCAAATGCAGTCAGTTTCCCCCCAGCCCGACACTTACTTTCTTCGGGTCAGCCGCCCTCTCCATGCTCCCTCAATATCTTCTTCCGCCATCAATGTTGCTTCAGCCAATCAGGCGACCGGTAACCAGCCCTGGTGCACCTGATTGGCTAAGAAGCGGGACAGTGTTTAAACCAGCTCTCTGGGTTACTATTTGGAAACCAATTAGAGCCCAAAGGCTCTAATCGGGTAATCTATTAGAGCATCTCACTCTATTCTGGGAACTTCTGATTAGTGGGCGGCAGCTGCAAAAATACATAGCTTCATGCAATGCATGAAGCTGGGTATTGTTGATTGATGGGTGCAGAGGAGAGAGTGGGCAGCGCTCCTGCGCCCACTATGGTCGCACCACCATTGACAGATAGGTTAATTTACGCATGTGATATCCTTTAATCCTCGATGATGGTACACAATCATGGGCAATACGACTACATACCCTGGTAACTGGTTACTCTGCAATGTATTTGTCAGATATAAACAGAGAGACCTCACATAGCATAATATATACGTGATTTTCTGAATAATAGGTAATAGCACTCTCATATCCTTCAAAATATAAAGTCATTTTCACATTTAAAATCCACCGGTACACACAAGATAGCTTCCGGATCACTTCCAGTATCGATGTGGTGACATCAGAGCAGGCTCTACCCTATGCGTTTTGTCATATCTGATGTGACGAAGATCAGATCAGATATGACAAAACGTGTAGGACGAAGCCTGCTGTGATGTCACCACTTCAATATTGAAAGCGACTAGGAGGCTATCTTGTGTGTACCTGTGGATTTTTAATGTGAAAAACACTTTTACTTGGAGGGTATGTGAGTGCTATTACCTATTATTCAATAAACCATGTACTGTATATACAAAGTTACGCTAGGAGGAGTTGTATTCAATGCTTTACCTTGTCTGCTTTGTGGCGAGTTTAAACCCCAGAGGGGGATTGTGACCCACTCTTTTGGTGAAGATTGTGGACTGGTGTCGGGAGCACTATCATCTTTCTTATGATCACCCATCACCTTAGAACTTTTTATCTCACTTCCTGGATAATTTAAAGATGTGTTTGGACTTCCAATTTTAGCGCTGTTTATCATTTGAACTTCAGTTCTATGTTTTATGATACTTTGTTTATTATGTTTTAAATGGTTTTCCATTTATTTTAAATAGCTGCTGTTAGGTCAATGCTCACTATACCCTGTGAACCTTCACCTTTAATCAATTTTATTTTATTTATTTGAAGTAATCAATTATCCTGTTTTCAGTGTTGCTTTCTAAACTGCTGTAGCAACATCCTCTGGCACCGGGAAGTGCATCGCAGGCCTATATATATGCACCTTCTTCTTGATTAATGGCTGTGTGTTGAGTTATTTTGGGGGGACAGCAAATTTACACTGTTATAGAGCTGTACACTCAATACTTTACATTGTAGCAAAGTGTAATTTCTTTAGTGTTGTCACATGAAAAGGTATAATAAAATATTTAAAAAAATGTAAAGGTGTACTCGCTTTTGTGAGAAACTGCATATTTTAAAAACTGTCATTTTTGGTTTTGGTTTCGGCCAAATGCATCCATTCATTTTGGTGCACCACTAGCAGGGCTTTTTTTTCAGTAGGAACGTGGGGGAATGCAGTTCCGGCACCTCCTGATCTGACTGTATGTAATGGCAAGGGGTGTTGGGGTGTGCTGTAGGGTATTGATGCTCACTGATGGGGGATCTCTTCTAACTGGAGGGGACCAATTTTTGCAGGGGGTCTACTTTTGCTGAGGAGGTCTATTGTTGCTGGTGGGGGGGCCTATTGTTGTCGGGGGTGGGTCTTATGTTGCTGCAGGGGTTGCTGGCTGCAGGGGATCTATTTTACTGATTTTCTTGATACCATTACCAAATTCCATACAAATTTCTTAGCACCACAAAATGATACTTGGTTCTGTATTGTCTAAAAGAGGCGGTACTGGGAGGTGGGTATAGGATGGAACCAAGGAAAGGTGCTCGGAGGTGGGTAGGGGCAAGGAAGAGCGGTGATTCAGAAAGGGGGAGTTCCTGCACCTATTATCTGAGAAAAAAAGCCCTGACCACTAGTGACAATGGACTTCCCTCTGCAGTGAATTTATAGTATTAAATGGATTTAAAATAAAAAATAACAAATAAAGCCTTTTTTCAGCTAACACTTTTTAAGCAGTTACAACAATAGTTCTTATTTTCTTTTAGAAAAAAGTTTATGCTGAAAAATGAACACATTGACAGTTGTAAGCACTCCCGGTGATGTTATATGGATTGTCACAAACTCTGTAACTTTCACTTTTGCTGGACAGCTTGGTCTACATGTGGAGAAAATTAAAATAAAGACATGAGAAATAAGGATATAAAAATCAAGTAACATTTTAAAACAGGTAAACAGCTATACAGAAACCAAAATATATATATATATTTTTTTTTTCAATAGTTGGTCTTTATTTCTGTGTATTGCCAAACCCATGGTCAGTTGCAGATAACCTTTTCTTGAAACTGCCTTTTAAAGGGTCACTAAAGGAATTATTTTTTAAGCTAAATAGCTTCCTTTACCCCCACTGCAGTGCTGTTTTCATGTCCTCATTGTTCGTTTTTTGCTTTGATGTTGCTGTAATCCTGCTCTGTTCTGGACACTTCCTGGTTGTCTGTTTCCTTATAACCCCAGTGCTGGGAGCTTTCTCACTGTGGTCACTAATCAAGGAGGTGTGATTACTGTGTGTAAACTGAAACTAGATTAGGCTGAGGGGTTTTAGATAAACCATCACTGCCCTCTATTGGCTCTCTGGCTCTGTAGATCAGAGAGACAGGAAACAACAGCAAAAATGAAACTAGAACTGTAGGTTGATTATATGATTGATTTTTATCTATTTGTAATCATTTTTAAAAGGAATCAGTTAACTATTATGTCTCTATACCCTGTAAACAGTCATTTCAGCCCAATTTTTTTCTCCTTTAGTGACCCTTTAAGTTTCCTTATGGTAATTAAATGTTAGTTTTCCCTTTTGCTGTTTACTTAGTGAATACATCTCATGGTGTTAGATAAAAAAAAACATTAAAGGCATAATATTTACAAGCTCTAATAACCATGACCACATGTGATGTTTTGTTAACAATCTGTGTTTATCTTAATTTTCTATCTTCGGAAAACAGATCATAGTTTACAGCAATTAGACTTCTAAAGCTTCTTAAACATGATAAAGATCAGCAGATAAGCAGATACTGTGTATTAAAATATGGATGAATTCTTAAGTGAGTATTAAGATTAATCTTTAGGAAGCTGAAATTTGCATTATATAGGGTTGTTGTATTGCTGCTATGAAAATAAAAAGTTCACTGATTACTATGTGGCAGATGAATCGTGTGCCAAATCATTTTAGATAGGTGTTCTTGAAGGAACCTTGACATATATTAATCACTTACTGTACTTATTGGGCCCTATTATCCTCTTCCTGCCCAGGCCAATTTCAGCTTTCTGTGCTGTCCCATTTTGAATGACAATTGCGTGGCCATAAAACACTGCTCATATGCATTTTTTATAAAACATTTTTAGACAAATAGAGCTTCATTTTGCTGGTATTTAATCACCACAGTTTTTTTTTTTTTTTTTTGCTAAACAAACAAAAAGTGGATCAAACATTTTGAAAAAAATAATCGTTTTATTTGTTTCTGTTACAAAAGTTTGTGAATAATGATTTTTTATTCTTCACTGATCAATGCCCTGATTACAGTGTAAATGTATGTTGGTGTCATGTACCGGGGTGTATTTGAACCAGGATCTTCCTGGTCCCACAGCTGCAGCCTTACCTGTTGTGCTACAGAGAAGATATGGACTTTTGGAAACGTCCTTGCAGTATTAAGCATTAACTGTAAAGTCTTTCCCCCTTTATGCCCCCCATTATCTAATCCATGACACATTTGCCTCCACACTGAATAGAAATAATTTACTAATTTACTTTTTCTATTGCTGTTTGTGGATGGATGGGCACTTCCCCCCCCCTTTTTTCCTCATGGGTATCTATCACTGTTCAAGTATCTATACATGCCTTTTTAGACCAATACTCTGTTGTTGTTATGTGATGCTATAATTATTATTTTTCTTGACATAAACTAATTCATCACGATTGGTGAATATGACTACACTTGTCATAGCTGGATACAAGGAGTTAATCTGCTGCGATATGATTTAACCAAACATTTATTAACTTATGCCATATATCATTTTGTTATGTCTCTCTTTTTTCCAGTGGAGTCCCCGATGCGTTGTGGTATGTGGGTTCCTCGGGCTGCCATCTCCCCTTCCACCCCCTGGCCGCCTTCTCCTTGTTCCTGTCCTTGAGTTCTCCCCCCTTCACTTCCCAGCAGGGCGGGAGATACACGCGTCCATGGCGCAATGTGTGTAGTATCCACAGGGCGGCGTTGCTGCCCGAGTGGATGCGAATCCCTCCCTGCTGGCGGCGTGAGCGATCGCTTCTGAGACGCCGTGACGTCGCTGCGTGAGCGCCGCTCGGCGCCCGCAGCGGCGTCGCACATTGCGATGCGTCACGCGGAAGAGACGGCAGTGTCGGCTTCGTCCGAACCTCGCCCACACCGGAAGAACCACCGTGACAATTATAGGGCACCGGCAGGCCACCTGGTGAGACAGGGGAGACATACCCCGTCCCCTCCCACTACACGTGGGATTAGCTGGACCAATCCTGGGACCGCGAGCGGCATTTATTTCCGCATCCGATCGCAGGCACTCAGAGAAGCATGCGGCATCTCCATGAGTGACAGTGTCCAGCGAGCAGGTAAGCTACTCTACTTACAATACCTACCCTCTTTCAGCTAATTAGTAACTCTACCCCTCTCTTTTTTATTCAAATATTCTCATTACCTACACTCTTTCTATATACAGATAGCTTCAACATCTTTGTAAAGGTGGAAATATTGGAGGTAACCCTGGTTTGTCTTACCCAGTCTTTTCACAACATAACTTCCCTCAGCACTTCCAATTGTCATCCGCTCTGGATTTCAGTCACCCCTCACTTCCCTCCCACTTTTGTCCTTTCTTTCTTCCTTCCTTTTGTCTTTTCCTCACTTGCATTTTGCCATTCCATTCCCCCAGTTTCCTTTCACATTGTTGTTCACTTTCACCACGTCTTTTTATCACTTTCTGCATTCCCCACACACTCTTTATTCCCATCTCTTTCTCCTTTTTATTTGTCTTCTCCTTTTCTTTTCCCCCTCATCCCTTCTCTTATTCCCTCATTTTCAGTTGACCCCCGTTCTGTCACTTCTTATCTATCATCTTCTCATTCACACTTCACCTCAGCCTCATCCTTCCCCACTCCTCATTTCCCAGCCCTTCCTTTATTTTATTACCCCTTGTTTTTTCTTCCTACTTTCTTAATCCTACTCTTCCCCACCCCTCGGGTCTGCCCGGGTGCTATCATTTTTGTCTGGTGCTTCTCCGTAAGTGGCTGAGGGCCACTCTTGGATGGTCACCTTGAGGACCAGGCGACACTGGGGGACTGACCGGGAGTACTGTCAGCTTTGGACCTCTGCATCCCACTGTCGCATCGGACCCCAACCTGGATGTCTCATAACTCCATTTTCTGGGTAAATATATGCTGCTGTTGATGAGAAAAATTTCTCTTTTGATTACTGTGGGAGGGAGAAGGAAAGCCTTTCTTCCTTAACCACTTGCCCACCGGGCCTGTTTTTCAGATTCGGTGTTTACGAGACTAAAACTGTTTTTTTTGCTAGAAAATTACTTAAACACCCCAAACATTATATATATTTTTTTCTAACACCCTAGAGAATAAAATGGCAGTCATTGCAATACTTTTTGTCACACCGTATTTGCGCAGCTGTCTTACAAGTGCACTTTTTTTGAAAAAAAAACACTTTTTTGAATAAAAAAATAAGACAACAATAAATTTGGCCCAATTTTTTGATATATTTTGATAGATAATGTTACGCCAAGTAAAATGATACCCAACATGTCACACTTAAAAATTGCGCCCGCTCGTGGCATGGCGTCAAACTTTTACCCTTAAAAATCTCGATAGGCAACGTTTAAAAAATTCTACAGGTTGCATTTTTTGAGATACAGAGGAGGTCTAGGGTTAGAATTATTGCTCTCGCTCTAACGATCGCGGCGATACCTCACTTGTGTGGTTTGAACACCGTTTTCATATGCGGGCGCTACTCGCGTATGCGTTCGCTTCTGTGCGCGAGCGTGTCGGGACGGGGCGTTTTACATTTTTTTTTTTCTTATTTATTTTTAATTAGTTTATAATTTTATACATCGAAATAAATTAAAAAAAAAATTATCACTTTTATTCCTATTACAATGAATGTAAACATCCCTTGTAATAGAAAAAAGCATGACAGGTCCTCTTAAATATGAGATCTGGGGTCAAAAAGACCTCAGATCTCATATTTAGGCTTAAATGCAAAAAAAGAAAAAAAAAATGTCATTTTTCAAATCTCAGAAAAAAAAAATGTTTCTTTAAGACGCTGGGCGGGACTGACGTTTTGACGTCACTTCCGCCCAGCAGAGCTGTGGGGGACGGGTGGGGGCGATTTTTCCCTCACTCGTATCCCAACACAGCCAGCAAGAGGACCCGATCGCATTCCGCCGTTACCGACACCTCTCCCGCCACCGATAACGGCGATCTTGCGGCGAATCCGCCGCTGGGACCGCCATTATCGTGTACAGCACTGCCCACGGAAAAGATGGATATCTCGGTTGTGGCAGCAGCTGCTGCCGTCACCGAGATATCCATCTTTAAAATCATGACGTATTTTTCCTATGACACCGTGGGCAAGTGGTTAAACCAACTACACTTATGTTGTTCTCTGTGCCCTTGTTTTCCCTGTGGATTTGGGAGTCTTTGTACCCCCTCCCCCCTTTTATAAGGGGACAGACTCCATAGGGAGGACACAGATAAAAATAAATATATATTTTTTGTATACACCTATTTATACAATCAAATCTCTTTCAGCCACAACCCTCTGAAGAAGACCGAATGGTCGAAACGCGTTAGTATTATACACCTGCCTGCCACTATTCAGGCTATGTATTTTATTGTTTACCTGGAAATGTTATGGTTATTTTAATTTTTGTTACTCTGCCGCAACTCATTCCTTGTATACCCCTAATTTTATGTCATTCAATTACTTTTGTAATAAAACGTTTTTACCATAGACGTTGCATTGCTACTTTACTTCACACCAGCTGTTTCAAAGCCCCATTGGGACCATTTTTCTATTTTGCAGTATTAAGCATTACCTTGGGCTCACTAGCCCCACCTGCTGCCAGCTGTGGACAATTTTCAATCAATTCAGCCCATAAATAGGAAGTGGTGCTAACACTCAGCGCCTGTTTATGTGGATTAGCTCCCTGGGTGTTCTGACTGCTTGTGATCTTGATTGTCGTCTTGAACTTGTGCCTGAATCCCTCACTACTCTCTAGCCTACTGATTTTGTACTTCACCGCCAGCTTGTGTATGACCTTTGCTTGTCTGACCACTCCTTGGATTTCAATCGTGTACCGCTTTGCCTGATTTGTTGCCAACCTAATCTGCCTGACTACGTTTCGCCTGAATCCTCAGCACACAAGTTCCACTTCGGACAACTACCAATCACAGGTACCTTACAGTTGGAACAGGAAAGTCAGTTATTGGCTTTACTTTTCTCACACAGTGACAGCGCAGGAGGATAACCGGCATGTGATTGGACATTAGCTGTCATTAGCTCTCTACCCTGATCGGTGATGTGCTGTGTCTGAGGGACATGGCTTACCACCAATCGCTGTGCTGAGTGGCGTGACCAGGAGAAAGTTATATGAAGTCAATTCAGAAGGAGGAGACTCCCGTCTGGTCATCAGTCTGCTATAGGCCAGACGGGAACTTGTTAAGCAACCCACAATAAAATCCTGGCTCTGACCAATGAAACCACTAGACATGTGCAATTTTTTTCGTTACGAATACGTTTTCCGTCATTTTTCGTTATTTTCGTTGATTCGTTAACCTACGAATGAACGAATGGTTTAGCGCAAATAATAACGAATAACGATATTTCCAAAATTAACGAATATGGAAAACTACGAAGATACGAAACTACTAAATGTAAAAGAACCACACAACGAAAGAAAAAAGAAACGAAAACATAGAAATAACGAAAATACCAAACACCAAAAAAAAAATCATGATTACGAAAAATAAACGAAAATGCAAACTTACTAATATTCGAAGAACGAAAAGAAAACAACCGAAATGCCGAACAAAGAATAAAAAACGAAAAGCAAAACTAACGAAAAATAAATTACGAATCTTCGGAAAACGGAAATGAAATAACGTAAATTCACTTTCATTAGTACTGTGACCAATAGCCACTCAGCGCTGTCCCTTACCCTGAAGAGGTTTGTTCCTTCCCCCAATGAGCTTCTTTCCTATTACTTAGTGGCTCCTTGACCTTGTGTCTTTATCTGTGTTAGACTGCAGTGCATTCCAACCAGAGTCCAGATAGGGTGTGTTTGGGTAGGTTGCACCGGTTTTGTGGATCTGTCAAGTCAATCGCATTAAAGTACGATTTACAAAATTACGACGAGTAGTGTGTCGAATAAACGTAAAATGTATTTTAACAGAATTACGAATGCAATAAAATCTATAAAAGAACGTTGTTACAATCAAATGAAATTAGACACGAAAATACGAATGATCATAAAGCAACGAAGATTTATTTCTTACGAAAATACAAACGCGGCATGATGAAATGTATAATGTAAATACGAATATCAAAACAACGAAAAATAAACCAACGTAAAAACGAATGAACGAATAAATTCATTGTTAAAATACGAACGAGGCAGAATACAAAATTTTACGAAAATACTAATCTCAAATCAACGAAAAATAAACTAACATAAAAAAACGTAAACGGAAAAAAAAGTGTTACGAAAATACTAAAGAGTACGAGTACGATAACTAACGTCTTACGAAACTACGACTCGTTACGAATCACGATAAACGAACAGAAACGAAACAGAAATAAACAAAATTTTTTGCTGTGCACATGTCTAGAAACCACTAATGCCCAGATATATAATCGACATACAGAGATAAAAGCATGCATGGCTCCACATGTGCAGGGTGTAATAAACATAGAGGTCAATGGACATGTACTGTAGTAATAATAAACCATCATGTTTTCCTACAGTGCATGCGCAACAGAAACCAAAGAGTGGTAGAGGAAGTATATACTTATCAGCCCATAGCACTTCAAAAGGAGGAAGCCATCATTGTACTCCAGATAATTTTAGATGGGAACACCAGGGAAGCTAGTAAAGAAAAGTGCTGCATCAGAGGCACTTGCTCCAGCGCTGTGCCTGCTCTATCTTCTCTTAACGTTCGCACAGACTTTGCTGAGGCACTAGGAGCCATTGGCTCCTGCTACTGCAAGTCAAATCCTGTGACAAAGGAGTGGGGCAAAGCTAACACTTTCTGCGTCTATAAATTCAGGCAGCGTGGCTCAGAATAGAAGGAAAACGCTTGCTATGGGGGTACTCACAGAAGACGAGGTGCCAGAAGCGCCAGGGAGGTCTCGAGAAGAAGAGATCTGGGGAGATTTGCATTCCACAGAGCAGGTAAGTATAACATGTTTGTTATTTTCAAAAAGATTCCTTTACAATCCCTTTAAGAGAAAGTCTTGATACTTTGTGGGAACCAGTGACACTAATACAGTGATCAGTGCTAAAAATATGCACTGTCACTGTACTAATGACACTGGCTGTGAAGGGGTTAAACATCTAGGGCAAACAAAGGGTTAAATATGTACCTAACCAGTGTTTAGGTGTACTATGTGTGGTGCTTTTTCCCCCCTGTCAGGACAGAGCGCTGCCATGTTTACATTTTTTTGTGGCTCTACTATGTACCCATGAGAGAGTGCTCTGGCTCTGTGGCTCTACTATGTACCCATGAGAGAATGCTCTGGCTCTGTGGCTCTGCTATGTACCCATAAGAGAGTGCTCTGGCTCTGTGGCTCTACTATGTACCCATGAGAGAGTGCTCTGGCTCTGTGGCTCTGCTATGTACCCATAAGAGAGTGCTCTGGCTCTGTGGCTCTGCTATGTACCCATGAGAGAGTGCTCTGGCTCTGTGGCTCTGCTATGTACCCATGAGAGAGTGCTCTGGCTCTGTGGCTCTGCTATGTACCCATAAGAGAGTGCTCTGGCTCTGTGGCTCTGCTATGTACCCATGAGAGAGTGCTCTGGCTCTGTGGCTCTACTATGTACCCATGAGAGAGTGCTCTGGCTCTGTGGCTCTGCTATGTACCCATGAGAGAGTGCTCTGGCTCTGTGGCTCTGCTATGTACCCATGAGAGAGTGCTCTGGCTCTGTGGCTCTGCTATGTACCCATGAGAGAGTGCTCTGGCTCTGTGGCTCTGCTATGTACCCATGAGAGAGTGCTCTGGCTCTGTGGCTCTACTATGTACCCATGAGAGAGTGCTCTGGCTCTGTGGCTCTGCTATGTACCCATGAGAGAGTGCTCTGGCTCTGTGGCTCTGCTATGTACCCATGAGAGAGTGCTCTGGCTCTGTGGCTCTACTATGTACCCATGAGAGAATGCTCTGGCTCTGTGGCTCTACTATGTACCCATGAGAGAGTGCTCTGGCTCTGTGGCTCTGCTATGTACCCATGAGAGAGTGCTCTGGCTCTGTGGCTCTGCTATGTACCCATGAGAGAGTGCTCTGGCTCTGTGGCTCTACTATGTACCCATGAGAGAGTGCTCTGGCTCTGTGGCTCTGCTATGTACCCATGAGAGAGTGCTCTGGCTCTGTGGCTCTGCTATGTACCCATGAGAGAGTGCTCTGGCTCTGTGGCTCTGCTATGTACCCATGCACTGACAACCCCAACCCCCCCCCCCCCACACACACACACACATATACACACACATATAAAAGCTGTGCTGTCAGCCAGCATGATGAAATAAACAGAGCGAGTGCACAAACAAAATGTTTTAAATGTTTAATTCTTAGTAATTTTGGCAGCTTCTCATTTTTAAAGAAAATCCGTTTTTCTTTTTACATTAGAACATAATTATTTTTTCATTGTCTGTTCATGTTATTAACACTTGAATGAACCAATCCTTTGAAGCAAAAATTGGGATTACATTAACTCGAGGTAATGTTATGTATTAGACACATGCAAGATTCACTGGTGCCTAACGAGTATTAGGAGTCATAACTTCCTTTCTAGTATCTACTTTTTCCTAACAATGCCACGTCTGCTCTGATGTTTGCAGTACACTGCTGGAGCTGCGCTCACCGATGTCCCTATTACAAAACATTGTTGGTCTATTTACACCTTCCTTTGCGTTATGGTGCACAGTCACTGGATATAAGTATCCAGTGCCGATCCTGACCTCCCTGGGGCCCTAAGCAAAATGACATGTCACATTAAAGTTGAGAAGCAGGGGGGGCGGGCACTGCCGACAGTGACATGTCACATTAAAGATTACAGTTGAGAAGCGGGGGGAGGGGGTGTTCTGCTGTCGGAAATTACATCTTATATTAAATTGAGAAGCGGGGGTGCCTTCTTACCTCTTCTCCCATGCAGCCAGTGAGCTGAGAAGCAGGGTGAGGGGCCGAAAATTACTTCTCACCAGACGGGGCCTCTAGTAATTTGGGAGGCCCTCCGCAGCTTTGTGGGGGTCCTAAGCGGCTTGCACATGCCAGGCCTGGGCACACCCTAATCACCCCATGTGCATTAGCATTATCCAGAGGTGGCACCAGGTGGGTAGTTGGGGTACCAGTGGCATTGTAAATGCCCCCATTATATTAAAGGCTAGGTTTAACTGTAGGAACACCTATACTTAGGATGTAACAAAATATGCTCCCAATCAACTGTCTCTCACCATCAGAGCCTCCTCCCTGTGACAGCAGGTGGCGTTCATGTGTGTTTGAGCTTTGGGTTCACACCCTAATAGCAAAACATACATAATTCTCAATCATATACAATGACAGACTATGAGAAAAAATCCGAAATTAAATGACAAGAATGTCCACCAAGTGTGTTACAACAGGATGAAAGTTCACTCTTTTGTTAGAAGACAAAAAATATCCAAATGCAGATAGTTGTCTTGAGTAGGTAAGTGGCCCTCCACCAATAAGGATGCAAGCTTACCAGATAGACTGGACTAATAGAAACATATATTTCCAGAGTCCGTCAGGCATATAGCAGAATGAAATCCAAGGACGTCTCATCCAAACCAGATGCCAAGAACGAAACTCTGATGCAAATGTAGAGCCCAAAATGTGGAATGACCAGTGTCTTATGAACCATACAGATGTGTCTCAGATGATATAATCATAATAAAAAGAGGAGACGGCATAGTGTGATACCGTACCAAAAAATCTAATTTTAATAAGCAATTGCACTTACATGGTAATGAATAAACATGCGCATGTAGAAATAGTGTGGCAGCAATGGAGTCCCCCGACGGGTTTCCTGTTCATACACGTCCTCTGGGGAGAGTTTATAATCTAGAAATAGACCGTGGCCATCTTAAGTGTGGGCATCATGAAGCCAGACTGTATGACTTCCTGGATTTCAGCTTTGCATATCTCGCACATGCTCAGTGCTGCACAAGCAATGTAATAGGTTTCAGTCAGGTTTGCAAGGACTACTGGGAAACATGATGCCTATCCCAGAAACCCTTGCAAATAGCCTTGTGACTTAATAGCCTAGGCTAATAAGGAGGAGGAAGTAATGGACTACAAAATAAAGGTATTTACAAGCAACAAAAAAAATAAAAATTGTCCATACTGAACACTATGAGATTAGGGCATGCAGCACAGACAAACATAAAAAAATGGGTGGAACTCCACTTTAACGTCGTTTTAAACAATGTAGTTTTTTGGGTTGTAAAAAATGATCGTGCGTGGGCTAAAACAAAGTTTTAAACCCGCGCATGCTCAGAAGCAAGTTATGAGACGGGAGCGCTCGTTCTGGTAAAACTACCGTTCATAATGGAGTAAGCACATTCATTGCGCTGTAACAGACAGAAAAGCGCAAATCGTCTTTTACTAACAAGGAATCAACGAAAGCAGCCCAAAGGCGAATAGAACTTCCCCTTTAGAGTGCTGTCGTACATGTTGTACGTCACCACGCTTTGTTCATCATTTTTTTTTAAACGATGGTGTGTGGGCAACGTCGTTATTAATGATGAAGTTGGAAAAACTTAGTTTTTTGGACATGCTGAACAATGACCGTGTGTATGTGGCATAACTCTCTCATCCATGTCTTTATGGATGTTGCTTTGTGCACTGGTCCAAATTACTTGGTGGATTATGGCGTGCAGTGCTGTATCCTGGCCTAGGCCAACAAGGCCCAGGCCTAGGGCAGCACCTTGCAGGGCTATTACTACACTGTTAGTGTAGTGCCAGTCTTATGGGCAGGCTGGGTCGAGAGGCAAATGAGTCCAGCGCCCCCATAAAGCGACTGCACTGCTTCTGGTATGCGTGTGGCCGGCATTCGGCAACTGTGTGTGTGTGTGTGGGGGGGCGCTGCTTTGAATTTTGACTGTCCTATCATCCTGGACCACAAACCTTCCTCACTGTGCTATATGTTTTCTGCTGCACCATTGGCATGGTTATATCTTCTTAGTCCTCTCCTTAGTCCTCTCCAAATTATCAGAAATTTGTGCTTAAAGTAGAACTATAAGCAACACTTTTTTTTTTTTGATCGATTAAGGGAGGGTTATAGCCCCTGTCAGTTTATTTTTCCCGATCCATGGCCCGTTGCAAAGATTTCCCCTCACTTCCTGCCCCATAGCCAAACAGGAAGTGAGAGGAAATCTATGCAAATTAAGGGAATCCAATGCCCCCCCCCCCCAGGCCCTCAGAACTAGTGTCCCCACTCGAAAAGTAGGATCTTAAATCAAAAGGGGTGTGGCCTTGACAGGAAGGGATAGGTCATATTTAAATTGGGAGGTGTATGAGTTTAGTCAGGCCTAGGGCAGCACAAAACCTAAATACACCACTGATGGCGTGGGCTTGTTTTTCAGGGGATGGGATTGGCCACTTAACTCCAGTGAAGGGAACTCTTAAGGTGTCAGCATACCAAAACATTTTGGACAATTTCATGCTCTCAACTTTGTAGGAACAGCTTGGGGATGGCCCCTTCCAACATAACTGCACACCCGTGCACAATGCAAGGTCCATAAACACATGGATGAGCAAGTTTGGGGTGGAGGAACTTGACTGGCCTGCACAGAGTCCTGACCTCAATTTGATAGAACACTTTTGGGATGGAACATCAGTGCCTGACCTCACATTTGCGCTCCTGCAAAAATGGTCAAACACTCCAATAGACAAACTCCTAAACCTTGTGGACAGCCTTCCCAGAAGAGTTTAAGGTGTTATAGCTGCAAATGGGTGGGCCAACTCCAAATTGAACCCTACAGACTAAGACTGGGATGCCATTAAAGTTCATGTGCGTGTAAAGGCAGGTGACCCAATATTTTTGACAATTTAGTGTAGATGTGCCATTTCAAAGGCAGGTTAAGGTATTTAAAGACATTGAGGATCTTTATTGCTGCCTGTAATCATTATAAAAATGACTGCTTCCTGCCAAACATGAATTTAACATTTATTTATTTTTTACTTTGGTACATGTTTCTTAGGGCAGCGCCAAGCCCACCATGCCATTTTTTGACAATTCCTTGCCTATTACTCTAAAAAT
This sequence comes from Rana kukunoris, assembly GCA_029574335.1. NCBI lineage: Eukaryota > Metazoa > Chordata > Amphibia > Anura > Ranidae > Rana > Rana kukunoris. The sequence continues at coordinate 64,475,820 of CM056050.1, read as the reverse complement.
AGTCAGTACTTTTTTTACCTGAACTTTACTCATCTCCTGCAAGCCTGTCTTAAACCAAAAACAGGTATTTTTGGCTCATCCCTAGTCACAAAGAAAGGTCTATTGTTAGTAGCTATTACAAGCTTCAGAAGACAGCCGGTGGGAACCACAAGTAGCTTCCCTTGGCAGGTGATTGCTTATTTTTCTTGAATTTCTCAGTACTCTAAAGGAGGCTAGAAACAGATGGCTATGTAAATTATTATAACCTTTTATTAAGGTAAACTCCCTTAGGGAATTTTTTTTTTAATTTCCAGTACAAGCACATTGTATTGAAATATGTGTACTGTTCAATTTAAAATTTGTGACTGCACAAGTACATGTGCAATTATTGAATTTCAGAGTGTACGCTGTTAGATCTAAGCTTGTCTTGTGCATTACTTAGTTCCATGCAAAGGGATGATTTTGTCGTAGCTGTCTTCACTTTATGCTACAGCCCAAAGACATAGGGTGAATTATTCTGGCAAACAATGCATCAAAAAAAAAAAAAAATCACTGGGTGATTTAAGAAAAAGTATGTGCAGTGGATAGTCCAGCAAGTGTGCAGAAATGTGTTTTTATTTAAAGGCATTGTACACTTTCAGATGTTTGTTGTTTTAACCAGGTATTAGTGTAGTTATATGCCCTATGCAAGACTTTTTTTTTTTTTCAGGGAATAGGCGCAGGAACTGCCCTCTTCTGAGTCACTTGTCTCCGCCCCCTACCCACCCCTGAGCACCATCCCTTGGTTCCACCCCCTACCCACCTCCCAATATCACCCCTTTTAGAGAATACAGAGCCAAGTGACAATAGACCCTTCCCAGCAACAAAAGATTCCCCCAGCAACAATAGACCCTAACAACAATAAACCCTGGCAGCAACAGATTCCCAGCGACCAACCCAGCATCAATAGCAGTGGCGGTGCTTCCACAGAGGGTGCTGGAGCACCGCCCCCTCTCGTTTCCGCACCGCCACTGATACAATACATAGATTCATGAATTGCATGAATCTATGTATTGCTGCTGCCACCCACTATTCAGATGGCCGCCCACCTGGCGAGCGCCGGTCACCTGAATAACGGCAGCTGGTTGGCTGTGGAAGTGCCTATCAGAGCCAGTGGCTCAGGCTGTAATCGGCTTCCAAAAACGTATCCAAGGAACGCACGGGGGGGGGGGGTTTGCGTCCCTTCGATAAGACTGACAGGCGTCTCAGCCAATCAGGTTCACCATTACTGGTAACCTGATTGGATGCTGAAGCGTCATCAAGTGTGGGAGAAGACATCGAGGGAACGGGAAAGGAGGATGTCCGACCCCAAAAAGGTAATTCCTGGGCGCGGGGCAGCACTTTACAGGGCACAGTGGTGACAATTGGCACAGTGACAACAATTAAAGGGCACAGTGACAACAATTAAAGGGCACAGTGGCGACAATTAAAGGGCACAGTGGCGACAATTAAAGGGCACAGTGGCGACAATTAAAGGGCACAGCGGCGACAATTAAAGGGCACAGCGGCGACAATTAAAGGGCACAGTGGCGACAATTAAAGGGCCCAGTGGCGACAATTGGCACTGTCCCGACAATTGGCACAGTGGCGACAATTAAAGGGCACAGTGGCGACAATTTAAAAGCACTGCGGTGACAATTAAAGGGCACAGTGGCGACAATTAAAGGGCACAGTGGCGACAATTTAAGGGCACTGTGGCGACAATTTAAAAGCACAGCGGCGACAATTAAAGTGCAGAGTGGTGACTGATGGGCACAGTGGCGACAACTGATGGGCACAGTGGCTGCGTTTGATGGCATGGCACAGTGGCTGCTTTTGATGGCATGGCACAGTGGTGACAATTGATGGCACAGTGGCTGCGTTTGATGGCATGACACAGTGACTGCATTTGATGGCATGGCACAGTGGTGACAATTGATGGCCCAGTGACTGCGTTTGATGGGCCCAGTGGCTGCATTTGATGGGCACAGTGGCTGCATTTGATGGGCACAGTGAGGCTGCAATTATTTTTTTGGTTTGTTTGTTTTTTCGTTTGTTTGCGCCCCCCCAAAAAAAATTTGAGCACCAGCCACCACTGATCAAAAGACTCTGATTGGTATGCTTCAGTTTATTAATGAACAGGAAGCCACTCGGCACAGAACACTTCCCATTCATTCACTGGCCTGTGCAGCTGAGGCGGCAGAGAAAGTCATGTGTGTTTGAACTTTGGGGTGCACACCCAGTGCAATAGGCTACGCATACCTATGCTGGTAGTGATAGGCTCATATGTTGTGGCTGCAGTTTGTAGTGTCATGACTGATTGATTAACCTATGTCCATGTATTCATTCACCTAGTTTGTCCCTATTCACCAAAGGGACAGAGACTCGATATGAATATGCTTTGTTCATTTATAATTTCAGAGGTTTACATCCACTTTAACCTGTGCAGTGCCATGCAGCATGCCTTAGTTTGAGCACAAACAAACATCTGACACTAGATTGTGAAGATTTACTTTTATTTTTATTTATTATAGACTGTGTGCACACGGTCAGGGCCGGCCTTAGGCCTTTAGGCGCCCTGTGCGAGAAAGCTTTACAGCGCCCCCTAGTGGCCACTCCCCTCGGTAACCACACCCCTCAGTAACCACACCCTTTCAGTGTCCACACCCATTTCTCCAATACGGGTTCCATTTAAAGCCTTACATTCTGTTAAGTTCTCAAAAAACTGATTACAAGCTATGATAAAAATACATTCACACGCTATAATAACGCCACCTATACTGCAAATCACAAGCTATAATAACGCCACCTATACTGCAAATCACACGCTATAATACCACTACCTGTAAATTTACAATCAAACATAATTACAATAAAGTATTTTTTAACTTTTGTATTTACTGTTCCTTTAAGAAACACCCTATTTAAATAATAAAAAATACAAAAAAGGACATTAACCACTTGCATACTGGGTACATATACCCCCTTCCTGCCCAGGCGAAATTTCAGCTTTCAGCACTGCGTCGCTTTAAATTAAAATTGCGCGGTCGTGCGACGTGCCTTACAAACAAAATTGACGTCCTTTTTTTCCCCACAAATAGAGCTTTCTTTTGGTGGTATTTGATCGCCTCTGCGTTTTTTGTTTTTTTTTGCTCTATAAACAAAAAAGAGCGACATTTTTGAAAAAAAATAATTAAGTAAGTAATATTTTTTACTTTTTGCTATAATAAAAATCCAATTTTAAAAAAAATATATATTTTTTTTTCTCAGTTTAGGCCGATACGTATTCTACATATCTTTGGTAAAAAAAACAATCGCAATAAGCGTATAGTAATTGGTTTGCGCAAAGGTTATAGTGGCTAGGAAATAAGGGATAGAATTCTTTTTATTTTTCTACTAGTAATACGGCGATCTGCGAATTTTGTCAGGACTGCGATATTGCGACGAACACATCGGACACTTTTGACACATTTTTGGGACCATTCACATTTATACAGCGATCAGTGCTATAAAAACGCACTAATTACTGTATAAATGTGACTGGCAGTGAATGGGTTAACACTAGGGGGTGAGGAAGGGGTTAAATGTATTGCCTGGGTGTGTTCTAACTGTGTGGGGGGAGTGGGGTGACTGGGGGAGGTGACCGATGCTGTCTCCCTATGTACAATAGAAACAGCATCTGTCTCCTCTCACTGACAGGACGTGGAGCTCTGTGTTTACACACAGAGCTCCACGTCCCTGCTCTAAATCTGCCGATCAGCGGGTACCTGGCGGACATCGCGACTGCCAGGCACGCGCATCGGCATCGCGGGGACGCGCCGGGTGCGCGCGCGCCGCCATTGGCGCGCGCGCGCGCCCCCCAGTGGCCGGAGAAAACGATGCCGTCAATTGACGGCAGCTTGGAAATTCAGATCCCCTAAGCTGCCGTCAATTGACGATGAGCGGGGCGGCAAGTGGTTAAGCAGTACACTGCACTTATAAAAAAAAAAATTTACTTACAGAAAAAAGTTTTTGCATCTGCTGCCTGCGTCTGTGGATTCTTGCCCTCCTTTGTCTTCTCAGTGCGCATGGCATATGAGCCCCTCATAGCAAGGCAAGGACAGCCGCCATGCCGTCTTTCCGGCAGAATCCACCTGTGGCCTGCCAGGTGTACCTAGATCATTTGGCACCCGGAACGGATCCTATATCTGCCCTCCCACAGTAAAATGTAAACACACCCCACTGTGCCCCCTGCATCCTTCAATATCTCTGTCACTACTGTGTACCCCTCTCCACAACTGCACCTCTGGACCCCTTTACATTACACAAAACCCTGCACCTGTGGACCCCTTTATATTACACAGCACCCTGGACCCCTTTATATTACACAGCACCCTGCAACTCTGGACCCCTTTACATTACACAGCACCCTGCAACTCTGGACCCCTTTACATTACACAGCACCCTGCAACTCTGGACCCCTTTACATTACACAATACCCTGCACCTCTGGACCCCTTTACATTACACAGCACCCTGCACCTCTGGACCCCTTTACATTACACAGCACCCTGCACCTCTGGATCCCTTTACATTACACAGCACCCCGCACCTCTGGAACCCTTTACATTACACAGCACCCTGCACCTCTGGACCCCTTTACATTACACAGCACCCTGCACCTCTGGGCCCCTTTACATTACACAGCACCCTGCATCACTGGCCCCTTTACATTACACAGCACCCTGCACCTCTGGACCCCTTTACATTACACAACACCCTGCACCTCTGGACCCCTTTACATTACACAGACCCCTGTACCTATGGACCCCTTTACATTATACAGCACCCTGCACCTCTGGACCCCTTTACATTACACAGCACCCTGCACCTCTGGACCCCTTTACATTACACAGCACCCTGCATCACTAGACCCCTTTACATTTCACAGCACCCTGCATTACTAGACCCCTTTACATTTCACAGCACCCTGCACCTCTGGGCCCCTTTACATTACACAGCACCCTGCACCTCTGGGCCCCTTTACATTACACAGCACCCCTTTACATTACACAGCACCCTGCACCTCTGGGCCCCTTTACATTACACAGCACCCTGCACCTCTGGGCCCCTTTACATTCCACAGCACCCCTTTACATTACACAGCACCCTGCACCTCTGGGCCCCTTTACAATACACAGCACCCTGCACCTCTGGGCCCCTTTACATTACACAGCACCCCTTTACATAACACAGCACCCTACAGCTCTAGACACCTGTATGTTACACAGACACCCCCCTTACAGTGCAGAACCCCCTTACAACACAGACCCCTTCTTATAATACAGAACCCCCTCTACAATACAGATTCACCCCTAAAGAGCAGACCCCCCTACAATACAAACCCACCTACAATACATAACCCCCCTCCTACAATACAGAACCCCCCCTACAATACAGACCCCTCCCCCTACAATACAGACGCCCCTACAATACAGAACCCCCTCCCTACAATACAGAACCCCCTCCCTACAATATAGACCCCCTACAATACACAATCCCCCCTCCTACAATACAGAACCCCCCCTACAATACAGAACCCCCCCTACAATACAGAACTCCCCCTACAATACAGACCCCCCTACAATACCGAACCCCTCTACAGTGCCGACCCCCCCTCCTACAATAGAGAACCCCCCTCCTACAATACAGAACCCCCCCACAAAACAGAACCCTCCTACAATACCGAACCCCCTCCTACAATACCGAACCCCCCTACAATACAGAACCCCCCCCTACAATACAGAACCCCCCTACAATACAGAACTCCCCCTACAATACAGAACCCCCCTGCTAAAATACAGAACCCCCCTACAATACCGAACCCTTCCTCCCTACAATACAGACCCCCCTCCCTACAATACAGACCCCCCTACAATACACAATCCCCCCTCTTACAATACAGACCCCATCTTACAATACAGACCCCCCCTACAATACAGCCCCCCCTACAATACAAACCCCCCCTCCTACTATACAGGACCCCCCCCCTACTATACAGGACCCCCCCCTACAATACCAAACCCCCTCCTACAATACAGAACCCCCCCTCCTACAATACAGAACCCCCCCTACAATACAGAACCCCCCTCCTACAATACAGAACCCCCCCCACAACACAGAACCCCCTCCTACAATACCGAACCCCCTCTACAGTGCCGACCCCCCCCTACAATACAGAACCCCCCCACCCCCCTTCAGACCTGTATAGCAGGCTCAGCTAATGTGCTTGCCGCGTGCTGCACACACACAGCACAGCACAGTACAGACAAGGGGGAGGCGGCTTCACTGCTCGGCTGCCTGTGACTGTGAGACAGGCAGCCGAGACTCAGACCTGCGGCGCTGCACAGGGAAGGGGGATGATTGCGGCCATGTCCCGAGTGTGCCGACGGCTCGCTCGGGTTCCTGCTTGCACCCCCGCAGTGCCAGGCGCCTGTCACCATGCCATGCCGCCCAAAGTCCCCTTCGGTCGCGCGTGCGCGGGGGGGGTCGGGGAGCCGGCACGCCCCCCACCCACTACTTAGTACACGGGCGATATTAGAGAATTTGTGCCGATCACCAGGCTCCTATGTTGCTATGGCGCCCTGTGCGACCGCACATCCCGCACACCGCAAAGGCCGGCCCTGTACACGGTAACAAATGACACTATGAAACTACAGTGGGTAGAGAAAAGAATCACCCCCTTTAAAATCACATTTTGTTGCTTTGCAGCCTGGAATGAAAACAGACCCAGTTTATCCAGCTGTATTTACTCACATATAACATTAAAGTGAAAGATATAACAACAACATGTCAGAAAAAATTAGCTTGTTGGGATAAGTCTGTACTAACTTTGCTAATTTAAACTTTGCAATATGTGCCCACTCTTGTTTGCAGAACTGCTCGAGTTCAGTTAAATTTGATGGTAATCAATTGTGGAATGCAGACTTCAAATCATTCCACAGATTTTCAATGGGGTTTAAGTCTGGGCTCTGACTAGGCCATGCAAGAACATTCACCCTTTTCTCCTTCAACCTCATGTGGTCATTTTTGCTCAATTTCTGGCAGAGGGCAGCAGATTTTCCTCAAGAATTTGACGGTATTTTGCCCCATCCATTTTTCCTTTCCTTCATAATGGGATATTACCACCTCCATGCTTTAGTCTAGGTTGGCACATGTCCGGTATAAATTTCCCCTCCGTTTTTACTGTGAATATTCAAAGCAGCTGTTCAGCAGTTCAGCTGCCATTTCTAGATATGGTTCAGATGTAAATATTTGGAGCTTTAAGAATAGCTGGTTGTTAAGGAGCAGGCCCAGAAGCTGGCCAATGCATCCATAATAACCAATGACTTATGTTAAAAAAAAAATAGCTGGCAATGAAAAATTAATAACAAAAATTATGTGGGGTCCCCCCCAAATTGACACCAGACCCTTATGTCTAGTATTGATTTTGAGGGGAACCCCGCACCAATATTTTGAAAAAAATTGTGTGGGGCCCCCCAAATCCATAGAAAGACCCTTATCTGAGCATACAGGAAAAGGGGGAACGAGTGAACAACCCCCAGTATCATACCAAACCACAAGTGCGCAACATGGGGGGTGCATATGTTGATAGGGACAAGGGCATCTTCCCCACAACTCTGGCCAGTGGTTGTGGGGGTCTGTGGGCAGGGGGCTTATCAGAATCTGGGAGCCCCCTTTAACAAGGAGTCCACTTGACCCCACCCCCCATATGTGAATGGGTATGGGGTACCCCTACTTATTCACCAAAAAAGATAAAAAAATAAAAAAATAATTAAAAACACAGAGAAATATTATGGCAATTCCCTTGTTAACAAAACCCCCCAAAAAACAATGTCCCCAGGTGTATATCCAGTGATGAACACCGATACCAACATCCTGATCCCTCTGATTTGACAGGTCATAGTAACTAATTACAAATGTTAGAGAAATTACATATAATTTGAGTGAGAGGTTTACAAGTGAGCGGCTTCTCAGGTTTGTCAATGTCCTTTTACGGGAACCATGAAAATCCTGCTGCCCCACTACACTCCAATTTTTCTACAAGATTTACCAGTAGTTGTATGGTGATTTGGCAGTGGTAGACATGTGCAGAATGGAAAAATTTGTTTTGTTTTGGGTAGATTGGTTTGTTACTCATTTTGTTTCATTAAAGTGGTTGTAAACCCACTTTTTTGACTTTTACCTACAGGTAAGCCTATAATAAGGCTTACCTGTAGGTAAGGAGAATATCTCCTAAACCTGCACGGTTTAGGAGATATTCCCCTTGCAATGCGCCGCTGATTGCAGTGGCGCATGCGCAAGGGGGATCTACGGCGAAAGGACCGGCTGCCGCCGGACCTTGCCGAATTTAAATCTCATCGCCGCTCCAGCCAATCACAGCGCTGGAGCAGCGATACCCGGAAGACACGCCGAGTCAAGATGATATATCGCTCGGCATGGACCAGGTTAGTTCTACACACCTCGTTCCGAGGTAAGTATTTCATAATGAGCTAATATGCGGTGCATATTAGCTCATTATGGGCCAGATTCAGGTAGAGTTAGGCTGGCGGATCAATGGATCCGCCAGCCTAACTGTCACTTTAAGCCGTCGTTTTTGTTTTCTGTAACCAGAAAACAAGAAACGCCGGGTTGAAGTTCCGATGCGATCGGCGTAATTGAATTTCGCCATCGCATCGTTACTTCAACTTAAAAATGGCGCCGGGGGCGTTCCCGCCGATTTACGCTCAAAAAATATGTTAATGAGCGGAAATCGGCAATTCACGATCTTTTTCGGGCGCGACGCAGTGACTTTACGACGTTTCCGGAAGCGATACGCGGCGTATAGATAAAGCAGCCCCCTAGTGGAATATCCTATGTTAGGTATAGGCGTCGTCATCGCGTCGGAAAAAAAACAAATCGCGTCGTTTGCGTAAAACATTCATGAATGGGGACGTGACGTCATTGACGTTCACTGACAGAACTTGGAGCATGCGCACTGGGATGCATTCACACTCGACGCATGCGCAGTACGTTCGCCGCCGGATCGCGCTTATTTTAAATAATACGCGCCCCGTACCCGCCCAATTTGAATTCCGCCGGCTCATTTGCGATACGCTGCCGCAACTTTAGGAGCAAGTGCTTCATGAATAACAGCACTTGCTCCTAAAATTTCTGCAGCGTAACGTAAATGAGATGCGTTACTCCAGAGCAAAGATGCTCTGATCTACCTGAATCTGGCCCTATGACTTTTGCCTTGCAGGAGAAAAAAAATAAAAAATTGATGCGGGTTTACAACCGCTTTAAATCATTTTGGAATTAATTTCTTTTAATTTTGCTTCATTTATGAATTTTCTAAAATTCCAATTTTTTTGCCTAATGTTTGGAAAAGAGTGAATGATCACAGAATGCCTATTTATTGTTCAGTTTTATGGCTTATGTAATGATGTTTTAATGCTGAAAATGTTCTTCTTGCATTATTGAAGACTGGCAATGAAAGAGATTGCCTATAGTTTATAATCATAATTACATGATCCTTTAGAGCACAGGTGTCAAACACAAGACCCGCGGGCCGAAGTGTATTTGACCTTCTGTCTATTCAGGGGTCCACTAGGTAAGGTGAGTGGCTTTGACTTATGGTGATGGAGGCACTACTAAGCATGCACAATTGATTTACATCTAAGAGCACGCTGATCACTATCTAGGATCCTATCCCTGTTTGGTGGCATCTGTTTTCCCTTTCGTCATCTTTTGGTTTTTAAATAATTGATATTTGGGACTTCTTGTGGTTTTCCTGCATATTTTGGGAATATGCCCTGTATGCTGTACCATCGGACATTACTCTTTTGAATTTCTTAGGTGTATGTTTTTTTTATTATTATTATTAAGCTGGTAAGATGGCTCAGCAGGCTAATGCTCTGTTGCAGCAATCTGTGATCACCTGAGCCCTCAGGGTCACAGGTTCGATCCCGGCGGGGTCCACTCAGCCTTCAATCCTTCCGAGGTCGGTAAAATGAGTACCATTGATTTGGGTAATAGTGACTATGTTACTATATAAGCGCCTCGAGACCCGATGAGCTACAGCTTCGGCTGTGGCTTCAGAAGCTTGCCTGGCAAGAAGCTCGTCTGGCTTCATAGCTTGCCTGGCAAGTTAGGGTAAGACAGCGCTATATAAGACTTGCATTATTATTATTATTATTATTATTTTAGTGCTGCACTAAATTTTATCTGCTTATACTCGGATAAAAAAACACTGACTTATATAAACAGCTGCCCTGCCGGGTTCCTCCTCCACCTATGTCAGGTTAATGAACTAAAACAAAATATGATGAAAAGGATGAGGATGTCTCGAATGCAAAGGTGAACACTGTCCTATAAGAATGATATAAAGTTGTGGCTTGAATAGTACATTATTAATCATCCTGTAAATGTCAATATGTCAGATTATAAAGAGCTTCTGGCCCGCAACTTACTGGAGCAAGTGCCGTATTCTCAAAGCACTTGCTCCGTAATTTGCGGCGGCGTAGGCTAAATGGCCCGGCGTACCCCCGCGTAAATCAAAGGGGGCGCAAAAACGTTCGGGAATCAGCGTATCAGGCTTATTTGCATAGTCAAGCGGCCGGCGTAACATTACATTTAGGATCCGACGGTGTAAGTGACTTACGCCAGTCGAATCTTAGCGTAAAACCGGCGTATCATGTTTTCTGGATAGAAAACAATGATACGCCGGCGGAAAATTCGAATTACGCCGGTGTATCTGTAGATACACCGGCGTAATTCCTTTGAGAATCTGACCCTCTCTCTTTGTCAATATATAATGGTAGCAAGGAAAGGCGATACCAAGGGTGGGTTCTGTGCTGCACACCCCTGATTAACGTATGAAGAAAAGGAAAAGTACCCCGGGGGGCTTTGAGTTGTAGAAACAATTATCAAACAATGGTCAAAAAGATGTATCAAATACAAATAAAATGTAATTAACATAATGGTGCAATTTAATAAGGAGAAAATGGGTTACAGAGTAAAGGAGATCCTCCAATGAGAAGTCAAACACATGACCTCTAATCAAAACAATGTAAAAACATTTGTAGACAGTAGTGTATGAATTAAATAAACTTATGCGCAAGACCCCGACGCGTTTCGACCCTTGAGTTGCTGTGGGTCATCTTCAGGGGGAAATGAGGTTCTATAAAGAAATATAGGTACAGTGATGAAAACTGTCGCATTATATCAACCAAGACAACATAACTGTATAATATAAATATAAATAAAGTCCATTATGCAGACAATAAATTATATAAAATGAAATAATTGATTTTATATATATATATATGTATGTATAATTACCAAGGTGAGCGTCATAGCTTGGAAAGGGTGGTCCGCTCAGAGCATCTGCCGCCGGTGGCAGGCAACTAGGGAGGAGCATCCAAGATGGAGGAAAGGGAAGGATGAAACAAAAAGGGCCGAAAAATGGGGAAGGTGGGCCGTCCTCATTTCTCAAGGAAGTCGCAAAAGAGGGGGTACCCCACGCTGGGCCGGGGGAAGGAGGAGGGGGGGGAAGGCGGGGACAAGGAGGAAACTAAGGACGGGCGGAGGAAGCCGACGCTAGGCGAACTGGAAAACGCTGTAAGGCTCAAACACACCTCCCTGAAACAGATACTTAGAACAGGGTTACATGCCTAATGGTATAAAAAAAAGGGCAGTACAGTAGGCAAAGAAACGGGAAGATTGTGAAGGAGGGGCAATTGAGACATAAAAGTGTAAAAAAGTGAGGGAGGTGTGGGAGGACAACAAAAAAGTGGAGACTAGAAGAAGGAAGAAAAGAAAAAGAAAAAGGGAGGATAAATAGAGTGGAGTGTGAATGTGAAGGGAAGAATGTGAAGAATGTGACATGTGAAGTGTGAATGGAATGAAAGTATGACGGGCGAATTTTTTTTCCGAATGTGCTAGTATGAGGTAAGGAAAAAGGCAAGTGTGAGATAAAACAGGATACAGAAAGTGAGAGCTGTGGAGTATGAGGTGTAACTGAGATGAATGTATGATAGACAAACTAGTGCCCATAATGTTCTGTGGTGAATGAAACAAGGTGTAGGATAAAGCATAATGTGTGGTGAAAGGTTGAGGAAAAGTGAGAAATTGGAAATTAATAAGAGGAAAAAAGAGATTGTTGCCTGGACTGCCATGGAGTAGAGTGGTATCATAAGGCACTGACCTGTATAATGGTACTAGAGGATCCCTCTAAATGATAATGAAGTGGACTGGGTACAATGTCGTAGGGATCTACAAATAGAAGTAAGTAAAGGGAAAATAATAAATATCCCATGGGGTGCAAGAGAGTAGACTAGTGTCAATACAAGGGGATGTCTAAATGGTGCGGCCATTACTCACTTGTCAGACGGGGTAGTAAGTTAGCTCTCAATGATAGCTGCTGAAGGGACTCTGTAGTGGGAGCTCCCTTGGCTGCACGATTTATAAAGGGATGGGTGGGTCCACACTGGGCCTGCCTGGATGGCAACTCCACCCCCACGTCTCCCCCCCCCCAAGACCGCCCCTCCCCGAACCCACCAAGCCAGCAGCACGGGGACCAGGGCAGCCACAGAGGTGGACACCATAGTGCGGCTTCCCCGGCGTTCCGGAAGGACACGAGTCCCCAGCCACCCCGGTCACTCCTGCCGTCGGATCGACGTGACGTCATTGCATGCCACGCACGCTAGAACGCATGCGCGGCAATGCCATGAACGTGTGGGAGGATTGCGGGACGCCGTCGGCAGGTTGGGGGCTCCTCCTGGCGCCCAGATGGAGAAGGCCGCTGTGGAGCATATGGGGCAACCGAGAGGAAACTCGGGAAGACCCCCCCCCACCTGCCGTGAGGCATAGAGTCAGATCCACGCCACCACCAAATACCTTCCCCCCCAGGATGAAGTGTGGACCTCGGGAGTGGCCGCAGCCAACGGGGGGGGGGGAGCCCAGGGGCCGAGAACCCAGACCAAGAGACAAACACCTGGGCAAAAACATACAAATGATATGTAAATAATTAGGTAGAGAATAAAGGTATAAATACCACATAAGTCATGCATAGTATCAATGTGTCATCAAAACCCAGAGGGATTGACATGGTCATATTATATAATAGTACAATAAATAAATAATGAAGGACAAAAAGCAGATTAAAAAGTTTGTTTAAACCCAGCATAAAAAGGAACAACCTTTTGAGTGATGATGGAATATGCCAAAAGGGAAAAATAATTAAATTATTAATAATTAGGTATAAAGAGGCTGGGGAGAAAAAGCAAAACCTCTTATGTGTGTCAGAGTGCCTACCCAGCCCTGCCTAATTAACAGTCCCTGTCAGGAGAACCCTGTGTAGGGGTGCAGAAGACTAATAGGATACATATGAGCCACAGTGAGCTTTGGCTAAATAGCCTAGTGATCCACTTCTGCTTGCATGAAGGGAAGATAATTAATGGGTTGTATACAACAACCAGAAATAAATGTATTAAGTTCAACAGAGATTGGGCTGGTTAAAAAACAAACTAATTGCTGGTGTCCTGAAACCACGGGTATCAAGCCTGGGGAACGGGTGTTTATCTTTAGTTTCCTCCTTGTCCCCGCCTTTCCCCCCCTCCTCCCCCCCAGCCCAGCGTGGGGTACCCCCTCTTTTGCGACTTCCTTGAGACATGAGGACGGCCCACCTTCCCCATTTTTCGGCCCTTTTTGTTCCATCCTGGCCTCCCTTTCCTCCATCTTGGATGCTCCTCCCTAGTTGCCTGCCACCGATGGTGGATGTTCTGAGCGGACCACCCTTTCCAAGCTATGACGCCTTGGTAATTATACATACATACATACATATATATATATATATATATATATATATATATATATATCAATTATTTCATTTTATATAATTTATTGTCTGCATAATGGACTTTATTTATATTATACAGTTTTGTTGTCTTGGTTGATATAATTCGACAGTTTTCATCACTGTACCTATATTTCTTTATAGAACCTATGTCTGCAACCTCATTTCCCCCTGAAGATGACCCACAGCAACTCAAGGGTCGAAACGCATCTGGGTCTTGCGCATACGTTTATTTAATTCATACACTACTGTCTACAAATGTTTTTACATTGTTTTGATTAGAGGTCATGTGTTTGACTTCTCATTGGAGGATCTCCTTTACTCTGTAACCCATTTTCTCCTTATTAAATTACACCATTATGTTAATTACATTTTATTTGTATTTGATACATCTTTTTGATAATTGTTTCTGCAACTCAAAGCCCCCCGGGGTAATTTTCCTTTTCTTAATATATAATGGTAGCCACACATACATTCGTTTTGAATTTATTCATTTATAGATTGCATCAAGGAGTAAATTTGTCACATTTTTCCTTGATCGAAGGTGATCGAAAGTGTGATTAAATGTATAAAGCAACCCTTTTTGTTATATTACCTGCAATATTTTTCACATGATCCATTTATGGTTAATTGCACATGCACACAAACATTGATTTACTATATATGGTTTGATGATATCACACAACCTACAACTCTTTAAAAAGAACAAAGTGCAGAAGAACTTTTTACTACTACTGTTTTTCCTTCACATGTTTAACTTATTTACACCTCACCTTACTTAAAGTGATTTTTTTTACCACTCCAGCTGTGGTGAAACTACACATTCCATAATGCCTCTGCCTCTAAGGCCGCGTACACACGATCGGTTTTGTCCGATGAAACTGGCCTTAAGGCCAGTTTCATCTGTCCAAACCGAGCGTGTGTACAGCCCATCGGACCAAAATTTTAAAACATGCTTTAAAATCGGACCGATGGACGCCTGACCGTCGGACCAAACCGATGATTAGTACGCAAAAGCATCGGACCAAAATCCTGCGCATGCTTGGAAGCATTGAACTTTGTTTATTCAGCACGTCGTTGTGTTCTACGTCACCACGTTATGACCCGATCGGATTTTGGGCTGATGGTGTGTACACACATCAGACCATCAGGCCACTTCAGCGGTAAACCGATGAAAACGGTCCGTCGGACCATTCTCATCGGGCTGGACCGATCGTGTGTACGCGGCCTAAGAGTCATGTCTTTGATTGTCAGGATCTTGCAATGTCTCATGGGACTTGTAGTTTCACCACAGCTGGAGGGCCGAGGTTGCCTACCCATAATATAAAGCATCAAATGCTTATGCAAACCCAAATATTACCTTTTAACCACTTAAGGACCTTGGGTGTTTTTCAGATTTGGCGTTTACAAGACTAAAACAGTTTTTTTTGCTAGAAAATTACTTAAAACCCCCAAACATTATATATATTTTTTCTAATACCCTAGAGAATAAAATGGTGGTCATTGCAATACTTTTTGTCACACCGTATTTGCGCAGCGGTCTTACCAGCGCACTTTTTTTGGAAAAAAATCACTTTTTTTGAATAAAAAAATAAGACAACAATAAATTTGGCCCATTTTTTTTTTATATATTGTGAAAGATAATGGTATGCCAAGTAAAATGATAGCTGGTCGGTAAGTAGGCTTGGTTATTCCCTGGGCATTCCCCAGGTTCTTGTTGTTACAAGTAAAATGATACCCAACATGTCACGCTTAAAAATTGTGCCCGCTCGTGGAATGGCGTCAAACTTTTACGCAACGTTTAAAACATTCTATAGGTTGCATCTTTTGAGCTACAGAGGAGGTCTAGGGCTAGAATTATTGCTCTTGCTCTAATGATCGCGGTGATACCTCACTTGTGTGGTTTGAACACTGTTTTCATATGCGGGCGCTAGTCAAGTATGCATTCGCTTCTGCGCGCTAACTCGTCGGGATGGGGCGCTTTAAAAAAACATTTATTGTGTTTTCTTATTTATTTTTATTTATTTTATAATTTTTTTTATACTGGAAAAAAAATGGATCACTTTTATTCCTATTACAAGGAATGTAAACATCCCTTGTAATAGAAAAAAAAGCATGACAGGTCCTCTTAAATATGAGATCTGGGGTCAAAAAGACCTCAGATCTCATACTTGGAAAATTTTGTCTTTTGAAAAAATGACAACAAAAAAATGTGCCTCTAAGACGCATGGGCAGAACTGACATTTTGACGTCACTTCCGCCCTGCTATGCTATGGGGACGGGTGGGGGCCATCTTGCCCTCACTCGCATCCCCACACAGCAGGACACAGGACCCGATCGCCTCCGCCGCTACCGACGGCTCCAGTAAGCGGCAGGAAGGTGGGGGGCTCTCTCCCGCCACCGATAACGGTGATCTTGCGGCGAATTCTCTGCGGAGACCACCGTTATCGTTAACCGGACCGCTCACGCTAAAGATAGATACCTCGGTTGTGGCAGCAGCTGCTGGCATTACCGAGATATCCATCTTTAAATAAAGGACGTATATCTGCGTGAGCAGGTCCTTAAGTGGTTAAACGTAGCAGCGACATCATCACAATGCTGTACATAGCCTGTGCAGAGAGCAGAGCTGTGGGAGGGGCCCAGCTGACGCCACCCACTACAGGCTGCCTGCAGAAAACTACGGGGGGGGGGGGGCAGAGACAAGACCAGGCCCCCTGCACAAGGAGAGAGAGATGCAGCGAGTGGTCTTTTTTACAGGGAGCTCCTGCACAGAGGCAACGTTTCAGACCGAATAATTGTGCAGATCTGGAAGAAGTCCACAAAGCACACCAAGATTCAATACACATCTCCTGTATTTAGACAGTATTTGTTTCAGCTTTAGGCTACATTTACACAGATGTTTGTATCTGATAGCAGCAAAACACAGGTAATCTGCTCTTGAAATATTTGCTGCAGATATTTGCAATTTGTAAATGAGCTTAGCTGCGTTTAGGTGCATCAGCAGTTTTATTCAATACCCCATTATTGGGAGGATATTATAAGCCAGTCACCTCCTCTACCACTTTGTTGATAGTTTTCTGAGCAAGGAGATAGAGCTGTGTAATTGAAATGGAGTGGAAAGCATCCTAAACTCAGCCCGTGATTGGAGGATGAAGGTGCAGCAGACTAAGGCCTCGTACACACAATAGGTTAAACAGAGGACAACGGTCTGATGGACATCGGTCAAAACCATGTGTGGGCCCCATAGGTTATTTAACCATCGGTTAAAAAAAGCCAACTTGCTTTAAATTTAACCGGTGGATTCCTAACCGATTGTTCAAAAACCGATCGTTAGTAGGCACGACCATCAGTTAAAAATCCATGCATGCTCAGAATCAAGTCGACGCATGTTTGGAAGCATTGAACTTCATTTTTTTCAGCACGTCGCTGTGTTTTACGTCACCGCGTTCTAACACGATCATTTTTTTAACCGATGGTGTGTAGGCACATCAGACCATCAGTCAGCTTCATCGGTTATCCGATGACAACGCGGTCCATCACACCGTTCTCATCGGATGGACTGATCGTGTATACAAGGCTTAGTAGTTAATACTTCTAGTTTAACCTCATCCAGCATGTAATCATGTAGGAAAGCCAGATGGGCTCCCTGAGCCCCCATTTCCAACCATGGTGCTTCTGTATAGGTGAATAAAAGATGCTGATGCCAAGATAAATTCAGATTTTACACAATTTTCAATAAAACACATTTAATGATATTAAATATATAAAATGTATATTTACTTTATAGATGTAATGAATATTTAATGAATATATAACTGTTTTAGATGGAATTTTATGTTTGACTGGCGTTGAACTTTAACAATTTAGTGAGGTACAATGCATAATAAATAATAAACATTTGAGACAAATACTGGGAATAGCGAGATATAATTTAAAAGAAAAATAAGAGCAGGTTTGACTTGGTCTCTTTCCTGCTCGGTTCACAATTCTCTCATTCACTGGTATATACACAATGCTTTGTCCGGCTGTTTGCAGTGTAAAAGTTCCATCCCACCCAACCGGTTTTCATTAGGCTATCAAGTGCTTCATTGAGAACAACTGGCACTGGTGGAGTGTTAATCCTGAGAAAATCTGGCAAGGACGGATGTATCTAGTGTGTTTGCTTTAGACTTGGAACAAAAAATATTTTACGCACTCAAGTCAAGCAACACTGCTCTTTAAAAGCTGTCAAAAATTCTAAGCATAAAATGCAAAACAATAATGGGTTTAATTACAATGTGTTTGTTTCCAAACAAATCTTTGAAAACCAGTCAAGACACAAGTATCATAACTATGAGCTTAATCATTCTTTGTACATGGTCTTGGTGATTTGTAGTTGCTTTTCACGTAATATAGGACAAACTATTGCTGTCAAACTGCAGTCCTCTGACGTACATGGGTGACAGTGGTTGCCAGTCTTTAACAACTAGGGCATGTATAAATAAAAGGGAAGAAATAACTCATTAACTACAAACTGTAATACGTCTTAGAAGATATTTGATCAACTGGCAACCCGCCCTAGCCGGTGATAAACCTTCAAGCATGAATTAGGCCCATGTTCACACTTTGCCGTTCTTGTGCTTTGCATTAAAGAGCTTTAATGTGCATTTCATTAAAGGGTAATTCACCTTTTCAGAAAAATGTAAAAGTTAACTAACACCATACTCCCTTCCCAAGCCCCCTACTGTACCTACCACCATAGTTGTTCAGTCGTCTGTGTCCACACAGCTGGGGCAGCAGTTGTTGGATTTGAAATATCCACTATTCTCCCTATTCACTCTGCAGGGCTTTTGGGATGGATCAAAGTAATTATGATTGGTCATCAACACACAACATCACTCTGATCCATCCTGAAAACCCTGCAGAGAGAAAACCAAACTTCTGAGCATGCTGTGAGGGCACTGACCACTTATTACAAATGGAGGTAGGTAGAGCATGAAGCAGGGAAATTAGAAGGGTATAGTGTGTCAGTTCATCTTTTCATTTTCCTAAAAAGGTGAAATAACGCTTTAAGGCTGCCTATTGCATCGGAATGGACAAAATAAGAACATGTAACATTTTCCTTGATGAAGCGGTGCACCACAATGCATTTTTTGGGGTCAAAGTATTTGTGTTAGGCCGCGTACACACGAGGAGACATATCCAATGAAAATGGTCCGACAGACCATTTTCATCGGACATGTCTCCTGGGATGTTTTGGTTTGATGTGTGTACACACGGTGTACTCTATACTCTTTACCCAAAAACTCGATCTATTTAAGGTAGTTTACCTCTAAATTCCATCTATTCCTATAGAAGTGGTTATTGTTTAATGACAATTACTTTTGGGTTACCATCATATATACTTTTTTTACTATTTATCAGAACCTGTCCTATACGCCTCTACTGGTTGCTGCCTGGACGCACAGCGAGGGAATTGGGTGGCATCATCAGTCCCCACCCCCCATGGTGGAGGGTGCGGTCTGATAGTCGGGCTCTGATTGTGGGACACAGTATGCCAGCGTTTTTTCCTTTCTAAAAGTAATTAAACACCGTTGTTTTGGTGAGTACACTATATACATTTACATGCATTTCCTAAAAACAGTTTTTGCCTACTATTTAGCCTAGAATGTAAATATAAATATATATATATATTTTAATGTTTATGCATATATTTGTCTTTTGATATTTAGAAGCTCCTGACGAAGCGACGCCAATATAGTCGCGAAACATGTAGAGCAGCTCTTATATCGCCCAAGAACCAACCAAGGGTCCTCACCTGAAATCATCTTTCTACCCAGCGCATATACTGTGTAAATCACATATAGCCCTGTGGCTAAATAGTGAATGTGTTTCAGAGTGACCTACAGTATGTGGTTCTTATTATTTATACGTTTTCTACTTTATTCTAATGTATAGTATAGTGCAAATGTCGTGCTGTATTTTTTTGTGTCTTTTTCTATTAAATATATATTTTTTTTTAAATCCTGTGCCTATAAAGTCCAAACTTTTCCTAGGTAGAAACATACTCTTATGCTTCTTCCCAAAAAAACATATCAATAAGGATGTGGCACATACTTACTAGTGGGTGTATGATTACCACCCCAAGGCAATTGTAATCAAAATAACTTTAGGCAACTCTATCCCATTCACTATAACAAGTTTCCTCCATCTAATCTGCCCCCCATTCCACTATGCTGGGAAAGCATTGAGAGCATCTACCAAATCAAATGTGCAAAGCATAGGTACTGTACATTGGTCTAATACATATTGCTCATCTGATGTTTGTATTGCATTGAAGGAAAAGAGTATGAATACTTTTGCACTAGTTTATTTGAAACGGATATCAGAAATAAATGATAGAAAAATAACAGATCCACTGTCAGGATCACAAGTAAAAAATGTGTGTTTTATTACTGTTGACCAAGGGCGGATCCAGAGTCTAGTCTCGGGGGGGGGCACTGCCAGAAAATAAGGTGTCGCTTACAGAACTCAATTAGGTGTCCGATGTGTCCGCTGCAATGTTGCAGTACTGCTAAAAAAATCAATGATCCCCGCCATTACTAGTAAAACATATTTAAATATGAATGCCATAAATCTATCCCATGGTTTGTAGACGATTGTCAGGGACTGCAGACGTGGTACAAGAGATGGTCAGAGACTGCAGACGTGGTACAAGAGATGGTCAGAGACTGCAGACGTGGTACAAGGGATGGTCAGAGACTGCAGACGTGGTACAAGAGATGGTCAGAGACTGCAGACGTGGTACAAGGGATGGTCAGAGACTGCAGACATGGTACAAGGGATGGTCAGAGACTGCAGACGTGGTACAAGAGATGGTCAGAGAGTGCAGACGTGGTACAAGGGATGGTCAGAGACTGCAGACGTGGTACAAGAGATGGCCAGAGACTGCAGACGTGGTACAAGGGATGGTCAGAGACTGAAGACATGGTACAAGAGATCATTGCAGCCTCACTGTGCATATGAACGCAGCCCCACCTTTGTATATCAATGCAGTCCCACTTTTGTATATCAATGCAATCCCACTTTTGTCTATCAATGCACCCCCGCTTTTGTCTATGAATGCAGCCACACTGTGCACGGCACTCACCATGGCATTGCCTCGATCACACACAGCAGGCATCTCCTCTCCCGACGTGTGTCATGGAACAAACAGGAGCTGAAGGTCTGTGTTCGGTAGGCCAGTGTGCTCTAGCAAGGTCCCCCCCTAGACAGGCTTGTGTGATAGACAAAACACTGATTGTCAGGAAAGGTCCCCCCGCTGGTGATTCTGCCTGTTATTTGGGCTGCAGTACTGGCCTCCACCAGTGGGGAGTTCTTGGCAGTATGGAGCACACAGCCCTTCCTGCGTTCAGGTGTGACCTGAATGCAATCAGCACGCCTCTATAATACCCGGCGTGTGTAATCACTCCTCGCCCTGGTATCTGTCTACTAACCTGAGCCTGATATCTGACCCTGAGCCTGCTGTCCCCTTTCTTGACTTCTGATCTGATCCGACCTGACCTGATCCCTCTCCTGGACATTCCCTTCCTGCCCATTCCCTGTCTGCAGCTTCTTCTGTGATCTCCTGGTATATGACCTCGGCTTGGCTTTTGGTTTATGATTACGGCATTTCCCTTTCACTTAGATATGCTTTGTTGTTATTTGTGCACTGTTTGTCTTCACCTGTTTTGTTCACCTTGTAAATAAACACCTTTTATTTCATGCATACAGTGTTGGTCTCCTCTGTGTAGGCACACAGTACTGGTCTATTTAGAATCCCTGACACTGATTCAATCAGTGTTCCATCTCTATCTACTATCACACGAGCAGGTCTAGCACAGGCAGCACAGCCGAACACAGATCCAGCTCTCACACACAGCCAGAGATGCCCTATGTCAGCAGGAGAGAGGGGAGTGCTGCAGTCAGCAACAGCTCAAAGCAGCCTCAGGACAGGCAGCCTACCAGCCCTGGTGATGAGAGAGAGAGAGAGTGACAGACTCGGCAGCAGCAGCTGCAGGCACCGCAAAGCAGTTTAAAAAAATGATTAAAAAAAAGTTATAAAAAATAAATAAAACAATATATATAAAAAAAAAAAACATTTATTAAAAAAAGGGGGTTTGACACATGGGGCCCTGGGGACCTCTGAGCCCTTTAATAAAAATATATCTATATATAAAAAAATATAAAAAAATAAATAAAATATAATTTTTTTAAAAAAAAATATAAAAAAAAGGAGGGTTGTCCTCCGGGGGCCCTGGGGACCTCTGTGCCCTTTAATAATAATACTAACAATAATAATAATAATAATTTATATATATATATATATATATATATATATATATATATATATATATATATATATACACACATTTAATAAAAAAGGGGGGTGGTCATCTGGGGCCCTGGGAATCTATGGGCCCCTGGGGACCTCCAGACCCCAAAAAAAAGGGGGGGTTGCCATACGGGGCCCTGGCGGCCTCCGGGACCCTGGGGACCTCCGGACTTCTAAAAAAAAAAAAAAAAAAAAAATATGTTAAAAAAATATTTTTTTTTTATAAAAAAAATAAATAAAAAAAGAGGGGTTTGCCATCTGGGGCCCTGGTGGCCTCCGGGCCCCTGGGGACCTCCGGACCCCTAAAAAAAAAAAAAAAAAAAAAAAAAATTTTTTTTTTTTTTTTTTTTTTTTAAAGCCAATGTGACATGATTGCCTCGGGGGGGGCAATTGCCCCGTTGCCCCCCCCCCTGGATCCGCCGTTGCTGTTGACAGACTGTTATATAGGTCATCTTTATTTTTGCCCCTAGTTCCAATTCAACGAGCCACTACAAATAGCTATGTAAACATTATGCTGGTTGTGGTTACATTTACAAATCATTTAAAAAAGCTAATTGTGCAGTAGTATGGAATAATTAGACATTCTTTTAATCCAATCACATTCATCTCCTTTTAAGATGCCTATAAACTCCGAGCCACCAAGGGCTTGTTGAGATAGATCTGCTCTAAGTCACACTCTAATATGTCTCTGTTTTCCACTATGTTATATACATTGCAAGCTCCAATGGGCAGGAAAGACTGTAGCAGTTTGTTATTGCATTGTAATATATTATACACTTTCTTTTTGCTTGTAAAGTTTAACACCTTTAGTAGAAGAAGACATTTTACATTTCAATGTTCATGAATATTCGAATCTCTATGCTAGATAAACTCCAATGGCATCCCTCAAGCAGCTGGGAAAAGCACCCCCTGGTGCTCAATAAATACAACTATATAAGTGAACCAGCTATATATCAGTAATGAATCGATAGTAAAGATAGAAACCCACAAGAGCTCTAACATAATGAAAATTTTTTTTTATATATATATACAGTGGAATATCAATATCAAAACTTTGCACTATAGGTAATGAAAATAAAATATTCCAAAAACATCCATCTTTATATATCTGTGTTAAAAATTCCGTTTAGTGAAAACATATATTATAATATGCAATAAAATAGCCAGATCTTGAATAATAGAAAAGTCTGTCGATAAAGTAATTGTAAAGGTTCGAATATTTTTTTTTTTAATAACAAACATGTCATACTTACCTCCAATGAGCAGCTCGTTTTGCACAGTTTTGCCCCAAACAAAATTTTCTGGGGTCCCTCAGCTGCTCTTTCGGCTCCTCACCGCCACAGATAACCCACTCTGGGAAGCGTTCTCCAAAGTGGACTACCTTGCAGGCGCACTCCTGAGTTCTGTATTGAGCGTCCATAGCCGCCGAGTACGGGACTCGGCAGTGCCCCCGACACCTGTGTCATTGGATTTGATTGACAGCAAAACCGGACTTTCCAGGGCTCAGGTAAGGGCTATGCAAATTGGATGCAGGGAAGCCCGCATTCAATTAACATAGGTGTGAACCCAGCCTGAAGCTTTATGTGACAGGTGATTAACAGATGGAGCAGGAATCATTGCTTTATGATAGACAGCATGCGTGCTGGGCTAGCACCTGACTAGTGTGTTGTATAATAAAATGTATTCTTTTACATAACATTGTAGTGATTTACACCCCAAAAAGTCCCATTTAGAGGGTATGTTTTATTGTGGTTAGTCTAAGCTTGATTTACACAATATCAAACTCAAATAGTGAAAAAAGTCCCACAAGTCAGTGTCACACTTCACATGCCCAATAAATAAAAGACTCACCAATTGCAATGACCTCTTATTGCTACGTGAATCATGAAATGCACATAAATATGTTTTTCTGGATATCCAAGCTGCTTCCCCTTCCGCCAGGACTCCAACCGATCAATACAACTCTTTAAATTAGGAACAACCCAAATTTTCCACTCCTTTCCTTCTCTTTTTCAGTCGTGGTTCCCAAAATCAACCATTGCTCCCCCTTTGCTCTTTAGTATAGGGCTGGCATATAAATCAAAAATGTTCCCATAGTATAATATTAAAATTAAAAAAGCTTTATTAAACTATTATAATCACATAAAAGAGTAAAACATCCAGCTCCTTTCTTTCAGGCATAAATTCTGGTACTTCAGGATGTCTTCTGCTTATGACATCATCATGCTTAGGAAGAGGATATCCATAATTACATGGGATCATTAGCTGATTGTTTTTTTTTAAAACTAAAGCTGTTGCATTTCTTTTACTAAATACCCCCACCCCATTTACAGGTGTCTCCTTAACTAAGTGGCTTCTAAGGAGAGCCCTATGCTTGTGAGCTCCTGGCCCAGCAATCCACGACCCTGCTCCTTCCTCCTAGCAATTTGAATGACAGCAACAGGAGCCCATGGGTTTACGTCCCTCAGTACCCTCCTCTGCACCCTGAAGATCGGAGAAATGGAGCAAATAGTGGCGACCAGGCAGCAGTGAAAACGGACGTAGGTAAATGTTTGGGGCTGAGGGGTACAGAAAGGAACTGGGGTGTGTTTTATGTTAATGCAGAGAGTGCATTAAGGTGAAATATGCCTAGAATTTAGTACCCCTTTAAAGTTTAAAGTGTTTGGGGACCTGGGTCCTGCCCCAGGGAACATGTAGCAATGCAAAAAAAAGTTTTAAAAAACTGCAGTTTTTTTGGGAGCAGTGATTTTAATAATACTTAAAGTGAAACGATAAAAGTGGAATATTCCTTTAAATTTCGTACCTGTGGGGTGTCTATAGTATGCCTGTAAAGTAGCTCATATTTCCCGTGTTTATAACAGTCTCTGCACAAAATGACATTTCGTGGCTATAATGAATTGTCGGGTCTCGGGAATACAGATCAAAGTCATTGAAAAATAAAAAATAAAAATGCGTGGGAGTCCCCCTGAATTCCATTACCAGGCCCTTCAGATCTAGTATGGATATTAAGGGGAACCCTATGCCAAATAAAAAAAAAAATGGCGTGCAGTTTCCCCCAAAAATCCATATCGGACCTGATTTTAAGGGGAACCCCACGCCATAATTATAAAAAAAATGCTGTGGGGTTCCCCTACAAAAATTCATTCTAGACCCTTATCTGAGAACTTAAGCTGCCAGACCGCTGGAAAAGAGGTGGGACGAGAGAGTGCCCCCCTCCTGAACTGTACCAGGCTACATGCCCTCAATATGGGGAGGTGACCTCGCCCTTCTGACGCGAGAGGGGTTTCCCGTGACGCGTCTAGGAGGTGGGGTCACACGTCACGGATGGCCCCGCCCTCGGTTATAAAAGAGCTGTCAAAGAGCTTGCGCGTCATTCAGCCGGGTGCCTCCGGTCGAGACGGTATCATGCCAGTTTGCATGCTCGGATAATGGTCTGGTATGAATTTTTGGGGGGAACCCCACGCCATTTTTTTTTTAAATTTGGTGCAGGATTCCCCTTAAAATTATCAAGGTGATCTGAGCCCGAAGTGAGAGCGGGTACCTGTCGAAACCATGTAACGCTCCCCCTCAAAGAGTGGTAATGGAGGGTGGAGGGTGCAAACAAGCAGAAATTCCCCTTTTGGGTTGAGCTCCACTTTAAGATTTTATTTTAATTGTATTACTATGTCATATGATTTGCAAGAAACTGCTAATAAGGGACTTTCATTTTGGCAGGAGAAAATACCTTGTTTGGGAACCCTTCAGTGCATTTCCCTATTTCTGTCCTAGTACAAAAGGATGTGTACAGTGCCCGCAGGCTCCTGGGATAGCTACCCTGTGTTACAGAGTTCTCTACAGTGCATGCATTATCAGGGGACTGGCCGTCTATCCATGGTTCTTGCAGCCAGCCCCATGATAACTTGACACATGGGTGTCATCACAGGGGGCAACTGCAAATCCAGAAAAAGATGGCAGTGTGGAACCGGGTGTGCTGTGATGATCCCTAGAAAATATTGCTGGATTACCTGGTATGGGAGTTTACTTTGTTTGTACAATCCCTTTATACAGGTAAGAGGAAAAATGGGAAAATAGAGAAAGGGGGAAAGGGGAAAATAGAGAAAGGGGGCTAAAACCTAACTGTAAAAAAATAAAATAAAATCTAAATGCCCCTTTTTACATACTACCTTAACTAGCATTCATGAGCATTCAGAGCTCTGAGTCTTTTCCCCTTCTGTTTAATTCCTGATTGGGTGCTTTGAGGCTACCCTCCACCCCAAAGCACCATGTCCGAATATTGATGGGGACAATGGTCTCTTCCCCACAACCTTGGGCTGTGATTGTGGGGGTCTGCGGGCCCCCCTATGTGAATGAGTATCCAGTACATTGCATCCCTACCTATTCACCAAAAAAGTATTTGACAATTCCTTTATTAAAAAATAAAAATAAAACAAAAAATGGTCCCTCGGTATAAATCCATCGTCAATCACGCTGCCCACCGGACCTGAAAAAAAAAATGCTCCCACCTCCCGGGAGGCCTCCTGCCGAATGCCTGCTCTGTGCTTTGACATTTCTTATATAGATAAGGGGCGGGGTCACCTGGCTACATCACCCGGTGACACTGCACCTTCTGATGTCACGGACTGGTGCATGCTGAGCATGTGACGTCAGAAGAGGGCGCTCAGTGCATTGCAGGGTTGCAGAGTGTTCGTCTGGGTGAACACCCTGCAAATTCGGGTGTTCAGCGAAAAGCTGAACAGGCAAATTTTTGGCCCAAGCTTATGCTCGGGCCGAACAGTTCGCTCATCCCTAGTTTAGAGGGGGTGGGTAGAAGTGATTGGAAAAAAAAGGAAGCATAAAGACAAACATTCTTTTAAAAAATCAACATGATTTTCCAATACCATAATGTGGCAGTGTTTTATTAAATAAGAACAACAATTTGGACACATTACAGATTTTGGATTCAGATTCCACAACAGTACAGAGACATAAATCTACGTAACCACAGTATTCACAGTAGTTTGTTTTTAGTGTTTACCAAAACAACAAGCTGCAACATTTTAATCGCTGGCAAGTCCATGTTTGACATATGTTTGAGTGAAGGAGGTAGTGAGGTGGACTATTACCTTCCATTTACCTTTTGTCTTTTATAAACAGCAATGTACAATTAACCGAGGGATAGGAAACCATTGAGGCAAAGCTTTGTACGCAGAAATGTTGGGAATTCATTCTGACACGCTTTAGTTACAGTTTTTGTTTGTTGTGCAACTAAGTTTGGCAAAGACTTTGCACCATGTGCCTTCTCTGTTGATTTAGCGAAAGTTATCACTAAATGTCTTATAATAAATAAAAGCAAAAAGATACCCATTAAAACATTTTTATATGGGGACTTTCTACTCAAAATAAAAAAGTAGACAATTGTTAGTATATACCACCATTTAATGACACAAAATCTCCTGTACTTACCGATGCTATGATAGAAGGAACTGGATGTGTGTCATATTTTTTTATTTCAATAAATGTATTGACGTTTTAAGCAGGAATACAACCACAATATAACATGACATTGCGGTAAAAGTACAGGGAACATCGTATGATGGCACAATGCTTGACAAAGTTCAAATGTGCAACATTATATCTATACAAAGATGTATGTTCTTTTTATATCCATATAATACATTGCATTTCTTTTTTAAACCATGTCATGTCTTTTATTTCACCAGAATATACACTAATGCCCTGTACACACAATGGGCTAGATTCAGGTGCGGCCGCGTAAAAATGTGCGGGCATAGCGTATCCCATTTACGCTACTCCTCCGCAACTTTTACGGGCATGATGTGAAACATGTCAGCCCTTTTCTCCTTGTCCACTCACCGTTTTTGACTGCATGCATTTGGCTGTTTTTTTCTATTGAAATTTTGTTTGCTCATGCTTAAATAAAGACATCGGCCCAGATTCACAGAGCGATTACGCCTGCGCAACAGGAGATGCGCGTGCGTAAGTCGAAATGTGCGCGTGCGTTTCGATGCACGGCATCCCCAGAACGAGATACGCAGAAAATCTACTTTTTTTTGTTCCGCGGAATTTCGTTAGACTGGCGCATCCGTCCGCGCAAAAGTGCGCTAGACAGACCATTGATTTGCTAGTCAAATATGCTAATGAGGGACTTACGGGGATGCACAAAACAACGTTGGGGCAGCGCAGGCGACGCAGTGTGCGCAACAGCAAAATGACCTGTCTAAAATTAGACCATATAAAAGCTGGTCTAAAAAGAGAAAAAAAGTCTACTTGTTAGATAAAGCAACACTGTTAGTGAGGAGCTCAGCAGTCACATGTGTTGCACAACAATCTGTATGCCAACATGCCAGGGGCATCGTCGCACATAGCTATACTACTCACTTTAGATGAACAAAGAAGGATGAGGGCACGGAGGATGGCACGGAGGATGGTACGGGAGAGGATATACCGCACCCGCATAGACCTGTTTGGCATGAGTGATTCTGAGGTGTTTCGCATCTTCAGATTCACCCCTCATGTCATCCTGGAATTAATCACAACCCTGCAGGAGGACATCACCAGCCCAACACACCGCTCACATGCAGTGCAGCCACTGGTCAAGGTACTGGCAACACTCCATGTCCTTGCCAGTGGCTCTTTTCAGCGTACAAGTGGAGTGGTGGCTGGGATGTCACAATCCTCCATGAGCAGATGTGTGCACCAGGTTGTCCCTGCAATCCTCAGACGCATGGCCAACCAAATCATCTAACCCACCACTGAGGACCTGCGGCTGAAGGCAATGACAGATTTCTACAGAATTGCCAGATTCCCACGCACTGTGGGGGCCATTGATTGCACACATGTGGCACTCCAGCCCCCCCAGGAGACAGAGCACATGTACCGCAATCGGAAGCATTGGCATTCCATCAACGTACAGGTGATAGTCGATGCCCAAGGCCTCATATGGCACGTCCGTGCCAAACACCCAGGGTCCAGCCATGACAGCTACATATACAATCAATGCCACATCCGAATGGAATTCGATCAGAACGTGTATGGGGACACCTGGCTGGTTGGTGAGTGACATGGGTGGCAGGCATGACTATCCCCTCCCATGATGCACACATCACAAGGGGCACATGCATGACTAACATCCTCCTGTCTTTTCCCTTACAGGTGACTCTGCATATCCACTGGGACCCCATCTCATGACTCCTATCCGGAACCCCCAAACCCCAGGAGAGGAAAGATACAATCAAGCACATGCCCAAACACGAGCAGTGGTGGAGCGCACCTTTGGCCTCCTGAAGTCACGTTTCCGATGCCTGAATAAGTCTGGGGGTACCCTCTTGTTTTCCCCAAACTTTGTGTGCCAGATCATCGGTGCATGTTGCATGCTGCACAACTTCGCAGTAAGAAAGGGCCTGCAGATTGACCTACGTGATGACCTGACCCCTGAACCAGACAATCCCCCCTAACCGAGGCTACCCCGTCTTCTGAGGGTAGAGCAGCCAGGAGACAGCTCACATTGGGCATCTTTGCACGTTAAACATACACATTAATCATGGCACAATGAGAATGCATGCATGCACACCACTGTGGTCCCTAGCACACACACCCCACATCCACATCAAATTGGATTGGCACCAGTCCACCATGCAGGACTTGTGAGCAGCAACGCCACGCCAAGGCTCCAATTATGTCACTGTACATTCATACACCATTCACACGGACCTGGGGATCACTTCTCCCTGGTCCTGGGGAACCCTTCTCCACCAAAATTGAGGGTGACACCCCTTTTCCGGCAGGAATGTCACCCCCACATTCACACAGCATTCACAACCCAAAAAAAAAAAAAAAATACCTGCAAAAGCAAAAAATTTCCAGCAAAAAAAAAAAAAGGGGAAAAACAAATTATTGCCCTTTGCGTGAGCCACGCCTGGGGCGCCCCCGGCCACGGCCCCGGCTTCTCAGGGGAGACTCATGGGGGAGGGGTAAAACCGGGGAAGGAGGAGCAGCCCCTGATCTCTGCCCACCTGGCGGCCTGCCCTCCAAGGCCACGGCTATTCTGTCCAGGGCAGCACCAAGTGTTGCCGTGTTGGCCTGGATAGCCAGGGTAAGGGCCCTCACATCCTGCCCAACGCCTGCTGATGTCGTCTGCAGTTCGTTTAGGCAGGTTGTGAAAGCCCGGGAGTGGGAGTCCAGGTTCCCCAGCGTATCCTTGATGGAGGACAGGCTCTCCTCCATCCGCACCAATGTCTGGCTGACCTGTCCCAGATGGCGGGTCTGGAGGAACTGGTCCCTTCTCAGAGTGGCGGGCAGGAGATCGGCCAACCCCCTTGTGGTCTGGGATGAAATCCTGCCTCCAGCTGATGCTTGTGGCCGGGGAGAAGGGGAGGCCCTTGTGAGGGGAGCCATGTTGGGGGAGGAGGGGGGGCTCCCCCTTAGGGAGGCCTGCCTGCTGCCAGCCAGAGGGGAAGAGTCCTCAAAAACCAAACGTCCAGTGCCTGACATGGACTCCTCCTCCTCATGATTCTCCTCCTCCTCATGATTCTCCTGCTCCTCTTGAACCTCCTCCGTGGACTCCGGCCTTGTTGGGGGGGCCTCATTAGGCTGCTGTCCAGGGGTTGGTGCGGTCAGGCTAGATGGCCCTGCACCCTCCTGCACATCTGTGGATGACACAAAACATTTACAGGTTGGAGGATCCACACACTTGCCACATACTGTATTCCCTTTCACCCCCTCCCCCACACATGCTACACACCTGATATTAAAAAAAAAACTTACCTGGCACCACGGGCTCCGGACTTGAGTCAAAGCCGGGCAGGCCCTCAACTTCATGCCGATGAAAGGTCAGGGCCACCGCACGCTCCTCCGCTGTCAGCCTAATACGGCATGGTGGGCCCCCTCCTGTGCCCCTGGCATGGGCATGCATTCTGGCCAGCTTCTGTTTGACCAGACACCGGAGGTCATTGATTTTTTTGTCAATCCCAGACCGGGTCCGTGTCTCCCCCTGCCCCGCTGAATTGACCTGCTCAGTGATCCTATCCAAAATCTCCCTCCTCCTGGCCGGGGTGGTGTTGGCACTCTCTGGGCCGTGGAGGTAACGCCCATACTCGCTAATGGCCCGGGCAAGAATTTGTTTTTCCACAACTGTAAAATTTAGCTTTCGTTTTCTCTCTGTCATCCTTCCAAAAAAACTCACTCCCAGTCAACAAAATTCACTCACAAAAACAAGCACAACCAATCAAGCAAAAACACACACAGTCACAAAAAAACAAAACAAAAAACAGCAAGAAAACAAACAAACACAAATATATCAATCAAACAAACAGTCTCTCAAACACTTATCAAAAAACACTTTAAAAAATCTACTAACAAACACTTGATCACACAGAACACTAATCTGACAACTACAAAACACACCACAACGAACAACAGGACAAAAGCACTTGGTTAAATGGGAAGGGACAAACGGATGTACTTTTGCAATGCAAGTGCGTTTGTGTGTGTCTATTTATGCTGTTTGCGTAGTTCACAACGTTGCCCTAGTCCATTTCCAATTTCACTGATTGCGCCGCTCCCGAGTTGTGAGCATGCGCACAGCGGAGCTGACATGGTCTGCTTCAAGGGCGCATGCGCGAGCCGGCCGGCCCTTCATTTGCATGGGGTCACGGCTCATTTCAATGTAACACGCCCACGTCCTTCCCAATTTGTATTACTCCTCCTTACGCCTCTGAAAAAACGTTACGCATGCGCAATTTCCTGCGCAAAAGCTACGAGAATAGGGTGATTACGCGGCAAAATTGCGCAAGTCTAATGTAATGGCGGTGCGCTACGCCGGTCCAATAATGCGCAGATGTACCTGAATCTGGGCCATCGTTTTCCGAGGAGTGCGGCGATCCAGGATTTTTTCCTTCATCCCATGCTAATTGTGCACAGCCAGCACCCTCTTGGTTTAATTGGGACGGAAGCAACGGGGATCATTTGTTTTTTGGAGCGGTACACTTCTCTTAACTTTTACGGGCAAGTGCTGTATTCACAAAGCACTTGCCTTTAAAGTTGCGGCGGCGTAGCGTAAATGGCCCGGCCTAGTTCAAATTCGGCGGGTAGGGGGCGTGTATCATTTAAATGAAGCGCGTCCCTGTGCCAAACAAACTGCGCATGCACCAGGCCAGAACGTAGCCCAGTGCGCATGCTCCAAATCACGTCGGAAATAGTCAATGAAAATGACGTGAACGTCACTTACGCAAAGCCCTATTCGCGAATGTTTTACGTAAACGACGTAAACGACAGGAAAAATTACGCCGGCACACCGTCCATACATAACATTGGCTGCGCCTCATACAGCAGGGGTAACATTACGCTAATGCAAAGAACGTAAAACAAATGCGCAGACCGAGCGTACGTTCGGGAATCGGCGTATTACGCTCATTTGCATATTTTACATGGGAAAGCCACCTAGCGGCCAGCATAAATATGCATCTAAGATACGACGGCGTAAGTGCCTTATGCCACTCGTATCTTAGCAACATTTAAGCGTATCTCAATATGAGCATACGCTTAAATGTGCGATGGCTGAGAGTAGGACTTACGACGGCGTATCTACTGATTTGCCCGTCGTAAGACTACCTGAATCTAGCCCAATCGGTTCATCCGATGAAAACGGTCTGATGGATTTTTTCATCAGATATCCGATGAAGCTGACTTTCATCAGTCGTGCCTACACACCATCGGTTAAAAAACCAATCGTTTCAGAATGCGTTGATGTAAAATACAACGACGTGCTGAGAAAAATTAAGTTCAATGATTCCAAGCATGCGTCAACTTGATTCTAAGCATGCGTGGATTTTTAACCGATGGACGTACCCACAGACGATCGTTTTTTTTCTATCAGTTAGTTAACCATCAGGTAATTTTAAAACAAGTTCCTAGTTTTTTAATTTCAAAGTTTTTTATTTAGTTTGAGAGAGTAAGTACAGACATACAATGTACAATATGAGAGATAACCTTATAATATGTTCAGCAACATTTGGTATTCAAGTCTGACTATCAAAGCCACAAATATAACCACTGAAGGCCAAACTTGTTTCTCCCGTATTTGTCACCTAGTCAACTCTTGGCTGCAGAGCAGACCACAACAGAACTAGGTGGTACCGTATCAAATTGTGTTAAGTGGATCACATAACTCTGTACCCAAAAGATAGAGCAAAAGAAAAACATAAGATTAAAGGTACAAAACAAAAAGAACAAAGAACAATTGCCCTTGTTAGTCAGATGCCTCAAGTAACGATTAACTGAGTGTCAGTCTTTTACTTGGTCTGTTTCCACGCTATCCAGGGAGCCCAACTACTTAGTGCTTCTTCATATTTACCCATTGCTGAGGCATGTAGTATTTCGTAAGTACTGTGTATTTGTACTGTGCCTATGACTTCCGATAGCAAGGGAGCTTCAATATTCTTCCAGTGTCTTACTATGACTAGTCGAGTAGCCATTAATATGTGTGCTATTACAGTCCGGCATTCTTTAGGGACCTCATCTAGTTCTAGAGAAAGAATGGCCATACCGGGACTTAGACGAGAGTTCAGTGGCGAGATGCTGTTTATCATCTTCCCTATCTGTTCCCATAGTGGGAAGATTTTTGGGCAGCCCCACAGAATGTGGATTAATGTTCCTCTTTCCCCACAGAGTCTCCAACATCCTGGGGAGGTGTCAGGGAATATCTTATGCAATTTGTGTGGGGTGAGGTACCAGCGAAGGAGAATCTTCTGGTGCATCTCCCGAAGGTTCGTGCTCTTTGTGGTAGTGAGTTGTAGTTTAATGGTCTTACTCCATCGCAAGGACGGGTATTCCATTCCTAAGTCCTGTTCCCAAGCTACTATGTTCGGGGTCTTGGCTAGAGTTTCTTTGGCCTGCAAACTTTTGTATATAGTGGAAATACCTTTACTCCTTGCGGGGGTCTGTTGGTAGAATCTAGCTACAGGTGCCGGGATGTGTGTTAGAACATATGGGTTTCTCTTTATTAATTGTGACAGCTGGGTGTATCTGTAAATTTCGGTCGCGGGTAAGTGGAATTCCCTTTGTAGGCTCTGGAACGTCCGCATTTGGGAATTAAGGAGCAGGTCCTCGAGCGAGGCGATGCCCCCTTCTCTCCAAGCAGAAAGATTGATGTCTGGAACTAAATGGTGGACTGCAGTAATAGGCAAATGGAAAGGGACCAACAGTCCCTCCCACTTATGTGCAGAGCGTAGATAAGCCCAGGCTCTGAGCGAAGCAAGTATGGAAGGTGCTAGGTTCTTATCTAGGTTCCTACTATGATGTGCTGTCATTAAGAAATTTTGTAAGTTTCCCCCTGGAATCTGCACTGCCTCCAACTCCCTCCATAGTGATTCGGAGTTAGGCTCCAGCCACTGTCGTAGTTGAGCCAGGATGGAAGAGAAATAGTAATCCTGTAGGTGAGTATGACCTATCCCTCCCGCCGATCTGGTTCTAATCAGTTTACCGAATGCGCACCTCGCCTTCTTCCCCTTCCACAGATATCCATTAAGGATGGATTGTAATGCCTTAAAAAAGGAGTTGGGGAGGGGAATGGGCAGGGTCCTGAACAAGTATAGCAGTTGAGGTAAAATTGACATTTTAAAAGCTGCTAGCCTACCCAACCATGATAATTCTAAGTGGGATATTCCTTGTAAACTGGACTTAAGAGAAGTAAGTAAAGGTAAGTAATTGGCTGCCGACAGGTCGTCGGGGTCAGAGGTCAGGGTAACCCCAAGGTAATTAATACCTTGATCTTTCCATACATACGGGAATATGCCTTGCAAGGCCTGCTTTAATTCAATGCCTATACCCATGTTCAATATGTATGATTTCGTGTCGTTTACCTTATAGTAAGATACCGAGGCAAATTCTTGCAACGCCTCCGTTACCGCGGGCAGAGACTCGTTGGGCTTGCTAAGTATTAGAATTATGTCATCTGCAAATAGGCTTATGACATGACTCCTGGGGCCCACAGTTAACCCTGTGATTCGCGGGTGAGACCTGATGTATGCTGCCAGAGGTTCCATCATCAAATTGAAAATGAGCGGTGACAGAGGGCACCCCTGGCGCGTGCCATTAGTAATTGAGAACGGAGTGGACATGACTCCCGCCGCGTACACTCGGGCTGAGGGCCGTGTGTACAGGGCCATGATAGCACCATAGATAAAGCCGCTGAAACCAAACTCTTTCAGAACCCTCTCCAGGAATCCCCAATGTATTCTGTCGAACGCCTTCTCCGCGTCCAGTGATAGGAGCAGAGAAGGCGTTCCCCTCCTTTTAGCTACGTGGATCAGGTTTATCAAGCGTCTGGTGGCGTCAGACGTCTGTCTACCCCTTGTAAACCCAGACTGGTCTATGTTCACAACATCAGGAAGAATATCAACCATCCTATTGGCCAACAGCTTAGCATATAACTTTATATCATTGTTTAGTAACGATATAGGCCTGAAATTCTGCGGTAAATCCGGAGTTTTCCCCGGTTTTGGTAATGTCACAATCGTGGCGGAAAGCATTTCCTCAGAAAATGAGGAAGACGCAGCAGCAGACCCATAAACCTCAGTCAAATGGGGACTCAAAATATCCCGGAAGGCTCGATAATATTCTCCCGTAAAGCCGTCTGGGCCAGGAGACTTGTTAAGTGGGAGTGTCTGTATGGTGTTTTTTACTTCGAGTTCAGTGATAGGGGAATTAAGATGTGTTAGATGGTCCTGCGATAGTTTGGGGAGGTTCACTTTGTCTAAAAAGGCATCAATAATGTCTTTGGTCGGTTGTGGTGTGGTGGAGTCGTCCTTCAAGTTATAAAGTGAGCTATAGTATTTGCTAAATTCGTCAGCTATAGCTTGAGGGTGAGTCAGTTTAACTTGAGTCGAAGCCTGTAAAATGTGAGGTATCTGAGTCCTGATTCTGTGTCCTTTTAATTTATGTGCCAGTAGCTTCCCCGCCTTATTTCCACTAGTATAGTAGGTCAATTTTAGTCTCCTAGATGCTTTTTCAAAGTCATCCAGGAATTTTAGTCTAAGTTCCGTTCTCAAAGTGGTTAGTTGGTCAGTCAGGAATTGTGTAGGACAGGATTTATTTAGGTCTTCCAACGCTGTGATTTGAGCGAGTATACCTTCTGTCTGCTGCTGCCTCTCCCTCTTATACCTAGCCCCCTGTTGGATCATGACGCCTCTCATGAACGCCTTATGGGAGTTCCAGATCACCAGAGGGTCAGAGACAGATCCTAGGTTGTCATCAAAAAACTGCTGTAACTGTTTTTCAATATATGATCTGGTCGGACCGGCCTGCAGTAAGCGGGAATTCGCTCTCCATACAAAGGTTCCATCCCGGATAGATGAACCTCCCACAGATAGTCTCACAGAGGCATGGTCCGACCAGGTGATATTGTTGATTTTAACATCTTTACATCGCAACAATAAGTGTTTATCCACCAGAAACATATCAATCCTACTGTAGGATCTATGTCTGTTTGAAAAAAAGGTGTAGTCTCTCTCGTTGGCATTTAAACACCTCCAGGAATCGAAGAGTTCACTAGACCTTAAAGCCGCCCCTAGGGACGGTGGGTTCCTTTTAGGTGAAGACGTGGTGTCCACACTGGGGTCTACTGTAATGTTGAAGTCCCCACAAACAATCAAAAGACCCTTTTGTATCCTACGAACCTTCTTCAGGACCTTATGGAAAAAGCCGAGCTGTCTGGTATTGGGGGCATAAACATTTGCCACTGTGTATGTCACGGAGTTAATGTCACATATTAGAATGAGGAATCGCCCCTGGGGGTCATAGACTACTTCATGAAGCAAAAAAACAACTGAGTCCCGAACAGCCACCATCACCCCTTTTTTCTTGGTGTTCGCATTAGCGTAGTAAGTGTGGGGGAATCTGGGGTGGGTGCACCTCGGAGGAGAGTCCTGTAGGAAGTGGGTCTCCTGGACACATAGAATATCACACTGTTGTTGCAATGCCTCCTTCCACAGGGATCTCCTCTTGGCCGGGTGATTGAGCCCTTTGGCATTTAAAGTAAGTATGTTTACCGCCATGGAGGGGTAGTACAATAATGCATAGTGTAGCGATGAGCATTAAAACACTTACAGGTAGAAGTCCGGAGGGTCCTGTGGAGGTGGTCGGGACGATTCCGGCTGTTCCCGAGGGGCTGTGAGTAGGGAGATCTCATGGTTTCAAGCGAGCATAGAGATACTGAAGGATCCGACTTGAAGGGCATAAAAAAGGTTAGAGCAAAAACAACTGGAACAAACAAAACATAGGCTAAAAGCCAAAGAACAGATATTAACTGGGTGTGGTTCATGGCCACTCAGGAGGTAGGTGGGGTAGCAAGGAAAGTTTGGAGCAGGGAGAATTTAACTCTCCAGCGGCCGTATAGAAGTAAGGTATCGGCTTCTCCCAGGTCATTTATGAGAACGAGCGTTCTTGCGGTCGACCGTGTTCCACTTTGAATCCAGGCTACTGCTGCTGTGGCCCTGGTGGAGCTGGGATGGGGGATCAGGGACTATCCCCCATGCTTTCAATAAGGCTAAGCCCTTGGCAAGGGAGTCCATGACGTAGTCTCTCTCATCCCTTGTGACTATCAATTTGGTTGGAAAGCCCCATTTGTAGGTCAAGTTATGGTTCCTAAGCGCCTTTGTAATGGTGTTTAAATTTCTACGCTTCTGAAGTGTATGTTGCGATAGGTCTGCATAGAATTGCAGGTTTGAGTAAGGGGCTGGGATCTGTTCCTTCTTCCTAGACAGTGACATGAGCTTTTCTTTGGTGTGGAAGAAATGCATCCTGAGAATGACGTCCCTCGGTATGTTTTCTGAGAGGAATGCAGGCTTAGGGAGTCTATGGATCCTATCCACTGTAAAATCCAATTCGGACAGGTCTGGCATGGTGGCAGTAAACAGTTGTGCAACATAGCTGCGCAAGTCCTGTGGCTTAACCGATTCAGGGATCCCCCTAATCTTAACATTGTTCCTTCTAGACCTGTCCTCCATTTCTGCCATTTTGGATTTAAGTGCCTCAATATCATCTTCCGTATTTTCATTGGCATCAACCAAATCATTAATAGTAACCGCATATTCCCCCATCTTTTCTTCAATGTGAGAGACCCTGTCTGCAACATGCCTTAAGTCAGTACTGAATTTGTGTACACAGGACACCATATCAGAGTGAAGGGAACTTCTAAGTGAAACTAGCATTTCTTTTAGAACAGTGTCCAGGACAGGTTTGTCAGCAGTGGGGAAAAGATCTATTGAATCTGGCATCTCCCTAGTGTCATCCCCAGAATCAATTAATGAGCTCACCTCATGGCTTGCATCCGTGGCATCCGCCCTGAATCTGGTTTTCTCCGGGCTCCCAGATGAAGGGGTAGCAGGTGGGGAGTGGATGTTTTTAGGAGGGATACTCCTTTTGGTAGATTTCCCCTTCTGTGATGAGGGCTGTGAGGCGCCGATCCGCGGTGTGGAAGACGGACCGCCGCCATCTTGTCTGGCCTCCAGGCTGAAGAACTCTGTGAGTTTCATGGGCTTTTTCCCATCCTTCTTACGCCTGGTCATGGTGGCGGTTTCCTCTGCGGGTGTTGTGGAGCAAGATCGCCGGGTTTGTGTCGCCAGATGTCGCCTGGGAGAGCCGCTGTGAGCCGATTAGGTGCCGCTGGATCCGGAGCTCCGCTAAAGCACGTCCATCCGGGTCTCCGGCTGACTCCGCCCCCCCAAGTTCCTAGTTTTTTAACTGATGGATAAATAACCGATGGGGCCCACACACGATTGGTTAGTTTGATGAAAACGGTCCATCAGACAACCCGTGCGTGTGTACGCGGCATTAGAGCATAAAAGAAGGGTATGTAGACAATTGCTGTATCCACACATCATGTAAAGTGGAGTGTGTCCAAAAGGGCAAACAAAGAAAATAATTAGGTTAGCAAGGTAATCAAGATATTAAGGAATGAAGGGTAAAGGGATAATGACCAAAGAAAGACACCTTACAAGGCTTCCTTAAAGTCTTGATGTAATATATATGAGGCAAAAGATTGTACATTACCCTATATCCCCACCGCACTTCAAAGGTGTCCAAGGCTATTGATATCTATCTCTGGGTAAAATTGCAATATGCTGGGCTCCAGAATTTGCAGAAATTTGCTACAACCCCAATTCCAAAAAAGTTGAGATGATGTGTAAAATCTACAGAATACAATAAATCTCAAAAACCCATATTTTTTTTACAATTGCAAAATTAAAAAAAAAAACATATCAAATGTTTAAACTGAGAAAATTTACTATTTTAAGAAAAAAATAAGGTAAATTTGAAATTGATGGCAGCAGCACGTCTCAAAAAAGTAGGGTAGAGCAACAAAAATCTGGCAAAGTAAGTGGCACTCGTAAGGAAAAGCTGTAAGAACATTTTGCAACTAATTGGGATATAGTGGATTACAAGCATAATCTGTCCCAGGAGAATGCGCGTAATCCCAAAGTACTCGCATATCAAAGCTAAATTCCCCATTGAAGTCAATAGAAACGAAAATAATTTGTTCCGCATTGACTTCAATGGCGCCGGAGAGCCTCGTAAACCCTCGGAAAGGGCCACCTCGGCTCAATTTGGAAAACCTTGGAAACTGAGCATTTCCAATTGGTTCCAAACGGCTCAGACCAAATGCGGTATTGTACACCACTTTGGCTTGAATCCTAGTCAGTTTTTTTTAAATACAGTGCTCGTATTGCGAAACGCTTGTTAACCGCGTTACTCGCAATCCAAGGTTCCACTGTAATTGACAACAGGTCAGTAACATGATTGGGTATAAAAAGAACATAGAGAAGTAGAAATAGAGAGTCTCAGAAGTAAAGATGGGTAGAGGTTCGCCAATCTGTGAAAAGCTGCTTCCAAAAAATGTTCAGCAATTTCAAAATAATGTTTCTCAATGTATACTTGCAAAGACTTTTAATATATCATCATCTACAATACATAATATCATCAAAAGACTTTGAGAATCTCTAGAAATCTCTGTGCACAAGGGACAATGCCAAACCGCAATATTGGATTCCATGATCTTCGGGCGCTCAAACGGCACTGCATTGAAAACAAGCGGAATTGGGGGGCGTGGCGACCGAGCTCTGACATGGCCGCATAGTGTAGGAGCTCCGCTCAGCCGCCGGAGAGAACCGACCAACGAACACAGCCACCGACAGCACTGCTGCACATCCCCGCGCCCAGTGACTCTCTGGACCCCGCCGCATCCGCGGAGATGACCCGCCAACGGAAGAATCCACAATCACCAAAGAAAGTGACGGATTTCTGCGCGGCGCGCGGACCTCCACAAAATGGCGCCGGCACTGGGGGAGCTGCACAGGAGCCGCGAGTGATATCCGCGCCTACCTCACACGCCGGACATTCAAACAACCAGCGTGTGTCTCCCCCGCACAGCGACACGTCCTCTGGGGATCTCCTGACAGGACGCCTGGGAACCATGATATGGAGGTAAGCAAACCTTCAGACGCTGCAGAGCCACAGATGCTCAATCCTCCTGACCCCATGGCGGCATTCCCTACTTCAGACAGGCCTGTGTCTGACACAATGTTAAAAGACATGCTAATGTCCCTTAAAGCTTCTCTATATGCAGACATGACGACGGGCATTAACCACTGCCAAAGGGAGGTGCAGGCTTTAGGGAACAGAGTAGATCAGGTGGAGCACTGCGTAGGCAATCTCACATCATCCTTTAATACAATGGTGGATGCCCATAGCAACCATAGCGAGGACATTGCCTGGCTTAAGAACAAAGTGGCAGATTTAGAGGACCGTTCCAGAAGGAACAACGTGAAGATAAGGGGTATACCCGAAACAGTTCCTGCTACGCAGCTCCTATCCTATACGCAGACATTCTTCTCCACGTTGTTACCATCTCTGTCACCACAGGATCTTATTGTGGATCGCATCCATCGCATACCTAAGCCCTCGTTCCTGCCGGACTCTACTCCTAGGGATGTGCTACTAAAGGTGCACTTCTATCATGTCCACACTTCCGCCAACACTCCGTTGTTTGTCCTATTTTGTACTTCCCCAAAATATCGGGAGTTCTATACCACCCAGTCAGTTGAGTTGAGGCAGCAGGATTAGCAGCAGGAGCTCCCACGGCACACGACTCCTAGGAGTAGGAGCGTGCGAGCTATAGCTCCAGGCAGGTGTAGGCTATCAGGCAGTCAGGGTTCCCCTGCCCAGCCAAGCTCCAGCACAGCCGCATCTTACCCGGATCCCGGATCACCTCCACCTCCAGCCGTCTCCAGCTCTCCTTCCCCCCCTCCTTTGAGCATCTGAGCCATCACACAGGTAATTCAGCCTGTCCCCCCCCCAGGATCAAGGGCGC
Organism: Rana kukunoris; assembly: GCA_029574335.1. Classification (NCBI taxonomy): domain Eukaryota; kingdom Metazoa; phylum Chordata; class Amphibia; order Anura; family Ranidae; genus Rana; species Rana kukunoris. The sequence continues at coordinate 64,434,232 of CM056050.1, read as the reverse complement.
CCGTCCTTTTCAGGATAACCGCGCCAAACCAGCCCTAGGAATTCTGCTCCCTTCACCCAGACAGCAATTGATGTACCCCCAGCAGGTCCCCACATCCCCGCCGCTGTTCCCCTGCTGTTTACGCCGGTCCGCGCCAGCCACGCTAGGTCCACGGGAGCCGCGGCTTAGGAAAGTCCGCGGCTTCAACTGCGGCCTAGCGGCGCACGGCTACAGCTCTCTGCATCGCCCCGGTGCCTTCGCCCCAGCCCGCAAAAGAGGTACCCCCAGCCCGTCCCCACACCCCCGCCACGGTTCCCTTGCTGTTTTCGCCGGTCCGCGCCAGACACGCTAGGTCCGCGGGAGCCGCGGCTTAGGAAAGTCCGCGGCTTCACCTGCGGCCTAGTGGCGCACGGCTACAGCATTCGGCATCGCCCTGGGGCTTTCGCCCAAGCACACCCCTCCTACCCACAGAGGTCCCCATCCACCTCCCTGGCAGCTAACCATCCCCTCTCTGGGGTTATTTCAGCAAGTGGGTGGCCCAGCTTGGGCCCCAGATCAGGCCATCGGCCAGCTTGGTACACCCCCCCAGCAGGAACTACTCCCTTCACACCATCCCCCCATAATATCATCAGATTTGATCCAGGGTCTCAACCGATCGCCTCAGAGGGATCAGGAAGGAATTTTTTTCCCTGCCCAGCAGATTGGCTTAGCTGAACCAGGGTTTTTTTGCCTTCCTCTGGACCAAATTAAAAAAATAGGAGAGAGGATTCAAGGAATCTACTCCCCACCGCCACCTGACCACCCCCCCCCCCCCCCTGTCGGAATATGGCCGTTCGGCAATATTCTGCAGAAATCATCTGGGGCCTGAGGCAATTTGCCACAAAGCTTCCAGCCGTCACCAAAAAGGCCCTGAGATTTGAGCAACTTTTGAGGATCGATCGACGATCATCAGTCAAAAAATGTAGCTACCCACCCCAAGCAAAGCACATATCATGTGCTTTGATCAATACAAGATCGGCAGTAAGACACCGATTAGAAATCCATGATTTCATTCTACAGAACAACTTAGACTGTCTCTTTATTACAGAAAGCTGGCTCACAGCCGACTGTAACACCATTCTTGGAGAACTGGTGCCAGAACACTACCGGATCATCACTGAAAACAGAATAGGGCAAAGAGGAGGAGGACTGGCAGTGATCCATAAGACGCATCTTGTGATATCTAAACCAGCCCTGCAGCACTCGCTTCCATTTATGGAAACCCTTACTCTGCAACTGCAAACAAACCCCCAAGAGACCGTCCGTATTCTGCTCTGCTATAGGCCACCGGGGCCTAAATCGCAGTTTTTACCCCCATGGTCAGAGTTCATCTCCACTTACGCCATAACCAGCAAACACCTTTTGCTGCTCGGGGACTTCAATCTCTGGGCCAACTCCTCACAAGACCCCGTGGCCGACGCCTGTATCGACCATCTGGAAGGATTAGGCCTTCAGCAACTAGTATGTGGGCCCACACATGCTTCAGGTCACACACTCGATCTTATCTTCAGACAAAATCTGAAAGTAAGTATTTTGGAAAATGAACCATTGCCATGGACAGATCACCATGCAATTAAATTCATAATTTCCAATACTGCCCTATTGATAAAAACACCCAAGCCAGTGACAACACACTGGTCTAGATCTCTAAAGAAGCTCCATTCGGAACTCTTCAAATCTACCTTGGAAAATAAAATTAAAACAATTCAGCCAGGTCAAACGGCCGCAGACATACTGGACGCCATAAACGCAGCCCTACTACAGTCAGCCGACTTAGTAGCACCAGAACGCAAAGTCCTTACCCGGAAAAACAAGGCAGGCTGGTTCAACAACCAGCTATCGCTACTGAAGCAAGAGCGTAGAAGGGCAGAAGCCGCCTGGAAAAGAAACGCTTCCGAGACGAACCTCGCCTTCTACAAAGCAACAACTAGAAGATATCACATAGAAATCTTCAAAGCCAAGAAAAACTATTTTTCCATGGCTATCAACAGCGCCTTAAACCGCCCCCGGGATCTCTTCAAGCTGGTCTCGCAGACCATGAATCCACACTGTCTTGAAGCCCCCAACACAGACACCCAAGAATTTTGCGATGAATTGTCGGATTTCTTCATCAATAAAATTGAGGGAATCCGGAAAAGCATTCCGCAAAACAATACTCCTGAGCTACCACACAGCACCCGGAGGAACAGGCTACAACCAACAAAGTTCACGCTGGAACCCGTTTCCATCGATGCCACAGAAAATATCATCAGCGCTTTGCGTAACAGCACATCGCCTAATGATATCATCCCCACTAAGCTGCTAAAGGAATGTGCCGATATCCTGGCGCCTCCCATTACGCAGCTTATAAATCAGTCATTTAAGGAAGGCATAGTGCCCTCCCTGCTGAAAGAGGGCACAATCCAGCCCATCTTGAAGAAACCTACCCTGGATCCCAAGGATCCAAATCACCGCCGTCCCATAACAATGCTAAACGTTTTCTCCAAGGTAATGGAGAAAGTGGTGGTACAACAGCTGCAACAGCATCTAGATACCCACAACCTACTCGATCCACTGCAATCGGGATTCCGTCCCGGACACGGGACGGAAACAGCACTACTCAAAATATGGGACGACGTTCTGGAGGCCGCAGATGAAGGAGAATCTTGTCTCCTGGTTCTGCTGGACCTAAGCGCAGCCTTTGACACCGTAGATCACAAACTGCTACTGACTCGGCTGAATGAGGTAGCCGGAGTCACAGAGAGTGATTTACCATGGTTTTCCTCCTTTTTGGGAAACCGATCTCAAACGGTGAAATTGGGACCGTTCACTTCTGGAAAACGCACGGTGTCATGTGGAGTCCCCCAAGGCTCACCTCTGTCACCGGTGCTCTTCAACATCTATCTTCGACCTCTCTTTGAAGTCATCAGTAGTCAACAACTACTTTATCACTCATATGCAGACGATACGCAACTGTATTTTCGCATCTGCAATAGAAAGGATCATCATCTCAGCTTAGAGAATTGCCTCTCTTCGATTGAAAACTGGATGCCTAGGAGTTATCTCAAACTCAACAATTCTAAAACAGAACTTCTTCTGTTTCAGGCCAGTCGCAAGAGTCAACTGGCAACAACCTGGACACCTCCACCCATTCTGGGCCAGATCATCTCCCCTAGCGCCAAAGTCAAAAGTCTCGGGATCATTTTTGACACCCACATGACAATGGACGCACAAATAGGGTCAGTAGTCAGCGGATCTCACCATCTGCTGCGCCTACTCCGCAGACTTATTCCATTCATTCCCAAAGAAGATGTGCCAGTCGTGGTGGGAACAATTGTGAACTCCAGACTGGACTATGCCAATGCCCTCTACCTCGGACTCCCAAAGTACCAAATCGCACGTCTGCAAGTCGTACAAAATACGGCCGCCAGACTGGTGACTGGGAAAAAACCCTGGGAAGCAATCTCACCGTCGCTGAGATCCCTTCACTGGTTGCCAGTAAAAGACAGAATTGCTTTTAAAGCTCTCTGTCTGACTCATAAATGCATCCATGGGAAAGCCCCGCAATATCTTTGCGATAAAATAGAACCCCTCAATCCCAATCGCATTCTGCGATCCAGTGACCAAAATTTGGTCAAAGTACCCAAAGCCAGACTCAAGTCCAAAGGAGAAAGAAGGTTTGCGGTCCAAGGTCCCAGACTTTGGAACGCTTTGCCAACCTGCATTCGGTTGGAGGAAAACCACCTGACCTTCAGAAGACAGATTAAAACTCTGCTCTTTTGATGTCAAGAGAGACTGATACAACAAGCGCCCAGAGGCGATTTGGTTCGCATGTGCCGCGCTATATAAGTTTTTCATTCATTCATTCATTCATAAAAGAGCAGATCATGTTGGCATCACGCAGAACAGAAAAACACCCACCCTATGCCGACCTACAGCTACTCCCTGATTTATCCAGACACACCCTGCAACAGTGACCATAACTAAGGCACTGAGAAACCATAACGTCCTTCACAAATGGAAGTACCCTGCCAAGCTGTCGGCCACTCACAATGGTACATCAGTCCTAATCTCAACACTGGACGAGGGTCTGGCAGTGCTACGCCAGTGGGGCATATTGCCGAACCAAGCTTCACCGGCCACTCAGGCTCCGGCACTTAGCCCTGTACAGGATGAATGGCAGCTGGTCACAAGGAAACGTAACACCAAGTCCAAATCCGGTGGCACAGTGTAAGCATACCACGACATACACCACATTGTTCTCTCCGGTCACAGGGGTTTTGTGTATTAATCCCTGCTTCTTTCCCCTCCAAAACCTATGCAGCAGTTACGTCTGCACATGGATCGGTTTAAAGATCTTTTTCTTACTATCTTTTTTGTTTATGCACATTTAGTTCTATTTTTTCCATGCCACTTCTATTTTGTTTTTTTCCTCACTTGAAGCTAGGAGACCAGAACTGAACTTTCATATCATCTTGGAAGCATCCGGAATTGTACTTTCCCCTTGGACCAACGCCCAGGGTCACAGTGAGTACACGCACCCCTCAATACAGCAGATAAATCACACACTGCCCAATGCCTATTAACTGTTTATCCATCAATGCCAGGGGGTTGAACCATCCTGCAAAAAGACTTTCTATGTGGTCTGAGGCGGGGAAGCATAAAGCGGATATCCTGTGCATTCAGGAAACCCACTTTCAGGAATCTAAAGCCCCTAATTGCTCTCACAAGGACTATCCACATGTCTTTTTGGCATGTACGCCTGGACATAAAAAAGGAGGAGTACTAATAGCTCTCAAGAATACGCTTTCCTTCCAACTAAAGGAAGCCAATCCTGATACTTAATTCTAAAAGGGGACATTAATGCACATCCGTACACACTGGTGGCCCTGTATGCCCCCAACTCGCACCAGCTACGCTTTCTTAACAGGCTGCTGAAAAAAGTTAAATCTCAACAATATGGGAACCTTGTGGTGTGTGGAGATTTTAATCTCATTGTTGACCCAAAGCTGGATACATCCGCGCAGAAACGCAATGGACCTAAGAACTTAGGCCGAACAGTCCACAACGAGGAACTGTTTGATGCTTGGAGGTGCATCCACGCCAACTCAAGAGACTATACGTTCTTTTCTGGTAGACATTACTCGTACTCCCACATTGACCTATTTCTGGTTGACAAATGGCTGCTACAGAAGGTTTCAGCAGCTCAGATTCATGATATCACGTGGTCCGACCACGCTGCTATAACTATGACCATTGCTGATCAGGCTGCCTCCCCCTCCCTTCTCATTTGGCGCAATAATGTCCGACTCTTGCAAGACCCACAAATCTCATCTAAAATCGCCCAACACATCTCTGAATATTTCCTACTCAATACCAATTCAGTAGAGGATCCCTTTACTCTCTGGAATGCCCATAAGGCATACTTGAGGGGTATACTGATCCAGATCAGTGCTAGGGAAAAGAAACGGCGCACAAATAAAATTCACTCTTTTCTCACTGACATACACAGTTTAGAAAAGCAAAACAAACAGGCGCCCAATCACACCCTTTCAAAGAAAATCTCGCAACTGAGGGAATCATTGAGGGAACTGCTAACCCAACAATATGACTACCACCTTAGGCGCCTCAAATTGAACTCATATGCCAATGCGAACAGAGCGGGTAAATACCTGGCCAATAGACTGAAAGCGGCACGCACCAAATCGAGAATTGATCACTTAATCCACCCCACGCTTAAACACAAAATCAGCAACCCACAAATTATCGCTGATCAATTTGACGCCTACTATGGAGGCCTGTACAACCTAAAAGATGATCCCTCCACCCCTCAGCCCACATCAGCACATATATCGGAATTCCTACAAAAAAATGATTTACCCTCTCTATCGGAAGACCAACTACTCTCCTTGAACTCACAATTTACCACAGCCGAGATAGAAAGTGTGATAGCCACACTACCCCATGGCAAGTCCCCAGGACCCGATGGATTCTCCAACGAGTTCTTTAAAAAATGTTGCCCTCTCCTGGCACCACATCTACAAAAGGTATTCACGAAAGCGGCAAATACGGCCTCGTTCCCCCCTGACATGTTACAAGCCTATATAATTACTCTTCCTAAGCCGGGTAAGAACCAAATACTCCCTCCAACTTTCGGCCTATCTCGCTCCTAAATACGGACATCAAAATATATGCCAAAATGCTGGCCAAACGCCTTGCTGAGTTCATTCCGTCCCTCATCAAACGCGACCAGATGGGCTTTGTGAGGGGAAGGCAGACCTCGGACGCAACCAGGAGGGTCATAAATGTCATACACCAGGCAGAAAATACCCGAACGCCTTCTCTGCTGCTCTCTATAGACGCAGAGAAGGCGTTCGATAGGGTTCATTGGAATTACATGCAAACGACTTTGACTAGATTTGGGTTTGAGGGCACCATCAGGGCTGCAATACTGGCCTTGTACTCATGCCCCTCAGCAAGGGTTTACACATCTAGTATGCTATCAGTCCCCTTTCAAATAACCAATGGGACACGCCAGGGGTGCCCACTCTCTCCGACCATCTTCAATCTCATCAATCTCTTCAATCTCATGATTGAACCCCTGGCGGAAACCGGACGCACAACAACATAACTGGGTTCCAAATTGGTTCTACTTCACGTGTCATGTCAAATTTATTCGCAGACAATGTGATATTGATGCTGACAAATCCGCTCAAGTCTCTACCTGAGGTACATGACACGCTAATGTCTTTTGGTGGGGTTTCCTACTACTAGGTTAACTTTACAAAATCCTTCATTCTTAGCCTGGGCACGCCGACCTCAGACCGCCTCCAACTGCAAAACGTACTTCCTTATGTTTGGAAGGACACTCATATAACTTACTTAGGTATTCAAGTAACCAATAGCATTAAAACTCTCTCTGAAACCAACATGAGACCACTTCTACACAAACTCAACACACAAATCAACAATCTGTCCAGAAAGGAGTTGTCATGGATGGGTAGGCTAGCAGCGTTTAAGATGCTTATATTACCGCAAATCTTATACATGTTCAGGTCTCTCCCTATAGCCATCGCCCCTCAGTACGTCAAATCACTCTCTACTATCCAGTGGAAATTCCTATGGGGAACAAAGAAAGCCAGATGCACACGAAAAACATTACTTCCTCACAGGAGTGCGGGGGGAGCAGGCCTGGTAGACGTACGGGACTACTTGTGGGCAACCAGACTTGACCAACTAAAGCTATGGTCCGCCTCCACTGACACACCATTATGGGTAGATATAGAGAAATCCTTAGCCCCTACGTGTGACTTACTGTCAGTTCTACTGGGAGATTCATGGGTACCATGGGATGTAACTAAAGTGCCCCCAACAATCGCCACTTCTCTGCTAGCTTGGAGATTCCTCCTAACTAATGACCTCCCTAACAGCGGAGTCATAGCACACAAATTCCCTCTTAGTTGGATAGACGCCCACATACCAATGCTATCCCTGAAAACTTTTCTTGCCCATGGGATACACTCAGTACAAGATCTATTAGACGAGAAAGGCCCTAAAGCAGTAGACCGCATAATGCGGGAATTTAAATTACCACCTCACCTATTCTTTACTTGTATAAGAGTAGTCCACTTTCTATGGAAACATCCCCCCCGGGCAATTCGCCTACCAACGGCAGTATGGCAACATTTGACAGGAGGTCAAACACACAATTAAGGCATAGCCACCTATTACAACCTACTACAACTTAAGAAGGTTTTCCACAAATCGCAGAAACATATTCGTTGGGAAACAGATTTAGGTTCAACGCTCACAGAAGCACAGTGGAAATTTGCATTCCGCTCTATCCAAAACGCGTCTCACTGCTCTGGTCATTGGGAATTAATGATCAGACTTATTAACCGCTGGCAATATACCCCATGTAGACTTGCCCTTATGTTCTCCTCTGTCTCCCCTCTCTGCTGGAGGAATTGTGGGCATAAAGGCCACCTTCTTCACATGCTGTGGGAATGCCCTAGCATGACCAGTTTCTGGAATCAAACCTTTAAGCTTATATCATCCATCACAGGTCTGTTTATTTCCCCCGAACCAACTCTAGCTATTCTTCATGTGGGTATGGAAAACATCCCAATAGACATGAGACAAGTTGTTTCACATATCCTGTTAGCGGCTCGGTCCCTAATACTTCAAAATTGGAAGTCCGCCACAACACTTAATATCGCTGATCTAACTAGGAATGTTCAACACAACTACACATTCGAACGGCTTCTAGCGTCCAAAGCATTAAAATGCAGCTCATTTGATAAAAGGTGGGAAATCTGGACCAGTAGGTATAACATTGGATAAGTTCATGTATGATCTGGAAAATGCTTCTCCCTCTTCTGTTATTTTACTGTGATATCTGATCTCTCTTCATGCCTTTCTATCTGTGGCATTGTTACTGTTTTTTTCCTTATCTTTATGATTTTTGTATATGCTAAACCTTAATAAAAACTTTATAAAGTAAAAAAAAACAAAAAAAACAAGCAGAATTATGTGATAGGTGTAGGAATACTTCACAAAATCACTGTCTGTGAACACAGTTTGCCGTGCCATCCAAAAATGCAAGAAACATCGCTATCATGTAGAGAAGAAGCCATATCTGAACATGAGCTAGAAATGCCACCATCTTCTCTGGGCCAAAGTTTATTTAAAATGGTCTGTTCGAAAATTGGTCTGAGGTCAGAGGAATTAAAATTTGACATTCTTTTTGACAAACATGGGTGACTCATTCTCCGCACTAAAGAGAAAAATAACCTTCTGGGCCTGTTATCAACGCTTAGTTCAAAAGCATGCATCTCTGATGGTATGAGGGTGTATTAGTGTGTATGGGATAGGCAGCTTACACATCTGGAAAGGCATCATCAATTTCAGAGCACCTTATGCTCCTATGCAGACAATGGGGCTTATTTACTAAAGCTAGAGAGGGCAAAGGTAGTCCCAATTCTGCAAAGAAACCAATCAGCTTCCAGGTTTTATTGCTAAAGCTTAATTAAACAATCTGAGGTTAGAAGCTGATTGGTTTCTCTGCAGAATTGTGACTACGTTTGCCCTCTCTAGCTTTAGTAAATAAACCCAAATGTCTTTTTCAGGGAAGGTCTTGAATATTTCAGCAGGAGAATGCTAAACTACATACTGCATCTATGACAACAGCAAACAGCATGGATTCGTAGTAGTAGAGTCCTGGTGCTTAACTGACCTGCCTGCAGCCTAGACCTTTTATCAATTTAAAATATTTGGCAAATTTAGAAACAAAACATGTGATAAAGAAAAGCCAGGACTATAGAGCAGTTTAAATTCTATATCGGGCAAGAATGGGACAACATTCCTCTTTCAAAACTCCAGCAACTGGTCTCCTCAGTTCACAGACCTTTACAGAGTGTTGTTAAAAGAAGAATTGATGCTACACCATGGCTCTGTCCCAACTTTTTTGAGATGTGTTGCTGCCATCAATTTAAAAAAAAATGGATATATGATATTTTCAAATCTTTGCATCCTGTTTTCATATGGATTTTACACTTTTTTGAAATTGGGTTTGTATATTTATTGTCAAAAATGCTCATCAGACAATCATTGATCATAATGTTATCTACACTTTGTTAGACCTCTGGGAATGATATAAGCCACAGTTTCTAGCTCTTAGCTACGGTGGTATGTTAAAGATTGTTATGATTTTGTTACAAAGTGTATGATTAATGTGTAGGAGAGCCTACTAAGGATTTTTAGAAATATCTACACAGTATATGAAACAATAAATGTAAAATATAGAAATGTTCCTCCAAAATTACATCACAATAGAGCAAGTTCACCAAATGCTACAAACTCCCTATAGTAGTGTGTCACATCTTTAATAAGGCTGACAGTGGTACCATTCTTAATGTCCATTGTTTACAAAACAATGGGAAATGGTCTGATATTTTTGAAAAAGTGAAAGTGATTTTTAGCAGAGCCCAATGAGATATGAAAAAAACAGTCACACAGCTGAAGATCCTTGGGCTGGCTACATAGAGGACATCATTTTTTTTTTCTACTTCAGACTCGACCACAGCACGAGACCTACTCATGGTTTTATTCGATAGTTCCGTCTCTGCTTTGGTTTCGCATCATATGTGGAGTTCAGAGTGTTAATTTGTATCTTTATCATATGTTTATGGGTGGGTTTTTTTCCCCATATAATTATTATTATTGCTTATTTCTATTTTCTATTTCTCTTATCCTCCTGCAGTTACTAAAATCTCTTGTTTTAATGAGGATTAATTCCCTTCCCCCCTCCCCTGTCCCTTCCCCTCCTTACCCCCCACGCCCCTATCCACCCCCCGACCTCTATCTTATCCCCTTTATCATCGATTTTCACCTTCTCTATCCCTTGCGGGCTCTACCTCATATTGTTTATATTATATTAAACATCCATCATCTCTGTATATTCCATCGTGAGCTTGAACCCTTTCCAATCTTTCCATTTCTCTTCAAATTCCGCTAAATCTAAATCTTAGATATTCCATATTGTAAATTTCATCTATTTTATTGGACCACCCTCCCAGTGTTGGTCTCTCTGGTTGTTGCCAGTTACAAGATATTTGACTCTTTGCCGCATCCGAGAAGTGTGAGATTAATATCCTCAGGTATTTTTTAGTTGACATTCGGGCCCCGTGTAAAATACAGACCCACGGGTCATCTGGGAGATCTAGGTTTGATATTTCTCAAATTTTTTGTCTAATCTCCGCCCCGTAATATTCTTGAGGGGAAGGTGCACCAGATGTGGGTCATTGTACCGATTCTATTGCAGACTCTCCAGCATAGCTGAGTTGTGGTTCCTGAGAACGTATGTACCCTATCGGGTGTAAGGTACCAACGTACCAGACATTTGTAGTTCTGTTCCATTATATTGTTGTTTTCTGACGTCGCGTGAACTCTCTTTATTAACTGTCTGATCTCATGTTCATTTACGGATGAGCCCGTCTCCTCCTCACATTTCTTGATGAATGGCGGTACACTCTGCAATTTTGAGACATTCAGGATTTTATAAATCTTTGAGATTGTCCCTTTTTCAATCTTATCCACACATAATTTTTCAAAGGGCCGAAGATTTATTTCAGATCTAATAGGCTGTGGGAGACTCTCGAAAACATGTTTCAATTGCGCGTACCGCCACTTATCAATCAAAATAATTTCCTTCCTATTTTTTAATTCCTGTAATGTCAGTAGCTTGTTTTGCTCCATAACGTCTTTTAATTGGGTATTGTCTTTTAATTATCCATTTACCAAACCTTTTTTCATCCCCTGGTGGAAAGAATTTTGTGTAATTTAAAGGTATAAAAGGTGAAATATAATCCCATTTTTCTTACTTGTGGATCTGATTCCAAAGTTTTAGTGCGTGCATTGTGATATCGTGAGCTTCAGAACTTAATCCTCTATACTGTGCCGGGACCCAAATTAATTTCCCCAGTGCTATTTTACTCAATTTATTTTCCATGTTTACCCACCTTTTTTCTATATTGTTTTTAGCCCAGTCTACTATTCATGAAAGAACAATCGCGTGGTAGTACTTTCTTATATCTGATGCCCCTAACCTCCCTTGTGTCTTATCTTTAGTCAGTAATGTTAGTTTAATGTTTTTTTCCTCTCCAGATACATTTAAAAAAACATTGGCCCAGATTCACAGAGCGATTACGCCTGTCTAACTGGTGTTAGACAGGAGTAATTTCAAATTTTGCGCGCCGTATCACTAGTTTGAATCCTCAAACCATGATACGGCGGCGTTGGGATTCGATCTGACAGGCTTACGTCTTCGTACGCCTTCGGATCTACGCTGCGATCTTTTTGCGGCCGCTGGGTGGAGTTCGCGTCGTTTTCAGTGTCGGGGTATGCAAATGAGCTTTTTACGGAGATCCACAAAGTTACGAGCGTCGTTCGCAATCGCGTACGTCATTTTTTCGCTACGTAAAGTTAAACCAGCTTTTAGCTGGTCTAACGTTACGCGGCCCATGTTAAGTATGGCCGTCGTTCCCGCGTCGACTTTCAATTTATTTTTTATTTTTTGCGTAAGTCGTCCGGGAATAGGAATGTACGTAAACGACGTGATTTTGCGCAATGCACGGCGGGAAATTTCTGAACGGAGCATGCGCAGTTCGATCGCGCGGGGACGCGCTTAATTTAAATGCCTCACGCCCCCTATTCGCGTATTTTGATTCCGCCGGGAGAAATACACTACGCCGCCGTACCTTACGGGCCAAAATCTCTCTGAATTCCTCCTAGAGCCAGGTAAAGTACGGCGGCGTAGAGTATCTCTGATACTCTGTGGGAATCTAATTCTTTCTGAATCTGGCCCATTGACTGTAGTTTTTTTTAAATAGGCTTGTGGTATTGGAATTGGGAGCATCTGCATTTTATAAACAATTTTTGGTAATATTATCATTTCGAAGATATTTATTCTCCCAGTCTATGATAGTTGCCCTGGTGCGATTCTATTAAGGTCATCTTTGACCTTGTTTAACCACTTCCATACCAGGCACTTACGCACCTTCCCGCCCAAGCCAATTTTCAGCTTTCAGCACTGTCGCAATTTGAATGACAATTGCGCGGTCATGCTACACTGCACCCAAACAAAATTGGCGTCCTTTTTGGTGGTATTTGATCACCTCTGCGGTTTTTTTTTTTTGTGCAACAACTAAAAATAGAGCGAAGATTTTGAAAAAAAAATAAAGTTTTTATTTTTTTCTGTTAATTTTTTTGTAAATGAGTATGTTTTCTCTTTCAATTATGGGCACTGATATGGTGGCACTGATGGGCACCGATGAGGTGGCACTGATGGGCACCGATGAGGTAGTTCTGATGGGCACCGATTAGGTAGCACTGATGGGCACTGATAGGCGGCGCTGGTATTGGGCACTGATGGGCACTCATGGGCGGCACTGATGGGCACTCATGGGCGGCACTGATGGGCACTCATGGGAGCACTGGGCACTCATAGGCAGCACAGATGGGCACTCATAGGCGGCACAGGTGGGCACTCATAGGCGGCACAGGTGGGCACTCATAGGCGGCACAGGTGGGCACTGATAGGCGGCACAGGTGGGCACTGATAGGCGGCACAGGTGGGCACTGATAGGTGGCACAGGTGGGCACTGGTAGGTGGGCACTGGGCATGGATTGGCACTGTGGGGTGGCACTGACAGACACTGGGGTGGCACTGATGATCACTGAGGGGTGGCACTGATGGATCAATGTTGCCAATCAGTGCCCATGTGTGGGCACTGATTGGCATCATTTTTTTTTTACTGCCCCCCTTTTTTTTTTGGTCATTTTTTTTTTGGTCATTTTTTTTTTTTTTTTTGTCATTTTTTTTGGTCTTTTTTTTGTATTTTTTTTATTTCCCTGGTGGTCTAGTGTGGCGATCCGAGGGGGGGGGCTGCGCTGATAAACAATCAGCGCGAACCCCCCCTGTCAGGAGAGCCGCTGATCGGCTCTCCTCTACATGCGTCTGTCAGACGCGAGTGAGGAAGAGCCGTCGGCGGCTCTTCCTGTTTACATCGTGATCAGCCGTGATTGGACACGGCTGATCACGTGGTAACGAGGCTCCGCCGGAGACTCGTTACCGAGATCGGAGGTGCAGGGTGTCAGACTGACACCCCGCATCACCGATCGCCGCGCTGCGCGCCCGCACGGGCGCGTGCGGCATGAAATCGTGCAGGCCGTTTGAGAACGGCCTGTCACGATTTCATAACCACTTCCCGGCCGTAAATCGGCTATTGGCCGGGCGGGAAGTGGTTAATAATGAGATGCAATTGATCTTATATAGAGTCTCCCTAGAAGTTGCTAATCTAATTCCCAAATATTATAGTTCTGTTTTCCAACTAAATGGGAAGTCTTCCTGTAGTGTGAGTCTTTCTTTTTTAGGAATGTTTATGCTCAATATTTCTGATTTAGCAGGGTTTATCTTAAAGTTGGATATCGTGCTGAATTCTTTTATCATTTTCATTAAGGGCAGGGTTGTCCTGGGGTTTGCTACATAAAACAGTATATTGTCCGCATAAGTGGCAAGTTTATGTTCCTCTCCTTCTAATGTTATCCCTTTAATGTCCACGTTTCGCCATATCCCTCTTAGTAGGGGTTCTAATGCGAGAGTGAACAGCAAGGCCACATACACACGATCGGTTCAAACTGATGAGAATGGACTGAAGTCCAGTTTCATTGGTCCAAACCGACCATGTGTACGGCCCATCAGTCTGTCGTCCTTCGGACCAAAGTTTTAAAACTTGCTTTAAAATCGGACTGATGGACCTTGACCATCGGTCCAAACCGATCGTTAGTACGCAAAAGCATCAGTTCAAAAACCCCCGCATGCTCAGAATCAAGTCAACGCATGCTTGAAAGCATTGAACTTTTTTTTTTCAGGACGTCGTTGTGTTTTACGTCACCGCGTTCTGACCCGATCGGATTTTGAACTGATGGTGTGTACGCACATCAGACCATCAGGCCACTTCAGCGGTGAACCGATGAAAACGGTCCGTCGGACCATTCTCATCGGGTTGGACCAATCGTGTGTACGCGGCCCAACGGTGACAATGGACACCCCTGACGGATGCCATTTTCCATTTCGACAGGTTCTGAGATGGTTTCGTTAACTTTGATTCTTGTGGTAGGTCTGTTATATAATCTTATCCACCTTCTCATTCTGGGTCCTATTTCAATCGCCTCTAATGTATTCTGCATGAAGCCCCAGTCTACCCTGTCAAAAGCCTTTTCAGCGTAGTCCCGGGGCTCCACTTTTCCTGATTTCCTCAATAATCAGGAGGGATCTAATTCCATTATCTCTTCCTTCTCTTCCTGTAGTAAAACCTACTTGATCTACGTGGTCCACGTCTTTTATTATTTTTTTCAGTCTATTGGCGGGAATTTTTGAAAATATCTTTAGGTCTATGTTAAGGAGCGAAAATGGTCTGTAACTGGAGCATAGGGTGTTGTCTTTGCCCTCTTTAGGAATTACAGTTATTAAAGCTTTTAAGGCTTATTTCCTCATCTCCCACTTCTCTCCTATTCTGTTGAAGTAGGAAAATAATTTTGGGGTTAGTATGTCGGACAGAGTTTTATAATACAATATTGTCAGTCCATCAGGACCGGGACTTTTACCGTTAGGCAGTTCTTGAATATTTCTTGAGTATTTCTTCTTCTGTTATAGGGGATTCAAGATTATTGAGTTTACTTTCTGGAATTTTATTTATATACAATTTCTTCAGGTAGGATCTCATTTTCTCCTCTTTTAGTTTTACTTCTTCTTTAGTACTATTCTTATTAATTGCATAGAGTTTCCCGTAAAATTCCTGAATATTTTTAATAATATCTGAAGTTGTGAATCTTATTTTTCCGGCATTTGTTTGTATTCTCTCAATGTAGTTGGCTGTTTTTTTTTTTTTGTATAATCGCTAAGTATTTTTCCTGTTCAATTAATTCTCTAATTTCCTCTCTTTTAATACTAAGATTTAATAGTAGATCTTTTTGGTCTGTTTCTTTATGTAGTTGTTCTAATTCAAAAATTTCTTTCATTAAATTTATTTTTTCGGCTCCCTCTTTTATTAGGATTCCCCTGATATAGACCTTATGGGTTTCCTCGGACATTCCCTCTGTACTGTTCTCCTTAAAGAACTGATCTAACTCCTTCCTTATTCTCTTCTCTACTTCCTTATCTAATAAAAGTTCTTCGTTTAACCTCCAGTTACTTTTCTTGTTTTCTATCTCACCTATTTTTAGTTGTAGTATGCTTGGTGCGTGGTCAGTGAATGTTGAGATTCCTATCTTTGTGTCTTCGACCAGTTCTAAAAGCCTGTGCTCTACCAAAAAATAATCAATTCTAGTTTACCTCTCATGCACCGGTGAACGAAATGTATAGTCTCTTTGTCTTAAATGTTGTGCTCTCCATGCGTCTACCTATTGGTACATCTTCTTTTTTAATTTATTCCTCTGGCCCATTTCGCTCCCTCGTGCATGTGATGTACTGTCTAGTTTAGGATCTAAACATAAATTGAAATCCCCTCCCATGACAACCCCTCCCTTCCTAAAGCTCATGAACTCTTCCACTAATCCAGCCAGGTATTGGGCAGACTTTTTATTCGGACCATAAACGTTCGCCAGTGAGATTTCGGACCCATTTAATTTCCCATTAAGAAGTAGAAAGCGACCATCTGGGTCCGCTCTCCTTTCATCCAAAGTGAACCGGGCAAAGAGGACATCATTTAAACTTTTTCAACCATCTGTGAACATTGCTCTAGCCAATGGTGTCATCTCCATTAATATTTGTAGCTTTCTGTGTATGTCGGATAGCCTGCACCCCTCCCTTACTTTGCCAAAAACTTAATGATTGCATGTTGCAGATGCTTGGACTCCATTATGTACCTGCAGTGAAAAGGAAGATGGAGAAAAAGAGAAGGAGATGCTCTACCAATATGTGAAATTTGAACAATTTAAGTAAGTTAACCACTTGCCGACCATTGCACGACGATATGTGTCGGCAGAATGGCACGGCTGAGCAAAGGGACGTACCTGTATGTTCCCTTTAAATCAAGGCATCGTGGGCACACACTCCGCAGCTGCAGAACAGGGAGATGTAAACAAGGCATTTCCCTGTTCTGCCTAGTGACAGGACAGTGATTAGTGATGAGCTTCGAGTTCGAATAGAACTCATGTTCGACTTGAACATTGCCTGTTCGCCGAACAGCAAACTATTTGGGGTGTTCGCGGCAAGTTTGTGTGAACTTTAGAACCCTGTTAAAGTCTATGGGACTTGAACGTTTGAAATCTAAAGTGCTACTTTTAAAGGCTAATATGCAATTTATTGTAATAAAAAGTGTTTGGGGCCCTGGATTCTGCCCCAGGGGACATGTATCAATGCAAAAAAAAGTTTTAAAAACTGCAGTTAGTTTTTTGGCAGCAGTGATTTTAATAATTCCTTTAAGTGAAACAATAAAAGTGAAATATTCCTTTAAATTTCGTACCTAGGGGGGGTGTATAGTATGCCTGTAAAGTAGCCCTTGTTCCCATGCTTAGAACTGTCCCTGCACAAAGTGTAATTTCTGAAGGAAAAAAAGTAATTTAAAATCACTCGGGGCTATATTGAATTGTCGGCTCCTGGCAATACAGAGAAAAGTCATTCATAAAAATAAAAATAAATGTGTGGGGGTCCATGGCATTTAAAAAAAATGGGGTGGAGTTCCCCCTTTTTTTTTTATTTGACGCAGGGTTTCCCTTAATATCCATACCAGACCCTAAGGTGAGTGATTTTAAATGACTTTTTTCCTTCAGAAATTACACTTTGTGCAGAGACAGTTCTAAGCATGGGAAACAAGCGCTACTTTACAGGCATACTATACACCTTCCTAGGTACGAAATTTAAAGGAATATTTCAATTTTATTGTTTCACTTTAAGCATTATTAAAATCACTGCTCCTGAAAAAACAGCCGTTTTATAAAACTTTTTTTGCATTGATACATATACCCTGGGGCAGGACCGAGGTCCTCAAACACTTTTTAGGACAATAACTTGCATATTAGCCTTTAAAATTAGTACTTTAGATTTCAAACGTTCGAGTTACATAGACTTTAACAGGGTTCTAAAGTTTACACAAACTTTTGGTCTGTTTGCAGGTTCTGGTGCAAACCGAACCCAGGGGTGTTCTGCTCATCCCTAACAGTGATCTACTCCTCCCTGTCATCGGGAGCAGTCATCACTGTCATTTCACTTGTAGCCCAGCCCCCCCCCCCCCCCACAGTTAGAATCACTCCCTAGGACACACTTAACCACTTCATAGCCCCAAGTATTAAACCCCTTCCCTGCCAGCGTCATTTACACAGTAAACAGTGCATTTGTATTGCACTGATGGCTGTATAAATGACAATGGTCCCAAAATAGCGTCAAAACTGTCCAATGTGTCCAACATAATGTCGCAGTCACGATAAATATCGCAGATCGCCACCATTACTAATAAAACATTTATTAATTAAAAAAAATCCATAAATCTATCCCCTATTTTGTAGACGCTATGGCCCAGATTCACAGAGCGATTACGCGTGCGCAACTGCTGTTGCGCGTGCGTAAGTCTAAATGTGCGCGTGCGTATAGTTGGACGCGATTCACAAAACAATATACGCCAGAAATCTACGTTTTTTGGTCCGGCGTAATTGAGTTAGACATTCGCTTCCCTTCGCGCAAAACTGCGCTAGACACACCATTGATTTGCTAGTCAAATATGCTAATGAGGGAGTTACGGGGATCCACAAAAAAACGCAGTTGCTGCGCAGGCTACGCGATGTGCGCAACTGCAAAATGTCCTGTCTAAAGTTAGAGCACATAAAAGCTGATCTAACTTTTGAAAAAAAGTCTAATTGTCAGATAAAGCAACACCGTTATTGAGGAGCAGACCACACACACGTGTTGCACTACAATTTGACTGCCAACATGCTAGGGGCATCGTCGCTCATAGCTGCACTAGTGAATATAGATGACCAAAGAAGGAGGAGGGCACGGAGGATGGCACGGGAGAGGGTATACCGCACCCGCATACACCTGTTTGGCATGAATGATTCAGAGGTCTTTCGCATCTTCAGATTCCCCCCTCATGCCATCCTGGAATTAACCACAACCTTGCAGGAGGACATCACCAGCCCAACACAACGCTCACATGCAGTGCAGCCACTGGTGAAGGTCCTGGCAACACTCCATGTCCTTGCCAGTGGCTCTTTTCAGCGTACAAGTGGAGTGGTGGCTGGGATGTCACAATCCTCCATGAGCAGATGTGTGCACCAGGTTGTCCCTGCAATCCTCACACGCTTGGCCAACCAAATCATCAAACCCACCACTGAGGAGCTTCGAATCAAGGCAATGGCAGATTTCTACCGAATTGCCAGATTCCCACGCACCATCGGGGCCATAGATTGCACACATGTGGCACTCCAGCCCCCCCATGAGACCGAGCACATGTACCGCAATCGGAAGAATTGGCACTCCATCAACGTACAGGTGATAGTTGATGCCCAAGGCCTCATATGGCACGTCCGTGCCAAACACCCAGGGTCCAGCCATGACAGCTACATCTACAATCAAAGCCACATCCGAACAGAATTCGAACAGAACGTGTATGGGAACACCTGGCTGGTTGGTGAGTGACATGGGAGTCAGGCATGACTATCCCCTCCCGTGATGCACAACAGAAGTGGCACATGCATGACTAACATTCTCCTGTCTTTTCCTTTACAGGTGACTCTGCATATGCACTGGGACCCCATCTCATGACTCCTATCCGGAACCCCCAAACCCCAGGAGAGGAACGATACAATGAAGCACACATCAAAACCCGTGCAGTGGTGGAGCGCACCTTTGGCCTCCTGAAGTCACGTTTCCGATGCCTGGATAAGTCTGGGGGTACACTGTTGTATTCCCCAAACTTCGTGTGCCATATCATCGCTGCATGTTGCATGCTACACAATCTCGCAGTGAGGAAGGGCCTGCAGGTTGAGCTACGTGATGATCTGACCCCCCAACCAGAAAATCAACCCCTAACCGAGGATACCCCGTCTTCTGAGGGAAGAGCAGTCAGGAGGCAGCTCATATTGGGCATCTTTGCACGTTAAACACACACATTAATCATGGCACAATGAGAATGCATGCATGCACACCACTATGGTCCCTAGCACACACACCCCACATCCTCATCAAATTGGATTGGCACCAGTCCACCATGCAAGACTGGTGAGCAGTAACGCCACGTCAAGGCTCCAATTATGTCACTGTACATTCATACACCATTCACACGGACCTGGGAATCACTTCTCCCTGGTCCTGGGGAACCCTTCTCCACCAAAATTGAGGGTGACACCCCTTTTCCAGCAGGAATGTCACCCCCACATTCAAACATCATTCACAACCCAAAATATGCCAAAAAAGTCAAACAAACAAAAATGCATAGAAACAAAAAATGCATAGGAAAAAAAAAATGCTTAGAAAAAACAAAAAAAAGCAGAGAACAAAAATAAAAAAGCTTTCAAAACAAACAAAAGGGGGAAAAAAAAATTATTGCCCTCTGCCTGAGCCACGCCTGGGGCGCCCCCGGCCACGGCCCCGGACCCTCAGGGGAGACGCATGGGGGAGGGGAAAAGCCGGGGAAGGAGGAGCAGCCCCTGAGATCTGCCCACCTGGCGGCCTGCCCTCCAAGGCCACGGCTATTCTGTCCAGGGCAGCACCAAGTGTTGCCGTGTTGCCCTGGATAGCCTGGGTAAGGGCCCTCACATCCTGCCCAACGCCTGCTGCTGTAGTTTGCAGGTCATTTAGGCAGGTTGTGGAGGCCCGGGAGTGGGAGTCCAGGTTACCCAGGCTATCATTAATGGAGGACAGGCTCTGATCCACCCGCCCCATAGTCTGGCAGAGCTGTCTCAGAAGGCGGGTCTGGGTGGCCAGGTTCCTTCTCAGACAGGCGGGCATGAGATTGGGCGCCCCCCTGGTGCTTGGGGATGACCTCCTGGCTCCAGCTGATGGTTGTGGCCCGGGAGAAGGGGAGGCCCTTGTGAGGGGAGCCATGTTGGGGGAGGAGGGGGGGGGGCTGACCCTTAGGGAGGGCAGGCTTCTTGCAGCCAGAGGGGAAGAGTCCGCAGAAACCAAAGGGCCAGTGCCTTCCATGGACTCCTCCTCCTCATGATTCTGCTCCTCCTCATGATCGTCCTCCGCATGATCCTCCCCCTCCTCTTGTTCCTCCTCTGCGGACTCTGGCCTTGTTGGGGGGGCCTCATTAGGCTGCTGTCCTGGGGTTGGAGCGGTCAGTCCAGATGGCCCTGCACCCTCCTGCACAGCTGTGGATGACACAAAACATTCACAGGTTGGAGGATCCACACACTTGCCACATATTCCCTTTCACCCCCTCCCCCACACATGCTACACACCTGAGAGAAATAAAAACCTTACCTGGCACCGCGGGGACCGGACTTGTGTCAAAGCCTGGCAGGCCCTCCACTTCATGCCGGTGAAAGGTCAGGGCCACCACACGCTCCGTCTCTGAAAATCTAACCCGGCATGGTGGGCCCCCTCCTGTGCCCCTGGCATGGGCATTTATTGCGGCCAGTTTTTTTTTCACCTCACGCCGGAGGTCATTTATTTTCTTTTCTATCCCAGAGCGGGTCCGTGTCTCCCCCTCCCCCGATGAATTCACCTGCTCCGTGATCCTATCCAAGATCTCCCTCCTCCTGGCCGGGGTGGTGGTGGCACTCTGCGGGCCGTGGAGAAAACGCCCATAGTCGGTAATGGCCCGGGCAAGAATTCTTTTTTCCCCCACAGTAAAATTGAGCTTTCTTTTTCTCTCAGTCATACTTCCAAACAAACTCACTAGCAGTCACCAAAAATCTGTCACAAATACAAGCACAACCAATCAGACAAGAACACACACAAAGAGAAAAAGAACAGCCAAAAATCACACTAGCACTCAGCAAGAAACACACACAAAAAAATCAGATGAAAAAAAAAAGCAAGAAAACAAACGCTCAGAAATCTATCAATCAAACAAACAGTCTCAAACACTTATCAAAATACACTTTCACAAAACTACCAACAAGCACAAGATCACACAGAACACTAATCTCACAACTACAAAACACACTCTAACGAACGACAGAGCAAAAGCACTTGATTCAATGGGAAGGGACACAAAGGGATGTACTTTTGCAATGGAAGGGCGTTTGTGTGTGTCTATTTATGCTGTCTGCGTAGTTCACAACATTGCCCTAGTCCATTTCCAATTTCAATGATTGCGCCGCTCCCGAGTTGTGAGCATGCGCACAACGGAGCTGACATGGTTTCCTTCACGCGCGCATGCGCGAGTCGGCCGGCCCTTCATTTGCATGGGGTCACGGCTCATTTCAATGTAACACGCCCACGTCCCTCCCAATTTGTATTACTCCTCCTTACGCCTACGGAAAAAACCTTACGTTTGCGCAAGCTCTTGCGTAAAAGCTACGTGAATCGCCGGATTACGCGGCTAGATTGCGCAAGTCTAACGGAAAAGTGGTGCGCTACGCCGGAATGATAATGCGCCGATCTACGTGAATCTGCCCCTATAACTTTTGTGCAAACCAATCATTATACGCTTATTGCATTTTTTTCTACCAAAAATATTTTATATATTTTTGGGGGATATTTATTATCAGCAAAAATTTAAAAATATTGCTTTTTTTCAAAATTTTTGCTATTTTTTTGTTTATACTGTAGCGCAAAAAATAAATAGATGCAGAGGTGATCAAATATCACCAAAAGAAAGTTCTATTTGTGAGGAAAAAAAGGATGTCAATTTTGTTTGGGTGCAACGTCTCACGATTGCGCAATTGTCAGTTAAAGCGACACAGTACCAAATAGCAAAAAATGGCCCGGTCATTGGGCAGCCAAATCTTCTGGGGCTGAAGTGGTTATTAAAAACCTTGGCCCAGATTCACGTACATCTGCGCATTATTGGACCGGCGTAGAGCACCGCCTTTACGTTAGACTTGCGCAATTTTGCCGCGTAATCACCCTATTCTCGTAGCTTTTGTGCAGAAAATTGCACATGCGTAACGTTTATTCAGAGGCGTAAGGCGGAGTAATACAAATTGGGAAGGACATGGGCGTGTTACATTGAAATGAGCCGTGACCCCATGCAAATGAAGGGCCGGCCGGCTCGCACATGCGCGCTTGAAGGAGACCATGGTCAGCTCCGCTGTGCGTATGCTCACAACTCGGGAGCGGCGCAATCAGTGAAATTGGAAATGGACTAGGGCAACGTTGTGAACTACGCAAACAGCATAAATAGACAGACACAAACGCACTTGCATTGCAAAAGTACATCCCTTTGTCCCTTCCCATTTAACCAAGTGCTTTTGTCCTGTTGTTCGTTGCGTTGTGTTTTGTAGTTGTCAGATTAGTGTTCTGTGTGATCAAGTGTTTGTTAGTAGATCTTTAAAAGTGTTTTTTGATAAGTGTTTGAGTGACTGTTTGTTTGATATATTTCTGTTCGTTTGTTTTCTTGCTGTTTTTTTGCTGTTTGTTTTTGTGACTGTTTCTTGCTGAGTGCTAGTGTGATTTTTTGGGTGTTAGATTTGTGCGTGTTCTTGCTTGATTGGTTGTGCTTGTTTTTGTGAGTGATTTTTGTTGACTGGGAGTGAGTTTTTTGGGAAGTATGACAGAGAAAAAGCGAAAGCTCAATTTTACTGTGGGGGAAAAAAGAATTCTTGCCCGGGCCATTAGCGATTATGGGCGTTTCCTACACGGCCCAGACAGTGCCAACACCAACCCGGCCAGGAGGAGGGAGATTTTGGATATGATCACTGAGCAGGTGAATTCAGCGGGGGAGGGGGAGACACGGACCCAGTCTGGGATTGACAAAAAAATCAATGACCTCCGGCGTCTGGTCAAACAGAAGCTGGCCAGAATGCATGCCCATGCCAGGGGCACACGAGGGGGCCCACCATGCCCTATTAGGCTGACAGCGGAGGAGCGTGCGGTGGCCCTGACCTTTCATCGGCATGAAGTTGAGGGCCTGCCCGGCTTTGAATCAAGTCCGGAGCCCGTGGTGCCAGGTAAGTTTTTTTTTTAATATCAGGTGTGTAGCATGTGTGGGGGAGGGGTGAAAGGGAATATGTGCCAAGTGTGTGGATCCTCCAAACTGTGAATGTTTTGTGTCATCCACAGATGTGCAGGAGGGTGCAGGGCCATCTGGCCTGACCGCACCATCCCCAGGACAGCAGCCTAATGAGGCCCCCCCGACACGGCCGGAGTCCGCGGAGGAGGTTCAAGAGGAGGAGGAGGTTCAAGAGGAGGA
This sequence comes from Rana kukunoris, assembly GCA_029574335.1. Taxonomy (NCBI): domain Eukaryota; kingdom Metazoa; phylum Chordata; class Amphibia; order Anura; family Ranidae; genus Rana; species Rana kukunoris. Next base: position 64,410,377 of record CM056050.1, on the reverse strand, counting down.
GGAGAATCATGAGGAGGAGGAGTCCATGTCAGGCACTGGACATTTGGTTTTTGAGGACTCTTCCCCTCTGGCTGGCAGCAGGCAGCCCTCCCTAAGGGGGAGCCCCCCCCTCCTCCCCCAACATGGCTCCCCTCCCAAGGGCCTCCCCTTCTCCCCAGCCACAAGCATCAGCTGGAGGCAGGATTTCATCCCAGAACACCATGGGGGTTGGCCGATCTCCTTCCTGCCACTCTGAGAAGGGACCAGTTCCTCCAGACCCGCCATCTGGGACAGGTCAGCCAGACATTGGTGCGGATGGAGGAGAGCCTGTCCTCCATCAAGGATACGCTGGGGAACCTGGACTCCCGGGCTTTCACAACCTGCCTAAACGAACTGCAGACGACATCAGCAGGCGTTGGGCAGGATGTGAGGGCCCTTACCCAGGCTATCCAGGCCAACACGGCAACACTTGGTGCTGCCCTGGACAGAATAGCCATGGCCTTGGAGGGCAGGCCGCCAGGTGGGCTGAGATCAGGGGCTGCTCCTCCTTCCCCGGTTTTCCCCCTCCCATGAGTCTCCCCTGAGGAGCCGTGGCCGTGGCCGGGGGCGCCCCAGGCGTGGCTCACGTAAAGGGCAATAATTTTTTTTTCCCCTCTTTTTTTTTTTTTGCTGGAAATTTTTTGATTTTGCTGGGTATTTTTTATTTTTTTTTGGGTTGTGAATGCTGTTTGAATGTGGGGGTGACTTTCCTGCCGGAAAAGGGGTGTCACACTCAGTTTTGGTGGAGAAGGGTTCCCCAGGACCAGGGAGAGGTGATCCCCAGGTCCGTGTGAATGGTGTATGAATGTACAGTGACATAATTGGAGCCTTGGCGTGGCATTGCTGCTCATAAGTCCAGCATGGTGGACTGGTGCCAATCCAATTTGATGTGGATGTGGGGTGTGTGTGCTAGGGCCCACAGTGGTGTGCATGCATGCATTCTCATTGTGCCATGATTAATGTGTGTGTTTAACGTGCAAAGATGCCCAATGTGAGCTGTCTCCTGGCTGCTCTTCCCTCAGAAGACGGGGGACCCTCGGTTAGGGGGGGATTGTCTGGTTCAGGGGTCAGGTCATCACGTAGGTCAATCTGCAGGCCCTGCGAAGTTGTGCAGCATGCAACATGCACCGATGATCTGGCACACAAAGTTTGGGGAATACAAGAGGGTACCCCCAGACTTATCCAGGCATCGGAAACGTGACTTTAGGAGGCCAAAGGTGCGCTCCACCACTGCTCGTGTTTGGGCATGTGCTTGATTGTATCTTTCCTCTCCTGGGGTTTGGGGGTTCCGGATAGGAGTCATGAGATGGGGTCCCAGTGGATATGCAGAGTCACCTGTAAGGGAAAAGACAGGAGGATGTTAGTCATGCATGTGCCCCTTGTGATGTGTGCATCATGGGAGGGGATAGTCATGCCTGCCACCCATGTCACCCATGTCATACACGTTCTGATCGAATTCCATTCGGATGTGGCTTTGATTGTATATGTAGCTGTCATGGCTGTCACGAAGACGTAAGCCTCTCGGATCGAAGCCCGAAGCCGCCGTATCATGGTTTGAGGATTCAAACTAGTGATACGGCGCGCGAAATTTGAAATTACTCCTGTCTAACACCAGTTAGACAGGCGTAATCGCTCTCTGAATCTGGGCCAAGGTCTTTGCAATGGTTTTTGGCAGTGATATTCAGGGAGAGAAAAGATATCTTTATTTTCAGTGCCATACATTTGGAAACCCCCCTGCTAAAACCTTACCTCACTCAAATCATACTGATATGGGTTATGTAACTCCATAGACACATGCTGTAGCAGTAAAAGATTTATGAGCATCTCATGTTAGTCTACCTTTATTTACATTTTCCGATACTTGAAGGCTTGCTAATTTAGGACTCCTATACTCTAGTCATAAAAAAAAAGAAAAACTGTAGAAGAAGGGGCAAAATATGTTCCAAGTTATAAGAAAATATATTGCAAAACTTATCATAGGGATGCACACTTTTACTACCTACAGCTCAGCAGTTAAACTATACATTGAATAAAAATCAGTCAAGCAATATTTTTTTATTTCAGGATAAAAGGTCTTGACAGGAAAATGGCAGTGCTTGGCACATCCCACCTTTTAAAGCACCACAAAAATAAATCGTATGCATATTCATACCACTTATGACTAATTAATTTTAGATTTTATTTATTCATACACAAATAGCATATTATTAGCATGAAACACAGGTGTAAAAGAAATTTGGCTTTCTGCTCAAATACTATGGACATCTCTCAGAATGCTGAAATCAATATTACCCCCAAAACATTTTTAGGGTATATAAATGTGTATATAACAATTAATCAGCATATTGTTGTCACTACTATAAAATAAGCTATTTGCTTGTTCATTATGATATTTCTTAGTCAATTTAATGCACCCTTTAATGCAGCCACAGCCTTCCTTTATGTGCACAAATGGAACAACATTTCATCAAAGTACAATACTATGCAGTAGCTAAAAAAGTATATCAAACATACAGTTTTTATACCGCCTGGGCAGGATTGTGGGTGTTCAATGCAGAATAAGACACCATGATTGCTTCTTCCAGGTCAACTGTAGTCTCAGTTTTAAGACAAAGGATAAAGCTCTGTGAGGTATAACTAATAGAGTAGACAAGAGTGGTGTTGGGATTTTTAAGGTGCAAAAAGAATATATCAAATAAATTATTTAAAAAATATTTTAATTTTTATTTTGAGAAACAAAATAAAAATAGATTTAAAAAGTCTATAGCAATGGCAAGTACTGTACAAGTATCACAGTTTTTAATTTTTACAGGACAGCATGATGGAATGAAATTCCTGACATCTTTCGCCCATAAATTGGGCTTCAAGCGGAAAATTTAAAACTGTGATATTTGTACTTGCCATTGCTATACACTTTTTTATCTTTTTTTATTATGTTTCTCAAAATAAAAAGTAAAATATTTTTAAATAACTTATTTGATATATATTTTTTGCACCTTTAAAAATCCCAACGCCACTCTTGTCTACTGATTTAATCTGGGGTTTGGTGCTAAAAAATTTAGCTGGGGCATCCACAATCAGATAACCTGTCCAGCGATAACTAATGAAATGAAATTTGCTAGGCTCTAGCATAGCTCTTTATATGTGCACAACATGTTAATTTTAAATCAAAGATTGTATCTTTTGTTTTTGATAGTAAGAAAGCTGTTTCTTCCATTGAAATAGAGAAAATGTTTAGCACCAACTTTGTAAAGTGCAATTTTTACAGAATGAGAGATATATTGTATCTTATTGAATCCCATGGACTAGTTGGTTTATAAGGGCTTTTGTTTCCTTCCTAGGGCTCATAAAGGCTTTTATTTTCTTCAGATAGCCAATGGAGCAGTGGGAAATTGAAGAGGGGGTATGTTTTTCTGCCTTCCCCTCTGTAACATCTCCAAAATATGTGTCTTCTTAATCAATGACGCCACAAAAGTACTAATTCACTTCCTTGCTATCTCTTGCAACTTTATTCTCATTGACCTACCTATACATTAGTATCCCCTTTTCAGTATATTATGAATGCTACTTGTCCACCTTACCAACCATTCAGTGTCAATTGTCCTTCACTGTCAATCCCTCCACTCATTGTCCTTCACCGCCAATCCTTCCACTGGCTTTCAATTGTCTGATGAATCAAAGTAAGAATACCAACAACAACATACAAAGTAATTTACAAATCTGCCCCCAGCTACATCACCAACTTTCTTTCAAAATATCACCCCTTTTTAGTCCTACCAAGACCCCCTGCTCTCCAGCTCCCTCCTTACCTCCTCCCATGCTTATCTCCAGGATTTCTCCAGAGCCTCTCCCACCCTATGTAACTCTCTACTCCAATCTGTTAGGCTCATACTCTGTTTGCCTTTTGACTGTTCCTAAAGCCTTTTCCACCTCCACTTAAAAACTGGACTTTTACTTTCCCCATCAAATCATTCTCCCACAGTTATTTACATTTTGTTTCTCACCTTTAGATTGTAAGTCGTCACGAGCAGGACCCTCTTAACCTTTTTTGAGTTGAATTGTAACTGTGCTGTCTCCCTTATTTTTAAAAGCACTGCACAAACTGTCAGAGCTATATAAATCCTGTATAATAAGTATATTATTAATTATAAAAAAAACGCCATATTAGCTGTGGAAGATGGAGAGTGATCTGTCTTGGAGACAGTTCAATGAAAAAACATTTTCTGATTAGCGGTTACCGTATTTATTTAATGATGAGTTACTACTGATCTTTTTATTATTGACTTCATATAATATAATTCTATTTTTGCCATGTTATTTTTAAACAATTCAAGGGTGCCAGAGATAAATTATTCTATTATTATAGTATAAAAATGCTGCGATCAAAATGAATCTTTAAATATAGTTTATAACACTAGAAACTCTTCTGGTAGGCTTTGTCTGAATAACCTCAATTTCTTCCTTCCAGCCTACAGTAATATCCCAAAGTTGTAAAAGTCATTCTCATAGATCAGTTTCCCTTCTGTGGGAATTCACAAACCTGTAACCTAAAAAACACTTTGTCATATTTTTTTTGCTAGTTAACAGCTCTCTACTCTCCTGGTTTGCATGGGAATGTCCACAGTTGATAACGATCTGTAAAATTTGGGCTTCAGTTGCCTGACTACCTCTATGCAAACAAACATAAGCAAAGCAACAATGGGGCAGATTCACAAAACAATTCCGCCTGTCTAACTGGGGTTAGACAGGAGTAATTTCAAATTTTGCGCGGCGTATCACTAGTTTGAATCCTCAAACCATGATACGCCGGCTTCGGGCTTCGATCCGAGAGGCTTACGTCTTCGTAAGCCTTCGGATCTACGCTGCCATCTATTTGCGGCCACTGGGAGGAGTTTGCGTCGTTTTGGTGCGTCGGGATATGCAAATGTGTTTTTACGGGGATTCACGAACATACGAGCGGGCGTCGCAATCGTTTTCGTCTATTTTTTACTACGTAATGTTAGAGCAGCTTTTTGCTGCTCTAACTTTACGTAGCCCATGTTAAGTATGGCCGTCGTTCCCGCTTCGAATTTATTTAAATTTTTATTTTGTTTACGTAACTCGTCGGGACGTGGATCGGCCGTAAAGTACGCTACATAAACAACGAATGACGTCACGACGTGATTTCGCGCAATGCACGGCGGGAAATTTGCGAACGGAGCATGCGCAGATCGATCGCCGCGGTAACGCGCCTAATTTAAATGTTTCACGCCCCCTACTCGCGCAGATGGATTGCGACGGGAGAAATACACTACGCCGCCGTCGTTTACCGGAGAAAATCTACCTGAATTCCACGTAGAGCAAGGTAAAAAACGGCGGCGTAGTGTATTTCTGATACGCTACGCTAAGCAAAATGTCTGTGAATCTGCCCCAATGTCTCTTTCATGGGTGACAAAGATGTCACCCATTGCATGAACACTTAAATCCTACAATAATTGGCCCTTTTATCTTTAAAGCAGAGTTCCACCCAAAATTGGAACTTCCGCTCAACCCACTCCCCTCCCCCTTACATGCCACATTTGACATGTAATTTTTTTTGGGGGGGAGTGGGGGCTTTAGGAGGAGTGGGACTTCCTGTCCCACTTCCTGCTTCCGCCGAGGGGCTGGTTAGGTGATTAAGCTTAATCGCCTCCCTGTAGGATCGCATGGGACACTGACAGGTCCCAGGCGATCGCCTGTCCAATCAGCGGCGGGCTGCGCCGCTCGCGCATGCGCAGTGCCGCTCGCGCATGCGCAGTGAGTGCCCGGCCGTGAAGCCAAAAGCTGTCACGGTCGGGTGCCCACACTTAGGATGAAGACGCCGGCCGGGGAGGGGGGGAGAGGAGCGGACCCCCCGGCCGGCGCTTTGCTGGATCGTGGAGCAGGTGAGTGTGTCTTTATTAAAAGCCAGCAGCTACACTTTTTGTAGCTGCTGACTTTTAATAAACACCAAATTTGGCTGGAACACCCCTTTAAACTCAATAGTTAAAGTAAGAACCAGTAAGATCTATGGTTAAAATAGAAAGCCTTGTTATAAAAGACAAGGTCTGAATAGACTAACAGCACTACAGGTGGGGTAGAGTTGAATAATAAACAAATCCATTATCCATAATCCATTATTACTTATACGGTACATTTATATTTAGTGTATATAAATCAAACTGCATATTTCAAATAGGATCAGTTATGGAGCAAACCAAATTGAAGCATTAACGCCATACTGCCTCCTTCAAAGAAAACGGTATAAGCAGCTTGATTTCCTGCCAGTTTTTTTACTTGTATTTGTTTTCTTTTAAAATATGTTATGACCAGGGGTCAAGTCCTGGGGAAAAAAGTGTGGGAACTCCCACCCAAGATCCACTTCCCTACCAAAAAAAAAAAAAACAATACGCTAATTTGCATAATTACTAAACCGCATGTTTTTTTTTTCTCGATCTGTTGTTCTTTCTAAATCCCGCAATGTCTCCTGGTAACAATGACAAAAGCTCCCAGGAGACATTACAGCATCGAGGAAGTGACGGAATACCCGCACACTACCCGATGAATCCATATGCAGGAAGCGGCCAGTATCATAAAGGATTACTAAGGTTTGCCTGCCCCTGACTTGAGCTGGGCATCGCCACTTAGTGAAGGATTGGTTCGGGCGGCTTGTCTGCTCTAGTCCTGCAAAGGGAACTGAGTTCCTGCTGTGAAAAAAGTGCAGGAACTCCGTTCCCATGCGTTCCCGCAGGACTTGAGCCCTGGTTATGACTGCGCAAAGTAGTTCAGTGTCCACTATGGAGATTTATGTTTTGTAACATACTTTGCAACATTTATTTTTCTTAGGCTATACAATTGCACTTTTAATTTATTATGTGTTTATTATCTCAAATTTGTTCCATAAGAGAACAAACCAAATAATCGCAGCCACTTGGATCAACTTATAACCAACCACTCAACTCGAAAGCACCAAGACATTTTGCATTATACATTCCACTTTGTAGCAACACAGGGAAAGCCCATTTCTTATAGCATGACTGCACCCCTGTACACTATACAAAGTCCAAAAAGACACGGTTTGATGAGTCTGGAATAAAGGAACTCTCAGAGCAGCCTAAGTAAAGCCCTTATAACAACCATATTAAACAAGTCTGTGATTATTTTTTTTTCCATTTTTTTATTTTCTTACGGCTTAGTGGTGCTGCACTAAGTTGATCCCTAGTGAACAAAAAAATTGAACTATGAAATTATAGTACAGAAAAAAGTGCACAAGGGTAAAGTAATGGACCAGCCTCTATAGACGAAGGGCCTCAATCTCTGAACCCCCTGGACACCAGGCTCTGGGCAGGGACAAGGTACTCATGGTTTGCCCAAGCCAAAGCCAGGTAGATTCCCCTCCTTCAAGCACATTATAAGGGCTCTCCTGAAGAGGAAGAGGTTGGAAATAGGAAGAAGAAAAAGACCCAAGAGCCACAGATCCTTTCCCAATATCTGGGGAGGCCCCAGCAAACCTTTACCCTCAGTCTCTGTCCAAAAAAACACATGTACAGTGTATGTGCCTTGAAATACTCAAGGTGGACACTTCTGGGAAGAATTGGAATACTGATTGCATCCAAAATCTGTACCTAACTTAATGAATGCCCTTTTAGGTAAAGCACCAATTCCAACAAACAAACTCTAAAACCTTCCCAGAGAGTGATTGATGAATCTTTCTGGAGTATACAATGGATATGAGAAGTCTACACACCCCTGTTAAAATGTCAGGTTTCTGTGATGTGAGGTTTCTGTTTCATGTTCAGCATTCTGCTAGAAACCTGAACATGAAGAGGAACTTTATCTTTCAGCATGACAACAACCCAAAGCATACATCCAAATCAACAAAGGGATGGCTTCACCAGAAGAAGATGAAAGTTTTGAAATGGCCCAACCAGAGCCCAAACCTGAATCCAATTGAAAATCTGTGGGATGATCTGAAGAGATGCCCTAGGAATCTGACAGATTTGGGGTGTTTAATGCAAAGACGAGTGAGCAAATATTTCCAATTCAAGATGTGCCATGCTGATAGACTCATACACAAAAAAGTGCTGTAGTGATGTAATAAAATCAAAAGATGCCTCAACAAAGTATTAGTTTAAGGGTGTGCACTTTTATGCAAACATATTATTTTATTTTTTTATTTTTACTTCACTCCATCTAAAAGATTTCAGTTTGTTTTTCAATTGAGTTGTACAGTTTATAGGTCACATTAAAGGTGGAAAAAGTTCTGAAATAATTTATCTTTGTCTCATTTTTTTTACATCACAGAAACCTGACATTTTAACTGGGGTGTGTAGACTTTTCATATCCATTGTATATGGTAATAAAGTGGTTTAGGTGCACACTGATCTTAAAACATAGTTTTTTCTTAACAATGTAGTTGCATGCTTCAAACACAAAGCAACGCCAAACACAGAAGGTCAGCTATTAGTGAGTTCTCCACTCTGATCACTCGAAACTTAAAGCGGAGGTTCACCCTAAATATAAGATCTCCCATGTGATCCAGCATACTGGCGTCAGCGCCAGTATGCTGTTTTTTTTTTTTTTTAATCGCACACTTACTGTATTATGCCGGAATTTCATTTTTTTCCCCCGCGGTGGACGGCTCTAGTATTGCTCGTCACATCTTCCTAAAATACCCGATATGGACTCGGGTAATCTCGGCGAAAATGCGGCGCCTGCGCACAGACCTAGGAGCTGACTGCGCAGGCGCCGTATTTCTCCGAGTCCTATTTAGGAGGGCGTGACGCGCCATAGCCGTAGGACTCGGAGAAATACGGCGCCTGCGCAGTCAGCTCCTAGGTCTGTGCGCAGGTGCCGCATTTTCGCCGAGATTACCCGAGTCCATATCGGGTATTTTAGGAAGATGTGACGCGCTATACTGGCGCCGTCCACCACGGGGGAAAAAAAAGAAATTCCGGCATAATACAGTAAGTGTGCGATTAAAAAAAAAAAAACCAGCATACTGGCGCTGACGCCAGTATGCTGGATCACATGGGAGATCTTATATTTAGGGTGAAATACCGCTTTAAGGAAGACCCTATCAACATAAAATAAAAAAATAATAAAATAAAACACACAAAAAAGAAAAATCTTGATTGCATCTCATTTAAAAAACGTGCAGCTGGGAATGGGAGGGTGGATGATGCAGGGTGTGTGCTAATGAGGTCAGCTGGTCAACTCCTTCCTCTGTCATAACCTACAGTCTGTAAGGACGTAAGAAAGAAGCAATAGATACGTTTGGAATCATGGATGGAGGACAGTAAAGTATGTGTCTGTAGATTTTATGGAAAGCTTTGATATTTTTGCAAATAAAAGTACATGAATGCCATATTGGTGCATAGGGAAGCTGGAATTTAGAAAAAACAAACACAAAAGGTGAACTTAGCCTTTAAGCCTTCTGCCCATAGTTCAAATGCCACATTTTACAGAGGTATCTTGGTGCAGTAGTGTGGCTTTACATGTATTTATAAATGTGTACAACCTAAACCATTTTTAGGATAAGCATTAAAACAAATGAATTAGATATGTTTGTGCTGACTAGGTGGATACAGCAGTGTACTGGGGTTTCTTACAATGAGAACAACTGTTGTGCTTAAAAAGTTAATACCTTAAACAAACAACATTAAATAAAGGAGCTGCCTAAGCTCTGGTTTGTGATGGACTTAATTAACCACTTGACAACCAGCCCATTGCCAAAGTACGTCCTATTTTTAAAGATGGATATCTCGGTAACGGCAAAAGCTGCTGCCACAACCGAGATATCCATCTCTTCATGGGCCGGTTGTGTTAATGATAATGGCGGTCTCTGCGGCGGATTCGCCGCTAGATCGCCGTTATCGGTGGCGGGAGAGGGTCCCCCCCCTCCCGCCGCTCTCCCGCGCCCTCCGCCGCTTACCGTTGCCGTCGATAGCGGAGGCGATCAGGTATGTGCGGCTCCTCTGCGGGGATACGAGTAAGGGAAAAATCGCCCCCACCCGTCCCCAGAGCTCTGCTGGGCGGAAGTGACGTCAAAACGTCAGTCCCGCCCAGCGTCTTAAAGAGACATTTTTTTTTAATGCTATTTGAAAAAATGACATTTTACATTTCTTATTTTCTTTTGTTGCATTTAAGCCTAAATATGAGATCTGAGGTCTTTTTGACCCCAGATCTCATATTTAAGAGGACCTGTCATGCTTTTTTCTATTACAAGGGATGTTTACATTTCTTGTAATAGGAAAAAAGTAATCATTTTTTTTTTTATTATTTATTTCAGTGTAAAAAATTATAAACAAAATTAAAATAAATAAGAAAACAAAAAAACATTTTTTTAAACGCCCCGTCCCGACGAGCTTGCGCACATAAGCGAACGCATACGCGAGTAGCGCCCACATATGAAAACGGTGTTCAAACCACACAAGTGAGGTATCGCCGCGATCGTTAGAGCGAGAGCAATAGTTCTAGCCCTAGACCTCCTCTGTATCTCAAAAAATGCAACCTGTAGAATTTTTTAAACGTCGCCTATCAAGATTTTTAAGGGTAAAAGTTTGACGCCATGCCACGAGCGGGCGCAATTTTTAAGCGTGACATGTTGGGTATCATTTTACTTGGCGTAACATTATCTTTCACAATATATAAAAAAATTGGGCCAAATTTATTGTTGTTTTATTTTTTAATTCAAAAAAGTGAATTTTTTCCAAAAAAAGTGCGCTTGTAAGACCGTTGCGCAAATACGGTGTGACAAAAAGTATTGCAATGACTGCCATTTTATTCTCTAGGGTGTTAGAAAAAAATATATATATATATAATGTTTGTGGGTTTTAAGTAATTTTCTAGCAAAAAAAAACTGTTTTAGTCTCGTAAACACCGAATCTGAAAAACAGTGGTTAAAAGGGTTGTCTAGTTGAACTATAAATGCACTCTCAAATGATTGCTCACACTCAATATAATGCCCTGATCTGTTTCATTTACCCACCATATTTACATGGCTTACTAAGCAAGCACTTCACACCGCTTTGTCACTGGATATCCGGTTATTTTATACACCATTAGATACATTCTAATACAACCACATCAAATAATGAGGATTTATAAGACATTCTTACATAGAGGGCATCAGAGAAGGGAGATTACATAAAGTAATGTATGGGCACTAGTTTAGGATTAATAACCACTGTAGCACTTTTAACTTTAACAGTCAGTTTTAAAAGAGAAGTATAGGTTTGGGGTTTTTTCCCCCATCGTATTTACCTAGGTGGATGCAGCATCGGTCTGATAATGCCCCCGGCCCCCTGACGCTTCTAACACTGAGAACGGAACAATCGAACATCGCCAATGGCTCGGTTCTCACAGCTCGCCGAGCAGAGAGCTACTGACTGTCAAACAACATCTCCCCGCTCTGCTTCTTCATGCTCACTGGAGCGCTGTGCTGTGGAGGTGTGGGGAGCGGCCGTCTCAAATGAATTGCACTCCTGTGGCCCATAAGAGAGGCCAAGCCAAATGAGCTTAGGCTGGACTTTTCCTTTAACCACTTAAGATCCGGACCAAAATGCAGGTAAATGACCAGGCCCCTTTTTGCGATTCAGCACTGCGTCGCTTTAACTGACAATTGCGCAGTCGTGCGACTTGGCTCCCAAACAAAATTTGCGTCCTTTTCTTCCCACAAATAGAGCTTTCTTTTGGTGGTATTTGATCACCTCTGCGATTTTTATTTTTAGCGCTATATATTTTTTACTTTTTGTTATAAGAAAAATCAAATAAACAAAATTTTAGCCAAACATTTAGGCCAAAATTTATTTAGCCACATGTCTTTAGTAAAAAAAAAAATCGCAATAAAAAAAAAATAGCTACCTAGCGGGAACAGCGACACTAATACAGCGATCAGAAAAATGATTGCTTAGTGACGCTGGCAATAGGGAGTGAAAGGGTTAACTAGGACGGTGATCAAGGGGTAACAAAATTTATTAGGGGGGGGTACGGGGGCTACCCTAGACCTGACACTAACTGCCTGTCACACTGACACTAACTGCAGTGATCATAAATATAATCACTGCTTTCAGTGACACTGTGACAGGGGGGAGAGGGGGGGGGGCGATCGCGGGGGTTAAATGTGCCTATGTGTAAAGTGTGTCAGTGTAGTGTTGTGCAGACTTACTGTGCGATGTGATCTCTCCTCAGCGGTGGTTGAAAAAAAACGCTGAGGGAGAGATCACATCACTTCCTCCTCACTGTGTTTACACAGGAGGAGGAAGTGACACTGCAGGGGAGCGCGCGGATTGGCTGAGAGTGATCCGGAGGGGGCGGACAAAAACGAACCGCCACCCCTTCTGCACGGATCGCTCAACCAGGTAACCGGACCGCCGCATGTATGGTGGGGGTCCCGATCGGTCCCCCGAACCCCCTCAAGGCACCAACGTATATATACGTTGATGTGCCTGTCGGTGCCATTCTGCCGACGTAAATGTCCATGCGGCGGTCCATAAGGGGTTAAGGTAATTGAAGATTTTTTAATAAGAACATGTTTATAAAAATCAGGAACCCTAATTTTTCATGCAGTGGATGGTGGTGTGACCATAGCACAAAAGGAGTACAAAGGAACCTCGGATTGTGAGCATAATCCGTTCCAGGAGAATGCTCGGAATTTCAAAGTACTTGCATATCAAAGCGAGTTTCCCCTTTGAAGTCAATAGAAACTAAAATAATTTGTTCCGCATTGACTTCAATGGCATTAAAAACTGCATTCCACCAGAGAACCTCGGAAACAGCCGGAAAAGGCCAGAGAACAGCTCGGCTGACCTCGGCAAACCTCAGAAAGGCTCGGGAACTTAGTTTTTCCGAATCTTTCCGAGCATTTCTGAAGGGCCCAAAATGGTGCAGATCGGCGACGTTCGGCACCACTCGGCTCCAGCGCCCCCCCCGCACTTCAGGCCAAACGTGGTACAGCACACCGCTTTGGCCTGAATCCTGCTCGTTTTGTGAGACAACACTCGCAAATCGAGTTAGGATTTTTCAAAATACAGTGCTCATATTGCGAAACGTTTGTTAACCACATTACTCGCAATCCGAGGTTCCACTGTATTACCAATAACCAGCAGGTAGTAACACAGGACATGTGAAAAAACAAAAGTGAAGGTAGTTGGGTTCCATGGCGCCAAGAATCAGATGGTAGTCAAGGATCAATAGCACAAGGTTCACGACCACATGCCAAATCCAAAAAGTAGATGTTAGATCAATGTTTCTCAACTCCAGTCCTCAAGGCACCCCAACAGGTCATGTTTTCAGGCTTTACATTATTTTGCACAGGTGATTTGATCAGTTTCACTGCCTTAGTAATCACCACAGCCGTTTCATCTGAGGGAAATCATGAAATCATGACCTGTTGGGGCGCCTTGAGGACTGAAGTTTAGAAACACGGGGTTAGATAAGTATGGCATACACAATAAGAACCATATGGCCATAGTAATAGATAGCACCTACTAACTGACAATATGCTACCATGACCAGGCTGCCTCTGGCTCTGGTACTCTTAAAAAGTAGATGGCAATTAATACATGTGATTAAGGGCATGAATAGTCCATGGAGCCAGAGGGTGAAAGAGAACTGGGGAAATCATCGGGAACACAACCCATGAATAAAGGGTAGAGGAGGGCATAGGATGTAAGAGAGGCAAAGATGATGACTGCTTGCTGGCTGAATACACCACTGGACAACCCGTGAATGACCTAAAGACACCTGGCTGGTAAAAAAATGTATTAACAGGCTGTTCACTCTGCGACTATATTTTGTTTAGAGAACTTCTGTAGAAAGCAGTATCTGTGATGGAGCTGGATTTATTGTTCTGCAAGGCAGAGGAGGTCTGGCGAGACAGTGAGAGATAGTTTGACAGTGAAAGACAGTGAGAGACAGTGAGAGACAGTGAAAGACAGTGACAGATAGTGAGAGACAGTGAGACAGTGAGACATAGTAAGACAGTGAGAGACAGTAAGAGATAGTGTGACAGTGAGAGACAGTGAGAGATAGTGAGAGACAGTGAAACAGTGAAAGATAGTGAGAGAGTGAGAGACAGTGAAACAGTGAGAGATAGTGAGAGAGTGAGAGACAGTGAAACAGTGAGAGATAGTGAGACGGTGAGAGATAGTGTGACAGTGAGAGACAGTGAGTTTAACGGTAGGGCCCGTGGAACCCAGAAACTCTTAGAAAGTATGAGCCAGAAAATAATGGACATTCAGATTATATCTTGGACTACCTGAGATGGGATTATTATCCACAATATATTCCAGGATATCTTTAACCACTTTCCCACCGCGCCATAAGCATTTTACTGCTACGGCGCGGTGGAGTTATCTTGACACGACGTCCCTGGGACGTCGTCCTTCACTTCCGCGATTGCGCGTCCCCTGGGACGCGCTCGCGAAAGTGTCCGTGCTCGCCGGGTCTAGAAGACCCGACGCATCACGGATCACGGTAAATTGCCGCTGATAGCGGCTGTTTACCACGTGATCGCGCCATCGAATGACGGCGCGATCACTTGTAAACAAACCGGCGTCATTTGATGACGCCGGTTCCTCCCTCTCCTCCCTCTCCTCTCTGTACCGTTCAGTACAGTGTGCGAGGAGAGGGGGGGGGAGCGGGGTGTCAGCAGCTGAGCTGTGGCTGGATCTGTGACAAATGCAGTCACAGATCCAGCCATCCCTCAATCCATCCCAGCTCTGCAATCCCCCAGTACCCAGCAATCCCCCAGTACCCAGCAATCCCCCAGTACCCAGCAATCCCCCAGTACCCAACAATCCCCCAGTACCCAACAATACCCAACAATCCCCCAGTACCCAACAATCCCCCAGTACCCAACAATCCCCCAGTACCCAACAATCCCCCAGTACCCAACAATACCCAACAATCCCCCAGTACCCAACAATACCCCAGTACCCAACAATACCCAACAATACCCCAATACTCAGCAATACCCCAGTACTCAGCAATACCCCAGTACTCAGCAATACCCCAGTACTCAACAATACCCCAATACTCGGCAATACCCCAATACTCGGCAATACCCCAGTACTCGGCAATACCCCAGTACTCGGCAATACCCCAATACTCAGCAATACCCCAGTACTCTGCAATACCCCAATACTCTGCAATACCCCAATACTCGGCAATACCCCAGTACTCGGCAATACCCCAGTACTCAGCAATACCCCAATACTCGGCAATACCCCAATACTCGACAATACCCCAATACCCTGCATGATACTTTGCAATACCCCAATACTCTGCAATACCGCCTATGGGGATTTTTAAGTAGCGATGTTTGGCGCCATTCCACGATTGTGCGCAATTTTGAAGTGTGACATGTTGGGTATCTATTTACTCGGCGTAACTTCATCTTTCACATTATGAAAAAAAATTGGGCTAACTTTACTGTTTTGTTTTAAGCACAAAACATTTTTTTTTAAAAACACGCGTTCAATAAATTTCTGCGAAAATTCTGTGCGAGATAAAAAGTTGTAACGGCCGCCATTGTATTCTCTAGGGTCTTTGCTAAAAAAGCATATATAATGTTTTGGGGTTCTATGTAATTTTCTAGCAAATAAATGATGATTTTTCCATGTAGGAGAGAAATTTCAGAATTGGTCTGGGTGTTCCAGAACGCCTGATGGCGTTCCCTGCATGTTGGGCCTCTGTATGTGGCCACACTGTGTAAAAGTCCCACACATGGGGTATCGCCATACTCGGGAGGAATAGCAGAATGTGTTTTGGGGTGTAATTTGTGGTATGCATATGCTGTGTGTGAGAAATAACCTGCTAATATGACAGAAACAAGTTTTTTTTTTTTTTTTTTTACAGAATTTTCAGTAGTTTTTCTTTTATAGCGCAACAAATAAAAAACCCAGAGGTGATCAAATACCACCAAAAGAAAGCTCTATTTGTGTGAAAAAAAGGACAACAATTTCAAATGGGTACAATGTTGTATGACTGAGTAATTGTCATTCAAATTGTGAGAGCACCGAAAGTTGAAAATTGGTCTGGTTAGGAAGGGGGTTTAAGTGCCCAGTGGTCAAGTGGTTAAAGAACTAATTACTGTTTGTGGATTCTGAACTCAACAGGTTAATTGAAAGATGTTAATGTCATCACCTCCAGCTACCTGGCTGCCTGTGTAATGTAAATTGAATCCAGACTAACTTCTAAAGATCTTCTCTTTGTGGATTGGGCGAATTGACTCTGTAATTGTGTGAAGGTCTATTGATGATAATGTGTATTGTAAGTTAGACAGCTTAAAGGTCAGGTGTCTGAGTCATCAGATGTAGTTAATTAGCTCACGTAAATTAGGTCAGGTCATGGAGCCAGTGTGTCTGCTAAGAGATGTATTGAGGATGATGTGTATTGGGGGCTTGTTAGGTAACCTTTGCGTGATGTTGTGGGTGGAGTTGGGTCTTTGTTCATATGGTTACAGCAGGATCCTAAATTGTATATAAGAGCCTGTATTTCTCAATAAAGGGTCACACCTGTTTGAACCTCATACAGAGCTTTGTCTCGTCTCTGGGGAATAATTATTATTTTGGGTCTTGTTCGCCTGACTGGGGAGTGTCAGTAGCTGCCTTGTGTTCAGGAATGTATTTCGTATTTGGGGTGCCGTTACAGTGAGAGACAGTGAAAGAGTGAGACATAGTGAGAGAGTGAGAGACAGTGAGAGACAATGAAACAGTGAGAGACAGTGAGACAGTTTCATTGATCGAACATGTCTGATGAGACTTGTCCGACGGACCGTTTTCATCAGACAACTCTGAACTTGTCTGATGGTCTGATGTGCGTACACACCATCGGACCAAAATCCAACCAGACCAGAACGCGGTGACACAGAACACAACAACGTGATAAAAAAAACGAAGTTCAATACTTCCAAGCATGCGTCAACTTGATTCTGAGCATGCGCGGGTTTTTGGTCCGATGATTTTGTATACTAACCATCAAACCTGTCCGACGGACAGGTTTCCATCGGACAGGTTTTAAAGCATACGGTCCAATAGGCCGTACACACACGATCGAACATGTCCGCTGAAATTGGTCTGCGGACCAGTTTCAGCGGACATGTTCGATCATGTGTACGTGGCCTAAGAGATAGTGAGACAGTGAGATACAGTGAGAGATAGCGAGACAGTGACAGAAAGTGAGAGACAGTGAGACAGTGAGAGATAGTGAGAGACAGTGAGAGATAGTGAGACAGTGAGAGATAGTGAGAGACAGTGAGAGACAGTGAGAGATAGTGAGACAGCGAGAGACAGTGAGAGATAGTGAGACAGTGACAGATAGTGAGAGACAGTAAGGGATAGTGAGGCATAGTGAGAGACAGTGGAGACAGCGAGACGGTGAGAGATGGTAAGACAGTGAGAGATAGTGTGACAGTGAGAGATATTGATACAGTGAGAGACAGTGAGACAGTGAGAGATAGTGAGAGACAGTGAAACAGTGAGAGACAGTGAGACAGTGAGAGATAGTGAGACAGTGGGAGATAGTGAGAGAGTGAGAGACAGTGAGAGATAGTGACAGATAGTGAGACAGTAACAGATAGTAAGAGACAGTGAGAGAGTGAGAGATAGTGAGAGAGTGAGAGACAGTGAGAGATAGTGACAGATAGTGAGACAGTAACAGATAGTAAGAGACATTGAGACAGTGAGAGATAGTGAGAGACAGTGAGACAGTGAGAGATAGTGAGACAGTAAGAGACAGTGAGAGATAGTGAGATAGTGAGACAGTGAGAGATAGTTCAAATATTTATTTTTTTTACTTTTATTTATCACTTTCTTAATTTTTATTTATTTGTAGCTTGTCGTTTACTTTTTTATTATTCTTGTATGATTTTCTTATTATTTTTAATATTATTTTTCTTATTGTTTACTTTTTAATTACCTTTGTATTTTATTAACTTAGTAATTAAAATGTTCTTATTATTTTTTTATCACATTTTTTTCACTTAAAGCGGAGTTCCACCCAGAAATTGAACCTTCAGCTTTTCGGAACCCTCTCCCCCTTCGCTTTCACGTTTGGCACATTTGCACCCACTTCCGGGGAGAGACAAATCTCACATTTTTATATATCCACTTGCTGACCGTAATACATACCATATTTATTGGCGTATAACGCGCACTTTTTCCCCCTGAAAATAGGGGGAAAATCACGGGTTATACGCCGATCCCCCACGATCTTCTGTTTAACAGGCGTTCCATGCTGCTGAATTACAGAGCCGCGATCTTCTGTTTCCCGGGAGCTCCGTCACTCACAGCCACGCCTCCTGGCCCCGCATTGGGCAACTGTATCATATGAGCAGGGTCAGGAGGCGTGGCTGTGAGTGACGGAGCGCCCGGTACACAGAAAACCGCGGCTCTGTAATTCAGCGGCATGGAGCGCCCGGTACACAGAAGATCGCGGCTCTGTAATTCAGCGGCACTTGTTCCTCCTCTTCCCTCGGAGACAGCAGGGATCTGACACTGGCGAGGCTGCAATGATGGCAGTGTTTCCAAGGTCAGTGTTTCCGGACGGGTGAGGGGGGGTTATATATCACTTGTGGTCTAATTCAGCGGCACTCGTTCCTCCTTCTCCCTCGGAGAGAGCAGGAATCTGACACTGGCAAGGCTCTTAAAATTGGGGTGCGCGTTATATGCCGCTGCACGTTATACGCCGATAAATACGGTATTACTGTTTGCAATACAATACATGTTTCTGTTTGCAGGTGGTTTACCGGGGTTACGGCTAAAGATTTCAGCTGCCACCCCATTATTTTTTTCTTCATCCAGCAGCTGGCTTTCTCGTGAAAATGCTCCACTTGCTGGTGTTTCTCAGGCTTACCGAGAAATGATCTGATGGTGCGACCAACTGGTCACAGAGGCGATAAAAGACTTGATCATCTTTGATTACCTCTATGGCTCTGGTGGACCATAGCAACTTAATAACATAATTTCGGGTCCAAGGTGAAAGTAAACAATTTTTTATTATAAGCAAAAGATCAAAAAATATATATATTTTTTTTAATCTTTTGCTTTAAAAGGTAAAGCAGAGATTTGGAGTCTATTTGACCCCAGATCTGTCCATAAAGAGAACCTGTCATCCTTATTTCTATAAAAAAAAAATTAAAGGAACAGTGTGAAAAAAAAGATGTAAAGCTCCCCATCCCGTGTTAATGACCAGAAGTGCACGCAAACGTAGGTCACGCACGAATATGTAAATGGTGTTTACACCACACATGTGATATATCACCTTGAAAGTTTGAGCGAGAGCAAAAATTCTAGTGCTAGACCTCTTCTGTAAGGCTGCGTACACACGATCGGACATGTCCGAGGAAACATGTCCGGCAGACCGTTTTCATCGGACCAGGCTGAAGTGGTCTGTTGGTCTGATGTGCGTACACACCATCGGACCAAAATCCCCTTGGACCAGAACGCGGTGACGTAGAACACAATGACGTGATGAAAAAACGAAGTTCAAAGCTTCCAAGCATGCGTCGACTTGATTCTGAGCATGCGCGGGATTTTGGTCCGATGATTTTGTGTACTAACCATCAAACATGTCCGACGGACAGGTTTCCAGCTGACAGGTTTCTAAACATGTTTAGAAACTTTTGTCCGCTGGAAAACGGTCCGATAGGCCATACACACGATCGAACATGTCCACTGAAACTGGTCTGTGGACCAGTTTCAGCGGACATGTTCGATCGTGTGTACGCGGCCTAACTCTAAAAAGGTAACCTGTAAAAAATGTTAAGGTGTTGCCTATGAAGTTTTGTTTGTTCCAGTGTCGCCATAGTTTGTCGCCATTCCATGAGCATGCACAATTTTAAAGCGTGACATGTTAGGTATCATCGTTCATATTTTATAAAAAATGGAGTATATATTTTCTTTTCTTTTCTTTGAATTTATTAAAGTGCATTTTCCCCAAAAAATTTTTTTGAAAAACTGCTGCGCTATTACCGTGTGACATAAAAAATTGCAACGATCATCATTTTATTCCCTAGGGTGTCTGTTAAAAGAGAATACAAACTGTTTGGCCGCATACACACGATCAAATCTATCTGCTGAAAATGGTCTGACAGACCGTCTCAGCAGACAGATTTGATCGTGTGTACGGGCGAGCAGACGGATTTGGCCAGCAGAGAGATTTTAAAGCATGCTTTAAAATCTGTCTGCTGGGAACCCGTCGGACTGATATGTCTGCTGGTTAGTACGCTAACCAGCAGACATATCTACCCGCACATGCGTCGAATGGATTCGACGCATGCGCGTGAAGTGTTTTACTTCCTGGTGCGGTGACGTGGCGTCGTCAACGTCACCACCACGTCACCGTGCTGTCTGCCGGCGGGGATTTTGGTTTGATCGTGTGTACAGCGATCAAACCAAAAGAGCCAGCAGACAAATCTGATCAAATCGGTCTGTCAGACCGATTTGAACAGATTCATTTGCTCGTGTGTACGGGGCCTTAGGGGTTATGAGTGATTTTCTAGCAAAAAATAATGACTTAAACTTGTAAACAAAAAGTTCCAGAAAAGGCTTGGTTTTTTCATATACCAGAGCTTCTCGGCTCTAATGCCGCGTACACACGGTCGTTTTTTGCGATGAAAAAAAAAGACGTTTTCTGTGAAGTAAAAAACGACGTTTTTGAAACGTCACTTTTCAAAGACAATTTTGCATACACACCATCGTTTTTTCACAAAAAGCGAGGTTACGTTCACCACTCTTTTCCATTGAAGCTCGCTTCATAACTAGCTTCTGGGCATGCGCGGGTTGAAAAACGTCGTTTTGAACGACGTTTTTGCTACACACGGTGACTTTTTGTGAAACAAAAAACGACGTTTTGAAAAACGACACAAAAAATTCAAGCATGTTGGAATTTTTTTTTGGTCGTTTTTTTGAAGACAAAAAACGACGTTTTGCCCACACACGATCAATTTAAATGACGTTTTAAAAAACGTCGTTTTTTTTCATCGCAAAAAACGACCGTGTGTACGCGGCATTAGGCCGCGTACACACGATCAGTCCATCCGATGAGAGCGGTCTGAAGGACCGTATTCATCGGTTAACAGATGAAGCCGACTGATGGTCTGATGTGCCTACACACCATTGGTTAAAAAAACGATTGTGTCAGAAGGCGGTGATGTAAAACACAGCGACGTGCTGAAAAAAATGAAGTTCAATGCTTCCAAGCATGTGTCGACTTGATTCTGAGCATGCGCAGCTTTTTAACCGATGCTTTTGCATACTAACGATCGATTTTGACCTATCGGTTAGGCGTCCATCAGTTAAATTTTAAAGCAAGTTCTCTTTCTTTTTGACCGAAGGATAACTGATGGATGGGGCCCACACATGATCGGTTTGGACTGATGAAATGGACTTTCAGTCCGTTTTCATCGGTTTTGACTGATCATGTGTACGCGGCCTTACAATCCAACTGCAAGACACTTCTTTTTTTTTTTTTTTTTTTTAGAGATATGGAAATGTGTTCTCATATTCCATTAAAGTTGATATCTGTATGATGAGACCGGTGTGCCATTATTTAATTTTTTTCAGTGTTGCATCTTTGTGTAATCCTGTTTGTCCTTGGTAATCACATAATAACTCTCAAACAGAGTTCCATTTTTTTTCTTACTAATGTTTTCAGGTCAAACAAAAAAAAGAAAAGAAATGTGGTGTGTTAAATAGTGAAATGGGCACATTTAATAAAGAGCTACAGAGAAATATCATGACAATATCATGTTTGTTAACCCACACTGGTTCACATTTTACCATTCATCAGAATTCCATAAATCAGCCTTCTGTTCTTCAAGGACACTGAATAGTTCTGTAAAGCAGAGAAAATATTACTGGAATTATTTAGTAAGGGAAAAACTGTAGCAACCAAGATTGGCCAATCAAAATTCTTGTTTTTTTTTTTACTTTGTTATGCTGATGTATTTGTTGTATGTCACTTTGCATGAATGACCCTGCATATTTCCTTTTGGTAACAAAAAAACAAAACAAAATCATTTTACTTTCTTTAGGGGGATGTTCTGAAGTTTGTAGACAAGAAAAACATTTTTTTATTGTGATTTTGTACCATTTGCATGCCGTCTGTTCCCGTCCACCCTCTTACCCAACACCAGGAGTCTCCAAACTATGTCCCGCAGGCCACATCTGGCCTAAACAAGATTTTACCCAGCCCTTAATGGATAGGAAAACTCTGATGGAAAGAGAAGGGGCTGTGATGTGATGGGGGGCTCCTAAAGTGAAGGGGGAGGCTGTGGTGCTAAGAGGGGCCCTGATGTGATGGGGACTCCTGATGTGAAGGGGATTCTCTGATGTAAAAGGGGTCCTGAGATAAAGGGGGGCTCTGATATGAAGGACTGGCCCTGATGTGAAGGACAGGCCCTGATGTGATGGGGGACTTTGAAAGAAAGACTCTGATGTGAAAGTGGGGCTTCTAATATGAAGAGGGGGGTCTGATGTGATCGGTTGCTTTTAATGTGGAAGGGGGATCCTGTTGCGATGGGGGGGAGGGGTTCTAATGTATAAGAGGTAGCTTTGATATCAAAGTAAGGACTCTGATGTGATGTGAAGCTTTTGATGTGAAAGGGGGGTTCTGATGGAAGGGGGGGGCTCTGATGTGATGGGAGGGAGGCCTTTGAAGTGTGGCTCTGATGTAAAACAATGCTCTGATGTGAAGGGGGGCTTCTGATTTTAAGGGGTTTCCCCAAAATAAGACTGGGTCTTATATTAATTTGGGCAAAAAAAGACACAATAGGGGTTATTTTTTGGGGTAGGTCTTATTATGTAATGTGTATTTGCCAGTTCCTGTGCCACCTGTCTTCTTTCCCCCTCTCCCTCCCTGCCTGTCAGGTCAGTTATTTGCATTTAGCGATATGAGTTAGTACCCTCTATTACAGTATTACAGTATATAATGTGCAGTGTGTGTGTTTCTGTAATATTATTGTGTCAAATACCTTTATTCCAGCACCTCTTGGCGCTTACTTGACATGCCTGGGTGCCCTTCCCACTCGGATTGGTGAAGAGGGAGGGGCCAATTTCTTTCTTTCTTTCTTTCTTTCTTTCTTTCTTTCTTTCTTTCTTTCTTTCTTTCTCTCTTTCTCTCTTTCTCTCGTTCTTTCTCTCTTTCTCTCTGTCTCTCTTTCTCTCTCTCTTTCTCTCTGTCTTTCTTTCTTTCTCTCTTTCTTTCTTTCTCTCTTTCTTTCTCTCTTTCTTTCTCTCTTTCTTTCTCTCTTTCTTTCTCTCTCTCTATTTCTCTCTCTCTCTCTTTCTCTCTCTCTTTCCCTCTTTTTTTTCCCCTCTCTCTCTCTTTTTTCCCCCCTTTCTTTCTCACTTTCTTTCTCTGTTAAACTGCTATAGGGCAGTCGGGAAGTGGCTAAAGTGTAGCTAATCAGGCAATTATACAGCTCTATAAAGCTCTATATGCATATTATTTTTCTTTATTATGTTGTGATAATTTGATATGTATTTCTCTATTTTTGAGAGTCAACATATTTACAATTTTATTGAAAAATATCTCTTGTGTATGCCTGTGGCGCCATTAAAAGCCCCTTTTCCAGTTCTTCCCTATTAAATTTGTTTAGTTAAAGTGTAACTTCACTCTATCAGTCAATAATAACTATTTTTAATCCTAATGCTGCCAGCATTAGTAATTAGATAGGAAGGTACATTATATTTAATTGTTTAAAAAAAAAAAAAATTCAGTTACTTGCAGGTTTCCAAGCAAACAGTTTCATAAATCCCAGTAGTCTTCAGGAGGGGTTTTCACAGCTAAGAACATCCTCCTGTCTGCTTGCCTGAGCTAAGGGCAGATGTATCCTGGAAATAAATGCTATATGAATCACCTACCCTTACTCAAGATGGCCAGAAATGCCAGGGGGTATTTTTCAAATTGATTTCTTAGCAAAATAAATCCGTGAGACCAGAATGAATGGGTGAGTTTGCTTTGAATGTTAAAAATCACTTAAATAGAGATTTTGGTTTGTGGCGCTCAGATGCAGTGTAGTTCTACTTTAAACAGATTTTTATTTTAAAGAGTGTATGTGATAAAGAAATAGCAGAGCAAGAGGCTGAAGACAGCTTGAACAACTTGTTTCTGTTCTTATCTTATAAAAGCAGGCTACTTCAGGCTTTAACTAATAAACAGAAACATTCTGCAGTTTCCACGCTGTGTTCTCCTTGTCACACTCCCTAGCTGTATCTAAGGCTCTACATCCTCCATAAGATGCAGTTGCATTATGGTTGAGCTTTGAATGTGTTTACCATTTAACCCTATGGAAGAAGTAATCACAAGACTTCAAACACTTTAAAGTGTATCTAAAGTCAATAACAAAAATTTAATAAATCTGCATTTTATCAGTCCTTAGATATGATGGCTGCATACAGTACGTTTTCTCGTTTGAGGCATTTTTTTATTTTATTTTCACCTGGTGATCCTGCCATTAACACACTTCCTGCCCTAAGGAGACAATGCACACTCACTGTATTATGCATGTAGTATGGACAAGTGGCATTGTCCACCCAGAGAAGTTTGTTAGGACTATAGAACAACCTCCCCTTTCTTCATCTTTGTAACATGGGGCAGACAGTCCACAGAGGTGACCTCCAGCACAGGTAGGGTGTTGACAGCTCAAACCGTAGGTTAGTGAATTCTTGGCGGGATTAAACAGGTGCGGTTCGTTTCGTTTGTAATTAAAATTCTGACTAATTATTAGTATTCAGAAAATCCAAATTTTCTAATTAGAATAGTATTGAATTTAAACGAATAGGAAAATAACGAAATTTGAATAGTTTTCCAATTTCCAAAGAGAATAAAATAGAATAGAATATAAAGGAATAGAAAAGAAAAAAAAATCTATTCTATTCCTTTATATTCTATTCTTTTATTCAATTTTTTTGGGAAATTGTAAAAGGATTTGAATTAGAAAACTATTCAAAATTAATTCAAAAACGTTTCAAATTTGAAAACGAATTGAAATTGTTTCGAAAACTTTTCAAATGCGAAAACTATTCGAAATTAATTCGAAAAAAATTCAAATGGATTTGAAAACGAATAAACAAAACTAATCCCGAAAAGAAATGAAACAAATGAAACAAATTTAACTAAACAAATTTATGTAAATAACAAATCTAAACTAAACAAAACTAATGGGGGCCAGGTAAAACCCCATAGTTAACATGTGTTTTTTACCATCCACAACCCAACCGCATCCCCTTTAGCTGCAGTGGCCAGGGGGTGTACACTTGTCGCAGCCACAGCAGGAGTTTTACGCCCAGTCATGTTGGTAGGTGTAGTACATGCCAAACATGACCCATTCAAGTGAATGCAGCTGCTCTGCAAGTGCCCTGCAACCTCGTACAGTACAGCAAACAAAAGGTTAAAGCAGGCAGTGTTGTGTTGGGTTCTCACCACCTACTTTAACCCCTTGGACCCCATAGAAGCATGCAGTTGCGGGGCACTTGCAGAGTGTTTGGCAGGTGGCGAGGAAGAAATATGTTGCCTTCTCACCACCTGATTTAAACCCATGATTGCCGTGCAATGCACACAACTGTGACACATTAGAACGACAATTATAGTTTTAACTCAGGTGTGAGGAAACGACACTGTGCCCAGTGATCTGTGACTTCTCTCATGTTGTTCATGTAGATCTCCACCTCTTTAACCACTTGCCAACCAGCCATTATACTGCATCAGGTCGGCATGATCCCGCAAACCGCTGTAGTTGTACATCGGCACCTTTAAAAATGATAGCAGGCACTGCGTGTGGTCAGTGGCCCACAATGTCCACAGCAACCCGCAATCATGGGCATGAGAGCCGGAACAGTGATTTGTGTATGTAAATATACCGATGCTTCTTTTGACAGGAGAGGAGAGACAGATATGCTGTTCCTACTAAAAAGAAACAGTGATCTGTCATCTCCTCCAGGCAGTCCTATCCCCCCACAGTTAGAAACACACATAAGGTAACACATTTACCCCTTTATCGCCCCCTAGTGTTAACCCCTTCCCTGCCAGTGACATCCATACAGTAATAAGTGCATTTTTATAGTACTGATTACTGTATAATTGTCACTGGTCCCAAAAAAGGGTTTTCAAAGTGTCCAATCTGTCCGTTGAAATGTTGCAGTCCCCCTAAAAATCACAGATCACCGCCATTACTAGTTAAAAAATTGATAATAATAATAAAAATGCCATAAATCTATCCACTATTTTGTAGACGCTATAACTTTTGCGCAAACCAATTAATATACTCTTATTGCAATTTTTGTAACCAAAAATATGTTGAAGAATAAATATCGGCCTATATTATATGAATGTTCAGCACAATGGGATATATCACACCAGTCTGTATTGAAAGTTCAGACGTTTTCAATGGCATCCCATTGAAAACGTCCGTTGATGACGAAACGCATCTGGGGAACGCGCAATGACGTCACCACGTAGGGGGAAGGTATCGCTCCTATCGTTTGCCGGCCGGCATTCTTATACGCTGTTTTTAAACTACTTTATTGTGAGTACCATCTGTTTTTTACTTATTCATTTTTTATTACGGAATCACACTATGGTGTACCCTTTGTTTTATTGTTCCCACAGATGATTCATGAGTTACGCCCATAAACATTCTGGTAGACTAAGAGTTTCCTTACGAGACTGACCTGTGGGAATCCTCTTCACAATACATCTTCTGGACGCCAAGGCCGTGGCTGGGTTATAGCCAACCGCTCTAATTGGCTTGCCTCTGGTAAGCAGCCATTGCATTATCAGTGAAGGGATCACTTCTAGGCTAATATCCGTCACTGTGGTGGTGTTTTAATGGACGTCTCTGCTAGTGTTGCTTCTATACATAGAATACACTGAACTTTCAATACAGACTGGTGTGATATATCCCATTGTGCTGAACATTCATATAATATTTATATGTATTTTTATACGTATATATAATATTTATTTTCTTATTGCTTTTGTCATTATATGGTGTCTAGTATGTTCAATTAGTGGCGCGGCTTAGATTTATTTCTGTTTATGTTCTTTGTGTTATCACACGACAGCTGCAGCCTTTTGTTAGTATTTTTTTCATATACCTATTAGCGCTGTTTTCTGTTTTTTATATGTTTTATATTTTACATATTGACTAAACTGATGAAGAAATTGTTTTACTTTTTTTGGGAGTGATATTTATTATAGCAAAAAGTCTAAAAATGTTTTTTCAAAATTGTTGTTCTTTTTTTGTTTATAGCAAAAAAATAAAAGCCACAGGGGTGATCAAATGCCACCAATAGAAAGCTCTATTCGTGGGAGAAAAAAAAAGATGTCAATTTTGTTTGGGCACAATGTCGTAAAAAGTTAAAGCGACGCAGTACCGTATCGCAAAAAAATGGCCTGGACTATAAGGGGGGAAATCTTCCTGTAAGTGGTCACGGTTGCCAACCTTTGACATAGTTTGTAGACTCTATAACATTCACATAAACCAATCAATATACGCTTATTGTTTTTTTTTTTTTTTACCAAAAACATGTAGCAGAATACATATTGGCCAAAATTTAGGAAAAAATCAGGTTTTTACATTTTATTGGATATGTTTTATATCAGAAAGTAAAAAATATATATATATTTTTTTTCAACCATGTCTCTCTTTTTTTAAATTACAGCGCAAAAAAAAAAAAAACACACATGGTTATCAAATACCCAAATACCACCAAAAAAAAGCTCCATTTGTTGGTAAAAAATATATTTTTTGGGCGCAGCGTTGCATGACCGCGTAATTGTCAGTTAACCACTTAAGGACCGCCTAACGCCGATATACGTCAGCAGAATGGCACGGATGGGCACAGGTACGTTGAGCTTTAAGTGGCAAGCCGTGAGTCACGTGCGCCGCTAGCGGCGCGCTTTCGCGACCCAGTCCGAAGCTCCGTGACCACGCCCGCGGGACGCGATCACCAACCGATGTCCCACGATCGGTCACAGGAGCTGAAGAACGGGGAGAGATGAGTGTAAACACACCTTCCCCGTTCTTCTCTGTGGCAGTGTCACTGATCGTCTGTTCCTTGTTATAGGGAACGACGATCAGTGACGTCACACTTCCATTTTCCCCCCTACAGTAAGAATCACTCCCTTAGGGCACACTTAACCCCTTATCGCCCCCTAGTGGTTAACCCCTTAACTGCCATTGTATTTTTACAGTAACAGTGCATTTTTATAGCACTTTTCGCTGTGAAAATGACAATGTGTCAAAAATGTCCAATGTGTCCGCCAAAATGTTGCAGTCACAAAAAACAATGGCACATCGTCACCATTGGGTATGAATGGATAATTAAAGAAACAGCCCTCCGACTTAATTATCACCCACTGCGCTAGGTTGAGAACCTAAAAACTAGCTGCTGCTATAGAAATATAAATGTGAAAAATAATATATATGTGTACTACACCATCAAACTAAACAGGTGACATGTAATATATAAAAGCAGCGCTTAGAGTAGTGAAAAATTGTGATTCCACTAACTAAATAATGTGACTATATGTGACACATAACATATATCGTATAACAGAAATCACCTGATACAGTGAAAAATTAACATACACAACGGAAATGTTAAACAAAAGAGCGAACAAAAGTTCAAATCCTGTGATAATCAGTGAAAAGGTGAAGAAGAGTTCATAGATAAATTATTAGTGTCAATCTTCTCAATCTTCCACCACACCGCCTGTGCACATTTGAGAAGATTGACACTAATAATTTATCTATGAACTCTTCCTCACCTTTTCACTGATTATCACAGGATTTGAACTTTTGTTCCCTCTTTTGTTTAATATTTCTGTTTTGTATGTTCATTTTTCACTGTATCAGGTGATTTCTGTTATACGATATATGTTATGTGTAACATATAGTCACATTATTTAGTTAGTGGAATCACAATTTTTCACTACTCTAAGCGCTGCTTTTATATATTACATGTCACCTGTTTAGTTTGATGGTGTAGTACACATATATATTATTTTTCACATCGTCACCATTACTAATAAAAAAAAATATTAATAAAACTGCCATAAAACTATCCCCTATTTTGTAAACACTATACCTTTTGCGCAAACCAATCAATAAACGAGTATTGCGATTTTTTTACCAAAAAATAGGTAGAAGAATACGTATCAGCCTAAACTGAGGAAAAAAATGTTTTATATATTTTTGGGGGATATTTATTATAGCAAAAAGTTAAAAATATTGTTTTTTTTTCTAAATTGTTGCTCTATTTTTGTTTATAGCGCAAAAAATAAAAACTGCAGAGGTGATCAAATACCACCAAAAGAAAGCTCTATTTGTGGGAAAAAATGGACGCAAATTTTGTTTGGAAAAAACGTTGCATGACTGGGCAATTGTCAGTTAAAGGGACGCAGTGCCGAATCGCAAAAGGGGTCCAGGTCCTTTACCTGCATAATGGTCCGGGTCTTAAGTGGTTAAAGTAACGCAGTGCCATATTGAAAAAAGTGGCCTGGTCATGAAGGGGGGGTAAATCTTCATGAGATCAAGTGGTTAACGGAAAAAGCTTTATACATGCCTTAGGCCGCGTACACACATGTCTTCTCGCACACGCGCCGAATGGTTTCGACGCATGCGCGGAAGTGTTTTACTTCCAGGTGCGGTGACGTGGTGGCAGCAACGTCACCACCACGTCACCGCACCGTCTGGCGGCGGAGATTTTGGTTTGATCGTGTGTACACGATCAAACCAATATGTCCCCAGCAGACAGATTTGTTCAAATCGGTCGGCCCGACCGATTTGAACAAATCTGTCTGCTCGTGTGTACGCGGCCTAACAGTTTATATTCAGAGATGGAAAACAAGCTAATAATACAGAGATGTGGAGATGCAAAACAAAACAAAAAACGTTCAGCAAAGAATAATACATGTGCCGTGATCTTAATATATGTTTTACTATATCAGAGGGAAGTCCATTTCCCTTATGTCATAAATATCAATTAATAACTGCTCTATGCTTGGTGCTTGGGAACATTTTATATCTTCAACCACTACTTATCAACTAAAAATAATTACGGAGAAGTAATTATAGGCAGAGTTTGTTTGAATTATTTCACAAGTATAAAATTAGATTTCCTTGGTCATAAATTGTGTTGCCTACCTAGTCCCAGCCTAAGTGAAGAAATGCCAAAGAACAATCCTCCCTGGGAGGAGGTGGGACAAACACAATGCATTTTGGCTCAGGGCATTGTTTGCTTTGCTGCTATGAACGAACGGTAATTTATATTCTATGAAAATTCCATTAAAATGTGTCTATGTATAATAAAGTACTACTTAGCCACAGCACATGCCTAAAAAAAAAAAACAAGTACCGCCTTGTGTTCTGTTTTCTAATTCTCTTTTCTTTATTCCCCATAGTTACATAACACCATCATATTACACAGCCCTCGGAAATGTGGGGACTAGTGAAGCTGAGCAAAAATGCTGAATTTGGAGAAAAAAAAAAAGTGAGCCAACAAAACAAAGTAGAACAATTCCACTAGAAAAAGAGTGACGGGCTTGTATAATAATCAGTTTACTTATGAAAATTATTCTTAACCACTTCCATACCAGGCACTTACTCACCTTCCTGTCCAGGCCAATTTTCAGCTTTCAGCGCTGTACCCAAATGAATTTTTTTTTTTTTCAAAATAATTTTTATTGAGATTAACAACAAGTACAACATATTCATCGAGCAATCTACTATATAACAAAATAATAGAGGTACTCCAGCAAGGCAGTGTGTACATAGCCTAGAAAGAAGCAGGGAACATACTAAACATATATCGTAAAGTTGTGCTTCAATCCCCCCCGGCACCCCAAGCGGGAACATGCTGTGCAGGGGGGGCTCGAGACCAGCTAACCTGAGAGCCAGGTCACGAAATGTGGGTTCCACAAAATCAGCAATAACATATAGATAACAACAGTTGTCAATAGGCGATGGCCTCGCAGGCCCAATAAACAATATTAAGCAACTATTTCAGCTAGTAGATACATCCAAGATGTGGAAGTAAATAAGGCTATGAAAATTATATAAATAAACAAATAATAATTCACCCGACCTATATGTAGACATTTATCGCTTGTACCACTCCTTCCAGCAGTTCCAGTTTCTATCGAAGATTACGCAAGAGGAATTCCTAATAGCAAGAAGTCTTTCATATTGAAAATTGAGATTAACTTGGGTCAGGACTTCCGAAGGGTTAGGAGATAATGTAGTTCTCCAATGCCTGGCGATAATTAGTTTTGCCGTTATTAATATGTGGGTAACTACAGTGCGGAATTGCGAAGGATAATTATCAATACCTAAATGGAGAATGGCCAATGCTGGCTCAGGTGGATTCAAGACCCCAGTGATATCTGCTAGAATAGAGAAGACCTTTTTCCAATAGATAGATACATTTTTACATTGCCAAAATGTGTGAAAGATAGTGCCTTGGGAACCGCAATCTCTCCAACATAAGGGAGACTGTGAGGGAAACATCTTGGCCAGCTGATAGGGAGTTCTGTACCATCTAACCAAGATTTTCTGAGTTAATTCCCAATGATTAACACCATGGGAGGCTATATAGTTATATCGGATAGCGTGAGACCACTGTTCAGTGCTAAACGTCATCTTTAAGTCTTTTTTCCATGCCAACATTGGAGACGATTTAGTAAAATCCTGTTTAAATTGGAGTGTGCCATTAAGAAGCGATATTCCTTTAACTTTATTTTGATTAGATAAGTAAAACTGCCCTACTTTTACGTTTAAATTGATCAATGGGGGTGGAGATTTGGACAGAAACGAGACAATCCGTCTATAAAGAAAATTGCTGGAGTCGGAAAGGTTGTATTCCGCTTTTAACGTAATACATTGCTTAATAGTATCATGAACCATGATTTCATCGACCCATTCTATACCCCTATTTTTCCAATGGGTAACACTGCAGTAGGGTAGGAAGATTTCCAAAGTTTTGATTGGGATGCTTAACGGTTGGACCAAACTATCAAGGCTAGTTTGTGACATCAGATGTCTCCAGGTCATAATTGAGGCTTGCGATGTAGGGGGGAAGCCCGACATGGAAACTGATTTCCATGAATCCGCTATTATAAAAAAATTCAAAATTGGGAATTTGGTAAGACCTGCTTCAATACTGACCCAAAGGGGTTCTGAATAGGAGTTAAACCAGTGTTTAATTTGGGTTAACACAGTCGCCCAATAATAGTCTTTTAAATCAGGGAGTCCCATGCCACCTACCTTACGATGCCGAACCAGATACGTGTGTGAGTAGCGTGCCCTCTTACCCTGCCATATGTAGTGTTTAAGCAGTTTATGAAGTTCCGAGAAATGCTGATTTTTAAATGGAATTGGGAGAGTACGAAAAATATAAAGTATTTTGGGAAGTATTAACATTTTAAAGGATGGCATCCTGCCTGCCCAAGAAAGCTCTGTTTTAGCGATAGGTGATAAAGTCTGATGAATGTCTGAGATAAGCCAAATATATTTTTTATAATTTTGTTCCCACAAATAGAGATTTTGTTTGGTGGTATTTGATCACCTCTGCGATTTTTAGTTTTTGCGCAACAACTAAAAAAAGACCGACATTTTTGAAAAAAAATATTTTAAGTTTTCTTCTTCAATTACGGGCACTGATGGGCACTTATGGCGGCACTGATAGGCGGTGCTGGTATGCTGCACTGATGGGCACTCATAGGCGGCACTGATGGGCACTCATAGGCGGCACTGATGGGCACTCATAGGCGGCACTGGGCACACTTTGGCGGCACTGATGGGCACTCATGGGCGGCACTGATGGGTACTTATGGGTGGCACAGATAGGCACTGAGCATAGATGGGCACTGAGAGGTGGCATTGATGGACACTGAGGAGTGGCACTGATGGCATTGCTGGGCATCACTTCAGTCAGTGCCCATGTTGCCAGTCAGTGCCCATTTTTTTGCCTATTTCTTCTCTATTAGGCACCAGGGGGCACTTCATGGTGGTCCAGTGTGGGCATTCCGAGGGGGGGCTGCGCTGATAAACAATCAGCGCGAACCCCCCCTGTCAGGAGAGCTGCCGATCAGCTCTCCTCTACTCGTGTCTGTCAGACGCGAGTGAGGAAGAGCCGATCAATATCTCTTCCTGTTTACATCGTGATCAGTCGTGATTGGACACGACTGATCACGTGGTAAAGAGCCTCCGCCGGAGGCTCTTTACCGAGATCGGAGATGCAGGGTGTCAGATTGACACCCCGCGACACTGATCGTCGCGCTGCGCGCACCCACGGGCGCGCCGGCGTGTAATCCTGCAGGACGTGAATAGACGTCCAGTCAGGATTACAGAACCACTTCCCGGACAACAATTGACTCTTGACCGGGTGGGACGTGGTTAAAGTGATTGTAAACAATCACCTTATAAAACAAGCCATTCCATTTAAAATTGAAATGAAAGGCAAAACATTTTTGTATAGATATTAAAAAAAAATATATAAATACCCTTTTCCCCTTTTTTATAAGTGATCACATTTATCATACAAGTACATGGTACAACAGCCACATTTTAGGAATATTTAATGTTGGGGAACCAAACACTTTAATTCCTTAACGGAGTTGTAAAGGAAAACAATTTTTTGCTGAAATTACGGTTTACAGGGTATAGAGACATAATAGTTAACTGATTCATTTTAAAAATGATTAATAATAGATACAAATGAATCATATAATGTACCTACAGTTTTAGTTTTGTTTTTGCATGCTGTTTCCTGCTTCTGGGATGTACAGAGCCACAGAGCCAATACAGGGCAGTGATGGTTTGTGAAACGAAACTGATTGGTGCTGAGGGGTTTTAGACACACAGTAATCACACTTCCTTGATTAGTGACCACAGAGAGAAAGCTCCCAGTACTGTGGTCATCAGGAAACAGACAACCAGGAAGTGTGGAGATCAGAGAAGAATTACAGCAACTTGAGAGCAAAAAACGAACAATGAGGACATGAAAACAGCACTGCATTAAGGTAAAGAAAGCTATTAAGTTAAAAAAAATCCTTTACAAACCCTTTAAGGTGAAAGCTCACTGGGGATATTTACTAAAACTGGAGCACTCACACTGTGTATGGTAGCCAATCAGTTATTAACTTGTTCAATTAAAGAGGTTGTAAAGTCAGAAGTTTTTTTTTTTTTTCATCCTAATGCACTCTATGCATTAAAATAAAAAGCTTTCTGTGTGCACCAGCCCCCCTCAGCCCCCCTAATACTTACCTGAGACCCATCTTTGTCCAGCGATGTCCACAGCTGTCTCAGCCGTCTGAGACCCTCCCTCCTGATTGGCTGTGACAAAGTCAGTCAGCCAATTAGGAGCAAGAGGGGTCGGGGCGTGCCGTGGCTCCATGTCTGAATGGACACAGGGAGCTGTGATTTGGCTTGGGTGCCCCAATAGAAAGTTGCTTGCTGTGGGGGCACTCAAGAAGAGGGAGGGACCAGGAGCACCGAAGAGGGACCCAAGAAGAGGAGGATCGGAACTTCTCTGTGCAAATCCACTGCATAAAGAAGGTAAGTATAACATGTTTGTTACTTTTATAGAAAAGAGACTTTACAATCACTTTAACCTTTGGCAAGAAAACCTGGAAGCTGTTTTTTATGCAGACCTGCACCAGATTTTGAACTCTCCAGTTTTAGTAAATAACCAAGCTTAATAAATAAGTCAAAGCTTTTTCTTCACTTCAAATTCACTTCTGGGATACTTCTGTGACGTGTCCCAGAAGATTTCAGGGAGGGAGGGAGAGAAGGGGACTTCCGCTCATGGCGCCACGGCGCTCCGAGCTGAACTAGTTACCCCCCAACCCCAAAAAAATGACATGCCAAATGTGGCATGTCAGGGGGTTAAGAGTGCTTAAAGCAGAAGTTCCGTTTTTGGATGGAACTCCGCTTTAACAACCAGCTATTTACAGTCTCTGTTAACCGCTTAAGACCCAGACCATTATGCAGGTTGAGGACCTTGGTGATCAGCGATTTTTTTTCATGACTGCGACATTATGGCAGAGTCATCGGACAATTTTGACACATTTTTGGGACCATTGTCATTTTCACAGCAAGAAGTGCCATAAAAATGCACTGGTTACTGTGAAAATGACAATTGCAGTTTAGGAGTTAACCACAGGGGGTGCTGTAGGGGTTAAGTGTGAACTCATATGTGTTTCTAACTGTAGGGGGCGGGACTGGAAGTGTGACATCAGTGATCGTTGTAACGGTATGGCCCATGGGACCCAGAGGCTCTTGAAGGATGCAGGGTACTCCTGTGTCAGCTTCACCAATGACTCTTGGGTCTAGGGTCATCCTATGTCCATTAGGGGCATAGGATGACTGATAAATGATATCTTGAATTACATGAGATGGGACAGTAATGATTATTCATGTATTGCAGGATATCTTGAAATATTACAAGTTGTTTATTCTGAACCCAACAGGTCAATAGGACAGTATTCATTCATGTGGGGACACAAACTGTTGAGGTGCTAATTAAGTCTGGCTCCTAAGATATTTCATTGTGTGATGCTAATTTACACTGTACTGTATGGTGTGAAAGTTCTGGGGAATTCTTCTGGGTCCTGTCTGCCGGACTGTGGAGTGTGGAAGCTGTCGTGGGTTGGTGGAATAGATTCAAGATATCCTGCAATACATGAATTATCATTACTGTCCCATCTCATGTAATTCAAGATATAATTTCTCAGTCATCCTATGCCCCTAATGACCCTAGACCCAAGAGTCATTGGTAAAGCTGACACAGGAGTACCCTACATCCTTCAAGAGCCTCTGGGTCCCACGGGCCATACCGTTACAATCGTCTTTCCCTATATCAAGGAACAGACGATCAATGACATTGCCACAATGAAGAACAGGTAAGGTGTATTTACACTCACCTCTCCCCGTTCTTCAGCTCCGGTGACCAATCGCAGGACACCGACATGATAGGTACATGATTGTGCCCAGCTGTGCCATTCTGCCGACGTATATCGTCGGTAGGGGGTCATTAAATGGTTAACCACTTCCCGCCCGGCCAATAGCCGATTTACGGCCGGGAAGTGGTTATGAAATCGTGACTAGACTTTCTCAAACGTCTAGCACGATTTCATACCGCGGGCGCCCGTGCGGACGCGCAGCGCGGCGATCAGTGATGCGGGGTGTCTGTCTGACACCCTGCACCTCCGATCTCGGTAACGAGTCTCCGGCAGAGCCTCGTTACCACGTCATCAGCCGTGTCCAATCATTGATCCATCAGTGCCACCCCTCAGTGATCATCAGTGCCACCCCAGTGTCTGTCAGTGCCACCCCACAGTGCCAATCCATGCCCAGTGCCCACCTATCAGTGCCCACCTGTGCCACCTATGAGTGCCCACCTGTGCCACCTATGAGTGCCCACCTGTGCCACCTATGAGTGCCCACCTGTGCCACCTATGAGTGCCCACCTGTGCCGCCTATGAGTGCCCAGTGCTGCCTATGAGTGCCCATCAGTGCTGCCCATGAGTGCCCATCAGTGCCGCCCATGAGTGCCCATCAGTGCCGCCCATGAGTGCCCATCAGTGCCCCATACCAGCGCCGCCTATCAGTGCCCATCAGTGCTACCTAATCGGTGCCCATCAGAACTACCTCATCGGTGCCCATCAGTGCCACCTCATTGGTGCCCATTAGTGCCACCATATCAGTGCCCGTAATTGAAAGAGAAAACATACTCATTTACAAAAAAATTAACAGAAAAAAATAAAAACTTTATTTTTTTTTCAAAATCTTTGCTCTATTTTTAGTTGTTGCGCAAAAAAAAAATCGCAGAGGTGATCAAATACCACCAAAAGAAAGCTCTATTTGTGGGGAAAAAAGGACGCCAATTTTGTTTAGGTGCAGTGTAGCATGACCGCGCAATTGTCATTCAAATTGCGACAGTGCTGAAAGCTGAAAATTGGCTTGGGCGGGAAGGTGCGTAAGTGCCTGGTATGGAAGTGGTTAAGGACACCGGCTACTATCTGCTTTGTGAATGGAGCCCACTGTCTTCTTACACTTCAAAACACTGTAAAAACATCCTCGCAATTGCAATTAGCTGAAGTAAAATTGCATTGGATCCAACTTCTGTATCTTATTGAAGAGTTAAGCTGCCTGTGGATAGTGAAAGTTTGCAGGCGACCATTCTGTCCAGACAGACTGGGTCTCAGAAGTTAAGTCAATGCAAAAAGCATGTCTTAAAATAGAGCACAGTCTGTACTCTTTAGTAAATCAGGACTATTAAGTATAGACTGTTGCATAGTACGTGTATAATGTTTCTCCTCTGAGCTTCCTTCTCATATTGTTTCCCGGTCCTCATTGCTTGGCTCCAGATATGTAAGTGCCTCATTTGCCTGCTGTGACCCATGGAGTCCCACTGGGGTCTACACTACATTTGCACTCCCTTTTTGAACAGCACTGCACACACAGGCAGAGCAAAGGGACATATAGCCAATGCTATGCCTCTCCAAATCAATGTGGCTGCCACTTTTGCTCTGTACTTTTGCACATAAAGTTGTAGTTCTTAATGGAAATGTGTACATCGTTTAGATTCCAGCAGAACTCCATAGGTGCTAGCAGGCTCATTTCAGAAGAGAAAAAATACATAAAAAAGACCATAGGCGTGTGCACGGTGTGTGACAGTGGTGCCTGGGCACACCCTAATCACCCTGGGCCAGATTCAGAAAGAGTTATGCCGGCATAACTCACACTTTGCGCCGGCTTATCTGTTTTCTGTATGCAGAAAACAAGATACGCCAGTTTGCAGCAAAGATCCGACAGTCGTAATTGTATTACACCGTCGGATCTTAACTGCAATTCTAAAATGGCCACTGGGGGCGTTCTCGCTGATTTACGCCGAGAATATGTAAATCAGCGAGACACGCCAATTCACAAACGTACGTAGGCCCGATTCAGTCACTTTTTTCCATTTCCGTAAGGGTTTTCCTGGCGTAAAGATAAAGCTGCCCAAAGCAGACGCATCCTATGTTAAGTATGGACGTCGTGACCGCGGGAAATGTGAAAATGTTTACGTCGTTTGCGTAACTCGTCCGTGAATGGGGATTTACGTTGATTACGTTCACGTCGAAAACACCGTCATAATTCGGAGCACCGGGATTTTTCTAAGGCCGGTGTATGCGCAGTACGTTCGGCGCGTGGACGCGCCTAATTTAAATAGGAGACGCCCCCTACCCGCCTATTTTGAATTAGGCCGCCCAATTTATGCTACGCCACAGCAACTTAACACACAAGTGCTTTGTGAATACAGCACTTGCGTGTTAAGTTGCGGCGGCTTTACGTAAATAAGAAAAGTTACGCCGCCGCAACCTTGCGCGCGGCTTTATGAATCTGGCCCCCTGTGTGCATTATAATTATCAGTCTGTATGCCAGCAGGGAGATGGGAAAGATCTCCCTCTGAGGCTGCATTCACACCTGAGCGATTATCTTCTTGAAGCTCAAAAAGTGTAGGAAAAAACAATTATTCTCTTGGGAGATTGTTCACATTTCCACTTCATGTCACCTGAGGCCAAAGCAAGTTCTGGAGCTTTTTTTGTCACTCAAATCAGGCAGATTTTTTGGCACATTTTTATTTTCATAGAAATGAATGGAAAACGCTCCATTTGTGTGTTTTTTTTGTTTAAATGAAAAATGAAAAAAATAAAATAGTAATATATGAATAAATAAATGTAAAATGAATACAGAAATAGCTAAAAATCATCATAAATAAGTTACATAAATTAATAATATGTAATAATAAATTAATAACTATTAATTAACCTATTAAAACATATTAAAACATATTAAATACATTATTATTATATTAATAATAATAATAATAAAATAACAATAAACACCCAAACTCAAAAAAAAAAAGTATTTTGTGTTAGGGTTGGGGTGTTTAGTTATTTTTTTTTTTTTTTTTAAGGGGTAAGAGGCGGTTTACACGGGGGAAACACGACTTTCAGCGCGACTTTGCGAGACGACTTCAGCGTGACTTGGAGCGACTTACAGCGCGACTTAAAGTTAACTTAAAGTTGACTTAAAGACAGGACAGGCGACTTTGGCTGTGGCCAATCACAGAATAATCAGCTCTGTGGGACGGAGTGGTTTAACGGAGAAAACAATTTTCTCTTCCTGTAAAGTTGCTTCAGTTAAGACAGTGCTTCCGACTTTGGAGGAAACTTCAATGGGTACAAGTTGCCTACAAGTCGCCTTTTCTGAAGTTGGAGTGACTTCAGAAGTGTACATTAAGACAGCTCTCATTTACTTCAATGGAATTTCTCATGTCGCGTGATTTGGGGCGACACAAGGGGTCGTATCACAAGTCGCTGTAGTGTGAACTGGTACTAAGGGTTAAAGTTAAGTGTTAATTATTTATTTATTGCTACTTAGTATTCATTTATTTATTTTTAATTTGTATTTATTTGTGTATTTATTTTACATTTATTTGTTTGTTTATTATTATTCATATAATAGCAAATACAATAAATAAAGTAATAATAAATAACCCTTACCCCAACTCCCAATTCTAACCCTAACCTGAACTTGAACCCCTTACCCTAACGAAAAAAACATTATAATAAATGAATAATAATAAAAGAAGAAATAAAAGCTAATGGAAAAGCTTTAACAGCTGAAATACCTAGCAACAAATGATCCAACAGATAATAGTTTTTTTTCTATTGGCTGTTAAAAAAAACCCGCCAAAGCCCAAAAACTCATACAACTTTCATACAAACGTGAAAGTCATGTAAAAGTGCACCAAAAACACGCAAACTATTACTCAAAGACGTTACGCTCAGGTGTGAATGCAGACTTACTGGTTCTGCTAAAAGAGAAGTGCATAAGCTCTGCAAGCAGGGTGATCAATGCCAGGTCCATATATCTGTAGACACACGCGCATGTGTGTTTGAGCTTCGGGGTGCACACCCTAATGCTATAGGCTGAGCACACCTATGAAAAAGAGCATGTATATTTTGCTAGTGGAAGCTCATTTAGCAAAAAAAAAAAACTTTCATCTCACTTTAAGATGCACTTCTTTTAAATTCTTTACTTAAAGAAAGGCAATGAGTATGCAAAACCAGTTACACATCATAGCCACTCGGGTGCAGCTAAGTAAAAGTTCCAGTATGCATAAAAACTCACTCAACACAGCTCAGCTTTACCGGTAAGTAAATACGCATATTAGAGTGCTTATGAATTACATAGTCAGAAGACTTCCTGCACCTTTTGTAAACTAAGGGTGGCATGCCAATGCCTTCTTAATTTTCTTAATTTAACCTAAATAAGTCAAGTGGATAAAGAGGAGAGAACAAAACAAGAAATACATAGGAGGGGGGGGGGGTTAAACCCCTGAAAGCATAGAGAAAGATGATGAGCGAGAAGATACAAGGAGAAAGAATCAGGAGGTGGGGGTGTCAGTGGGAAAGGAGCGCTCATATCAGTAAAAGTGTCCGATGTGTCCGCTACACTGTCACAGTCACGATATAAATCGCAGATCGCCGCCACTACTATAAAAAAATAATAATAAAAAAATACCATAAAACAGTCCCCTATTTTGTAGACGCTATAACGTTTGCACAAACCAGTCAATATACGCTTATTGCGGGTTTTTTTTACCAAGAATATGTAGAAGAATACATATCGGCCTAAACTGCGGAATGCATTTGTTTTTTTATATATTTTTTGGGAGATATTTATTATAGCAAAAAGTAAAAAATTCGGCTTTTTTTTTTCAAAATTGACGCTCTATTTTTGTTTATAGCGCAAAAAATAAAAACCGCAGAGGTGATCAAATGCCACCAAAAGGAGGTTTTAGTTGTGGGGAAAAAGGACGTCAATTTTGTTTGGGTGCCATGTCACAGGCCCACGCAATTGTCAGTTAAAGCGACGCAGTACCGTAAAGCAAAAAGAGCTCTGGTCAGGAAGGGGGTAAATCCTTCCAGGGCTGAAGTGGTTAAGGTCCGTCCTATAGAATTTTTACTGCTACAGAGAGGCACCTCTGTGCCAGATCACGTATGTATATATGTGATTATGGTTATTCCAGGTAGGGGGCACGTATGCGGCTTGCTCCTGCTGTGATCGCACATGCCGTTCATCCAGAGAGGCAGAATGGTGGTCTACCTATGTAAACAAGGCAGATCGCCTTTATGACAGGAGGAAAGGTATGGAACCTGTGTCTATGCAATGCAGTAAAATCACCTGCCACCATTTAGAAAAACACTGGTTAGGCACACAGTTAAACCTTTGATCGTCCCTGATGTTAACCCCTTCCCAGCCAGTGTCTTTAGTACAGTGACAGTGCATATTTTTTAGCACTGATCACTGTATAAGTGTCACTGGTCCCGAAAAGTGTCAGTTAGTGTCAGAATTTCCACTGAAATATCACAGTCCCCTTAAAAGTCACTGATCATTGCCATTACTATT
The DNA here is from genome assembly GCA_029574335.1 of Rana kukunoris. NCBI lineage: Eukaryota > Metazoa > Chordata > Amphibia > Anura > Ranidae > Rana > Rana kukunoris. Next base: position 64,368,889 of record CM056050.1, on the reverse strand, counting down.
AAGCATATATTCAAATAAATAAAAAATATCCCATAGTTTGTAGACGCTATAACCTTTGTGCAAACCAATCAATATATGCTTATTGAATTTTTTTTACCGAAAATATGTTGCAGATGCAGAATACATATTGGCATAAATTTATGAAGAAATTTGATTTCAAAAAAATATTTTTTAATATGTTTTATAGCAGAAAGTAACAAAAATAATGTTTTTTTTTTTTCTTCCAAAATGCTTCCAAATCTTTTTTTGTTTATAGCGCAAAAAATAAATAAATGCAGAGGTGATTAAATACAACCAAAATAAAGCTCTATTTGTGGGGGAATAAAAGGACACACATTTCATTTGGGTACAGCACAATCACTCAATTGTCAGTTAAAGTAACACCGTGCAAAAAATGGGGGCTAAATCTTTCGGCGGCCAAGTGGCTAAGCAGAATTTGACTTCAACGCTCCAGCCAGTATTAGCAGCACCAGTGTAAAAAATTAAAATAATAATAAGCAGCAGACTGGACTCTGGTTACCTATAGCCTCATACCTTAAAATTGTGCAATATGTTGGTTTTTAAAGTATCAGACAGTGACTTTTATAGTTTTGTCAGTCTGAAAAATAGAGTATTGTAGTCTGGATATCTTTTTATAGAGCACAATATCAACAGCTTAAGGATGGAAACCAAGTTCCAGCTCAGTAAACAGGACATAAAGTTAGTGCCAGTGGCATTTGTGGAGTTGAGGAAAGACAGGTATTACTTAGATTGAAGCCAAAGTAAAGGTATAAAGCTGCAAATGCCAGTTCGAAAAAAAAAAAAAACATAAGAAGATATATGACTTGTATAGGGAGAACAGCCATGTGGCAATTTAGCACGTAGAAATATTTAATCGTTTAGCCCAGTAAATATCTGCATAATGTATTCGTGTCTGTTTAATTAATCAAAAGCAAAAAAATTATGTACAGCTGCTAAAAAAAGGTTGGAAACACTTTGAAAGCTCCTAAAATTCTGGATGTATGCTTTCTAAAATAGAAAAGACAGTGAGTGGGACTTTAATGGCAACCAGTACCACATTTTTTTTTTAAATATACATTTTATTAATTCACATAAAACATAGAAAAACATATATATATATATATACAAAGTAAAATTCATGCCTCAGATTACATGCATCCTATGGAATTATACATGTGAAATCATGATGTCTCCACTCTTTCAGGTGAAACCTTTCTTCAAGGGTATGTCGGGGGAGATACATGTGTTCAAACTTTCACCTAGGATGATTAAGGTGTTTGAGTAAAAAAAGCCTGAGGCGGCGTACACACGTACGAGAACCTCGACGGGCGGAACACATCGTTCCGCCCATCGAGGCTCTCGGCCAGCCGTCGAAATCGGTGACCCGCCCGTCGGGAATGGCAACCAGCCATTCATCCAGGCGGGCCGTCGAGCAAATAGAGAGCCTGCTCTCTATTCGCTCTACGGGATTCCCGACGGGCGGGGCTCGCCGAGAGCGTACACACGGCCGAGGTTTTTGGCAGAATGCGGCTCCCAGCGAGGTTCTCGCTGGTTTCTGCCGAGAACCTCGGCCGTGTGTACGCCGCCTGAGGGCTTTTTACACTGGAGCCACAGCGGTGAAGGAGCGGTGTGTATACCGCTCTCTTACCGCTCCTGCCCATTGAATTCAATGGGACAGCGTGGCTATACCTCTGCAGAGGCGCATTGCGGGTGGTTTTAACCCTTTCTCGGCTGCTTAGCGGGGGTAAAACCTCCCCACTAGCAGCCGAATAGCGCAGCGAAATTAGCGGTAAAGCGCTGCTAAAAATAGTGGGGCTTTACCGCCACCGCACCTCCAACCCCAGTTTGAAAGGGGCCTTAGATTAAAAAAAAGTCTTCTGCCTTTACAACCACTTTAAATTATATTGGTGCTCGGATACAGTTTAGTTCCTCTTTAACTCCTATTGGACTAGGCCTGTTCACATAAAATCAGAAGTAGAAAACTAAAATGTGTGCTCCATGTAATGTAGTTGCCTGATCTTTCCACGGCTTATCCAGTCGAGTCACAAGATTCCTTTAATCGATAATTAGTTCAAGGCAAGGATCAAAGCTTTTAGACTTCACTAATAGACTGTTAAAGAAGATAACACGTTAATACTCACTAGAGAATTGTGTTAGTTTCTTTGTTAATTGCATGTGTTTATTCACATTGCCACCAAAACCATTAAAGCGACTAGTCCCCAGTGGCCTAAATAAATAATAGAACATCTCTAAGGACCATGAAAAAGGAAAATGGCAATTGCTGTTAAGAGCCTGAAGACCTTGCTAAGAGGATATAAAGTAATTATATTATTTTTACTGGATAATGCTAGTTGTAGTTTGTGTCATTCATGAGCATTATGGTGTTTTAGCATCACTGGGAGGTCTGATTCAGAGATATTCAGTAAAACAGTTTCCCAGGTAAGCAAGCTTCTGAATAATGATGTACAGTGATGAGGGGTCCCTTATGCAGAATTATGTGATTGGTGGAACTTTGGAGTAAATTTACAACTGAGTAGATATATAGGTCAATCAGCGATTGGAGATAGTGGAACCAAGGAGTAGGGATGAGCCGAACACCCCCGTTCGGTTCGCACCAGAACCTTTGACCGGACTGAACGTTCGCTCGAACATTTAAAACCCCATTGACGTCTATGGGACTCGAACGTTTGAATTCAAATGTGCTCATTTTAAAGCCTAATATGCAAGTTATTGTCGTAAAACATCTTTGAGAACCCGGGTCTTGCATGTCAAATTATGTGATGTGTATGAGGGTTCAAGATAAACATCTGATTAAATAGTTTACATAAATACATGTTTACAGTTTTGCTTTTCACGCCACAAAGCCAGACAGGTGACGCAATTATTTCCAGGTTCAGATGCAGCTTCTGGTGTCTACCTGCAGCCTGCTCAATGGACGATGAATCAGCATCCTCTCCTCTATGCAGTCAACAGGGGAAGTAATCAAAGAAGCAACAAAACAGAATCTAGAATCAGTAAATTGATCCCTTGATTATGCATTGTGGAGGATGCATGTAAGTGATAAGACTAGCCAAACAGAATCACAAATCCTTTAACAGGTACAGTATAACTGTAAACAAATAAGTATTTTAACCACTTAAGGACCGCCGCATGTGGTACATGCGGCGGTTTCCGTGGCTTCAGGAGCGATCCGGGACGAGGGGGCGGCTGTTCGTTTTTGTCCGCCCCCTCCGGATCGCTCCCAGCCAATCCGCGCGCTCCCCCTGCAGTGCACAGGAAGAGGGAAGTGATGTGATCTCTGCTCTCGGCGGTATTTTCAACCGCCGCTGAGGAGAGATCACATCACACAGTGAGTCTGCACAACACTACACTGACAGCAGTACACGCAGGCACATTAACCCCTTGCGATCACCCCCCGTCACAGTGTCACTGAATGCAGTGATCATATACATGTACTGATCACTGCATTTAGTGTCAGTGTGACAGGCAGTTAGTGTTAGGTCCAGGGTAGCCCACGCGTACCCCCCCCTAATAAAGTTTTAACCCCTTGATCACCGCCCTTGTTAACCCTTAACCCCTATTGCCAGCATCACTAAGCGATAATTTTTCTGATCGCTGTATTAGTGTCACTGTTCCCGCTAGGTAGCTATTTTTTTTTATTGCGATTTTTTTTTTTACTAAAGACATGTGGCTAAAATTTTGTTTATTTGATTTTTACTCCTGCAAATATAACCTCCAAGATTAATCTGAGATGCAAGTTTTATAAAAAATGCTTCTTAACACCTCGATGGCCTGTATGGCTCATTGGGAACCAACCTGTGCATGTAAGTGGCTGATGGATCATCCCTTTCTTTTTTCTTCCTCTATTTGAATTATTGTCCTTTGGTCGGTGAAACACTTATAGCGGGGATACAAGTTACAGCTCTGCAAATATTAGGCCCCGCCCAGCCCCTGAAGAAGAAGATTCAAACCATGTGTTTTTTTAAACGTTTTGATGGCCTGTCGTTTGACAGCTTCTGGGCTTCTGTTCTCAGCTGTTTTTTATTCATTCCCAATTATATGCGCCTGTTTTTATCATAATCATTTCTGTGCTTGATGTTTCATCATGCTATAAATATAAGAAAATTATTTAAATTGGTGCCTCCGTCCCATCAAAATATTGTATGAAAGAAAGAGGCTTAGGTGGACTTGAATGGCACCGTAGGACAAACTGATAATCAGTAGTGATGAGCGGAATACGCCATATTCGATTTCGCGATATTTCGCGAATATTTCAAAGAATATTCGCGAATATTCGTTAATATCGAATATTCGTGATATTTTATAAAAAAATTGCAAAATTTCGCTAATGCTAAATTTCGCTATTTTTTTTTGTGTGACTTTTAATATCGAATATTCGTGATATTTTATAAAAAAAAAAATGCGAAATTTTGCTTTTTTTTTGGATAAAATATCACGAATATTCGATATTTACGAATATCCGCTATATTTTATAAAAAAAAAAAAAAAATTGCGAAATTTTGCTAATGCGAAATTTCGCTAGTGCGAATGCGAAAATGATTGCGAATTTGATTGCGAAATTTGAAAAAAAACACGAATATTCGAAATAGCGAATATTCGCTGCGATATTCGAGTTATTCGCGAATACTCGAATATGCAATATTCGTAGCGAATATTCGCAATGCGAATATTCGTGAGCAACACTAATAATCAGTCAGGGATGTAGTATAAAATATTTTTTATTACAAAAGATAGAGAAAATTGATGTACAATAAAATAAACTAAAAATTATTTTAGTGTGACAATCATGCAATAGCTCATTATAGACATTCTGGGCCAGATTCAGGTACATTGGCGCATATTTTGACCGGAGTAGCGTACCTCCTTTACGTTAGAACGGCGCAATGTAGAGGCGCAATTACCGTATCCTCGTAGTATTTGCGCAGAATTTTGCGCCGGTGCAACGTAATTTCCGAGGCGTAAGGTGGAGTAATTCAAATTGAGAAGGATGTGGGCATGTTACATTGAAATGAGCCGTGACACCATGCAAATGAAGGGCCGGCCGGATTGCGCATGCGCACATGAAGCAGACCATGGTCAGCACCTCTCTGCGCATGCTCACAACTCGGAAACGGCGCAATCAGTGAGATTGGAGCTTGGCCCGGTCAACTTAGTGAGCTACGCAGAGAGCTTAAATAGACAGAGACATACGCCCTTCCTTTGCAAAAGTACATCCCTTTGTATCCCTCCCTATACAGCAATGAAGTGAGTCCTGTAGACAGTCAGTAGGCACATTGGTCTAACAGGCGGACGTGTGCCTAAGAGCTCCTCTCACCTGACCTCCAGTGACTCCATCCTCCTCGCAGCAGACAGCTAGGCAGGCAGGTGTTTTCTCTCCTTCAGTGATCCAGAACTCAGAACCAGGACAGCTGCTCTCTTCTCCGCCTTGGGCCCCACTCCTTCCCCCTGCTACTTCCCCCTGCTACTTCCCCAAGGTAAGGAGCTCCCCGGCAGCTCTCTCTCAAGGCTTCCTTGCCTGGTCTGTCCCCCTTGGGTTTGAGTGCGGCCGTCCTTTTCAGGATAAGCCGCGGTCTCCAGCCCTGGGAATCGGACGACCGACACCTCCTGCCGCATCCCAAACACTATACCTTCCCCCCCCCTGCCAGTTGCACCTTTTCACCCCTCCGCGCCGGCCTGGAAGCAATCGCGGCAGCCGCGACTAGGAAAGGCCGCAGCTTCAACCGCGGCCTAGTGGCGCGCCGCTCCTCGCCATCCCAAGCTCTCCCAATCTCCTGAAATGGCCCAGATATCCCCCCCATAGCCCTAGAAAGTAGCTCCCACCCCCACTCGATCCCTCCTGGCCCTTACAGCAGCACCGATCCACCCAATTCTGGGAGTTCACCAGCCTGGATCTTGCTGCTGGGTCAGCGGCCATCTCTACTACACCCAGCCCCCCCTTGGTGAACACCGTAATACTTGATCCAGGGTTCATCCGATCACTTCTTGAGGGGTCAGGAAGGAATTTTTTTCCCTGTCACTGCATATTGGCATAGCATGATCAGGATTTTTTTGCCTTCCTCTGGACCAAGTCAGAATAGAGGATTCGGCTAATCCTTGACTATCCTTCCATCCCCCCCCCGGTGTTTGGCGACCATGATTAATCTGCAATACTCAGCAGAGACCATCTGGGGTCTTAGGCGATTTGCCGCAATATTACCAGCCATCACCAAAAAAGCCCTGCAAGCTGAGCGACTCTTTAGGACAGATCGACGATCGGCTATCAAGAGTCGCAGCCACTTGCCACAACCGAAGCACATATCATGTGCTTTGATTAACACTAGATCGGCAGTAAAACACCGACTAGAAATCCATGACTTCATCCTGCAATTCGACTTAGACTGCCTCTTTATAACAGAGAGCTGGCTCACAGCCGACTGCAACACCATTCTAGGAGAATTGGTGCCAGAAAATTATCGTATTATTACGGAAAACAGAATAGGGCAAAGAGGAGGAGGACTGGCGGTGATCCATAAGATTCATCTGGCGATCACAAAACCAGTCTTTCAAAACCCTCTTCCATTCATGGAAACCCTTACTCTACAACTGCAAGCAAACTCCCAGGAGACCGTCCGGATTCTACTCTGCTATAGGCCACCCGGTCCTAAGTCGCAGCTTCTTCCATTATTGACGGACTCTATCTCCACCTATACCCTTAACAGCAAACACCTTTTGCTGCTCGGGGACTTCAACCTCTGGGCCAACTACCCACAAGACCCCGTGGCCGACGCCTGCATTGACCACCTGAAAGGTCTAGGGCTACAACAACTAGTATGTGGGCCCACAGATGCTTCAGGTCATACACTCGATCTCATTTTCAGACAAAATCTGGAAATACAATTTTTGGAAAATGAACCGTTGCCATGGTCAGATCACCATGCCATCAAATTCATTCTTTGCAATTTCCTCCCCTTATCAAAAACATCAAATCCAGTGACTACACACTGGACTAGATGTCAGAAGAAGCTCCATTCGGAATTCTTCAAAGCCGCGTTAAGGAAAAAAATAAAAACAATTCAGCCGCATCAATCGGCTGAAGAAACACTGGATTCCATAAACACAGCACTATTACAGTCAGCTGACTTAATAGCGCCGAAACGTAAAACCTGCAACCGGAAACAAAACTCCAGCTGGTTCAACAACCAACTGGCGTTACTGAAGCAAGAGCGCAGAAGGGCGGAAGCCGCCTGGAAGAGAAGCCCATTAGATGAGAACCTCTCTATCTACAAGGCAATAACTAAGAAATATCACAAAGAAACCTTCAAGGCTAAGAATTTTTTTTTTTTCTGAGGCCATCAACAGCGCCCTGAATCGCCCCCGCGAACTCTTCAAGCTGGTCACTGCGACCATGAATCCAGGATGTCTTGAAGCCCCCAATTCGGACTCACAAGAATTTTGCAATGAATTATCGGATTACTTCATTAATAAAATCGAGGGAATCCGGCAAAGCATTCAGCAGAACAATTCCCCCCGCAGCCCCCCCTGTAATAATTTACACAACACCTGTAGTAATTCACCCCAACCAGGTAAGTTCACGCTGGAACCCATCACTATCCAAGCCACAAAACATATCATCGGTACTTTGCGTAACAGCACTGCGCCAAATGATATCATCCCCACCAAACTGCTGAAGGAGTGCGCCGACATCCTGGCACCTCCTATCACACAGCTTATTAACCAATCTTTCATGGAGGGCCCTCCCAGTTGAAGGAGGGTATAATTAGACCCATCTTGAAGAAATCTACCCTGGACCCCAAGGATCCACTCCACCGTCGCCCTATAACAAGCTTAAACACTTTCTCCAAGATTATGGAGAAAGCAGTGGTGCAACAGCTGCAACAGCATCTAGACACCCACAACCTACTCGACCCATTTCAATCAGGTTTCCGCCCTGGACACGGAACGGAAACAGCATTGCTCAAGATATGGGACGACACCCTCGAGGCCGCAGATGAAGGAGAATCTTGTCTTCTGGTTCTGTTAGACCTGAGCGCAGCTTTCGACACAGTAGACCATAAGCTTTTATTGACCCAGCTAGCTGAAGTAGCCAGAGTCGCAGAAGGCGATTTATCTTGATTCTCCTCTTTTTTGGAAAACAGATTGCAAATAGTGAAGTTAGGACCTTTCTTTTCGGAAAAACGCACGGTATCATACGAAGTCCCTCAAGGATCCCCGATGTCGCCGGTGTTATTTAACATTTATCTCCGTCCGCTTTTTGAGATCATCAGCAGTCAAAAACTGCTCTATCACTCTTATGCAGACGACACGCAACTGTATTTCCGCATTTGCAATAAAAAGGATCACCACCTCAATCTAGAGACATGCCTCTCTTTGATAGAGGATTGGATGACAAAGAGTTATCTAAAACTCAACGGAGCGAAAACAGAACTCCTTCTGTTTCACGCCAAACGTAAGAATCTACCTGCAACAACTTGGACACCCCCGCCCATTCTGGGCAAAATCATCACCCCTAGCGCCAAAGTCAAAAGCCTCGGGGTCATTTTCGACTCCTACATGACTATGGACGCACAAATAGGGTCAGTAGTCAGCAGATCTGCGCCTACTACGCAGGCTTATCCCTTTTATCCCCAAAGAAGATATAGCGGTCGTGGTGGGAGCAATTGTTAACTCCAGATTGGACTATGCAAATGCCCTCTACCTCGGACTCCCAAAGTACAAAATCACTCGTCTACAAGTCGTTCAAAATACGGCCGCTAGACTTGTGACTGGGAAAAAACCCTTGGAATCTATCTCACCCTCACTGAGATCCCTTCACTGGTTACCAGTAAAAGACAGAATCACTTTTAAAGCACTCTGTCTAACGCATAGATGTATCCATGGGAATGCTCCCCATTATCTATGCGAAAAAATAAAAGCCCATAACCGCAATCGCGTGTTGCGATCCACTAATCAAAATCTTCTGCAGATACCGAAAGCTGGATACAAATCCAAAGGAGACAGAAGATTCGCGGTCCAAGGTCCCAGACTATGGAACGCTTTGCCAACCAGTATTCGGTTGGAGGAGAACTACTTAGCATTCAGGAAAAAGATCAAGACTCATCTCTTTTGATACCAAAGGAGACAGGAACAACAAGCGCCCAGAGGCGATTCAGTTCTCATGTGCCGCGCTATATAAGTTTTCATTCATTCGTTCATTCATTCATTCATTATACAGCAAGGTGCTTTTGTTCTGTTGTGTGTTCGCGTTTGTCGCTTTGTGACTTGTGTTTGATATATTTCTTGACTGTTTAGTATAGTGTTTTTGATAGTGGTTTTCAGAGTGTTGTTTGGTGACTGTTTTTGATACTTATTTGCTGTCTGTTTTTTGCTGTTTGTTTTTTGCTGTCTGATTTTTGCTGTCTGATTTTTGCTGACTGATTTTTGGTGTCTGCTTTTTGCTGACTGATTTTTGGTGATTGTTTTGGTTCCAGTTTGTGAGAACATGAGTGAAAGGAAGTGAAAGTTGAATTTTTCTTTGGGGGAGAAGGGCATTCTTGCCAGGGCCAATACACAATATGGCCGTTTTCTGCAATGCCCCGAGAGTGCCAACACCACCCCGGCCAGGAAGGCACAGATATTGCAGGAAATTACCGACCAGGTCAACACGGGGGGGGGGGGAGACCCGGACATGCCAGGGGATCACCAAGAAGATTAATGACCTCCGGCGTGTGGTCCGTGGGAAGCTGGCCAAGATTGCCGCCCATGCCAGGGGCACTTGAGGGGGCCCACCATGCCCTGTTAGGCTGACTGAGGAGGAGCGTGCGGTTGCCCAGACCTTCAACAGGCAGCAAGTGGAGGGGCTGCCTGGCTTTGACTCCAGTCAGGAGGCCGTGAGGACAGGTAATTTTTTTTTTATATCTGGTGTGTAGCATGTGTGGGGGGGGGAGGGAATATGAGGCAAGTGTGTGAATCCTCCAACCTGTGAATGTTTTGTGTCATCCACAGATGTGCAGGAGGGTGCTGGGCCACCTGGCCTGACCGCACCATCCCTGGGACAGCAGCCTGCTGAAGAACCCCAGACAAGGCCGGAGTCCTCGGAGGAGGTTGAGGAGGAGGAGTTTGAGTTGGAGGAGGACTGACGTGTTATTTTTGGAGGAGGCTTCCCCTATGGCTGGCAGCAGCCAGGCCTCCATCCGGGGTAGCCCCTCCCATTCCTCCCCCAACAGGGCTCCCCTCCCAAGGGTCTCCTCTTCTCCCTGGCCACAAGCCTCATCTGGAGGCAGGAAGGCAACCCCCAAAACTAGGGGGGTGGCCGAGTTTCTGCTTGCCAACCTGAGAAGGGACCATGCCCTTCAGACCCGCCATCTGGGACAGGTCAGCCAGAGTTTGGGGTGGATGGAGGAGAGCCTGTCCTCCATAAAGGATACGCTTAGGGACATGGCCTGCAACTCCCTGGCCCTGATCAATTGCCTAAATGACCAGAAGGCTAACACAGCAGGCGTTGGTCATGATGTGAGGGCCCTCGGTCAGGATGTGAGGGCCCTCACCCAGGCTATCCAGGCCAATACGGCAACGCTCAATGATGGCCTCACTCGAATTGCCGTGGCCTTGGAGGGCAGGCCGCCAGGTGGGCAGAGACCAGGGGATGCTCCTCCTTCCCCGAATTACCCCCCCATGAGTTGGCCCAGAGGAGCCGGGGCCGTGGACGCCCCAGGCGTGGGTCACGCCAGCGGCGATAGTTTTTTTTTTTACAGTTTTTTTTTTTTTTTGCTGGTAATTTTTTTGGGTGCTGGACAATTTTTTTTTTTGGGTTGTGAATAATTTCTGATTGTGGGGGTGACATTCCTGCCGGAAAAGGGGTGTCACCCTCATTTGTGGTGAAGAAGGGTTCCCCAGGACCAGGGAGAAGTGATCCCCAGGTCCGTGTGAAAGGTGTATGAATGTACAGTGACATAATTGGAGCCGTGGCATGGCGTTGCTGCTCACAAGTCCTGCATGGTGGGCTTGTGCCAATCCAATTTGATGAGGATGTGATGTGTCTGTGCTAGGGACCACAGTGGTGTGCATGCATGCATTCTCATTGTGCCATGATTAATGTGTGTTTAACGTGCAAAGATGCCTAATGTGAGCTGTCTCCTGGCTGCTCTTTCCTCAGAAGACAGGGGAACCTCGGTTAGGGGGGGGGGGATTGTCTGGTTCGGGGGTCAAGTCATCACATATGTCAATCTCCTGACATACAAAGTTGGGGGAATACAACAGGGTACCCCCAGACTTATCCAGGCATCGGAAACGTGACTTCAGGAGGCCAAAGGTGCGCTCCACGACTGCACAGGTTTTGGCGTGTGCTTCATTGTAACTTTCCTCTCCTGGGGTTTGGGGTTTCCGGATAGGAGTCATGAGATGGGGTCCCAGTGCATATGCAGAGTCACCTGTAAGGGAAAAGACAGAAGGATGTTAGTAGTGCATGTCCCCTTTGTGATGTGTGCATCATGGGGGGGGCAGTCATGCCTGCCACCCATGTCACTCACCAACCGGCCAGCTGTCCCCATACATGTTCTGTTCGAATTCTATTGGGATGGGGCTCTGATTGTATATGTAGCTGTCATGGCTGGATCCGGGGTGTTTGGCACGGATGTGCCATATGAGGCATTTGGCATCGACTATCACCTGTACGTTGATGGAATGCCAGTGCTTCCGATTGCGGTATATGTGCTCTGTCTCACGGGGGGGCTGGAGTGCCACATGTGTGCAATCAATGGCCCCCACGGTGCGTGGGAATCTGTCAATTCTGTAGAAATCTGTCATTGCCTTCTGCCGCAGGTCCTCCTGGGTGGGTTTGATGATTTGGTTGGCCATGTGTCTGAGGATTGCAGGGATAACCTGGTGCACACATCTGCTCATGGAGGATTGTGACATCCCAGACACCACTCCACTTGTTCTTTGAAAAGAGCCAGTGGCAAGGAAATGGAGTGTTGCCATGACCTTGACCAGTGGCTGCATGCACTGAGCAAGTGTTAGCGGTGTGTTGGGCTGGTGATGTCCTCCTGCAGGGTTGTGGTTAATTCCAGGATGGCAGCAGGGGTGAATCTGAAGATGCAAGACACCTCAGAATCACTCATGCCAAAGATGTCTATGCGTGTGCGATATATCCTCTCCTGTGCCCTCCTCCGTGCCCTCCTTCTTCTGCGCTCATCTAAAGTCAGTAGTATAGCTATGAGCAAGGATTGTTGTCCTGCAAGTGTGACTGCTCAGCTCGTCCCTAACAGTGTTGCTTTAGCTGACATGTAGACGGATTGTCTAATTTTAAGCAAGCTTTTATATTGCCTAATTTTAGACAGGACGTGTAGCTGATGCGCACATCGCGTAGCCTGCGCTGCACCAACTTACTTTTGTGGATCGCCGTAACTCCCTCATTTGCAAATTTGCCTAGCAAATCAATGGTGTGTCTAGCGCAGTTTTTGCGAGCACGATGCGCTGGTCTATCGAAATTACGCCGTTCGTAAAAAACTAGATTTCTGGCGCATATCGTTTTGTGGATACGGCGCATAGATACGAAGGCAAATACAATTGCGCTGGCGCAGCTCCTGATACTCCAGCGTAAGTGCTTTGTGAATCTGGCCCTCTATTTTTAACCACTTAAGGACCTTAGGTGTTTTTCAGATTTAGTGTGTGCAAGACTTAAACATTTTTTTCTGCTAGAAAATTACTTAAAACCCCCAAACATCGAAGAGGCGGAGCCTGCTATCATGGCGCCGTAGGAGTGTTGCGGCGTGCTCCATGCCTCGGATGTCCTCCCTGATTAGATGACCCTGACCGCTGACCTGATTTGCTGAAGGGAATGCTGTTTATGCCGTGGTAGTGTGTTGGAGGTGCTGCCTATGTGTCTTGGGATCTCCCGCTTCTCCCGTGATCCCTGCGCTACGGACAACCGCTGCTGTTGTGGCTGCTGAAGTGCCGCACTGTGCTAAACCTGGAAGTGGAGGTTACCTGGTGAAGCCGGTGGAGCCAGTGGAGCCAGTGATCCGTGGTTCCCGGGTCCCGGTGTTGCTCTCCAGGGACGGTGCGCGGAGATCGGGCGGTGGAGGAAGGAGAAGGAAGTGAGGACCTTGGGGTGACGGCGTCGGCTTCCGGGACTCTCCCTGTTAGTAGGAGCGGTGAGCGGTGAGCAGTGAGCCGCCGAAGACTGCCGAGGTACGCCGAGTCAGACTGTAAAAAGGCTAAACGAAAAGTGCTATTACAGTGCCACCTGAAGGTCTTACTGGCAAACAGCAATAGGAACAACTACAGTTACAGCCTAAGCTTAGGATGGACAGCATAACAGCTTGAGAAGGAAGAACTGATAAAGCTGGTAAGGTGTTGGATTTATTTTTCCTTATATTATATACAGTATGTACTGAGCCTCAGACCCTAAGATCCGCTGCAAGGCCCGTCGCAAGTAACAGCAAAACACAGCAGTTGATATATTCTTGCTATCAGGACTTTTTAATGCTGAATAACCTGTATAGGTGGCTGCATAAATAACCTGTATAGGGCGTAAGGTGCTTTGGAAAAAAAAACAGTATACATATACTATACGCATGTATTTGGCTCAGAAGGATAGCAGAGGTACCTCTGCGGCACTACACTAATCAACTAAGAAGATATATATATATATATATATATATTGAAGGACTGTTGACCTCGGTTCTGCTCTCCCTTTCTTCCCGATTGTTTTTTTTTTTTTGTCTCTTTTCTTGCCTTCACCCCTTGATTGTGGACCTATATACGGACGGTATACGGTAAATAGAGGAAGTTGTGGCTGGGATCTCCCAATTTTACTGAAGGTATAGAACGGCCTAAAACGGCTTAAAGTAAAGGAGAATGGTGAGGAAGGCCCCTAAAGGGAACACAATAACATCGTACCTAGTAGCCGAATGCTCGGATCTAGTGGTAGAAAGTCCAAAAAAAAAGAAAGGGGCCCAAGACTCTACGGTAAAAAACATTGTAGATATAGAAGGGGATCATGTCTTAGAGGAGACTCCCGGGAAGAGCAAGGACAAAGATAAAAGGGATATAACATCGGAGGGTAAAGGGGCCACTAAAGATCTGAAATCCCCAGAGAAGCAACATGAGAAACAACAATCTAACCCTCCTCCCGTAGGTCTACTAGGCCCTCCAACAAGGCAAGACATGACAGATATGATGGATATGATGTCCCGACTGGAACGGATAGTTAAAGGGGAGATGGGAGAAACAAGGAAAGACATACAGAGTGTACTGCAGAGGGTGGAAGGGATAGAAGAGCAATTGGAAGAGCATACAAATGCAATAGTGGAACTGAGAGGCCGAGCAGACATGGACTGGATAGAGATAAGAAATATGCGATATAGATTGGAGGACCAAGAAAATCGCAGCAGGAGGAAAAACCTGCGTATAAGGGGCCTTGCGGAAGAAGTAAAGGACGAAGAACTGGGTCAGACACTACGAGAGATATTTAATAAAGCACTTAAACGAGAGCCAACAGCCCAAATGCATTTTGTGAGAGTACATAGAATACAAAGATCATACAATGCCCAGAGAGACTCACCAAGGGACACTATTGTAAGATTCCAGGACTTTGAGCAAAAAGAATTAGTGTCTCGAAGTACAAAAAATTCGGTCACTTTGGAATGTAAAGGTACACCGCTACTTATATTCTCAGATCTATCCCCAGAAACTCTAGCGCGTAAAAGGGCTCTGAAACCATTGACAAATCACCTCCGGGAGAATAACATCATTTATAGATGGGGTTTTCCGGCTTGCCTGTCGGTTAAAAATCAGGGAGTCTCGGCATATGTCCGGTTTCCGGAAGATGTAGAGGAATTCTGTAATAAACTGAGTATACAACATATAAAAGTGGACAACTGGGAAAAGAAACCCCCGGCATGGAAGAGGTGGAAGGATCAGGACTGGAATAGGGTGTAGAGCCATTTTTTTTTTTCTCTCCTTCTTTCTTTTTTTTCTTCTCCAATTAGAGATGCAAAAACAGCTTTATTTTTCTATTTTTTCTCTCGTGTATTTGCTGTATAAATTTTTTTCCATCTCTCCGCCTCCCCCCTATAGGCGGAGAGGAGGATTGGAAGAATAGGTGGAGAGGAAAGATGTATTCAGGATTCTATAAGTACGGTCAGGTCTATCGGGGGGAGGGAGGGGCCATGGGGTAAATATGTCTCTCCCCAAATCCAGGAGCCGACCCTATAAAGAGGGAAGGTAATCGGAGTGGGGGAGGACATATTAAGGCCCCTAGCAAGGCCCACTCGGCAAGTCGCCTGGTAGGGCGTGGTTCGAGGGTGTCTAACATTGAGGTACAATGTGTTTGGGGGAGGGGAAGGGAGGGGGAGGGGGGTTTATGTGAGTTATGTGATGTATGTGGTACATATGGTTCCCCTGTTCTCATGGTATGTAGATTAGGATTGGAGGCATTAAATTGGACCTGGAGAGTCTTCTATGTCAAACAGGGGTTGGATCCGAGGACAAAATATAGAAAATGGCTACACTAAAGTTTGTTACGTATAATGTACGGGGGCTAAATAACCCCAATAAGCGATATCAGATACTGCAGGATATGAGGAGACTCTCGGCCAATATAGTGTTTTTTCAAGAAACCCATCTAAAGATAACATCCAAGACTAGATTAAATTCAAAAGAGTTCCCCACCTGGTTTCACAGTTACTCCCCTAATAAAAGGTCAAAAGGTACAGCAATAGGATTTGATAGAAATACACAGTTTATCCCAGAAGCTACAGAAATGGATTCTGAAGGAAGATACCTGTTTATTAAAGGGTTTATATCTAACATAAAATATAAATTAGCAAATGTATACTGTCCTAATGTAAGGCCAGCAGCGTTCCTGAAGAAAATACTGAATAAACTAGAAGGATTTAGAGATGGTAGGGTGATCCTAACAGGGGACTTTAACTTTGTTTTTGACCCACTGTTGGACACCCAACCGATATCATTGAGATCAGAGGGAAAGTGTGTGAAGGAAATCAAACATAAATTATACCAGATGCAATTAGTAGAAGCTTGGAGAATTCTTCATCCAAGGGAGAAAGATTTTACATATTTTTCCTCGGTCCATAGATCATATTCTAGAATTGACCATATCATTCTAGATCATCAGCTCTTGGAGGGTTTAAGAAGGGTAGATATAAAATCTATGACTCTGTCGGACCATGCCCCGGTGGTGATGGACCTAGATGTGGGCGAGGTCCCGGTGGGACAGAGAACATGGAAATTGGATGAATCACTCCTGAGTAACATCAGGATAGCCGATGACCTGGAAAAGGATATGGGCCTGTTCTTTCTGGAAAATGATATAGAAAACGTGGCTCCCTCAACGTTATGGGAGACACACAAAGTGTACATGAGAGGGAGGTTGATAGCTGAAAATGCTAAAAGAAGGAAAATCAGGTCAGCTCAGAAGCTAAGGCTACTGGAAGAGATTAGGAGCTTAGAACAGTCACATAAAAAATTTCAGGAAGAGGATGTTTTAAAAATCTTAACAAGGAAGAGAGAGGATCTGTGTAACCTATTAGAACAGGAAACCAAATGGGTGTTTAACAAAGTGAACAACAATTTTTATGCAATGGGAAATAAACCAGTGAGATTTCTAGCAAGGACTATTAAACCTAGAAACTCGCAAAACTTTATTGCTAAAATAAAAGATAAAAAGGGAAACCTGAGACACTCTACTAAGGAAATAACTAAAATATTCCAGGAGTATTATCAAAATTTATATAAGGTAAATAAAGAACAAGGTATACTAGAAACCCAGAACAGGAGAAAGAATATTAAAAAATATCTAGAAAAGATAAAGATCCCGGGCTTATCGGAGGAAGTAATAAGTAACCTGGAAAGGGAAATCACAAAAGAGGAAATAAGTCAAACTATAAAAAATATTTAGATGGGAAAGAGTCCTGGCCCAGATGGGTATACCTCAGCCTATTATAAAAGATTTGGAGCGATTTTAGTGCCCTTTTTTCAGAATTATATGAACTCCATTGGGGGAGGTATGAAAATACCGGAAGAGGCACTGGGAGCCCATATAACCCTGATAGGGAAGGAAGATAAGGATCCCTCGCTATGCGCAAGCTATAGACCCATATCCCTGATCAATGTGGACATAAAGATTTACTCAAAAATCCTGGCAGAGAGAATAAGACCTCTCTTGCCAGGATTGATTGAGAACGATCAGGCAGGGTTTATACCTGGGAGAGAAACTAGGGAGAATATCTTAAGAGCTTTATTCCTGATACAAAAGGCCAAAAAAGGTAAGGAGCCGGTACTGTTCCTGTCATTGGATGCCGAGAAGGCCTTTGACAGGCTGGACTGGAGCTTTATGCTAGCAACTTTAGTACATGTTGGACTAGGCCCAAATATGCTTAGGTGGATAAGCGCTTTATATTCTAAACCCTCGGCCTAGGTGAGGGTGAATGGCACCCTGTCAGATAGATTCCCACTATATAATGGGACTCGCCAGGGATGCCCGCTCTCCCCCCTTTTGTTTGTCCTGACACTAGAGCCGTTGTTGGAGACTATTAGGATGACCCAGGAAATAGAAGGGATAAAGGTGGGTGGAAGGGAGCACAAGATCTCTGCGTTCGCAGATGATATGATGCTATATGTATCTAATCCGAGACAAACACTTCCAAGGATAATAGCGGAATATGAGAAGTATGGCGAAATTTCAAATTTAAAAATTAATCAAGAAAAAAACGAGATCTTGAGTATCTCGGTAAGTCGGGGCGAACGCAGGGATCTTGAGGCTCTATATCCTTTTAAATGGAAGCAGAGGAGGATGAGATATTTAGGTGCTTTTTTGTCAACAACAGAAAGATACATATACGAAGATAATTATATACTTTTATTAAACAAATTAAAGGCGGACCTAAAGGGGTATAACGTAAACAGAGTCTCCTGGTTAGGAAGGATAAACACCATAAAGATGATGATATTACCCAAAGCCTTTATTTTTTCAAACACTCCCGATAAAAATACCAGTAGCCTTTTTTACAACTCTGGGCAAGATAATCAGGGGCTTTATATGGAAAGAAAGAAAATCTTGTATAGCGGTAGGAACCCTGACTAGATTTAGACAGGAAGGGGGACTCCAATTGCCTGATTTTAAAAGGTATTACGAGGCATCAGTATTGAGGAGAATAAGAGACTGGTTCCAAACAGAGGGAGGGGGAGGAACGAAAAAAAAGTGGGTAGAAGTAGAAGAGAGTTTAAGTGTTCAAGATCTGGGAAACAGAATATGGGTCCCGATGCAACATAGAGGATTACCCCAAGATATCCCTACAATGACAAAAGAAACGTATAAAATCTGGGACAGAATTTGTAAAAAGAAGGAATGGCCCTATAATAGTCCGTTAATGCCTCTTACGGGTACAGAGTATTTCCCACCTGGGAAAGAGGGAGGGGCATTCCGGAGATGGTCAACTTCAGAAATATTAAAACTGAGGGATGTAATGAAGGGCGATGTCCTGTGTTCTGTTCAGGAATTACAAGAAAGATATGGAGTATATCCGGGAGATGCATGGAGATATAGACAAGTTCAACATTTTATAAATACCCTACCGAAGCCACTGCGAGCCCCCAATGACCTAAACCAATGGGAAAGATACATACTCCGGGGTGGAACAGGACGACAGGGACTCTCCAATATATATAAGATATTAACACCTACCGGGAAGGTAGAGGCAGATAAAATAGTGGAAAGTTGGGAATTAGAGCTGAACCAAACTATAGGTATGGAAAAAAAAAGGAAAGTACTAGAATATGTTCATACTACCTCAATGGATGCAAAGGTAAAAGAGATGAACTATAAGCTTCTCATCAAATGGTACTATGTCCCAAAGAAAATGCATAGAATAGATAAGGAGGTATCGCCTTTGTGCTGGAGAGAATGCGGGATGGAAGGAACTCATGCCCACATCTGGTGGCAATGCCCCCGGATACAGATATATTGGAAAGACATATTAGACCAGATAAAGAAGATAAGTGGGTATGAGGTGAAGCAGGACCCCTGGGAATGCTTATTTCATAATACGAGGATGTCAAGGAAAAAATATAGAGGATCATTGATCCCACATCTACTGAATGGAGCTAAGGCACTTATTCCTAGGAACTGGAAGAAAAAGGAAGTACCTTCGATAGAGGAGTGGATTAGGGAGATGGATAGAATTAAGGTGATGGAGGAACTGTGGGCATTCCACGGTAACTCCAGGCGGAGACAGGAGGGGATTTGGGAAGGATGGAGGAGGTTTAGGGAGATAGAGAGGAGAGGGGAGGGGGAGGATTGAGGAGGTGGGAACGTGGGAAGCCTCCCCCCCTCAATGTCTTTATAATTGCTCAATTTTTTTAGTTTATTTACTTTTCCCCCCCTTTTTTTTTTTTTCCACCTGGTGGATTTTTAGGATAGTTACATGCACTCTAAGTAGCTGGTTAGGTATATACACATAAGTAGGTGAATCATATGGAGGAGGGCTTAAGATTGTTCACCAATAATTTTTCCTTTTTTTCTTTATTTTTTTTTTCTCTCTCTCTTCTTTGCTTCGCCTCGCACTAAGAAGATGAGGACAGGGACAATATAGTCCCCTTAAACTCACAATGTATTAAAATTCCCACTATATAGGGTAAGTAAGAAAAGTCACATATATATATTACACATGTGGAATAGGGGAGTCAGACTGACCCCTTCACACAAACAAAAAGGGGAGTTCCCCCCCCCTTTTTTTTTTTTTTCTCTCCTCTTCTTCTCTCTGTTTATATTTATCCAATTCTGTCTAGAGGAGAGATATGGGGCAGTAGAGCCCCCTTAATAATCACAGGGGAAGTTAGACCACACGTTGTTTTTTTCTTTTTTTTATTTTTTTTTTTTAATACCTTTATTTAATTTTTTCCAAAAAAATGTTTTTTTTTTTTGCCTCTCCTCGCACTAAGAAGATGAGGACAGTGACATTATAGTCCCTTTAAACTCACAATTTTTTCGTTTTTTCTTCCTCTCTCTCTCTCTCCCTCTACCTTACCTCTCCCAGACCAAGAGCTTCTCTTTTGTGGAGATCTTATAAAGTTAATTAAGGGTATGCTAGGCAGATAGCTGGGACCAGTATAGACTAATAGATAAGGGGACCACAAGAAGACCATGTATATGTAGATGTTTGTATATTATTGTACCAATGTTCATGTTTGTAATTGTCTGTATGTTATTGTACCAATGTGTATGTTTTTTTTTTTTTTTTTTTTTTTATATATATGTATGATGTGAAAAAATCTTTAATAAAAAAATTCTTGGAAAAAAAAACCCCCCCAAACATTATATATTTTATTTTTTTCTAACACCCTAGAGAATAAAATGGCGGTCATTGCAATACTTTTTGTCACACCGTATTTGCACAGCGGTCTTACAAGCACACTTTTTTTGGAAATAATTCACTTTTTTGAATTAAAAAATAAGACAACAAAAAATTTGGCCCAATTTTTTTATATATTGTGAAAGATAATGTTACGCCAAGTAAAATGATACCCAACATGTCACGCTTAAAAATTGCGCCCGCTCGTGGCATGGCGTAAAACTTTTACCCTTAAAAATCTCGATAGGCGACGTTTAAAAAATTCTATAGGTTGCATCTTTTGAGTTACAGAGGAGGTCTATTATTGCTCTCGTTCTAACAATCGCGGCGATACCTCACTTGTGTGGTTTAAACACTGTTTTCATATTCAGGCGCTACTTGCGTATGCGTTCGCTTCTGCGCGCAAGCTCGTCGGGACGGGGCGCTTTAAAAATGTTTTTTTTTTTTGTTTTCTTATTTATTTTTATTTATTTTATTATTTTTTACACTGAAAAAAATAATAATAATTTGATCACTTTTATTCCTATTACAAGGGATACAAACATCCCTTGTAATAGAAAAAAGCATGACAGGTCCTCTTAAATATGAGATCTGGGGGAAAAAAGACCTCAGATCTCATATTTAGACTTAAAAGCAAAAAAAGGAAAAAAAAATGTCATTTGAAAAAAAGGTAAAAGGTTTCTTTAAGACGCTGGGCGGGACTGACGTTTTGACGTCACTTCCGCCCAGCAGAGCTATGGGGACGGGTAAGGGACATTTTTCCCTCACTCGCATCCCCAGTCAGCTTGCTGAACGGACCCAGGGCCGGCCTTTGGGGTGTGCGGGGTGTGCGGTCGCACAGGGCGCCATAGCAACATGGGCGCCTGGCGACCTGCACAGATTCCGATGGTCACAGATTCGGCGGCGCCCCCCCCCCCCACGACTAAATATAACTTTGCGCCGTTAGCGGGCGACGGGTGGCATGCCTGGTTTTGAACTGTGCGTCCGGTTTTCTGTCTCCCTGGAACCCGGACACATCATTAATTTAGATCGGACTGTAGAAGCTGGGGAAGGGGAAGTGTAGCTAGTGCATATCGGGCAGCAGCTGGGGGCTGAGGAAGCAACACAAGTAGTTAAAATAGGTCAGCAGTGCAATAAAACTTGTACAGCGGCACCCGACAATTAATCTATAGTCCCGGTCACCTTTTGTATATCAATCCGCCGAGCATGCAATTGCCGGGAGCCACAGTACAACGATTACTCCGCTGGGACTATTTGATGATTTTCGGGCACAGGTGAAGTTACTTCTGCTGTGGTTTCCCGGCAATTACATGTCTGGCAGATTAAAGAAGAAGGTCGGGAGAGCACCACATAACTATTGCTGCTGCCAGATAAGGATTAACCAGTTCTGTTCCTTCCCCAGACTGCAGCACTCCTAAGGTAACAGTCTGATCAGAGTTATCACTCGACAAGGAAGTTGAAGGAGGTGAGGAGTTAATGAGGAGTCACTGCCTTGCTTGACTCTAGTAAAGATTAGAGGGGGGGGGGGGTGCATGGTGATTAAAAAAAACTGAGAGCTGCCTGTGTGTACCTGTGAGGATATGAACTGGGGGGGCAGGATGGACAAGACTGCTGTGCACAGGGGCTGACTGTGTGTGGGCCATTATATAACACTTCCCTCTGCTATACTACTGACCTTTGCCTTTTACATTTCAAGACTCTGATTTATTTTGTCTGAACCACCGCAATAAGGATTACTCTGCAGCTCCCTGATAAGCTTTAACTAGTCCTTCTAAGGTGTCTGAACAACTTATGCATCTTTTGTTACCATAGAAACTTTGAGGGAATGTCTAACTCACTTAAAGCGGAGTTCCACCCAAAAATGTCAAAGTGAATGGGGCCAGGAGCCAAACCTAGCCGCTGAGAGCCACATCAGGAACTGTTACAATTCGCACCAGTGCTAATCACCAGTGTGAAAGTAGCCTAAGGCCCCTTTCACACTAATGTGTTTTTCCTGCGTTTTTACTCTGCAATGGGATGTTTCACACCACTGCGCTGTGGGTGAAGTGCGGTTTGATGAGTCCTACATGCTGCATCTTTGGTGCGGTGTTGAAAAGCCACACCAAAAATGCAGCTTTCCGTTGAAAGTTTTGGTGGGTTTTTGAGTCACGTATCCATTTTTCACAGGTGCAGGCAACCCAGAAACGCGCAGGAAACACATCTAAAACACTGAAAAATCTTGCTGCTTGCAGATTTTTCTGCAGAGTAGTGTAAAAGGGCCCTGAATTTTTTTTATTTTTTTTTTTGGAATTGCTGCAGACCACGAGGTTACTCAGCAGTCCTGTTCCTGTGCCCAGTTATCTACTGAATTGACAGAAAATACTGGAACGGCTGAACAGACTTGGGGCTCATTTACACATGTGGTTCCCCCCGAAGAGCAATCCATATTTGGATTGCTCTTCAGAAGGCATTTGACAGGCAGGGAGGAGGTGTTATATTGCTTCCTCATTATATTTGATTAAATAGAATAGGTTAAGCGAGCAGTAGTTAACGTTGCCACCTGTCCAAGATATACCTGGACAGTCCAGGTTCTCAATTGTGTCTCACACGCATACAGGTGCCATCCACTACTCTACTTCTACCATCCACTGTTTTGCTCACTGACACTGTCCACTTTTAAAGTAGGTTAACTTCATATATTTATAGTGACATTTTTTTTTAAATCTAAGAATATTTTATGGATGCAAAAATGCATTTTTTTTAATTTGATCGTGCCACTATAAGCCCCTCATACTGTTAATGCAATTAAGACACACCTACTGTTCGCCATGGCGCGTGTAACACGCCGCGTTGCTACTGTCTGCCCCATGTCTTTTACAATCTTGGGCCCCTTTCACACAGGCGGACCGTTCAGGTCCACTTGTCATTTTTTTTGGCGGAACGCACGCTCTGCATCTCTATGGAGCCATGGATGTCAGCGGTGACATGCCCGCTAACATCCGACCTGCTGCGATTCACCAAACTGTGACCGAGGAAAACCCTATTTTTCCATCTGGCGGATTGGATGACAATGGACTCTACGGTCCATCTTCATTCGATTTTTTTTTTTCCCTCATAGAGGAGAGCGGCGCTCTGACAGGTCAGTCCCTACACAGTGTGAAGAGACAGACCTGTCATCTGCCTGCTCAGCGGAGCACGTGGAGCCCACACACGGACACGTCCGTGTGAAAGTGCCCTAATAGTGACTATACTACAAAAAAAATTGCCGTGCATTGCAAAAATGTTCGGGTTTGGCTTGAAGAAAAGGTGGCAACCCTACAGCACACCCGGTACCCGGCAGCAATAATCCCCCACAGTGTGCAGCGCCGCGGGTCTGAGGAGTCTCGGCTGTCTGTCTCAGACACAGGCAGCCCAGCACAGTGCACCCGCCTCCCCCTTTTCCGTCCTGTGCTGTGTGTGTGCAGCACGTGGCTCAGATGACCAGCTTGCCTGGTTTACAGGTCTGAAAGGGGGAGGGGTGTCTGTGTTGTAGAGGGGAGGGGGGATTCGGTATTGTAGGGGGAGGGGGTTCTGTATTGTGGGGGGGTCTGTATTGGGGGGGTTCTGTATTGTAGGGGTTTCTACATTGTGGGGGGTGTTCTGTATTGTGGGGGGGTTCTGTAATGTAGAGGGGAGGGGGTTCTGTATTGCGTGGAGGGGGGTTCTGTATTGTACGGGGGCTGCAATGTAGGGGTGGATCAGTATTATAGGAGGGGGGTTCTTCATTGTAGGGGGGGGGTTCTGTATTGTGGGGGCTCTGTATTGAAGGGGTTCTGTATTGTGGGGGGGTTCTGTATTGTGGGGGAGGGGGTTCTGTGTTGTAGGGGGCCGCACTGTTCGTAGTGGATCTGTATTTAGGGGGGAAGGGGGTTCTGTATTGTGGGGGGTTTTGTATTGTAGGGGGGTTCTGTATTGGGGGGTTCTGTATTGTTGGGGTTCATGTATTGTAGGGGGGAGGGGGTTCTATATTGTGTGGAGGGGGGGTTCTGTATTGTAGGGGGTCTGCACTGTAGGGGTGGATCTGTATTATAGAAGGGGGGGTTCTACATTGTGGGGGTATCTGTATTGTAGGGGGTTTTGTATTGTAGGGTGTTCTGTATTGTAGGGGGAGGGGGTTCTGTATTGGAGGGGTCTTCACTGTAGGGGTGGATCTATATTGTAGGGGGGAGGGGGTTCTGTATTGTGGGGGGTTCTGTATTGTGGGGGGATTGTATTGTGTGTGTGTGGGGGGGGGGGTTCTATACTGTAAGGGGGGAGGTGTGGGGGGGTTCTATATTGTATTGTGGGAGGGGGGTGGTATTGTTTGTGTGGGTGTGGAGGGGGGGTTTCTGTATTGTAGGGTCTGCACTGTAGAGGGGTGGATCTGTATTATAGAAGGGGGGTTCTGCATGTAGGGGGGTTCTGCATTGTAGGGGGGTTCTGCATTGTAGGGGGGTTCTGTATTGTAGGGGGGGTTGTATTGTAGGGGGTTTTGTATTGTAGGGGGGTTTTGGGTATTGTAGGGGGGTTTTGTATTGTAGGGGGTTTTGTATTGTAGGGGTTTTGTATTGTAGGGGGGTTTTGTATTGTAGGGGGTTTTGTATTGTAGGGGGGTTTTGTATTGTAGGGGGGTTCTGTATTGTAGGGGGTTCTGTATTGTGGGGGGAGGTGGTTCTGTATTGGAGGGGTCTGCACTGTAGGGGTGGATCTATATTGTAGGTGGGAGGGGGTTTTGTATTGTGGGGGGGTCTGTATTGTGGGGGGGTGTTCTGTATTGTGGGGGGGTCTGCACTGTAGGGGTGGATCTGTATTGTAGGGGGGTTCTGTTTAATAGGAGGGGGTCTGCTCTGTAGAGGTGAATCTGTATTGTAGAGGGGGTTCTGTATTGTAAGGGAGGTTTGTACTATAGGGGGATGGGTCTGTACTGTAGGGAGACTGTAGGGAGGTCTGCGTGACATGCAGGGGGTCCAGAACTGTTAGGGGGGTGTCTGTGTAACATATAGGTGTCTAGAGCTGTGGGGGGCTGTGTAATGTAAAGTGATGCAGGGTGTTGTATAATGTAACGGGGTCCAGAGGTGCAGTTGTGGAGAGGGGTACACAGTCGTGACAGAGATATTGAAAGATGCAGGGGGCACAGTGGGATTTTCAATTTTACCGTGGGGGGGGGTGTAGATATAGGATCCGCCCCGGTGACAAATGCTCTAGGTATGCCCCCGCTGCAGGCCAGGCCACAGGCGGATTCTGCAGGAATGACAGTGTGGGCGGCTGTCCCTGCCTTGTTAGGAGTCGGAGATCACTGTTACTGGCAGTCTGTGGGTTACTCATTAAGATTGCCGCCGCTCAGCGACAGTGCGGCGGCCATCTTTAAAACTGGACAAAGTACTGGCAGGCCACAGGCGGATTCTGCTGGAAAGACGGCGTGGGCGGCTGTCCTTGCCTTGCTATGAGGAGCAGGAATGAGGAGCTCACATGCAATGCGCACTGAGAAGACAAAGGAGCGCAAGAATCCACAGAAGCAGGCAGCGGATGTAAAAACTTTTTTCTGTAAGTAAATTATTTTTTTATAAGTGCAGTGTACTGTTTAATGTCTGTTTTGTATTTTATTATTTAAATAGGGTGTTTCTTAAAGGAACAGTAAATACAAAAGTTAAAAAATACTTTATTGTAATTATGTTTGATATTTGATAGTAAATTTACAGGTAGTGGTATGATACCATGTGATTTACTTTATATGTGGCGTTATTATAGCATGTGATTTGCAGTATAGGTGGCGTTATTATAGCGTGTGATATACAGTATAGGTGGCGTTATTATGTGAATAAAAGTTGTATTTTTATCATAGCTTGTAATCTGTTTTTTGGGAATGGAAGGCTTTAAATGGAGCCGGTATTGGAGAAAGGGGTGGACACTGAAGGGGTGTGGTTTACGGAGGGGTGTGGTTACTATGGGGCGCTGTAAATCTTTCTCGCACAGGGCGCCTAAAGGCCTAAGGCCGGCCCTGAACGGACCCGATCGCCTCCGCCACTACCGACGGCAACGGTAAGCGGCGTAGGGCGCAGGAGAGCGGTGGGAGGGGGGCCCTCTCCTGCCACCGATAACGGCGATCTTGAGGCGAATCCGCCGCGGAGACTGCCGTTATCATTTAAAGGACCCTGCACACTAAAGATGGATACCTCGGTTGTGGCAGCAGCTGCTGCCACAACCAAGATATCCATCTTTAAAGTTAGGACGTATATAAGCAGTTACCAATGAAATATCCGCTTATCAACAATACACACTACAAAGGCTCTACATGTATCGCGGTTTTATTCTGTAGAATCCGCTTCCTCAGTAGCTAGATACATATATAGATTTGTCACGTGACAAATTAAACATTTTTAATTGTTTTTTCATACATCACTGTTTGTGGTCCATTTAAAATCTCCCTTGTTTGAGGAAAATAGTTTTTATTATAGGGGGACATGAACAATTTTCAATGGCTGTCAAGCAATGGTGTCTTCTCAGGTCTTCAGAAGATTGAACCAGTGTGATGGAGGAGACCAGTTGTTGGTGGTCCATGACTGCAGTGCTAAATCAATAGTCTCTACTCCTGGAATAGTCGCCAGCGAGGGAAATGTGACAAATTATTCCCCTGGCCTAAAAACAGCTTCCCAAGCTTTTTTTTTTTTTTTACTGTACAAAACAGGTGTTGGCAGAGGTTGAGGAGTACGGTTAATTTTTCCCAGAGATGGGCTCAGCTTGTAGACATCTTGTGGACAATAAGAAGTACATCTGGGGTTTCCTGTAGTTTTTCTGGGTAAAGGAAAAAGGCAAACAAAACTCTTCCTGACACGAAGAACAAAAATGTTCCACAATCCTGTTAGGACTTCATTGAAGGCGTGGAGCAGTGACATTCTGCAGTATATGTACCCTGAATTGTGCAGGACCATGACAATATAGTAACATAGTTACATAGTTAGTCAGGTTGAAAAAAGACACAAGTCCATCTAGTTCAACCATAAAAAATAAAAAATACCATATACCCAATTCTATACCCACAGTTGACAATATGATATATCTGTCAGGTAGGATACTTTCAGCAGGCACCTTTTTCAGGGTTGAGATTATTTTACAGCTTTTCTTGTTCAAGACAACAAGACTGAGCTGTGCACAATTTCCTTGAGGCGATGCCAACATTTTGTGCTAGAAAACAAGCGTGTAAAGTCATTACACAAAATCCCCATTGTTTGTGTTAAAACTGTTGCAATTCCACTGAAGCTCATCCTGGGTCAAGTTCACGTGTCTGCTGTCACCTGCTCTCATTATGCAAACCTGTCTTCTTTTTCCCGAAATCATTTTTTTTAATTGTTTTTTTGCTATGAGTTGCTGTTCTATTGAGAAACTCTTATTTCACATCAGTTGCTTTCCCAGCAAAGTGTATAATATATATATAATCAAGGGTGTATAACGTATAGTCAAAGCCAACCATGTGACTGCACTAAAGCCAAGCAGTTAGCGGGGCAGAAATAGAGAAATATTCAGATAGATTTGTCATTGGTTAAAAAATTTGGGATAAAAACTGAGGCCCGGATTCAAAGACATCGGCGCACATTAATGCCGCCGTAGCGTATCTCTTTTACGCTACGCCGGCGCAGCGCGGAGAGGCATGCACTGCATTCAGCAAGCCATTGCTCACCAAGATGTGCCAGCGTAGCGTATTTTCGAAGGCGCAGGCCAGTGTAAGTGGAAGTGGGCGTGACCCCATGCAAGTGATGGTCCGAGCGTGGCGCAGTGGTTTAAGTCTGGCGTATCGCAAACGGCGCATGCGCCGTGACGTGGATGTATGTCCCGCACCCCTCTGCGCATGCTCACAACTACTTCCGGTGTAACCCCTAAGATACGCCGGCCCACCGCCTACGCCGAGAGCATAAATACGCCCAGACATGCGCCCGTCGAGTGCAAAAGTACACCAGCAGCTTGTCTTCCGTGGTGCAGGTACTTTTGCATTCTGAGCAATGTCTGATACTGAGACTGAAAGGGAGAGGAGGAAAAAAAAATTCTGCTGAGGAGAGGGCGATCCTGACCTCTGCCATCTGTAAGTATGACACCTACCTCCATGTTGCACAGAGTGGCAGGACCAGCAAGGCCAGGAAGCAAGAAATCCTCCAGTAGACATGTGCACAGAAAAAAAATTTTGTTCCGTTTCGTATCGTTCCGTAGGTTCGTTTCCGTTTTTCGTAAGACGCCCGTTTTCCTATTCGTTTCTGTTCGTTTTTCGTACGATGTGATTTTTTCGTATTCCGATCATTTCGTAATTTCGTTACCGTTTTATTTTCGTACATGTGGGATGGTTCGTTATTCTGTTTAATTCATGTTCGTTACTTGTTAGACAATAATTTTCGTGAATTTTCGTCAATGATTTGCATTCTGTATTTTGAATTCCTTTTTCTATTCGTATTTTCAGTCATATGTTCATATGACATCTATAACAAAAGATTTGCATTCTGTATTTTGAATTCCTTTTTTTCTGTTCGTATTTTGGATTCAAAATACAGAATGCAAATCTTTTGTTATAGATGTCATATGAACATACGACTGAAAATACCAAAAGAAACAGGATTCAAGATACAGAATGCAAATCTTTTGTTATAGATGTCATATGAACATGCGACTGAAAATACGAACAGAAAAAGTTTTTTATCATTTTGTACTTTCGTAAATATATCGCGGGATTCGCAGCACTTTTAACACGCGGCTCATCCATATTAATTATTGTTAAGCCCCATATACTTGGTCAAACTTTTTTAACAACAAACATAAAAACGATAGTTTTTCGTTGGTTCTCAGAAAATTTGTTTGTTTTTAAACTTTTGGGTTCAAAAGTCTGGCCAACTGAACTCCCTTCAGATGAAAATCCACAGAAAAGTTTATTTGGCTTTACTGTACTACTCACTGTACTAGTGTACTCAGCACAAAAGAGAAGCTGCTTCGCTAACTACACTCACTCACTGGCCATTCAAAAAAACGATAATTACATCTATAACAAAAGATTTGCATTTGAATCCGTTTTCTTTTGTTATTTTCGTATGTTGACATGACACCTATAACAAAAGATTTGCATTCAGTATTTTGAATACACAATACAAACAGATAAAAGGAATTCAATACAATATACATAATGAAATTCTTTTGTTATAGATGTCATTGAACAATGAACATACGACTCAAAATAAAAGAAAAAGCATTCAAGATACACAGAATGCAAATCATTGACGAAAATTCACGAAAATTATTGTCTAACAAGTAACGAACATGAATTAAACAGAATAAAGAACCATCCCGCATGTACGAAAATAAAACAGAAACGGAAATACGAAACGATCGGTATACGAAAAAATTGCGTCGTACGAAAAACGAACGGGAACGAACGGGAAAACGGGCAACTTACGAAAAACGAATGGAAACAAACCGACGGGACCATACGAAACGGAACAAAAAAAAACAAAAAAAATGTCTGTGCACAGGCCTAGTAAGGCCTTGAAAACCTGGACAAAGCCCTATTCTGTGAGTAATGACGTAATCCTGGGAATTAGTATTTCATCTGGGAGTGTGTCTAGCATGGCAGAGCTATAGAAGAGACATTGAAAAGAGACTGGTATACCAATAGAAGCACTTTGTTCCCCCTAACCCTCAACTGTGGGTCCTGTGACTTGGTGATGAAACCTAGGGTTGTGGGCTCAGTCAGTATACATGGAAAAGTAGTGCCAATACTGTGATGCTCCTAAGGAGAGGAATAGAGAAGAATGAAGATGTCTTACCTAAAAGATGTGTACTGCTACAGAATATCTAACCTTGCACCTGGCATTTTGCGCCAACGATTCTGACAGCATGTCAAATGTGAAATGTCATGGGAAGTAATGTGAAGATGTCAAGGTGCAGTACAGTGGTGAAAATGCATTTGTGTGTGGACATTCTTTATTCTGAATTTTAGAAGGGAATGTGATCACTTATAAAAAGGTAAATAAAGGTATTTATAATGTTTTTTTTATACAGTGGAACCTTCTATTACGAGCATAATCCGTTCCAGGAGAATGCTTGTAATCCAAAGCACTCGCATATCAAAGCGAGTTTCCCCATAGAAGACAATGGAAACAGATAATTAGTTCCGCATTGACTTCTATTGCATGTGGCCAGAGGTGGGGGGGAGCTAGAGAGACTCGCAAATACTCGGAGGAAACTCAGCTGAACTCGGAAACCATTGGAAAGGCTCGGATACCCTTGGAAACTGAGTGATTCAGAGAATTTCCAAACGGCTCTGAATGGCTCCGAGGGTCACCGGCACCGCCGCACCTCTGGCCAAATGTGGTACTGTGCACACCATCGGCTTGAATCCTGCACATTTTGTGAGACAACACTCGCAAACCGTGTCTTGATTTTTTTTTAAAGTTACTCAAAATGCTCGTAAACTGCGTTATTCGTAAACCAAGGTTCCACTGTATCTATACAAACATAGTTTGCCTTTCATTTCTATTTTAAACTGAATGGTTTGGTTTGTTTTACAGAGTGATTATTTACATTCACTTTAGGTAGGAGCCAATCTGTCCCTATCACTGGTTATGATGTAAGTAAGGTAATAACAGCAATTACTGATATGACACAAGCGGATAGCAAATTAAAAGAGATTCTACCAGAGAGGCCAAAATTTATATACAAAAGAGCCCCGACACTTCGAGACCAATTGGTAAAAAGTGTGGTAGACCCACCGAAGAAACAATTTACCTTTTTCACAGGAAAAGGGTTCTATCCGTGCAAAAAATGCTACGCCTGTACCCGCACCAAAAAACCTAATCAGAAGGTATCGTCCTTTAAATCTAACAGTAACGGGACAGAATATGAAATTAATGAATTTATCGGCTGCAATACTGAGGGCGCAGTTTATGTGATTGAGTGTAGCTGTGGCCTACAATACGTTGGTCGGACTAAAAGGCTCTTAAGAGTACGAATCAAAGAACATGTGGTCAATATCCAGAATGGATTTGACAAGCACAGTGTATCTCGTCATTTCGACCTAGTTCACAACAGGGACCCTTCACACTTGAGATTCTGGGGTATTGCACCTTATGTCAGGCCATGGAGAGGCGGACATAAGGTGAGGTCTATTAGCCAGCTTGAATCAAAATATATTTTCTGTATGGATACTCTGGCACCCAAAGGTCTAAACCTAGACTTTGACCTTAACTGTTTTCTCAGTGACTTCTAGTTCTCTCCCTTCTTTTAGTAGTAGTTTTATCTAGCTTCCTACCATCCATGTAGCCAGTGCCCTGTTACCATATGGTTGTCCTATCTGTCTATTTATACCAAGTTTTTATTTGTTTTTATATAGATATCCATCCGTCAGACATGTCTGCTCTGGAGTTCTCTTTCCACTTCTATACCCCACCCATGGTTTTTACACACTAGGTGGCTTAATACCATTCTTCCTTTTAATTTTATATTTTATATATATATATTTTTATATTTTATTATATTTTTATATATTTTAATCAGTGCAACCACCTATTGGTAGATGCCCTGGCCTGTATTTGCCCTGCTTGTCATGTTTCAGTTACTTAGTGTCTAGCAGCTGTGCTGCGGGCTGTGGATCCTTCCAATTTGACAGCCATCTTATTGTTTTGTACACAGCCCTATGTATTGCTTCCTTTATGCTCCTGCACCCGTTTTGGAATATCTATTTGTCCTTAGATATCTTCATCTGCATATGCTGCAATGTATCTATCGTGGCATGGTTTGCATATGTATAGATCACTGCCTGATGTGCAGTCTGTGTCTGAGACTCAGGCATTATGGCGCCGTGTGCTATATTACCTATTGAGGTTGTTCACACGGGGCTACAATAAAATGGCCGACGGACGTCCATTTGGAGAGACGTTTC
Source organism: Rana kukunoris (assembly GCA_029574335.1). NCBI lineage: Eukaryota > Metazoa > Chordata > Amphibia > Anura > Ranidae > Rana > Rana kukunoris. Next base: position 64,336,609 of record CM056050.1, on the reverse strand, counting down.
CACGGTCTATTTAAGCCCATTGCTTACACCCTGCATTATCCCCTGAAGAAGTCACGTGACGTGACAAATTCGTATGGGAATAGGATTACAGAGCTGACACAGACCGACGGCGATGTAACAAGCTGTTAGATTTTGAATTTATTACTATTTTATGTGATATACGTTTCTGAATCATTTGGGTTAAACATGGTAGCTTTGAGGACAGAAGAAGGTCAGTTGGTGTGTAGACTACATGTATTTTTGGAGTTCACGTCAAGATAATGGGAGGAGAAGAATTGCTTAATATACACAAGGGGGTGTTACATTTGAGGCAGAAACTTGTCACCTTTCTTGGAGCTATTCCAAAAAGAAATTGTGCTGAGCATGGCTTAAAAACAGTATAAGAACACATGTGATGTGAGTAGCTAGAGGGGGGAAGCTCTGGGGCCTTAGGGTCACCGGCCAGAGAGATGAGGGACCTCAGGGTCACCCGACCCGATGGGGGAAGGGGCTCTATCCAGCAGAGAAGATGTACCATCTAATTCCTGTTTCTGAAGTACCATCCTGCCATGTTTTACCAACTGCTAAGATGTAAGCATTTGACTGTTTGCTTGTCCTGTCTTGAAGAATAAGAATAAAGCATCGTATTATGAAGAAATCCTAAGTCTGTATATTGGGAACCAAAGCGCCTGTGGGAGAAGGAGAGTTTTTGACATATCGCATGACACGTGTTAGAGGACAGTCCTCTGTCTCTATCAAAATATCTCTCCCCCAACAACTTTTTACATTGTCGCGCCAGCCAGATTGATCAACTTTGTTCCTAAAGCCTTGAACAGGGGGAAATGGAAATGAAGACACAGAGATGTTTGTTCAAGTCTTGAAGAAAAAACGATCAAGCAACCTAGAAAAAGAGGTGTTTGTGTTCCATCAGACGATTGAGGGCTCAAAAACACGAGGGTGAGTTTTTATGCTGTTTGTTTTCTCACCTGTTGATGGCTTGTAGCTTACAAGCAGAAGAAAAAAAAATAAGATTTACATGACAAGGCTGATGTGTCAGCTGTGTCTGGACAGAATGTTTCAAGATATCGTTAAAAATCCAGCGAGGACTTTCTGGTTATGGAGAAAAATTGTAAACGTTTACGTACGTGAAGATTCTGCCAAGAAGTTCCTAAAAAAGGTGAGAGTTCTCACAGAAGAAGTGTTGAAATAGGATCTAAAGCTTCACGTTATTTTTGAAGGCCACCATTGATACACAGGCAGATGTATACTTTGGGTGAGCTATAATGAAGGTCGGATTTTTGATATTGGACAAGTCCAAGAATACACTATACACTATACATTCCTTTCGCAAACACAAAAAGGAGAAAGACATTATTTATACGCACGCATCTTTACATTTGTTTACTTGAGGCCATTAATAGCCTAACTAAACATTTACACTTACAAGAGCCATAGGAAAAAGGCGAGCCAGAGAACTAGAAAAGAACAACCAGAAAACTATTCTTCAAAGAAAAAGATAAGGACATTATTCTTCCAAGAAAAAGCAAGGAACGAAGATAAAGCAACAAGAAGAAGCAACAAAGAAACGAACAAAGTTTAAAGGACATTGTTCATCTCTTGTTTTATTTTAAGTGTACACAAGAAAAATCATTCTAAACAAGGGGTAAATATGTTTTTTATATGAGTAGGTAACATGGGATGGTTAAAAATCTTAAAGTTCAGAAGTATATCCCTGTACTATCGGGAATTGGTGTATTACATATACATATATAGAATATAGCAGTAGTAGGGTAATTAATACCAGAGTGTAAAGAAGTTCTTTAAAGGAAACTAAGTTTAATGCTGCTTGTATATGTTTAGGAATATTTTAGCCCTAAACAACAGAAATGTGTTATTGCATGTCATTCAAAGCACAAACAGGAGTGGAAGTTTAAAGGAAAAACAATTGATTAAGATTAAGTAAAGAACTGTATAAAATTCAGTTAATGGGAAAACAACAAGGTATTTAGTATTTAACAAAAATCCTACAGTTTTGGTTGCAGGATATAATACGTTAAGGATTGAGCAATTGTTACAAAAGATTCCAAACTTGGTTTTGGTTATTAAATAAAAAGTAGTAAATTGTTCTAATTTACTAAAGTTTACCCAGGAAAGATATTAAAATATGAAAGTTTAGTTCAATCTAAAAAATAGCAAATGTAGTAGAAAAAACTATTGTTAAAAGTTTTTCAATTGAATAATAGAGTGAGGACTATTGATTGGTTGGAGTAATTTTCTCAGGGAAACGCAGGTCGGTTCATGCGCAGGGGCCAATCTGGGTTTTATGAGATTGTTCCGCTAAACAATTTTTTGTCATTACTATAATCAAGAAACGTCATATTATAACATTATGTACATGTTTTTTATCATATGTGCAAACCATATATGTTTAAAAAATGGTGAAAAAGGTTAAAAAGTTCCGAAAACAATAATATGAGATTGTTAACAGATTGTATAGTGAATGGTAGTATGGTAGCTAAGACTGACTCTGACAGATCATTCTCTGGGAGTGTGACATGTAAAAGAATGTACCATTAACAGAGAAGCAGATGGTCAGTCATGCCATGACAGTTTTTTTACTTCTATGGATCAGAACACATGTTAGTGTTTAAATCTTTTTTCAGAAATCTGAAATAAAGGTTCATAGGTTTTGAAAAATATGTTTAAAAAAGTATTACTAAAGTAATTGTTTTGAAATAAACACGTGGGTTTTGCACCATTTGTTTAGAAAAACTAAAAGGTGTTGTTTTAAGGAGAACATGAGGGTGTCAAAACAAGGCTTTGATGAAGCTTTGCCTAGTGACAGCTGGATGTTAAAAGAAAGGTAGTTAAAGTATAAATACATTAAGGCTAAAATGATGCAGTGTCATAAAGCCACAGTTATGTAAGTAAGTAATGCAAAATTTACTTTATACATTTTTCAGTGGATATTTATTGAGAGGGAATTTTGTGCTTTTATAAATGGATCCAGGGAGGCACAGATGAAACTTTCTGAGTATCTGTCTACACTGAAAAATGATCTTAAAACATGTTTGTTTAGCAGTCAGAAGTGACAGAGCACATGTGGTTCAATCAATCATTGTATGATTGGTTCAGAAAAAGTACTTAAACATGATTAAGTTTCTTTTATAAATAAGATATTTAGGAAAGCCCAACCTAAATGTTCTTTTGCAAAATTAAAGCAATTATAAGTAAAGTATAGTAAAGAAAAATACAATAATATGGTAAAAATATTACTTTTACAAAATTTAAACTAGTCACAGAATAAAGAGGGGGACGATGAAAATTTTGTCTCAGTACAGACTGGTAATGGAGATAAAATTCATTGTAAAAATAATTGATTCCAGCAATAATGGATAGAGTTATTTTTAAATGAAAATATTAATTTTTGTATATCCAGGTACCTGACAGATTGACTGACAAATTGATTAATTGATTTTTTGTTTAAACTAATGAAAGAAATTTTGAACTACTCATTATTAGAGCATTTTGTCATCAAACTTCTGAATATTGTTTTATTTGTTTATAGAGCAATTCAAAAGGGAAGTAACCTGATACTATTACAAAGTATTGAGAGATTTTGCAATCTATGTAGATTGATTATATTAGATTTTTCACCTGCTAAAGGAGGATACAAGAATGTTTTTTCCTTTAGTTAATTTTTTTGATAAAATTAATTAAGGTAATTCTAGAAAAATTAATATATTTTTAATGAAAGCTAAGTTGTGAACTTTGTCATATTCCATTGAGTTGTTTTCAAATCATGGAATCAGATAATGATTTTTTTTCATTTTTATAGGACAGGTGATGAAGGACATGTATGCAATTTTAGTATTTGATAAAGTTTTTGTTTCTTATCATTTTTAGTACCCAGATATTATAGAACGCTACAATAGTTTTTTTAAGTCTAAATAGGGTAAGATGATTCAAGAAAAGGTAAATATTAGGTGACTTATTTACCTGTTATATTTTTTAGTTTAAAAACGTTTTTAGACTAAGGGTTTGTTAATTTTTTGAGTTAATGACAGGATGAAGAATGTCTGTTCATCTGTGTCTTTTGAGATTAGCATACATAGTTATTTCCAATCTGTTGCATAGGACAAAGTACAGGTATAGGAATTTCAGAAGTTTGTTCACAAAACATGGCTAGGCCTACTGAATAGAAATTATTTTTTGTATAAGATTTCTACTTCTTATGAGTATGTTTCATAATTTATTCCAGTAGCTAAAGTTATGGTTATGAATTATAGATCTGAAGGTACCAGGGATACCTGCCAACTGAAATATCATTTGGAATTTCAATTTGGGAAGATTATTTTATTTTTTAGATTTTTCCATGACCATGAAACAAGCACAACTAAAATTCTATTTTGTTATTATTTCTAGTTTTTCAAAATTATTTTTTGATTATGTGATCAAGGATCATACTTTTTTTGGTGAACTTAAATTATTATTGATATGGATTTAAAATCAAAAGTGACATATTGATCGGTCGATCATTATGTAAGGGGGAGTGGGAATGTAATTCTAATATAGGAATTTTTTTGAAATATGGAAAAATAGTTGTTCTATTTTGGTTTTAAAATCTTGTATAAGAATACATATTGATATACATAGAATTATTATTTCACATAGAATAATTAATTTTTTATTAATTTTTATAGAACACATAAGTGTAATGGATAGTTTGTTATTACAAGGATGTATAACAAAGTATACATTTGAAGTATTAATATTTTTAGAGTACATACAGTTGTGTATGGAAGATTTAAAGTGTCTAAACAAAATTATTGTTGAATTAAAAAAAATATGGAACGTTGAAAAAATAAATAAAATAAAGAGTTGCTTGCTGGTCATGGATAGATAAATAAATTAAATGGATAGATAGATAAATAAATAGGAAAATAAATTAAAAGAAAGATAGAATATATAAAAATATGACAATCAAATAATGGGAAAGTTATGTTTTTATGTATCCACAGACAAGTAGATCACGTATTATGTTTATAATTGTTCAGTGTCAAGGATAATGTATAAAAACTTATACTGAAGAAATTTGGTTATTGAAATTTCAAAAGAAATTCAAAAAAATTATATTTATTAATAATTAATATTATAGAGTAATATAATTTGATACATCAAATATATTTATTTTTTCTTTATGATAAAATACTTATATGATATGGTTAAAGTTATAAAAACTAAAATTTATGGAGGTAAAGGAAGAAAATTTTAATAATTTAGATGGAGAATAAATTAAAATTAATTAATATTATAATAATTTATAGTTTCTTAATGGAATGAAATGGTTAAATATTTCACAGGAATATCTCAGAATTTTGGATAAAGTTTATGTACAATATCTGAAATGTTAAATTGTATTGTTTGTATTGGAAACAAGAGAATCAGAAACATTTATTATTTAAGATGAATGCACTTATTTTGTTTGTTAATTACAGTGCATTAAGGGGGAATTGTTAGATTTTGAATTTATTACTATTTTATGTGATATACGTTTCTGAATCATTTGGGTTAAACATGGTAGCTTTGAGGACAGAAGAAGGTCAGTTGGTGTGTAGACTACATGTATTTTTGGAGTTCACGTCAAGATAATGGGAGGAGAAGAATTGCTTAATATACACAAGGGGGTGTTACATTTGAGGCAGAAACTTGTCACCTTTCTTGGAGCTATTCCAAAAAGAAATTGTGCTGAGCATGGCTTAAAAACAGTATAAGAACACATGTGATGTGAGTAGCTAGAGGGGGGAAGCTCTGGGGCCTTAGGGTCACCGGCCAGAGAGATGAGGGACCTCAGGGTCACCCGACCCGATGGGGGAAGGGGCTCTATCCAGCAGAGAAGATGTACCATCTAATTCCTGTTTCTGAAGTACCATCCTGCCATGTTTTACCAACTGCTAAGATGTAAGCATTTGACTGTTTGCTTGTCCTGTCTTGAAGAATAAGAATAAAGCATCGTATTATGAAGAAATCCTAAGTCTGTATATTGGGAACCAAAGCGCCTGTGGGAGAAGGAGAGTTTTTGACATATCGCATGACACGTGTTAGAGGACAGTCCTCTGTCTCTATCAAAATATCTCTCCCCCAACAACTTTTATCACAAGCTCGTTGCTCGTAGGTGTTTTGCTGCTGCTCCAATTTTAAATGTGAGTTTTTACTTTGCTATTTGTTGGTACCTCAATAAACTTTTATGGAATACTGCACTATGGGCCTCCCTCTCTCTCCTTTTACCCTGCATTGCCTGAGCACCTGTTGATGCCAAGGTTAAGAGGTGGAAGTTACAGAGGAATTTCAAGTGGGAGTCACCCGTCTGTCAGTGATCCCCCAAGCACATCAGGTCCGGATACGAATGCGGCATTCGTGGAGATAAGTCCACCATCCTCAGCCTCAATGTGAGTGCGTGCTGATGTGATTTATTCATTTCTAGGTCTTTTTCTTTTTTTAGACATCAAAGTTTTATTGAAAGATGTACAGAAGTTATACATAGAGAACATCCGCTGCATCAATGCGGTGCCAAATAAAACAGAAAAGCCTTAGGCCAATAAAACATTAAAGAAAGAGTACCACTTATATATCACTACATTAGTAGACAGTGCAAAATGTGGGGTACGGCCAGCGGCTGAGACGCAGGCCGTACTATCATGAGAAGTGCTGTTTCCTACTATCACAAAACATTTTAAACACTGTATAAATGAAGGGAGGCGAATGTTAAGAAGAAACTAAAGATCAGAGAGAGTAGCAAGGGAGCAAGAGAAGTATACAAGAAGCAGATTTCAGTGCAAAGGGTGGGAGCCCACTGCGTCCCCCACCAAGGAACCACCAATTACCGCTCAGTCCCGCCAGATCCACCCACAACTGCTTCTCGAAAACGTTCAAGCAGCAGCATTCATCACTTCTTCATAATCCTTAGAGAATCGAAAGGCAAACCAAGGAGACCAGGTGTCATGATATCTCTGTACCAGCTCCGCAGATTGTGCTGCAGTATCCTCCATCTCACAAACCTCAGCAACCCTGCGTAGCCAGTCCTGCAAAGTGGGAATCCTTGCAGACTTCCAATGTCGGGGAATCAGCGTGTTAGCCGCATTGATTAAGTGCTTGGATAATGAGTTTTTATATTTGCTCAGGGAGAAGTGGGAAATGTTTAGGAGGCAACAGGCTGCATCAAGGGAAAGGCTGGTCTCCGTGATTTTCTTAATCATCCCTTTTACTTTTGCCCAGAAAGGAGCTATACCGTTACATTGCCACCAAATGTGCAGCAAAGTTCCCCTCTCACTATGACACCTCCAACAGAGCTCAGACGAATCAGGGAACCACTTGTGTACTCTCTAAGGCCTCGTACACACGAGGGGATATGTCCGCTGAAAACGGTCCGATGGACCGTTTCAGCAGACATCTCCGCTCGTGTGTATGGGCTAGCGGACAGATTTCTCCACCCGACAGATTTCAAAGCATGCTTTGAAATCCATCCGGTGGAATCTGTCCGCCCGACATGTCTGCTGGTTAGTACACTTACCAGCAGACATGTCGTCCCCCACCGCCGCCGCGCCGCCGCCGAATGGATTCGGCGCATGCGCGGAAGTGTTTTACTTCCTGGTGCGGTGACGTGGCGGTGACGCGGCGGCGTCAACGTCACCGCCGCGTCACCGCGCCGTCCGGCGGCGGGGAATTTGATCCGATGGTGTGTACACGCCATCGGATCAAACTCCCGATCGGACATATACGATGGAAATGGTCCGCGGACCGTTTTCATCGGATATGTCCGATCGTGTGTATGGGGCCTCAGGGGTGGCGTACCACTGGGTCAATAGCTTATAGGCAGTCTCCTGCGCCCTCGAACTGATAGAGCATTTGTGAGCCGAGATGCAGGCCCTGTCCCACTGAGCCTCTGAAATTGTTACACCCAAAGTTACAGCCCATTTCTCTTTGTATCTGTCTGCACCAGACTTCATCAGGCCTTGTATCCATGCATAAGCAACAGAGGTGGTCTTAAGGACCCTATCCCCTTTGAGGCACACCGACTCCAACTCCACAAAGCTGCGAATCTGAAAGTAAAGCCATAAAGGCAGGTCAGGTAGAGCGCTGTCCTCCCGTAACCTAATCAGGTCTTTCATTAATTTGTTGTCAAAACAATGCATGGCCAAAAGGGGAGCTCTCTCAGGGGGGGGCCCCAGCAGTCTATTTCCTACACCAGGTTGGAATCCCAAATTGTCCTTCAAGGGAGTAAGGGGACCCAAGGGTGAAGGGAAGCCGATAGATTTGGTGAGATTATGGAAAACCTCCAGCGTCGTTCCAATCAAGGGGTGGTTCCTCAGAGGCCTCGGCTGGTGAACCCTGGGAATCCAAGGGGAGAACTGTAGTGAAATGGGAGCCTGGACTGACTCAATCCAGACCCAATCTTTATGGTCAGCATGGCAGTGCCAGTCTATGATCCTGGCAATGTGTGATGCAAAGTAATATTTCTTGTAGTCCGGGACACCTAAACCCCCCTTCTCTTTGGGCGTAGTTAGCATGGTCATTTTAATGCGGGGAGGTCTATGTGCCCAAATGAATCTTGTTTGCATCGAATGTAGAGAATTGAAAAAACTTTGTGGTAACCTGATAGGTAGTGTGCGCATCAGGTATAGCACCCTCGGGAGGATCGTCATTTTGCATGCGGCTGCCCTACCAAACCAGGAAAAATGTCCTGAATGCCAGTTTCGCAGGTCTGTGTCAATGTTTTTAAGCAAAGGGATAAAATTGCGGTCAAATACCGACTCAAGCCTGGGGGTAAGCCAGACCCCCAGGTACTTGATGGTAGAATCCACCCAGGTGAAAGTGCTACCCTCCTGTGCAGCCCCCAGAGCTTCCTCTGACAGTGAGATGTTTAAGGCTTCGGATTTCGAAAGTTGATTTTGAGGTTTGATAGGTTACTGAATATGGCGAATTCCTCCAGCAGGGATGGTATAGAGACGTGGGGGTCTGTCAGAAAGAACAGAAGGTCGTCCGCATATGCAGCAACCTTGAACTCTCTCCCTTCCATCTGAAAGCCCCTAATGGAGGGATTGGCCGTAACTATCCTGATAAAGGATTCTAGAGAGATAATAAACAGCAGGGGTGATAACGGGCAGCCCTGTCTAGTTCCATTCTTGATCAGAACCCTGTCCGACAGGATCCCGTTCACTTTAAGTTTGGCAGAAGGGTTACTATACAGCGATGATAACCAAGTCATCATATGAGGGCCTAAACCTATGTGTCTGCACGTTTCCAACATGTAGTCCCAAGCTACTCGATCGAAGGCCTTCTCCGCGTCCGTAGACAGGAGGAGGCCCTCGATCTTTCGCTCCCTGGCCACATAGATAAGATTGAGGGCTTTGGTAACGTTGTCCTTGGCCTCTCTCCCCGGCATAAAGCCTGCCTGACAGGGACCTATCAGATGGTGGAGTAGTGGCCTCAACCTATTGGCGATTATTTTTGCCATTAATTTGGTGTCCAAGTTCAGCAGGGAGATTGGCCTGTAGCTTGCACAGTGGAGTGGGTCTTTGCCTGGCTTGGGGATGACAGTTATAAATGCAGAGAGAAAATCTGGTGGGACCTCCCTTTTCTTCGCAAGGGAGTTCAGTGCATTCCCCAGGGGAGGCACAAGGATATCTATAAACGTTTTGTAGTAAATGGCGCTAAACCCATCAGGACCAGGGCTCTTTCCCGTCTTTAAATCCTTAATCGCCAGAAGCGTCCACCGGGCTTTCAAGCAGAGAGACTGTCTCCGCATCGAGCGTTGGCATATTGGAAGTCCCTAAATAATCCCGGACCCTCTGGAGCCCCTGCCCCGGGTCCCCATGGGGCCCTCGCAGCGATGGGAGATTATAGAGGCTGGTATAAAAATCGTGAAAATGCTGGGCTATTTTGCCTGACTCTATCCACAACACCCCTTTTGTCCTGTATGCCCGATACGTTAGTATTGGGGACTGATTTCTTTAAAGCCCTTGCTAGCAACTTGCCCGGCCTATCTCCCTGCTCGTAGTACAATTTCCGTCGGGAAAACAAATACCTCTTAGCTTTGGTGTCAAGTGTCTGTTTCAGGGCCTTCCTGGCCTCTAGTAAAGACACCACGGAAAGTGTGGACAAGGATTGTTTGTGGGCCGATTCTAACGTGCGAATCTTATTGAGCAATTGTTTAATTTCTCCGTCCCTCGCTCGCTTCCTGACCGCACCCATCTTAATCAGTTCACCCCGAATGGTGCATTTGTGTGCTTCCCAAATCATCAAGGGGTCTGCATCAGGGGTCGCGTTGCGTCTAAAAAACTCGATCAATTCTGATTGTAGGGTGGAAAGCAAAGAAGGGTCCGTCAGCAAGGAGGAGTTCAATCTCCACACATTAGGTCCGTGACGCGGGGCCGACGTATCAAGGGTGAGAGAGACAGGCGCGTGGTCCGATAGGACCTGTGAGCCTATGTGTGCTCCAGATACCGCCCGGAGGTCTGTTTGTGTTATGAAGAGGTAATCGATTCTGGAGTAGCAATCATGGGGTACGGAGTGGAAGGTATAATCCCTGCCATCAGGATGCAGGTAGCGCCAGGAGTCTACTAAATTTAGGGAGTGAAGGAGGGACTTGATGTTTTTCAGGATCTTGTATGTGATGTATGTCTTTCCAGAGGAGGTGTCCACTACGGGGTTAAGAGGCACGTTGAAATCACCTCCAAGGATTAATCTCCCCGAAGTGAACCCCTCCAAGTCCTTAATTAGCCTGCGGCAGAATGTTAAATGTGAGGTGTTGGGAAAGTAAGTGTTCGCCAAGGTGACCGGGACCCCTCTGCATGTGCCTTTCAGGAAAATAAATCTGCCTCCAGGATCTATTAGCTTGTCAGTCAGTTCAAACGATGCATTCTTACTAACAAGAATTGACACCCCTTTGGACTTAGCAGAATCGTTAGTGGCATGATGGGCCTCAATGAAATAGGAGTCAGCGAGCCTCGGGACCTGACCTGTCCTAAAATGAGTCTCCTGCAGAAACACAAAGCTGGGCCTACCTTTCCTGAGTTCCCTTTAGCAAGGTTGAGCGTTTCTCGGGTATATTCAGACCTCTCACGTTGTGGGATATCACCGTAGGAGAACCGCCAAGATCCGAGTACACCATGACTCGTTCCGAGTGGGAGGGACCCGATCTCTGAAAAACAACTGAACGTAAAAATAAAGCAAATAAACAAATAAGCAGTGACGTTTGGAGCACGATCATCGGCAAGTTCCAACCGAAGCACTGAAGTTACAGAAGGGAAAGTAAGAAAGGTGAAAGAGCCGGAAAGAGGAATGAAATAGAGAAGAGTTGAGAGTAAGGGGAACAACCCCCAAGCCGCTACGGCGACTCGAGAGATCAAAAATTAGCGCACCAAGTAGGCCACAAGGCCCACCCAACCACGCTATGTGGGGACACTTAGGGCGCGCCAAGTGTCCGGCAATCAGAAACCGTTTTCTGCCGACCGCAACGGAAGTTGAGGTAAGCAGAAATAAAAATAATAATTCAAAACTTGCGGGCCGTGGCCCACATAAAGCATAACTTAACACAGGCTAGGAGGTCTACTCTGCACGAGTATAGTGAGCAAAAACTTAAATGCATACTTATAAGAATGAGCACAATTAACTAAGCAACTATCCTGGCAGGGAGCATGATCCCACACCCCCCCAAGTTCCACCCCAACTACTCCCGTTCAAGGACCCAGAAGACATGCGTAACAACTCTTATAGTTCAAAAAACGGCTGTCACCAGATCAGGAATGTCCATCTAAACGTATAACATGCCTTGGGGATTACAACTGCCTCCCCCATCAAAAAGAAAAAGGATGATAACAATAAGGCAAAAATAAGTCGCAAATGGATCCAGCCGGAACCAAGGACCAGAAGAAAAAATGAATAAAAAATAAAAATAAAAATAGTAGTAACAGATTCCCAGGCAGTGTAAAATCCAGTGAAACAATCAGCCATTGCCATGTGACTAAAAGTGTTGAGAAACTGTCTATCCAGCATCCTCTGGGGGGATGTAACGGGGAAGGAGGACACCAGGAGAAAAAACAAGAAACAAAAAGGAATGAAGAAAGCGAGGGGAGAACCCCGGCGAGTTCTTCATGATTCATGGAGCCAGCAAGTTCCTGGAAGAATGCGCCCTCCCGCTACTCGGTGTACCTGGCTGCAGATTATCATGGCGGGCATTCCTCTGCTTCTTGGTCAGGTGTTTCTCTGGCGACGTTAGGGGTGAGTGTGGAGGGCTGTGGTCCGGCGGTGGAAGAATAAACTCTTGGTACCACTCAGGGAGCTCAATTCGACCCAATTGCAAAGCTTCGCAGAAATCGGGGAGGTCATTAGGAGTACGGAGCACATGCTGCTTGCCACCTACAGCGACCAGTAGCGCAAAAGGAAAGCGCCACGTGTAGCGGAGGTCCTTCTCCCGTAGCTTATCCAGCAAAGGCCTCAGCGCCCTGCGGTTCTTTAGGGTTATCTGAGAGAGGTCCTGGAAAAGTTTTATGGTTGCGCCATTGAAAACTATGTCCTCCCTCTGGCGTGCTTTCTGCATAATGTCCTCTTTGAGACCAAAATTCTGCAGGCAGCAGACAATGTCTCGGGGCGGCATAGTGTCAGGTCCCTTGGCTCGGAGAGCCCTGTGCGCCCTCACAAATTCAATTTCTGAGTCCTCCGGTCTTTCCATAAGACTATTGAAAACTCTCCGTAACACCGCTATAATTTGGTCCGGTTCAACCGATTCCGGTATACCGCGGACCCTAATATTGCACCTCCGTCCCCTGTTATCGAGGTCCTCCAAGTGTCTGTTAATCTCTATGAAGTGAAGAGTCTGGGCAGACAGTGCGCTGTCAAGCCTCTGTATAGCTCTGTCCCTTTGCTTCCCGTCTGTCTCAGCCGTCGCCATTTTTTCCTGCATCACCAGCATGCTAGTTTTCAAGTCAGTGATAGCAGCTGAGAAGGATGCCTTAATATCAGCCTTTATGTCCGCTACAAAGCCTGACATGTCTGCATATGTGAGAGGGTGGTCAGTGCGAGCAGATCTCCTACTGTCATCTGCAAAGGCTGGGAGGGAGTCCTCACTGCATTCATCCTCGGTGTGCACCGGCGCCATCTTGCCTCCTGTCGTGATCTGTAACACCGCGGCCTGTTTCTTAAAGATTTCAGATATGCTGCAGCCCGAGCTGGTCGCCGTTACTCGCCGGGATCGGGTGTGATGTGAGTGCCGTTGCTGTTTGCTCATCATCGGGCATCAGTCGCGCAGAGAGACGAGCTAGGGCCGCGGATCCTACGGAGCTATTCAGCTAAGCTGCCATCTCCTCCGCGCGCCAGGCCACGCCCCTTCTAGGTCTTTTTCAAGGTTACGTCACTTTCCATTCATTTCTGCCTTTCATGTCTGTATGAGCACCTGGTGTAGAAGTTCTCCATTTCAACCTCAATAAGTGTGGTTGCACCCCAGTAACTACTGTTTGGTACTTTGGGCCATCCGTGCTATGGCTCTGAGGTGAGAATTTTAGTACCACAAGAGGTGTGCGCACCGAAGTCTGCCTGCTTTCACACCGTAGCTGCTTTCACACCGTACCACTTTTTGGGCTTTGGAGTCTCCATTTTTTTATGGACTTTTCACGTGTTTATATGCTTTACACCTAGCCGTGTGCTGTCACGCACAGCTATTTTCATTTGTGTTTTTTATTCACAATTTTTTTATTTTTTTTTTCATATTTTGTATATTGCATTTTATTTATTCCATTGTGTGTTTGGTACATTTCACATGTTTATTTATTTGTTGCTTATTCACCTCTCTGTTCACCATACAGTCACTTAGCTTATCTCCCTTGGTATTTACCCTTTGGTTATATACCCTATTAGGATTCACAGCGCTTCACCATCACCTACCTACACTCACTCACTGCCCATTCAAAAAAAACAAAATTACATCTATAACAAAAGATTTGCATTCTGTATTTTGAATCCAAAATACGAACAGAAAAAAAGGAATTTAAAATACAGAATGCAAATCTTTTGTTATAGATGTCATATGAACAATGAACATATGACTGAAAATACGAACAGAAAAAGGATTCAAACAAAATACAGTATGCAAATCTTTTGTTATAGATGTCATTTTTGTTCTTTTATCGTTTTCGTTTTGTCGTATTTTCGTCGGATCGTTCATTCGTATTTGCGGTTGTTCGTTATGCGGCTCATTCGTAATCCCGTCGTTTTCGTATTTTGGTGCTTTAATTTTTTCGTATGTACACATTATCCCGCGGGTACGAAAATGAACATTTTCGTACGAAAATAACATTCGTACGAACGGGAATGCACATATCTATCCTCCAGAAGGTCACCCTGGAGGTCAATGCCCTTGTGCATGAAAACAGGACCTCTAAGGACATTGCAAAGGAAATTAACAACATCCGTGGGCGGGTCAGAGATAAGCTGGCCAGCATCAGAAGGCACGTCAGGGGCACGGGAGGCGGACCAGCCAGTACTATCAGGCTGACTGCCGAGGAGGAGGTCATTGTCAGCTGTCTTGAGCAGGAGCAGGTGGAGGGCCTGGAGGGCTTTGACTCCAGTGAACAGGCCTTGAGGACAGGTAAGTGTGTTTTATCCCCCATCCGGTGTGTAGCATGTGAGGGGGTGCAAGGGAACATGTGACAAGTGTGTGGGTCCACCAACATGTGAATGCTTTGTGTCATCCACAGATGTGCTGGAGGGATCTGGACCATCGTCTGGCTGTGTCGGACCCATGCCATCCCCAGAACATACCCAGCCTGACCCCCTGGGAAGCCACATAAGATCGGTGGAGGGGAGTGCCCACACCTCTGCTCTAGAGGTAGTTCTTGAGAAGCAGGTGGATCTCCATCTGGAGGAATGCCTCTATCTTGAGGAAGCTTCCATCTTCCCCGGACCCTCTCAGACCTCCACGCCCATCAAGGGAACCCCATCCAGGGGAACCCCCTCCAGGGCTACCCCATCCAGGGGAACCCCCTCCAGGGCTACCCCATCTAGGGGAACCTCATCCAGGGCTACCCCATCCAGACGGACACAAGCCTCTCCATCTCCTCGGAAGGCTCTCAGGAAGACCAGGGGTGTACCCGGATCTCTACAAGAAGGGCTGGAGAGGGAGCAGGCATGCCAGACACGGCACATGGGAGATATTGCCTGTGACCTCCACCGTGTCGCTGACAGCCTGGCCTCATTTGTTAGGTCCTCGGCCAAGAACCAGGCTGGTTGCACAGTGGCTGTGCAGGGCACCACAGCTGCTATGCAGCAGTGCCTCAGCCAACAGGCTGCCCATACCAGCTCCATGTCGGACTACCTGCAGGAGGTGAGCGCAAACTGCTCTGCCATGATCACATGCCTGGGTGACCAGTCCAACACCCTTGAGGCCATGCGTCACTATATGGTGGCAGGGGGTCCCTCACCATCTGGGGACCAGGGCTCGGATGTGCAGGCCAGCCTGGATAGGAACACCATGGGGGAGCTGCAGGCCACAGCAGCAGGCATCGTTGCAGAGGTGAAGAGCCTGGGAGTGGTCGTACAGGCCACTATCCAGGCGGAGGGTCGGCAGAACAGGCGCCTCCAGCGCCAGACCAGCGGCAGGCAGCTGCGGATGCAGGCTGACACCAACAGCGTGCTAACACGCATTGCCGTTGCGTTGGAGGCGATGCAGGCAACATCTTCCAGGAGTGACAGGCCAGGGGATGCACCTCCTCCTGATGCCCCACCCCCCCACCCGAGCCAGCGCAACGACTATTGAGGAGCCGAAGCCTTGGCACGAGGCCTGGCCCACGAGAGGGCAAATGACTCTCCTCTGGACATTGGCAGCTCAGATTATGAGCTTTATTTTTTTTTTTGTGTCGTGCACAGATGGATGTGCCATCCTCCTGTAAGGGCATGCTATGTCGGACAATGGCATGATCCCTTTTTTTTTGTAGTCACTGCACACGGTCAGGAGTACAGTGTGACAGGTGTGTGAATGTGTGTGTGACATTCCTGTCAGCAAGGTGTGTCACCTTGGTTCGTTGGGGAGAGGTTATCCCCACGACCGTGTGAATGTGGTATGAATGGACAGCAACATCATTGGGGCCTTGGCGTGGCGTTGCTGCTCCCAAGTCCCATGCGGTGGACTTGGGCTAAACCAATGTAAGGTGGATGTGGTGTGTGTGAGCTAGTGACCACAGTGGTGTGCATTTGTGCATTGTCCGTGTGCCATGCTGAATGTGTATGTGTGTTTAACGTGCAAAGATACGTTCCACGAGGCAACTCCTGACTGCTGTTTCTTCAGCAGAAGGGGTCGTCTCAGGCAGGGGGGGACTGTGTGGCTCGGGGGTCAGGTCATCACATATGTCAATCTCCAGTCTCACAACATGCACCAATGATCTGGCACACAAAGTTTGGGGAATACAACACGGCCCCCCCAGACTTATCCAGGCATCAGAAATGGGACTTCAGGATGCCAAATGTGCGCTCCACCACTGCACGGGTGTGTATGTTGGCAACACTGTATCTTCTCTGTCCTCTGGTTTGGGGATTCCGATATGGAGTCAGGAGATGGGGCTCAAGTTCATATGCCGAGTCACCTGGAAGGGAAAAGACAGGAGGATGTTAGCCATCCATGTGCCCATCGTGATGTCTGCATCATGGGGTCGGACAGTCATGCCTGACACCCATGTCACTCACCAACCAGCCAGCTGTCCCTGTACACGTTCTGCTCAAATTCTGCTGGGATGTTGCTTTGACGGTTTATGTAGATGTCATGGCTGGCCCCTGGATGCTTTGCAAGGACGTGCCATATGAGGCATTGGGCATCGGTTATCACCTGTACGTTGATGGAATGCTACTGCTTACGATTGCGGTATATGTGCTCTATGGCACGGGGGGGGCCGTAGTGCCACATGTGTGCAATCAATGGCCCCCGAAGGTGCATGGAAATCTGGCAATGCTGTAGAAATCCTGCATTGCTTTCTGCCGCAGGTGCTCATGGGTCAGTTTGATGATGTGGTGGGACATGCATGTGAGGATTGCGGGGACAACCTGGTGCACACATCTGCTCAATGTGGATTGTGACATCCCAGACACGACTCCACTTGTACGTTGGAAAGATCCACCGGCAAGGAAATAGAGTGTTGCCAGTACCTTGACCAGTGGCTGCACTGCATATGAGCGTCCTGTCTGGCTGGTGATTTCATCATGCAGGGCTGTGGCTAATTCCAGGATGGCATCAGGGCTGAATCTGAAGATGCAATACATCTCCGATTCCCCCATGCCAAAGACGTTCATGCGCGTTCGGTATATATTCTCCTGTGCCCTCCACCGTGCCTGGGGACGCAGTGGTGCTATGACTATGGCTGCCCCTGGCATGTTGGCATACAGATGTATTGTCCTGCAAGTGTGGTTGCTCAGCTCGTCCGTAACGGTGCTGCTGCAGCTGCTCTTCAGCTCACCTGTGCACGTCTGTTGCTGAGTTACATCTCCTTTATTAGGGAATAACTATGCGTCGGGCGTACACATACGCGCAGCGTACATTTGTGAATCGCCGTATTTCCCTCATTTGCATATTTAAATGCCTAATCAATGGGAGAAGTAACATGCGTCCAGACGAAAAATGCGCCCACGTTACGCCGGGGTTAGTAAGATACGTCGGCGTAGGATAGCCAGTTTTTAGGCGTATCTTGGTTTGTGACTCAGGCGCACAGATACGCCGGCGCACATTTGCACTACGTCGGCGTAAAGAAATTTACTCCGGAGCAAGTGCTTTGTGAATCTGGGCCTGAATGTGTAATATGTTTCTGGGATCTCTGTTTAGCTGCAATAGAAGCAGTTAGAATGTTGTGTTGTGTTAGTTATAGCTTTAAATTAATGCATGTCTCAGTAGCCGTAGAAGGTTAGAAATCTATTCAGCACTATAATGATTTCATTATAGATTCCTGCCATAAATATATAGCTATGGCCATTCAATCACACAAATACACACACTAAAGCCAAAATGGGAATGAGTTCTGAAAGCCTGAGAAAAGACTTCTTGTTTTAATGTGTATCTATAATAAAAAAAAATAAAAAAGTTTGGGGTCGAGTGATGAGGGGTTACAACCGATGTACGATTTAAAAAAAAAAATTCTGTCTGTGTCCCCGTTAGGAAGAATAATCTTCTTTAACTCTCAGTCACAGGGCATCAAGTGAGGGTGAATCCAATAATCCAAAGATCCCAAAAATGTCAATCTCAGCAGGATCATTCATACACATCTTCTGGGGATGTATAAAAGTTTCACAGTTATGGAAACAATTTGAAAACTTTGCATCAAAAATTTCTAACAACATTCTACAACTTTCATTCCAACACTGCCTCTTTTTTTGACCAACCGTGGGGTTATCCATCCACAACATGAGACTGATCCACACAACATGTGTAGCAATTCACTGGTTAATAGCACTCCACTGGAAATCTTCAGTAGTACCACTAACCCAATTGAAAATACGCATAAACAATATTAACCTCATGAAAAAATATTCCACACCTTACACAATACAATCCTCATATATAAAAAGAAATGTAATGCATGGTTCACCTATTCTAAACATTTCTTCAGCCCCGAATGATATTACTCCTTACCCCAGGCTATCGATACTCTTTAGAAAAATACCGGATTCATAGTTTCCTCTATTAGCATTTCTGTCCACCATTGTCTAACAATTATTATTTATGGTCGTGGCCCTCTGACCGAGAGAGATGTGGATCACATAAACACGCAACAAGACTTACAACATAAATAGACCTGAAGTGTGCCTTGGTGGTCTGGTCAGTATGCCATGAAAAGGGGGCATACCCAAAGTAAGTAATGGGTAGTTGTTGAAGAAGGATATGCTGAGAAGTGCCCTGAAAAAGGGAAGGGCGGGAGGGTGTTGAATGCGATTGAATGCGCTCACGGACATGAGGTGAGCTGGGAAGAGTTGGCCCAGTGACGTGTAGTACTGCACACTGAACCGACAAAGAGCATGTGTAAGTGGGCTGCTTAAATACCCTCCAGGCTCCTCCCATAAACTCAGGCCACCATACTGGCCTTCTAATTTATGGTCGTGGCCCTCTGACCGAGAGAGATGTGGATCACATAAACACGCAACAAGACTTACAACATAAATAGACCTGAAGTGTGCCTTGGTGGTCTGGTCAGTATGCCATGAAAAGGGGGCAAAAGACTCAGATAGGGAAATAGCTTATATTGATTTCTTGTTTTTATTGAGCCAGCTTGGTAAAGGCTTGTGCCATTTCTTCCTGAGGATTTGGGATGTATGTGGCAAAACAAGGAGACTTCCCATCAGCCTGGTATCTTGATTACGTGGTCTGGTACTCCCTGTTGGGAGGCAGCTGAGGCTGCTCTAATACGGAAAGAATGTCCAGAGAACCGACTGGGATTTGAAGCCCAAGTTGCTTAGGATTCTGACATGCTTGACAAACTGGCTGCCACTCAGGGAGCTGGTTTAGAAAGGGTAGCAACAAGCTACCATCAGATTGGCTGGGTAGATGGAGCAGTAGTCAGTCGAGCACCATCACTGGGCGTCAGGCATTGTTAGTCTGAAACAGGTTGATGTCAACCCCTGGGGCTGGTTTGTTGCGTTTGCAGACTGAGAGTGTAGGGGTTCGAAAGCGAGTCGGGTGGCGTCGGAGCAGTGTCTGACTGCCGGAGCCACTGACTGTAAATTCACTAGGTCGTAGGGAACCGTAGAAGGCCTGGTAGATGGCTGCTTGGATGACTATGCTGGGCAAGGTCCTAAAGGGGGAACGAGTAAGGATTTCAGACATGTCCCTAAAGAGGGCACTCTTGAAAGGTAGGCGCTTGCCACTGACTACAGGTTGGTGCTTCTGTATGCCCTGTAGGAGGGACTTGACTGCATGGGCTCGAGAATACTGACAGTTTACTGGGGTCCTGCAGGGACAGGAAATGCTGGACGCCATCTAGATATGGCGTGATAGTATTGTGAGTAAGGATCAGCTGCGTGTGGCAATACGATATGAAGGCTAGAACGTGTCTAACGTTGCATATTGCTGCTCCGAGGCAAGTGGCCAAAAATTTGCAGTTAGTGTTCCAAGCAGTGCGATAGGCCTTCAGTGTGTTGCGTGCCAAGGAGTAGTTAATAAGCTGGGTTGAGTTGGTGAGATGCTACTTCAGTCCATCATCAGCAATGACCAGGGTGGGACAGGGATGGTTATTGGGTCAGCTCCAGGCTCTTGCTGGAAAAACAAAGTAAGGTTGGAATGGGACAGAGCATCAGCTGCGATTTTGCATTTGCCTGGAATATGTCTACAGAAGATATTAAACTGGTGACGGAGTGACAGCTGCACGAGCCTGCGCAGGAAGGACGTGATGGGGAGAGGCTTGATCTACCTTAATTGATTAAGTCGGCTGTGGCTTGATTGTCTGTGGTGAAGAACACTGTCTGTCCAGTTCAAGTGTGGCCCCAGACCTGGGCAGCTGCCACAATGGGGTACAGCACGAGGCATGATGAAGACTGGGTGAAGCAGAAATTTAAGAGAATTTCTGGGGGCCAAGGTTTGGAGAACCAGTGGCGGACGAAAAATGCACGCAAAAGCCCGTGGTGGCTCGGCTGACACTGCCGGGATGAAGATTGAAATGCTGTTCTATCAGGTGGGGAAGTTGTCCCACATAGCTAAGTCTGCTACTGATGCTTGGTCTAGTTTGAGAACTTGGACTGGATCTTGCATTGGTGTGAGAAAATCAAGACAATACACAGGTGCTCAACAAGACGATATACGTGCACTCACTGACCAATGTGCACTCGCTGACCAACGTGCACCCGCAGACCAACGTGCACTCGTAGACCAACGTGCACTCGCAGACCAACGTGCACTCGCAGACCAACGTGCACTCGCAGACCAACGTGCACTCGCAGACCAACGTGCACTCGCTGTTGCTGGATGGAAACCTGAACTAACTGCAGGAAAAAAGACAGGGAAAAGATGAGTGGCCCGCGTGCCACTAAAGATGAATGGCCAACTGGGTGCCACTGTGTGTTTGTTTGGTTGATTGTCACTGATGTGTGTTTGCAAGTTTAGTTTGTATTCGGGTTTGCACGTAGGTGCGTGCTGCAAAGTGTTTTATACTGCTGCAGACAATATTGTGTGGTTGCAAGGGTCTCAGTCTGGTTTGCTGAGACAATATTGCGTGGTTGCAAAGGTCTCGATGATTATGAGGTTTGTTTTGAGATGGCCTTGTGTGGTTGCATGGGTCTCAACAAGTGAGGGGTTGCTGAGACGATGTTGCGTTTGCAATGGTCTCAAGTGAGTGTCGGGCTGCTGAGATGACTATGTATGGCTGCAAAGGTCTGAACGGGTGTCAGGTTGCTGAGACGATATTGCATTTGCAATGGTGTCAAATGAGTGTCAGTTTGCTAAGACGACTTTGTATGGCTATAAAGGTCTGAACGGGCGTTAGGTTGCTGAGACGAGATTGTGTGGCTGCAAAGGTCTAGACGAGTGTGAGGTAGCTGAGATGATATTACATTTTGCAAGGGTCTCAAATGAGTGTCAAGTTGCTGAGACAATATTCCCCCCCCCCCCATTTTTTTTTTTTATTTATGAAAACGACTGTGAATGAAACGCTGGTAAACATGAGTTACCACATCTGGCTGTGTTTACAAGCTGTTACAGGCATTGGCGTTTCGAATGCCTTTGAACATCCGTCTGAACCCATTTTTTTTTTTATTCGAGAAGGTTTCTGAACTTAACTGCCTAGACATGACTATAAATGATCCTGTGTACATGTACTGATAAGATAACATAGAGGAGTGATTGGGGATCCTGTGTAGGAGTACTGATAATAGAACATAGAGGAGAGATCAGGGGCGGCTGAAAAACACCCATTTTCCTGGCTGCAAGGGTCTTAATGAATGCCATGTTGCTGGGGCGAGACTGCGTGGTCACAAAGGTCTTTGATGAGTGGGAGGTTGCTCGAGACGGTATTGCGTGGTTGCAAGGCTCTCGATGAGTGTGGGGCTGCTTAGACGGTATTGCGTTTGCAAGGGTCTCAACAATGGTGTGAGGCTGCCGAGACGGTATTGCGTGGTTGCAAGGGCCTTGATGAATGTGGGGCTGCTGAGAAGGTATTGCATTTGCAAGAGTCTCAACAATGGTGTGAGGCTGCCGAGACGGTATTGCGTGGTTGCAAGGGCCTTGATGAATGTGGGGCTGCTGAGACGGTATTGCATTTGCAAGGGTCTCAACAATGGTGTGAGGCTGCCGAGACGGTATTGCGTGGTTGCAAGGGCCTTGATGAATGTGGGGCTGCTGAGATGGTATTGCGTTTGCAAGGGTCTCAACAAGGGTGTCAAGCTGCTGAGACTGTTTTGCGTGGTTGCAAGTGCCTTAATGACTGTAGGGCTGCTGAGACGATTTTGCGTGGTTGCAATGGTCTCAACAGGTGTCAGGTTGCTGGGCCGAGATTGCGTGGTAGCAAAGTTTTTTTTTTGCGTTTTTTTTTATATATATTATGTTTTTGCATTTTTGTAAGGGCCTTGTGTTGCAAGGGTCTCAACAAGGGTGTCAGGCTCCTGAGACAATTTTGCGTGGTTGCAATGGTCTAAACAGGTGTCAGGTTGCTGGGCCAAGATTGTGTGGTGGCAAAGTTTATGTATTTTTATTTTTTTTGCACTTTAATATTTAATTTATTTATTTTTTTTGCGTTTTTATATATCTTTTTTTTTTTGCCTTTTGTAAGGGTCATGTGTTGCAAGGGTCCTAAGGGTGTCAGGCTGCTGAGACGATATACGAGTGGTTGCAAGGATGTCAATGAGTGTGAGGGCTGCTGAGACGATATTGCGTTTGCAAGGGTCTCAACAAGGGTGTCAGGCTGCTGAGACGATTTTGCGTGGTTGCAGCAGTCTCAACAGGTGTCAGGTTGCTGGGGGGCTGAGATTGCGTGGTGGCAACGTTTTCTTTTTTTTTTCCTTGCGTTTTTTTTTTTTTTTTGCGTTTTTATATATATTTTTTTTTTTGATTTTGCGTTTTGTAAAGGTCATGTGTTGCAAGGGTCTTAACAAGGGTGTCAGGCTGCTGAGATGATTTTGCGTGGTTGCAAGGATCTCAATGAGTATGGGGCTGCTGAGACGATATTGCGTTTGCAAGGGTCTCAACAAGGGTGTCAGGCTGCTGAGACGATTTTGTGTGGTTGCAACGGTCTCTAGAGGTGTCAGGTTGCCGAGGGGCTGAGATTGCGTGGTGGCAAATGTTTGTTTTTTTTGCGTTTTTTTTGCGGTTTTTTTTTGGGCGTTTTTTATATAAATATTTTTTATTTTGCGTTTTGTAAAGGTCATGTGTTGCAAGGGTCTTAACAAGGGTGTCAGGCTGCTGAGATGATTTGATTGGTTGCAATATCTTAATCAATAAGAATTGGGTTACTGAGAAAGGATAGAAACACCTGGTTTGTACCTTTAAGCGAGCAGTATAAGGTAGAAGGACAACGCCTGTTTGAATCGTAGGTTACGTAGGGGCCACTAATGAACGATATGGGAGACAACGAATAGTAGCAAATTGATAGGACATAAAGAATGTAATAACAAATCTTACTTGCGACAGTGGGCCATGCAAGTGAGTTTGCGGCGGACTGTGGCTGGAGTGAAACATGTCGGGAAGGTGTAGCGTGATGCCGTGCATGGGGCAAAACAATGAGGTTTGGTGTAGAAAATAGAACACGAGAGATGCGTATCAATGCTTTGTAAGCTCCACTGTGGGAACCAAACATATGGTAAGGGTGACACCATGAGTGGCCACGAATTTGACATGACAAACAAGCTAACAAATCCTACCTGGGACAGTGAACGTGCGACTGGGTTTGCTTTGGACTGGAGTGGATGTGCAACACATCCGAAGAGTGTGGTGTGGCGCCATGCATGACGCACAGGCAATAACTTTGGTAAATAAATGAGAGAGAAGAACCGTAAACAAACAATTCGTAAGTTCCGCTGCAAGAACTAAAAACACATGGCATGGGGGAACAATGAATGACAATGGTAGAAAGCATGAAATGTATCTGATACAAAACAGTTGTAAATTGCATGAAACAAATTCGATACGAATCGGTAGTAAGGAGTATTGAACGAATCTGATACAAATTGGTTGTAGAGTGTATGCTACCCCTTGCTTTGAAACCGAACACCTACCAACCACCCATCCCCCCAGACTAATCAAGTGCAGACATGGCACCATGTGAGTCCAATTACCACCTCAATCTGCCAAAGAACCCATACAAACACATGCTAATCTCCAAATGGTTTTACAAATGAATCGTATGTTTGGCAGAAGGAAGTTACAAATGTACTACGCCTGAGCCAAATGATGTTGGAACATGAGCAACAGTAACTCAGAGGCAGATTTTTTTTTCCAAAAGGGATGCAGGATAGAAAGCATAACGAATTGCAAGATTGCACAAGATACGAAAAGGTTTGAATCCTACCTGTAAGCGGGAACCGCCGGCAAAGACCATGAAGGGAGAAGCCGCAAGCGATTGCGATGTTGAATGCGATTGAATGCGCTCACGGACATGAGGTGAGCTGGGAAGAGTCGGCCCAGTGACGTGTAGTACTGCACACTGAACCGACAAAGAGCATGTGTGAGTGGGCTGCTTAAATACCCTCCAGGCTCCTCCCATAAACTCAGGCCACCATACTGGCCTTCTAATATAGCTTGATATCATTTTCCAGAACTACATACCATATGTATTGCATTTCCATTGATTTTCGATACCATTGTCTGTACCACTTTTGTTGTATTTTTGTAAACAAATGAAAAAAGGTAAAAGTCACTAGAACAAGAATTGAGGGGAAATCCTCCAATAGGAGCACATGTTTTGCTGACAACTGTCTGAGAGGGGATTTCGCTAACTTTGGAGACATTTTATCTTTTTATTGTCTGTGATGGTTCTTATTTATCCAAGTTATGGGCGTATCCAGCAGTGATTAGTCATATTCAACTGGACTTGTTGATTAACTTTTCACATTAGATTTACAGATATTTAATCAACTACAATCCACTCAACTACTACATCTACTTTTTTATCATTCTACTCTCAGAAACAATTTGACCATTTTTGTTTCCAATTAGATATATATATATACATACATTCTTATTTATTTGGGATTGTACCACAGGTGCCGCCCCTCCCCCTTTCTCCTTCCCTCCTGAGGCATTACAGCGTTTGGCTCCTTGCAAGCCTATTTTTTCGCCAGGTCTCCTGTCTCTTTGGGGAGCTGGGAATCACCACGGAATTCCATGGATCCTGTACCTGGTTTACTTTTCTGGCTATATGAACATTCATCCTTTTCGATAGTGGTATGTATCAGTGTTTTCATTTACACACTCACTTCATGTATGCTTTGATATGTTTCAAATTGCATAAAAATGTCTTTATATATCTTTACAGTAACCTTTCCTCCTGAAGATGGCCACAAATGTCGAAACGCGTCGGGGATTCTTCATGGTTACTAAATTTCCTGTATTACTGCGAATGTTGGTGTTTGTACTATGCAAAATTGAACATCATGTGTATGATATAGCCAGTATCCATTGTTTTTAATCTCACTATGTCATCATCATTATTAAAGTATTTTTCTTTTTACTTTATACTGTCTATTCAAATACTTTGCTGTCCAAAGCCCCATGGGGGAATTTTCCCATTTTTCAACTTTTCACATGTATCCAAGCTGATTCTTCAGTCCAATAAGTGTCAGGAACATACTCCAGAATTTGCAGTCACAAGGGTAACTCAGTCTTCTTGATCCAGTCACCATGGAGAGTGTCGAAACAGATTTGTATTGTCCAAGAACTGGATGGAAGGTGTGCAAATGTGTGGAACCACTTTGCTCTAACTCAGTAAGCGCATGCCTTTCTGCCAGGCAGTCTGCCACAACCGATAATGCTTCTATTCATAAGGCTTACTATATGAATAGTTGTCAAATCACCAAGATACAGATATTAAAACTTCATAATATGTTTAGGACCATTAGTGCTGAAGGCCCTATGTTTCAATACAGTATGGTTGTAGCAGCTTAGTGCAGATAGTCACTTTCATGCCTCTTATGAACCAGTTGTTCTCGCTGTCCAAAATGTGTACCTTACTGTCCTCAAAAGAAAATCTCTTTTTATAGATATACTGTTTGAAGACAGGTGAGGCCTGACCTGCAGAGTTTGCGGTCATTCGTTGGGCAATTCATTTTTTGAGAGATTGTTTTGTTTTCCCAATGTACAGGTATTTGCATTACTCACTATACTGCTCTTCATATATAAAGTTACTTCTCTTGTGTTTGGTCTCTTCTTATGATCTATACTCAACAGTTTTTGCTCGGCCTTTTGAATGTTTTAACAAAACCCAACAATGGGCTGAGATAGTAACAACAGATATAATGAGTATTAGGATGATGAGCGCATATACATAAACACTGAGGCTGTCAAATACAGTTCTGTAAAAAACAAAGTGCAATCCGTGCAAAAAGTGCAAATGCATGAATGTCAAATGATAAACAGTTCCATCCGTGGTGCAAATGCATATATATCAAATGATAAAAGTTCCATCCGTGATGTTGCAGCTAATTCTGAGAAATAAGTGACTTTCTTTAAATAAATGAGCTCACATTGCGCTTACCTTAATAAGGCAATGAATAAGCCTTAATGTTTGTGTGGCACTTTTGTGGGTCTCCAGTAGGTGTCCCTCTATCCTCTCTGTGAGATGGTATAGAAATCCTGGTTGTGGTCCAATGCTCCAAGGTATGGAAAAGGGAGGTTTCCAGTGGTGCGGGACATGTTGACCAGTAATGACATATGCCACTAAGGTCAAACAAGGCTTTAAATCACAGATGTCATAAACGATCCTTGGCAGGAATAATGCGCCCAACCGATCAGAGTATCTTTCAGTGGAGCATTGGACCACAACCAGGATTTCTATACCATCTCACAGAGAGGATAGAGGGACACCTACTGGAGACCCACGAAAGTGCCACACAAACATTAAGGCTTATTCATTGCCTTATTAAGGTAAGCGCAATGTGAGCTCATTTATTTAAAGAAAGTCACTTATTTCTCAGAATTAGCTGCAACATCACGGATGGAACTTTTATCATTTGATATATATGCATTTGCACCACGGATGGAACTGTTTATCATTTGACATTTATGCATTTGCACTTTTTTGCACAGATTGCACTTTGTTTTTTACAGAACTGTATTTGACAGCCTCAGTGTTTATGTATATGCGCTCATCCTCATCATCCTAATACTCTGTCACTGTTGTTTTATTTTATATCACAATTTAGATTGAGCAGCACGTACACCCCCCCCCCATTGTTTCACTTTATTTATTTGGTGGCGCAAGAGCTTCACTTATTCACAACAGATGTGGGGTAGATTCATGTACAGATCCGACGGTGTATCTACTGATACACCGTCGGATCTGTGAGATCCGACGCTCGGATCTATGCGGCTGATTCCTCGAATCAGGTTCCGCATAGATCTCCCTTAGAGCCGACTGGTGTAAGTGAGTTACACTGTCGGTTCTTAGGCTGCATTCTCCCGCCGTCCGCTAGGTGGCGCTTCTTTTTTTCTACGCGACGAATATGCAAATGAGGAGAACCGCCGATTCAGAACCGAACGCCCGGCTGTCGCTTTTTTTTTACGTCGTTTGCGTTCGTCTTTTTCCGGCGGATGGTTACCCCTGCTATATGCGGGGTAAGTGCGGCGGATCCTATGTTAAGTATGGCCGTCGTTCCCGCGTTGAGTTTTGAATTTTTTACGTAGTTTACGTAAGTCGTCCGGGAATACGGCCATACGTTAATAGCGTTAACGACGAAAACAATGACGTCCTTGCGACGTCATTTAAAGCAATGCACGTCGGGAAATTTTGCCGGCGGCGCATGCGCAGTACGATCGGCGCGGGGACACACATGATTTAAATAGTAAACTCCCCCTAGCCGCGGAATTTGCATTCCGCCGGGGGATTTACGATCCGCCAGGGCTAATTACGAGGCAAGTGCTTTCTGAATACAGCACTTGCCTCAAAAACTGGCGCAGGCGGATCGTAAACAAGATAGATCACGCGGATCAAAAGATCCGCTGATCTACATGAATCTACCCCATAATGTCTAAAGATAAAAAAACACCAACATCTTGCGCATGCAACACCGGGCAATCCAAATTCTGATCACAAAAAAATCTGAGGGTAGAGCAAGACCAATTTCAATTCACGATTATATTAACAAATGTGAACTAATTCATATTGGTCTACTGATGCATGCATTTACAGCACTGCACATTAAATAAGGGGAAGAGCAATGTGCCAACCAAGTGCAATAACCTTTGAAAGCAATAAGTAATTACCCTTTATTGTTCTGAGAGCACAAATCTAAAGAAATCTGATTGACTCTTTCAGCACTTTGCACATTGATTGCTCATTGCACTGCCTTATCAAATAAACGCAACAATATGTCAATAAAATGAAACCCAGCACCGAGCATAATAATGTGACCATGTGAAAAACAGTAGCTCCATTCTGAATTATATTGTGACCCTTGATCAATCACTATACTGTACAGTATAAGGATAGATATTAACTTTCTTTTATAACCAAATCCCCCTTGACCCTATTTTATCTCTGTTTAAATATCTATAGACATGCACTTTTGAAATACCAAAGAAGTTTATACTGTAATAAGCCTTCTATCCATCTTTAAAATTATTGCCTGTATTGCAATTTTTTTTAGAAAAAGTAGCAATGAAGAAGGCCCCAGAAAGGGTTAAGTGATTTTTCTTGTGCTTTACTTTGCTGTGGTCCATGTGATAGGGGTGTGCCTTTGCCAAAAATGTCTATGCTAAAAGGTGTCCCTCTTTTCACATGGATGGAATGTACTGTATGTATGCACCACAAAGCATTTCTTGTTTTGCTTTGACTTGAAAAAACTCTAGTTTACAGATGTAGAGAGTCACAGATTTAGTTCTCATTTCCTAAGCCTTATCTAAACCCAATCATTAAAATCTCACATAAGCTTTAAAAGAGCAACTCTGCCTATGTATACAATAAGAGCAGAAGAGAAAAGATTATATTTAACTTAATAGAAATTCTGTGAAATAAACCATACACACGATCAGACTTTTTCACAACAATTGTCCGACGTACCTGTTTTAGCGGACAATCCGACCGTGTGTACGCTCCATCCGACAAACTTTTTTACTTTTTCATACGTGTTTTGTTTGAAAAACAATACACTAACGTTAGCCTGATTTATTTTGCATACTGTGAAAGACGATATTACGCAGAGTAAATGGATACCAACAATGTCACGCTTTTTTTTATTGTTTATTTTACTTTTATTTTTCTATTATGACACTTTCCTTCAAAAAATGTTTTAATCACTTTTATTCCTATTACAAGGAATGTAAACATACCTTGTAATAGGAATAGTGCAATACAGGTCCTCTTTACAGTGAGATCTGGGGTCAATAAGTCCCCAGATCACCCTCTAGGCTGGAAAGCCTAAAATCCCCCCCCACCAAAAAAACAACAACAGGGTCATAGAGACTGCCGGGGACCATCTGGCCTGCGGTATTCTCTATGGTGAAATGTCTCCGTTCGTGTATTCCTTCTCTGGCTCACCAATCGAACGGGGCAGTAGAAGCACTGGAGAGCAGAGGGAGGGGGTTGCCCTTTTCCACCACCTGTAAAAACAATCAAGCGGCCGAACAGCTGCTATGATTGTTTTTACGGTGCAGGGAATCGCCTGCTGTAAAAGAAGATATCTGAATGATACCTGTAACTGCAGGCATCATTCAGATATCCCCACTCAGAGTCTGCAACATCACCATGACGTCATTGGGCAGGAAGTGGTTAAATCATTTTGCCCCTTTCTCCCTCATTAGCTAGGACCTATCTGTTGTTCATCTGTTAACAAGTTTTGGATTAATGCTTTCTACGACATACAAGATGTCATTTGGATTGAGTCACTGTCTGCCAATTCTTCTAAGACTGTAAGTTACAAATGTCTTGCCACAACTGGATCGGTTACAGAGACCAAAATTCAGTGCATAGATTGGAGAACAATAATACCTGGTGTTTCTGGGTGCATGTGGGGAGGATAAAACTTAGTATACGCTAGTAGAATTTCATCCAACATTTTTTGTTGTAAGAATGTTGTAAGAACATTTGTTAATTTTTCTAAATAATTAACCCCTTAAGGACCTCCGCATGACTATTTAAGTTGGCAGAATGGCACGGCTGGGCATATGGACATACAGGCACGTCCCCTTTAAGAAGCCCAGTCGTGGGTCGCGAGGGCCATTCCTGTGCTCCGTGACCGCACCCGCAGGACCTGCAAACCGATTACTGCCAGTGTCCCACAATCGGGTCACAGAGAGGAAGAACGGGGGGAGGTAAGTGTAAACAAACCTCTCCCCGTGCTTCCTAGTGAGCCTGTCAATGATCGTCTGTTCCCTGTTATAGGGAATGACGATCAGTGATGTCACACGGCCAGCCACACCCCCCTACAGTAATAAACACACATTAGGGAACACTTACCTCTTTTAGTGCCCCCTACAGGTTAACCCCTTCACTGCCAGTGTCATTTTCACAGTAATCAGTACATTTTTATAGCACTGATCGCTGTAAAAATGACAATGGTCCCAAAACAGTGTCAAAAGTGTCTGATGTGTCCGCCATAATGTCACAGTCATGATAAAAATCGCCGATCGCCGCCATTTCTAGTAAAAAAAAACAATATTAATAAAAATGCCATAAAACTATCCCCTATTTTGTAGACACTATAAGTTTTGCACAAACCAATCAATAAATGCTTTTTAAGATTTTTTTTTCCAAAAATATGTGGAAGAATAGAAGAATCGGCCTAAACTGAGGAAAAAAACATGATTTTTTTTTAGATATTTTTGGGGGATATTTATTATAGGAACAAGTTAAGAATATAGCATTTTTTTTTAAATTGTCGCTCTATTTTTGTTTAATAGCGCAAAAAATAAAAACCGCAGATGTGATCAAATACCACCAAAAGAAAGCTCTATTTATGGTAAAAAAAGGACGTCAATTTTGTTTGGGAGTCACGTCGCACAACTGCACAATTGTCAGTTAAAGCGACGCAGTGCCGAATCGCAAAAAGGAACCTGGTCTTTTAGCTGCATAATGGTCCGAAGCTTAAGTGGTAAATGGGGTCAAAAAAGTGTTTGTTTTTGACCACAGTGACTAGAAAATTCAAAGAAACAGGATTTCTCAAATTAACAATTTCTAACAGTGTATCTTTCGAACAACATTCCAATGTTACGTTCATATGTGTGCAGGCGGTTCCCACTGTTGAACAAAATATAGAAAAAATATAGAAAAAATATAGGTTGCGCTAACTTCCTAACAATATCAACGAAGTGCATAAACGTGAAACGTCAAATGATAAATGTGAATGAATAAAAAACACAGTGAATAAATGACTATTGTGATTGGATTATGAGTGAAAAATAAATTCCACATGTACCACATAAATACATAAATGCCAAAAATGAATCCGATAAAAAATACAATAAAATAAATTAAAACACACACATGGATTAAAGTCTAGAATTGGTGAAATAAATTTGAATATGAATTTAAAACACCCGTGCATAAAAGTCTCTATTCAATTCTTCCATAGATTAAAGTTCTCTTGTTATGAAACAGCCTTGTGCCTGCTTAGTAAATCTCCATGATCCCCCACTACAGAGGATCAGGAGAGACTTTGAAATAGCCCAATTTGGTTCAGCCAAAACCCAAGTATATGTAGTCCAAGTCAGCACACTTCAAAATGTTCTCAGTACATCCCAGATTCAGGTGCCATGCCTTCCATAGTCTCCCACAGAGCGCTGACACTGACAGGCGCAGTGGGCATGGTGACCCCCAGTTCTGGTGACCCGGAAGTGCTGTCAGTAGATGTTAGGGCGGAGAGCGTTGGTGTCTTCAATGGAATTAGAGTACAAAGGCGTAGTCAATGCGATCTGTGTTGACAATCGCTCCGTGAAGCTCAGGCCCACCGACCGGAAATAGCCGTGAAGAGGAAGTTGTAGGTAGTTTGCATGGTTGGTCTGCACCTATATCTTCAGCGACAGCCACCTGCATAGAAAAATGCGCTGGATGCGTGCAGGTGACATTGATCTTTATAGCATGCCGCACGCACTCGAACTCACACTGGGAACTGCACTACACCTACGGTTTCCATTCATGCTGCAATGCCAGAAATAGTTTTAGGAAGCATGGCAGCCCATTCAAATGAATGGTCTACAGTGCCCATGCAAATTGCGGCTAGCAGAGCCACGTCAATGTGAACCTAACCTAGGATTCATTTGAGGGGGACTCTGCAATCCTTCCTATCCATCCCACACAGCTCAGAGATAGACTTTTTTTTATAGTAACATGGATTTATGGGAAAGAATGTAGAGTTAACAGTTATGATACGTCAGCAGCCTTAAAGTGCTATAGAAATACAAATTAAGTTACAAATCCTTGTAATCGGGAACACTTGGTGGCAGTTTTATTTGTTACTTTAACCACACTATTGCTTTCTAAGAGTGCTATAGAAATATAAATTAAATTACAAATCCTCATAATTGGGATCCTTGTAATCAGGACTATGGTTTCTTTTGCTGTAGTACTATATACATTCATGGCCGAAATTGTTGGCACCCCAGAAATTTTTCCAGAAAATAAAGTATTTCTCACAGAAAAGTAATGCAGTTTTGTTATACACATGTGTATTCCCTTTGTGTGTATTAGAACAAAAAAAGGGAAGAAAGAAAGCAAATTGGACATAATGTCACAAAAAACTCCAAAAATGGGCTGGTCAAAATTCTTGGCACCCTTTCAAAATTGTGGATAAATAAGATTGTTTCAAGCATGTGATGCTCCTTTAAACTCACCTGGGATAAGTAACAGGTGCGGGCAATATAAAAATCACACCTGAAAGCAGATAAAAAGGAGAGACGTTCACTTAGTCTTTGCACTGGGTGTCTGTGTGGACAACAGAAAGAGGAGAAGAGAACTGTCTGAGGACTTGAGAACCAAAATTGTGGAAAAATATCAACAATCTCAAGGTTAAAAGTCCATCTGCAGAGATCTAGATTTGCCTTTGTCCACATTGCGCAACATTATCAAGAGGTTTGCAACCCATGGCACTGTAGCTAATCTCTCTGGGTGTGGACGGAAGAGAAAAATGGATGAAAGGTTGCAACGAAGAATAGTCCGGATGGTGGATAAGCAGCCAAAACAAGTTCCAAAGAAATTCAAGCTGTCCTGCAGGCTCAGGGAGCTTCAGTGTCAGCGCAAACTATCCGTCGACATTTAAATTAAATGAAACGCTATGGCAGAAGACCCAGGTGGACCCCACTGCTGACACAGAGACATAAAAAAGCAAGACTACAGTTTGCCAAAATGTACTTGTGTAAGCCAAAATCCTTCTGGGAAACCGTCTTGTGGACAGATGAGACCAAGATAGAGCTGTTTGGTAAAGCACATCATTCTACTGTTTACCGAAAAGGGAATGAGGCCTACAAAGAAAAGATCACAGTACCTACAGTGAAATATGGTGGAGGTTCAATGATGTTTTTTTTTTTTTTTGCTGCTTCTGGCACTGGGTGCCTTGAATGTGTAGAGCCCAGTGTCAGGAAGCTGGGTTTGCGTCTGAGATCTTGGGACTTCCAGCAGGACATCGACCCCAAACATATGTCAAAAAGCACCCAGAAATGAATGGCAACAAAGCGCTGGAGAGTTCTAAAGTGCCAGCAATGAGTCCAGATCTGAATCCTATTGAACACCTTTGGAGAGATCTTTAAATTTCTGTTGGGAAAAGGCGCCCTTCCAATAAGAGAGACCTGGAGCAATTTGCAAAGGAAGAGTGATCCAAAATTCCGGGTGAGAGGTGTAAGAAGCTTATTGATGGTTATAGGAATTGACTGATTTCAGTTATTTTTTCCAAAGGGTGTGCAACCAAATATTAAGTTAAGAGTGCCAAGAATTTTGACCAGACCATTTTTGGAGTATTGTGTGACATTATGTCCAATTAGCTTTTTTTCCTCGCTTTTTTTGTTTTGTTCCAATACACACAAAGGGAATAAACACGTGTATAGCAAAACATGCATTACTGCAATACTTTTCTGTGAGAAATATTTGATTTTCTGGAAAAAATCTGGGGTGCCAACAATTTTGGCCAGGTTTGTATACTGTAAAAGCCATACATTGCCATATTTTGGAATTGTAGATAGCACTGAAGAAGGCCCTGCCGTCACCAGCCCCCATTTGTAAAAATCAGAAGGATCTATTGATTACAGTATTGGTCCCATGGCTTCTTGCCAGCACTACACTATCTGCAACACCTGTTGTTATTATATATAAATGCTAAGTGCATTATACTGAATTGCTGCTTTTTTCCATATGTTATACAAGCTACTTTGATGTAGACTACAGTACACTCCACCAAAGGATAGTAAGTGGGAGCCCCTGAAAGCAATTATATTCCTTTGCTTAGCTTTCATAGAAATTCTTCAGCTTGATGCGCTTGCAAACACCTGTAAGCCCCATCTAGACACATCAATGTACACGATAACATGAAAGATGTCACTAATAATATCATCTTTAAAAGGCAGGAGAATGTCTGTAATCTGACAAATAGACAAGCTCTCAAAATAATAAATGGACGAAGGCAACTGCCTCCTATACACAGATGTTGTCTGTCCCCTGGTGGCAGTTTTATTTATTACTTTATTTTAATAATCACGTTTATAGCCACTCTATTGCTTTCTTAGAGTAATAAAATCATATCTGGGTTTCATTAATATCATATACAACCCTTGGGAAACAACGTTTTTTTTTTTTTTTTATGTCAGGGCATTTTTTATTTAAATAGCAGCTGTATTTTTGACATATGTTCTAGCAAAATAGCGAAATTAAAAAAAATCTGTGTATTGCTCTTTCATTACTGTCAGGGTTATTTAATAAATCAAAGTATAATGACTACCGAGCTGCTAGTGCATGTGCCCATAGCAGCCAATTAAATTTCAAGCTGTCAGATTAGTAAAAGAGTAACTCCGGTTACAGTGGAGTACCGCAGTTTGCTCGTAGTCTTTGCACCTTGGACTTGTCACTGTAAGAATTTCCCAGTGAACTGTACAAGCTGATGCAAACACGGGTAGTATAAAAGATATGGATACAAGGACACATTTCCAAAGATATTTACATACAACTGTACAGAAAAAGTTGTAGAGCAATGAAAATGTACACAAAAGGAGGCCCTGTTTATACTAATTAAAAGCCATAAGGGTAAACTTGTCCAAAATAGATCTGACGGTTTGGGTTTTGCGAAAAACGATTCTGCCATACAAGCCAAAAAAAAAGGACAATGGGTTTATGGTCCCATGGGGATATAACGTTCTCAAAAATATGATTCTAACTTCCAGGAACATATTGCAAAATTGATTTTGACCCATCTGGTCTTGTTCAGACTTTGTATTAAAGTATATCTAAAGCCAAATTTATTTATTTTTTTCATTTTTCATTTCTCAAGGAAGGGAATCAGGACAACACAGTGCATCGGGTGGAAGATCCGGCCGCTGTACACTGCGGGAAAACATTGCGGGATCCCAGGGACAAGGTAAGTAACCTCTTCCAGGATCCAGCTATGCAATTCCGAGGCTCATTTCATTTTTTGCATTGAGAAATTATTACCACTATAATTTTTTTTTTTTACCATCCGTGTCTCGTTCAAAAGATTCACATTCACTTTCTGTGCTGGAGACAGAAGTGAGAGAAAATCTCACCAAAGTAGGGTATGTCTGTTTTTAGACCGTCATCATTGGAACAAGTATCCTCATTGGAAGATTTCCACTCTATTTTTGCTCATAAAATTAAGAACTTTCTTTCAGTCATGGTGACAAAGTGACACTATCCAAAAGCAAGAAATGTTTTGGCAGCGGATGCACTTTTAACCTGCCTAGCGGTATTCCCGAGTGTGCCTCGGGGTGTAATTTCAGTACCATTAGCAGGTAACCCCTATCCACACTCGGCATTGCATTGCTGGATCCTGGAAAAGGTTACTTACCTTGTCCCTGGGATCCCGCAATGTTTTCCCGCAGTGTACAGCGGCCGAATCTTCCACCCGATGCACTGTCCTGATTCCCTTCCCTGCCAGCGTTGTGACGCAGGGGGGCGGAAATTCAAAAGTATAAAGCACAAACACACTGATACAATGTAATCCTATTGGATTGCAATACAAAATTAAATATATTGACCTTAGATTGCCCCCCAGTGCTTTCTCCAGTGCTCTTGTCTGCAGTTTTTCTGTACTTTGTGTCTGTAAACTGCATAGTGACCATGGCATCATGGCGCCTCCACCTCAAAAGCGGTATATGACCTGCTGGAAGACAGTGACAGTGATGCAGAATCGCTTGCAGAGTTAAGTGATAGCGACTCGTAGGTAAGTTTGTCATCAGACGCAGAAAGCGATTTTAGCGACGATCCTGCACTGTGCCCAGTGATGTGCGGCCTTGGTGCTCGATTGACTGCGGTACGCCCCCAAGACTTCCGTTTACAGGAGCACCTGGAATCAAAGTGGATGTTGAGAATGACAACCCCTTGGCATACCTCCAACTCTTTTTGACCGATGAGGTCATTGAAAAAATTGTTATGGAGACAAATCGATACCAGGAGCAACAAGCTGCTACCCATCAGAGGTTTTCCAGGAGCAGAAAGTGGGAACAAGTGACCAGAGGACATCTGGAAGTTTCTGGGCCTAATAATTCTTCAGGGAGTGGTGGGGAAACCCCTGCAAAAGTGGTATTGGACCACCACCAAGTTACTAGCCACTCCTTTTTTTGGCACAGTTATGTCGGAATACAAATTTTCTCTCATAATTAAATATTTGCACTTTGCAAATAATGAAGACTTTGATGAGAGTTCTCATCCAGCTCCAAAACTGAAAAAAAACTGAAAAAAAATTTGGGAGGTTTATCAAATAATTCTAAAGAATTTCCAGCAGACCTATGTTCCAGACAGAGACATAAGTATTGATGAAAGTCTAATGACCTATTGCATCAAAGAGAGAATGATTTGCCATAAAATAGTTCATGCTATATGAATTCAGCACTGGGAACATATAGAATTCGGTGCTATAAACCGAGAAAATGTCAGTATACAATAAGTGTCAGTAACAGTGTCAGTCTATGTTTGCCATCTCTCAGAGCAGAAAAACGTTTAATGATTGTTTATAGCCTCATACACACGATCGGACTTCCATCTGACAAATCTGTGGATTTTTGTCCGAGGGGCGTTGTCTGTGAACTTGTTTTGCATACAGACGGCAGAACATTTTCAGCCAACATACACAAAACCACATGGTTTTTCAGCTCTTTACCGCCACCCTTTGGGCAACTTCTGCTATTGTTGTCTGAGGTCTAGCATTGGTTCGGAACATGCGTGTTTGTACTTTGGATTTTAGTCTGACGGATTTGTGTACACACGATCGAATAATCCGACGGAACAAATTTGTTGTCGGAAAATTTGAGAGCATGCACAGCCAACACTTGTTATCGGAAATTCTGACAACAATTGTCCGATGGAGCATACAGGCGGTCGAATTATAAAACAAAACACATCCATCGGACAATTGTTGTCGGAATATCCAAACGTGTGTATGGGCCTTATGTCTCTTGGGGATTGGTGAGGCCTCTGTGCTTGAGTTTGCTGGTCTGCAAACCTGCAATGACAAAAAGGGGAGGCTCTGGTTTTCCATACATTTTATCTGGTAGAGAATGCAGTGAGAGGTATTGTCAAAAGAGCTATGGAAATGGATGCCAGGCATTGCTGGAATTACATGGAAATATAAGTTAGTGGAAACACAGCACATTGGGTTCCACCTATAGTTAAAATATCACTTTTTGGTATCACTTTTCCTTTTAGTTAAAGGAATGGTCCATACCCCCTTATTTAAAGCGGGGGTTCCGCGGGTTATTTTTTTATATTCTTCTTGCGCTCTTACCTTTAGCACCCTCCACCAGTGTGTCCCACTCCTTTAGCCACCGTAATCTGTCTTCTCGAGGAAACAATATTTTATAAAAACGAGCGATGCACGTTTCCATTTTAACTGCGGGCACTGTGAAGCCCACAGGGTAGTCTTCCGGGATTCACCGCTCTATCCTGCGCATGTGCAGTGTTGACGGCCAGCGTCGCCGTCAACACTACACGCTTGCTGAGTCACATGACCCACGAGATATCGAGGGATTAGAGCACAGCATGTCTCCTGGGATTCTCAGGACTCACTCCCAGGAGACATAGCGCTGGTCGGGTGAAAAGGACCATGCACGCCCACTCCCCGCGGGGAAGGTTGATTGACAGGACACAAACGGCAGCAATACAAAGGTAAGAATGGCGATTAAAAAAAAACAAACAGCGGATTATTTCTTGTCTATGGCAGTAGTTGACTTCAGCCAAAGTGAAAATTTAGGGTGAACCTCCGCTTTAAAAGAGAAGTATGCAAATCATTATTTTTTATCGTTCCGATGTTGCATGTCATTCAGCAGCTGTCTGCTCTGCCACCCCCCCCCCTCTCTGGAGTGCTGGGAAGTGGAGGATGCAGAAGCGACCGACTCAGGCTCTCATCAGCTCTGTGACATTACCCAACAGCGGGCTTCGACCCGCTGTCTGCTGAAAATGGTCACAGGAGTGCAGAACGATCTGCATTCATGTGATTCACAGAAGAAGTACAGCCAAATGAGCTTTGGCTGTACTTCTCCTTTAATTCCTATAAAAAAGCAGGACTTAGGCTAGGTTCACAGCTATTGGTGCAATAGTGCATGTGTTTCGGTGCGTTTTCAGCTAGTTCCATTCATTTCAATTGGCTGCCTTATGCGTGAGAAATGTGGAAAATAAGTCCTTGACTCTTTTCCAAATATGCGCTGCATGGAACCGCATGGTGCTGTGAAAACACATCACTGTGTGTCTGCTAAAGGGCAGCGCGTTTTTGTGCATGCCGGGAAAGCAAAAGATTTTTCACATGTTCCGTAGTGTGAACCTAGAATTAATGATTGTATTAAACTCACAATAAAATTTGATGATTTTTTTTAGCTATTCATTTTGTTATTAAGTTTCAGAAATTGATAGATTACATAAATGCGAGTTAGGCAAGCAGTCGTACTGACAGAAACTAAAATTTATGGCTGAACTTGTTTGTCACGCTGGCTGAGTGAACTGTATGTATTATACAGTATGCCATTAATCAAAATTAAAAAATAAAGTGCGGTGAAATGCTCCCTCTAGTGGCACTGAGGCGCACGCACACATTTCATAATTTAACCGCAGGCAGCCATAATGTAATGATTTGTACTTTTTAGAAATTAAACACTGTCACGGCTAAGTACGTAAGTTACAGCCCTGAAAAATACCTTTACGTCTTAATCTGATTCAAAAATATCAGAAAGTACTTATAATGGTTTTGACCTAGATCTGTAATAATGATATTCATACAGCTCTTATGGTTAATGAAAAATAACCGGGAACAAGCAGTATGTCTTTGTAATTGCTGACTGTCACACATAAAGGAGGGATGAGACATTTGTAAAGCAATATGTTTCACATGATTTTCCATACAATTCTTTCAGGTGAATGTCATTTATTTTACTGATGTTGCTTATAACAATACTAATGATACTCCTAGAAGTTATGACAGTATTACTACTTCTGATACAAGTGCTATTACCACTAATACTGGTATAACTACTGCTGTCAAAACTGCAGCTACTTGTTGTGAAACAGTGTTTCTGGGGGGAAAGAGGGGGTCTACCTGACCATGTAGGCAGGGCAGGACTTAGGGTGGTGGGGGCCCCTGGGCTTGAGTGTTGAAGGGGCCCCCTGGAGCGAGGGGGGGATCATAGTTGTTGAGCGGGGGTGCGCATTAAAGTTGTTGAGTGGGGGGGGGGCGAATTGAAGTTGTTGACCGGGGGGGCATTAAAGTTGTTGAGCGGGGGGGGTGCACATTAAAGTTGTTGAGCGGGGGGGGGGGGGGGTGACTCTCATCTTTAATTTAAAAAATAAATAAAATAAACATTTATAAAAAATATAAAAAAAATGTAAATGTTTTTATAAAAAAAAGGGGGGTTGCCATCCAGGGGCCCTGGAGACCTCTGGGGCCTTTAATAATAATAATAATAATAATACATATATATATATATATATATATATTAGAGCTGCACGATTAATCGCCAAGAATCGTTATCGCGATCTTTTTCCCATTGCGATTCTTGATACAGGTTTCACGATCTTTGACATGAAAATAATTTTCTCTCTGCACTTTGGTATGCAAAGAATTTCCTGTCTGCTCTCAGCCAAAAGTCAGTCTGGGCAATCTGACAAGTTTTGGAAACATTCTTTATCAGTGGAAAGTTAAGTCTAAACATTGTATCTCTTCAAAGGAATTAACTTCTTCTGTATGCAAATTAGGAAATTTTAACCACTTAAACACCAAACCTTTTTCTGACAGCTCTTTTCAATTAAAATCATTATTTTTTTTTTTGCTAGAAAATTACTTAGAACCCCCAAAGATTATATAATTTTTTAGTAAAGACCTTGGCCTAAAGAATAAAATGGCGGTTGTTGCAATATTTTATGTTGCACTGTATTTGCGCAGCAGTCTTTTTAAATGCATTTTTTTGGAAAAAAATTAATTTAATGAATTAAAAAAAAAAATAGGCAGTAAAGTTAGCCCATTTTTATTTTGTTATATATATATAAAAACATATTTTTTTTATAAAAAAATAAATAAAAAAAGTGGGGGTTGCTGTCCGGGGCCCTGGGGGCCTAGGGCCCCTGGGGACCTCCAGACCCCTAAAAAAATAAACATTTATAAAAAATACATAAAAAAGGGAGGTTGCCCTCCGGGGGGTCTGGGGACCTCTGGGCCTTTTAATAAAAAATAAAAAAATATAAACAAAAATAAAAAAATAAACATTTATAAATAAAAAGGGGGGGGTTGCCACATGGGGCCCTGGGGACCTCTGAGCCCTTTAATAAAAAAAAAAATATATATATATATATATATATAAAAAAAAATTAAATTGTTTTATAAAAAAGGGGGGGTTGCCATCCTGGGGCCCTGGAGACCTCTGGGTCCTTTAATAATAATAATAATAATAATAATAATAATGATAATATATATATATATATAAATATATAAAAAAACATATTTTTTTATAAAAATAAATAAAAAAAAGGAAGGGTTGCTGTCCGGGGCCATGGGGACCTCCGGACCCCTAAAAAAATAAAAAAAATATTTTTTTTTTTTTTTTTTTTTAGAGGGGCCCCCTATTGGGCAGGGCCCATGGGCTTTAGACCAGTCAAGCCCAATGGTAAGTCCGGCCATGCATGTAGGCATTACAACCAGAAACTGTAGCAGCACCTGGAAAACATAGGGGTTGATTTACAACAAATAGACTGTGCACCAATGCTGTATCCTGGCCTAGACCAACAAGGTCCAGGCATAGAGCAGCACTTTGCAGGGGGGCAGCATGGAAAGGGGCCCACGTCGGCTTGCGCTACACTGTTAATGTAGCGCGAGTCTTATGGGACGGACTGGGCTGAGAGGCAAATTAGTCTAGCGCCCCCATAAAGCGGTCTGCAACTGTGGGGGGAGCGGGCGCCGCTTCTAATTTTGACTGTCCTATCATCCTGGACCACAAACCTTCCTCATGTGCTATATGTTTTCTGCTGCACCTTTGGCATGGTTATATCTTTTTAGTCCTCTCCATAAAATTATCAGAAATGTTGTACTTAAAGTAGACCTATAGACAATCCTTTTATTTTTATTTTGTTTAGAGTAAGGGAGGGTTATTTTTTACCATCCTTGTCCCATTGCAGAGATTTCCCTTCACTTCCTGCCCCAAAGCCAAACAGGAAGTGGGAGGAAATCTATGCATATGAAGGGAATCCATTGCCCCACACCCCCACACCCTCAGAACTAGTGTCCCCATTAAAAAATCTCAGGGTGGGTCTTAAACAGCAAGGGGTGTGGCCTTGACAGGACGGGGTGGGTCATATTTAAATTAGGGGTGCATGAGTTTATTCAAGCCTAGGGCAGCACAAAACCTACATACACCACTGCTGTGCACTTTGCAATGCACAGTTGCTCCAGAGCTTAGTAAATGAGTACAATGTCTAAAAATGTAAGATTGGGACTTTGAATGAGATGCGCTTTATCGCAATATGCGATTAAATATATAAATATGGAATATGAAAAAAGAAAGATTCCATAGT
The DNA here is from genome assembly GCA_029574335.1 of Rana kukunoris. Taxonomy (NCBI): domain Eukaryota; kingdom Metazoa; phylum Chordata; class Amphibia; order Anura; family Ranidae; genus Rana; species Rana kukunoris. The sequence continues at coordinate 64,294,268 of CM056050.1, read as the reverse complement.
GGCCAGGCTCGAGGTTGCTAAGAAAATGTAAGATTGGGACTTTGAATGAGATGCGCTTTATCGCAATATGCGATTAAATATATAAATATGGAATATGAAAAAAGAAAGATTCCATAGTGGCCAGGCTCGAGGTTGCTAAACAAAAAAGCACTAAACCAAATTGATCTGTCTAACTATATGCAATTAAAAACAGAGGTTTAGTTACATGCATTTGCAAATACCTGTTTAAGCTGCAATGCCATCGTCAAGGCACTCCGTGTATTGCAGTCCTAGCTGTGATTTTAAAGCCTCCTAGTAAGGAGCACAGGTGTGCTAATCAATAGGCAGGGGGCAGGTGGTAACCTAAACCCGCCCCTACCTACAGTTTGTCTAGCAAAGAGGAGCACTGGAAAAAACAAAACAAAAAAAAACAAGAGTGGAACCAAAACATGTCTACCAAACCAAAAATACCACCAGACTAAGTGCGGACCACATCAACCTTGGGTCTGCTAGTCAAAGGATGACAATACATAGATTGACTGTTGGTGGTAGATTTGTGGAGGCAATATATTTCACTCCTGAAAGCGCATCTCCATCCCTGAGTAGTGATTAAAAGGGTGGGGTTGGGACTTTGAATGAGGCATGTGATACAAACTACCACAGGCCTCCATCCCTGTAAATGTCTAAAAATGTAAGATTGGGACTTTGAATGAGATGCGCTTTATCGCAATATGCGATTAAATATATAAATATGGAATATGAAAAAAGAAAGATTCCATAGTGGCCAGGCTCGAGGTTGCTAAACAAAAAAGCACTAAACCAAATTGATCTGTCTAACTATATGCAATTAAAAACAGAGGTTTAGTTACATGCATTTGCAAATACCTGTTTAAGCTGCAATGCCATCGTCAAGGCACTCCGTGTATTGCAGTCCTAGCTGTAAAGCGCATCTCATTCAAAGTCCCAATCTTACATTTTTAGACATTTACAGGGATGGAGGCCTGTGGTAGTTTGTATCACATGCCTCATTCAAAGTCCCAACCCCACCCTTTTAATCACTACTCAGGGATGGAGATGCGCTTTCAGGAGTGAAATATATTGCCTCCACAAATCTACCACCAACAGTCAATCTATGTATTGTCATCCTTTGACTAGCAGACCCAAGGTTGATGTGGTCCGCACTTAGTCTGGTGGTATTTTTGGTTTGGTAGACATGTTTTGGTTCCACTCTTGTGTTTTTGTTTTGGTGTTATCAGTGCTCTTCCTTGCTAGACAAACTGTAGGTAGGGGCGGGTTTAGGTTACCACCTGCCCCCTGCCTATTGATTAGCACACCTGTGCTCCTTACTAGGAGGCTTTAAAAAAAATCACAGCTAGGACTGCAATACACGGAGTGCCTTGACGATGGCATTGCAGCTTAAACAGGTATTTGCAAATGCATGTAACTAAACCTCTGTTTTTAATTGCATATAGTTAGACAGATCAATTTGGTTTAGTGCTTTTTTGTTTAGCAACCTCGAGCCTGGCCACTATGGAATCTTTCTTTTTTCATATTCCATATTTATATATTTAATCGCATATTGCGATAAAGCGCATCTCATTCAAAGTCCCAATCTTACATTTTTAGACATTTACAGGGATGGAGGCCTGTGGTAGTTTGTATCACATGCCTCATTCAAAGTCCCAACCCCACCCTTTTAATCACTACTCAGGGATGGAGATGCGCTTTCAGGAGTGAAATATATTGCCTCCACAAATCTACCACTAACAGTCAATCTATGTATTGTCATCCTTTGACTAGCAGACCCAAGGTTGATGTGGTCCGCACTTAGTCTGGTGGTATTTTTGGTTTGGTAGACATGTTTTGGTTCCACTCTTGTGTTTTTGTTTTGGTGTTATCAGTGCTCTTCCTTGCTAGACAAACTGTAGGTAGGGGCGGGTTTAGGTTACCACCTGCCCCCTGCCTATTGATTAGCACACCTGTGCTCCTTACTAGGAGGCTTTAAAATCACAGCTAGGACTGCAATACACGGAGTGCCTTGACGATGGCATTGCAGCTTAAACAGGTATTTGCAAATGCATGTAACTAAACCTCTGTTTTTAATTGCATATAGTTAGACAGATCAATTTGGTTTAGTGCTTTTTTGTTTAGCAACCTCGAGCCTGGCCACTATGGAATCTTTCTTTTTTCATATTCCATATTTATATATTTAATCGCATATTGCGATAAAGCGCATCTCATTCAAAGTCCCAATCTTACATTTTTAGACATTTACAGGGATGGAGGCCTGTGGTAGTTCGTATCACATGCCTCATTCAAAGTCCCAACCCCACCCTTTTAATCAGTAAATGAGTACAAAATCTGCTGACTTCCATTGACCAATTATTTGCAAGCAAAATTAAATTTTTCCTTTTCCCCCCTTGCATGTGATTGGGTATTTTTTGCAAAGTGAATTTTTACCTAATTTACTAAGCTCTGAAACAACTACAGTCTATTTGCCTTTAGTAAATCAACCCCATTCGCTCTTAATATGGGGTTTACAGCAGCCCACTTGACGCAATACCCAATTCCCAACAGCCCTATTTTTGCAGGATCGTCCTGGGATTTAAACCAAATCTTGGGGTCCTGTGGACCCACCTCTTGTGCTTGCTTCAGTACTGGTGTCAGTTCCTGACTGCCCAGCTTAATTTCCCAGCAGTGACAGGGTTAATAATCTGCCATATGAAAAAAAGGGGTGTACTGCGCTAATTCGATAAATGTAAAGCGGCAACTAAAAATGTTATACAACACTAATAATAATATATAATAATAGGTCTGTGAGACCTCAATAAAATGAAGGGGTTCATTCCTAAATTAGGTAAAAACCTGAAAACGAAAAAAACGAAAAAAAAAAAGTCCAGGAATTCTATGAACTTTTGGGATATTCTCCCCACCTCCTCCCAGTAATGTCTCATTTTATCACAGAACCAAAATATGTGCAGGAGTGTTCCTAGCTCTCTCCCACATCTCCAGCACTGATCCGAATTTTCCTTTGCAATTTTATTAAGCCTTACTGGAGTATAATACCATTGTGTGAGAATTTTATAACTGGCTTCTTGAGTTTTTGTACAAATCGAGGAGTTAAATGTCAACAGGATAATCTGTTTGCGTTGGATTGGGGTAAAATTCCTCCCTAAAGCCTCCTCCCATTTGCTAATTCCTGACATCACGTGGTCTTCCGGGGGTGTATTCAAAAGGCCATACATCTTGGATACCACTCGTGAAAGTGGTTCCTCCTCACTACAGTATAGTTCAAACACTGTCAAATGCCTTTGAAATTCCACCGCCGGCCCCAGCGATCTCACAAAGTGGCTTACCTGGATTGCCTGCCAGAATGGGAGCTCAAAAGTGCCCCCTTCCTTTGTCAGGTCGTCAATCGATGGCCAGGATTCTGACTGCATAAAATGTGACACCTGGTAGACGCCCTTCTCTCTAAGTTCGTCAAATTTACCCTTTTCCAGACTTGGCGTAAAATTAGGATTTCCTAATATAGGGACCAATGGTGAGTGGCTTGATGAAAATTTCTGATTCCTACATATCTTTGCTGATATTTGTAACATGGGTCCTATTGTAGGATGTTTCTTAAGATGGATGGGCAGTGCTGCATAACACCACGGTGCTCTAGATAGTGGTATTGGGCTAACCTGTTGCTCTATATCTACCCAGCGTTTCGTCTCTCTGTGCCTACACCAGTCTATCAACCTTGTCAGATGTATTGCACGGTAGTATTTTACTATATCTGGTACTGCCATCTCACCTGCTCCCTTCGGCATTCTCAGCAGCTCTCTCTTTATTCTAGGCCGTTTTACCTACTTGACGGAGAAAGGATGCTGGGATAGTAATTGGCAGTGCCTGGAAGAGGTACAACATTTTTGGTAGAATACTCATCTTCACTATACTACACTATAATACTATACTACTCCGGCCAAACCATGAGTGCAATCTGTGTTGCCATTTGTCTAGAAGTATTGAGTCATACAGAGATGGAAAATTCAGCCCAAAAATATTATTTGATGGTATCTGTGTGCCTAAATATTTCAGGGCCTTCCCCCCACTTAAATCCGAAGTTTCGTCGTATGCTATCCCCCATGGTAGCGGGTACTGCCACCTCCATTGCTTCAGATTTAATACTGTTCATTTTTAAATTAGACATCCTTCCGTATGACTCAATTTCTCTTACCAGGTTGGGGAGTGAGATATGTGGGTTGGTCAGGGAGAAGAGCAGATCATCCGCATATGCTGCCACCTTGTGTATCTGCTCTCCCATTCGTATTCACTGAATGTCCAGATTTTGACGGATTCTATTTAGTAGGGGCTCCAATGAAAGAGCAAACAACAAGGGCGAGAGAGGGCATCCCTGTTTCAAACAGGTGTGATAGTACTCTGTTTACTTATACTGAGGCACGTGGGGTCGTGTAAACACTCATAATCCACCTGATCATGTGTTCCCCCAACCCCACATGTCTCAGCACCTCCTCCAGGAACCGCCAACTCACCCTATCAAACGCCTTTTCCGCATCGGTGTTCAAGAACACACAGGACATTTCTTTCGTCTTAGCATAATGGATGAAGTTAATGATCTTGATTGTGTTATCCCTGGCTTCTCTCCCCGGGATAAACCCTACTTGGTCCAGGTCCACTAACTGCGCCAACCAGGGTTGGAGCCGAGTCGCCATTATTTTCGAAAATATTTTTAAGTCTACATTTAACAATGAGATTGGCCTATAACTGCCACAATCTGTCGGATCCTTCCCCTCCTTTGGTGTCACTGTTATGTGTGCAAGCAGTGCATCTGGAGGCAGCACAGCAGTGCTCCCAAGTGCATCGAAGAGTTTTGCCATTTGACCATTTAGCAGTGGAGCAAATTCCTTTTAATACCTTATAGTAAATCCATCTGGACCTGGGGCCTTCCCTGATTTAATCTTTTTAAGGGTTGCAACCAGCTCCTCAATGGAGATAGGTATCTCTAGGCTATTTCGGGCTGGAGATGGCAATCTAGAAAGCCCAGAAGCGAACAGGTATTCCTTCACCCCTAGCTGAGTTTCCCCATCTATCGCAAGATTGTATAAAGAAGAATAATATTCCCCAAATATCTGGGCTATCTTTCTTGGTTTCTGTACTAGATGGCCTTCTTTCCCTTTAATTTGTGGTATATATGTTGAACCGCTCTTTTCCCTGAGTGTTCCTGCAAGCAACATACTACACTTATCTCCTAATTCATAATTGGCTTTCTTACCTCTTTGTATTGTTGCTTTTGCTTTAAACCGCATGATCTCTGTGAGCTGTCTCCTTAGCTGTCCTAACTCCCTACCACTACAGGGTAGTTGTATTTTTTTATGCTGTATTTCCAACTTCTGAATATCATCCAGTAGTTCCCCAATCTGTTTATCACGTTTCTTTTTCAAGATAGATCCGTGATTGATCAGGACTCCCCTGATCACAGTCTTGTGTGCCTCCCACAACATCCCTGGGTCACTCCCAGGCGTATCATTAACTTGGAAATATGCTGCGATTTCTTTAGCGACATCTTCCCTGATTTCAGGATTTTGCAGGAGACTCTCATTTAAACGCCAGCATCTATCCTGGGAGAAAACCGCATTGGATAGGGAGAGACACACACTTACTGGGGCATGATCTGACCACGTTATACTTCCAATTTCTGCTTCTAAAACTGAGGTGATCAAATAATGAGGGATCTGAAAAAAATCTATGCGGGAGTATACCTGATGTGGGTTGGAAAAGAAGGTGTAATCTCTTTCATCTGCATGTAATATCCTCCAAACATCCACTAACTGCACCTCATGCAATTTCCACAATATACCTTTCCTAATGTTCCCCGGAGTCGATGTTGTCCCTGAGGACGGCGACATTAAAGTCTCCCCCCAGAATTAGCTTACCCTCCACAAAGTCAACCAACTCTGTGAGGACTTTTTTAATAAATATGTCTTGATGGGTATTTGGTGCATACAGCGTGGCAAGGGTTACTTTAACCCCTCCGATACTGCCCTTCAAAAAGAGAAACCTACCCTTAGGGTCCAGGCGTTTGTCTAGCAGTGTCCAAGCTACTCAGTTGGAGATCAAAATCGATACTCCTTTAGATTTTGCTTCCTGATTCATTGCATGATAGACGCATGGGAAAAATCTATTCTGAAGGAATGATAAATGTCCTGGCCTGAATTGTGTCTCCTGAACATACACCACATCAGTCCCCCACCTCCTTAGATCGTTCAGCAGCATTCTACATTTTTCTGGGACATTGAGTCCTTTGGCGTTCAGAGATGTTACTTTTAATGCCTCCATCTAAAAAAAAAAAATTCCTCAAAAATAGTTTCCCCTCCCTCTTCTATAACAATCCCTCCCCCTTCTATGCCCCTAAGGGAAATAACACCCCTGACTACATCCTACTCCAGTTACCTCCGTGGGTGTATACCTAACTAGGGGGAATGACCAAAAATGGCTAAGCAGTTCCCACGCAGCAACCCCCCCGACTATATACATATATATTTTTAACCTTTCCAGACTTTTCCAGCCCTTTAACCCACTCTCTTGTAGGACAAGAGCTGGCGAAGGAAAAAATAAACTATATTGTACATATACACATACTTATACCTATACATATACTTGTAAATATTTTGTAGCCCAAGTTCCCATTTATTCTTTTCCGGGAGAGAGTGAGAGAGAGAGAGAGAGAGAACCCTTCCTCTATCTTTAGTTCTTTCTATACCCAGCTCTCCTCCTCCTCCCCCCTCCACCCTCAATGGATCCCAATCCCCTGCTCCCCCCAATTCACCCCCCTGCCCACCTCATCTCAATACTCTTATTACCCCTGGTTTCACCACTTCATCTCTATATATCTTTGTGGTGACAATTACAGTGCATGTGAGATTTTTTTATTTTTTATATCATCACTATATCATTATCTACAGCCTCTTTGTGCCTATGAGAAATTAGTGGAGGGAAATAACCGCTGTCCTCTATATTCCAGAGACCTCTCTACAACCATGTGAACTACTATTCCTTATGTATACCTAATATTCGTGTTGTGTTTGTTCATTATGATATACACTCTGTACCCCAAGCAAAAGAAAAAGAAAGAGGGGGAAGAGAAAAATAAAAATAAAATAAAAAAAAACAACACTGTTTCCCCTAATAAGCAATACATCTCAATATCCTTATGTGAATTGTGAAATGTGCTAATGTATAATTATAACCCCTTCATTTACAACTAAGTACGGCGCCATCACCTGGTCGTCAAAGTCCAACCTCCCCATTTTAGAGTTGTATTTGGACACAGAGGGGCTTCTCAACAACACCAATAGCCATTGGAATTTGGACTGCCGTGTCTGTGTGAATGGAAGACAGAACGAAATCCTTCCCTTTGTCCTTCCATCTCACTGCAAGCAATTAATTGGACCTCAAGCAGGCTATCTCCCCCAGGCTAAGTGCTAAGTTGGGCATCTACAAGGCGTTGGGGGAAGCCCCAGCAATTAGATTGCACTGTGCCACAGGTGCCAATTCTTAATTTAAAGAGGTATCTAAAAAGTGTCACGCTTGTATAAAAATGTTCCATGTATAAATGATACCCCTTTCTGAACAAGGGTCACACCAAGTCCCAATCAATCTTGCCGTTGTTCCCTATGCAGTCTGGGCAGTTGGGGGGCTCCGCGATTCTATCTTTTCGAACGTAAACCAGAAAACTATATGTATAGCCTGGTGCCCTGTCACAGAGCTTATACATTTTGACCCCATATCTGGCACGCTTGCTGGGGAGAAACTGTTTGAACACAAGGCGGCCAGAAAACTTAATGAGGGATTCGTCAATACAGAAATCTTGATGAGGAATAAACAAGGCTGCAAATTGTTGGTTTACGAGGGGCCGAATTTTGTGGAGCCGATCGTATTCAGGGTCACTACAAGTGTTCATTGTCATTGAAATACATAAACGGCCTGTGTTCAAACTCTGGGTGTCTGCCTTACTTCTGCTAGCCACCGCATCAACTTGAACTGCACTTAGGTCACCAGGAGGTTTAGCATCACTAGTACTGGCTCTCTACTGCATACAAGAACCATGCGGTTGTTGCACCTCAGCAACATAAGAACGGGGTCAGGTACGCCTGACCATAGCACGGACCACTACTTTGTTTTCAGAGCTGATCTGTCAGGGTGCCGCTGATTTCTGCAGGTTCGTATAGTGAGCCTGATTCTGACAGCGAGGCTTTCCCTGCGCTCTCATCTGTCATGCTCAGCATCCTGCAGGCCTCTACACTAATGAACCTTTCCTTTGACATTTTGGCCACTAAATTTACAGGTACCCAGTGTAAGTCACGGGTAAAAAAAGCACCTGCTTGAATCACTACAAAAAATGTACTTGTAGTGCTAGCATGGGTTTAGGCATGACTCTGCTAATGCTGCATTTTTATGTGCTGTGTTTTGTAAAGTGACAGTGATGTATTGATACTGCACTTTGGATGAGCTGGGCTGGGCAAATGGACGAAATGCAGGTGCTGGCAGGTGGCTGCGTTGATCTAGCTAACACCACATTTTTGGGAACACTGTACTAATGGGGACGCTAGTATAGATCTGATCATATCAAAGATATTGATCTGTTCAAATACTATTCTAGTATGTGAGGTGTATGGTGTGCGCATGTGTGTTAGTGCTACTGGCAATCTGACGCTGCCTGGGATTGACGCTAAATGATGCTGTCACTAACTGATGTCACCTGTGACACTAATACAGTGATCAGAAAATAGATCTGTATACTATACTAGTGACACTGTGACAGGGGGTGAAAGGGTTAATGGGGGCAATCGGGGAGTTAAACCTTAATTGTAGCGAATCCAATTATCGTTGGGACGACGGGGGCATGTGCCCCCTACCCGCGGGCGAGCGACGTACGGGTACGTCGGTTTGCACAGCCGAGCTGCCTTGCTGCTGTATATCTGTGGAAAGCAGTCGGCAAGTGGTTAAAGTGATTGTAACGTTTTTCTTTTTTTTTTTGTACTGTTTGTTGAGTTATTTTGAGGGTACAGCAAGTTTACACTGTTATACAAGCTGTACACTCACTACTTTACATTGTAGCAAATTGTAATTTCTTCAGTGTTGTCACCTAAAAAGATATAATAAAATATTTCCAAAAATGTGAGGAGTGTACACACTTTTGTGAGATTCTGTACATGCTCTGTGAAAGGGTTTTGTACAGAGCAGCCCTGATCCTCCTTTTCTGGGGTCCCTCAAAAAGCACTCCTGGCCCCTCCTTCATCGAGTGCCCCCACGGAGAGCCGTTTTCCATGGGCGCACTCATGCTGACGTGCTTCCAAGTCCTGCTGCTGTGTCTATTGACACAGACAGCAGGATTCACCCGGATGACGCGTCACTGGATTTGATTGATAGGAGCGGGAGGCAATGGCTCCTGCTCCTCTCAATCTATCAAATGAGGACCAGAGACAGTGGCTGGAGCTGCTGTGCTCATCCCCATCGCTGGATTGATCAGGCTCAGGTAAGAAAACTGGGGGATCTGGGGGGCAGCTGCAGCACAGGTGACAGGAGGTTTTTCACCTTAATGCATATAAACTCCTTTAAATACCAAATAACATTTTAGGTGAAATAAACTTAAAGTGGTTGTAAAGTCAGTATATTAATGCATTCTCTGCATTAAGATAAAAAGCCTTCTGTGTGTAGCAGCCCCCTCTGCCCCCCTAATACTTACCTGAGACCCATTTCTGTCAAGAGATGTCCACGAGTGTCTCGGCTGTCCGAGACTCTCACTCCTGATTGATTGAGACACAGAAGTGGCGCCATTGGCTCCCACTGCTGTCAATCAAAGTCAGTTAGCCAATCAGGAGAGAGGGGGTGGTGTCAAGCCACAGCCCCATGTCTCAATGGACACAGGGAGCTGTGACATGGCTCTGGTGCCCCCATAGAAAGCTGCTTGCTGTGGGGGCACACAATAGGGAGGAGGGGCCAGGAGTACAGAAGAGGGACCCAAAAAGAGGAGAATATGTGATGCTCTATGCAAATCCACTGCAACAGAGCAGGTAAGTATAACACGTTTGTTATTTTTTATAGAAAAAAAATGAGACTTTACAATCACTTTAATATAGTCTACAGTATATGCATTAAAACAAAAGATGTGCCGAGATCTAAAACACCATCGGCTGAGTGAGAGCTAGAACTCTCCAATAAGCAGGATTATGAGCTTTGCTGACTGCAGTACTAAAGGTCTCAGTAAAGGGGGTGCCAGACTTCTGCAAAGAGACCACTGCTTCCATACAAAGAACAATGCTCACAGTCAGTGCCAGGACAAGGTCATCCAAAACCCAGGGCGACCATGCCAATTTCCAAGATGTATGGGCATTAAGTGTCAGTGAAAATCCTCTCCCCCCCAAAAAAGTGAGAACTTATCTGCATGCTCACCCCCTAAACCTATATTCCCCCCTCCTCCCAGTACAAATCTGCAGCCTGCTGTAATCCCTCCTCCCAGCACAAATCTTTGCCCCCGCCCATTCCCCCCAGTTCAAATCCTCTCTCTAGCACAGTGTTTCTCAACCGGGGTTCCGCGGGGTTCTGCGGGAAATCTAGATAATGGCGGCGGATGTATTTCATAAATTCATGCGCTGGCTGCCGCTGACACACAGCGCGCATGAATATCCAATCACCCAATGGGTCTTCTAGTTCCGGGTCCTATAAGGTCAGGGGGCGGAGCAGGGAAGCCGTGCAGAGAGCGGGAACGGGACCCGAAGAAGGAGGAGGTCTTAGCAACGCTGACAGGGAAGAAGGTGTGAATTGGAAGGTGAGCTCTTACAGCGGCTTCTGCATCCCACCTACACTGTGCTCCGATGGCTCTCTGTTTCCCCTGTACTTTGCATTACCACAGCTATAGCTGCAGCGATGCAGAGTGCAGGAGGGACAGAGAGCCATCGGAGCACATGGCTGGAGGTTAGTGATGGTGGTGGGGGCCAGAGCTGGCAGGGGCATGTGGCTGTGGCTGAGTTTAAGATGGGAGGGGTGAGGTAGATGGACGGAGCTGGCAGGGGTGCATGGCGCGCATTGGGACATGGGAGCTGCAGGAGGTACAGAGCCAGCAGGGACACAGCATGTGGCTGGATGTGTGTGTGTGTCTCACAGAGAGCACATGGCTGAATCGTGAGGTGAGATATGTATTGGGGTTATGTATGACTCGGGGGTTTAGGATTGTGCTCTGTGTGATGGAGGGGGTCTGATGCAATGGAGAGGCTTCAATTTAATGGGGGGACTTGTGTAAAAGGGGCCTCCTAAGTATAGTGGTGACCTTGATGTGATGGAAGGTTCTTAGGCCGCGTACACACGAGGGGATATGTCCGCTGAAAACGGTCCGATGGACCGTTTCAGCAGACATCTCCGCTCGTGTGTATGGGCTAGCGGACAGATTTGTCCACCCGACAGATTTCAAAGCAAGCTTTGAAATCTATCCGGTGGGAATCTGTCCGCCCGACATGTCTGCTGGTTAGTACACTTACCAGCAGACATGTCGGCTCCCACCGCCGCCGCGCCGCTGCCGAATGGATTCGGCGCATGCGCGGAAGTGTTTTACTTCCTGGTGCGGTGACGTAGCGGTGACGCGGCGGCGTCAACGTCACCGCCGCGTCATCGCCACGTCACCGCGCCGTCCGGCGGCGGGGAATTTGATCCGATGGTGTGTACACGCCATCGGATCAAACTCCCGATCGGACATATCCGATGGAAATGGTCCGCGGACCGTTTTCATCGGATATATCCGATCGTGTGTATGGGGCCTTAGGGCAGGGCTTGACAAATTTGCTTGAAATCTAGGAGCCAGCTAGAAAAGTTAGGAGCCAATTTTTTTTTAATGCTGGGACTTGTAGTCCCCATCCCAGGCTGTGTATTGTGGTGAATACTGAGAGGGTTGATAGGGATTGGTGGACAGAGAGGGATTGGTGGACAGAGAGGGATTGGTGGACAGAGGGACTGGCGGACAGAGAGGGATTGGTGGACAGAGGCACTGGCGGACAGAGAGGGATTGGTGGACAGAGGCACTGGCGGACAGAGAGGGATTGGTGGACAGAGGGACTGGCGGACAGATAGGGATTGGTGGACAGAGGGACTGGCGGACAGAGAGGGATTGGTGGACAGAGGGACTGGCGGACAGAGAGGGATTGGTGGACAGAGGGACTGGCAGAAGAGAGGGATTGGTGGACAGAGGGATTGGTGGACAGAGAGGGATTGGTGGACAGAGAGGGACTGGCGGACAGAGAGGGACTGGCGGACAGAGAGGGATTGGCGGACAGAGAGGGATTGGCGGACAGAGAGGGATTGGCGGACAGGCGGACAGAGAGGGATTGGTGGACAGAGGGACATGCAAACAGAGAGGGATTGGCTGACAGAGGGACAGGCAGACAGAGAGGGAAGGGCTGACAGAGGGACAGGCGGACAGAGAGGGATGGGCTGACAGAGGGACAGGCGGACAGAGAGGGATGGGTGGACAGAGGGACAGGCAGACACAGAGGGAAGGGTGGACAGAGGGATGGGCGGACAGAGCGGGATGGGTGGACAGAGGGACAGGCGGGTGGACAGAGGGACGGATGGACAGAGGGATTGGTGGACAGAGGGACAGGCATGTATCTATCCATTCTCCTTTCATATTTTTCATCATCTCGTGTCTATCTTCTCACTGTTCAGATTGCCCATCACCTCTTATTTAATTTCCTTCTCCTTTCAGATCTTCTGTATCCTCCCATGTCTCTCTTCTCCATTTTCGACTTTCCTTTACCTTCTAGATTTCTCCCGTAAGACCAGCCCCACACATGACAAGCTCGGCCGAGTCAATTGCAGGGCGCGTCGCTCTTGTAAACTCCAAATCCCAGAATGCCACCGAGGGACTGTAATGTGATGGGGGAAATCTGACACTAGGGGATCTCTGATAGGGAGACCTCTGACATGGGGGACCTCTGCTGTGATGGGGAGACTTATGTAAAGGGCGCCTCTGATGTGAGATAGAAAATTCTTGTATAAAAGGAGGACTTTGATATGATGTACTGTGCCCTGGTAACCCCCACGTTGTACTGTGGCCTGGTGATCTCCAGGCTGTACTCTGCCTTCTGTCCTTTTTAGGAAAATTTACCAATGTATCACTTCCTGTTGGGCAGATTATGTTACAAATCAGGGGACGACACTGCAGCTTCAGAACAGGACCTACCTACTGGAAGCGGTACTTCCAAAGCAGAAGAGCACACAGTTGAGGGAACAGCAACCACTCTTGTAAGTACTATGTTACACTGTGTGATTTTTCTATGCAGAAAAATGTATACATACATGATACCAGTGCTCTGCTGTCAACAGGGCACACAGAAAATGTTCTGTGTGCCCTGATGACCTCCACATTGCACTGTGCCCTGGTATCCTCCAGAATAGTACTTTGCCTGTGCTCACAGAAAAAAAAAAAAAAACATTTTTTTTTCTTTGTGCCTTGCAGAGACAGGTGCAGTAATGTTTTTAGAGTTTTTCAACTGTGTTGATATTTTGCATTGCAGAGTGTATTTTCCACTGAGCAGCGATGCAGTGTATGTAGGTTTAGCACTGAGAACCAGATTTGTGTAATTGCATTGCAGAAAGACTGTTGCTATATATTGCAGTTATTAGTGATGGTGTGGTTGATTTATGGTAGTATACCATTTATTTATTTTTTATTAGTGGTTTTAAAAAAAAATGGCTCAAGGTCCAATGTGGCGTTTTGTGAGGAGAAGAAGTGAGGTACAAGAGGATAGTGCAGCTTCATCTTCTACTACAGAAAATTCTGATAAGGCTAGTGAGGAAGAATTACAACATTCTGAGTCCTTTGCATGCACCAGCAGCACAGTGCTTGACCCCAAAAAAAGTCCGCCTTTACAGTGAAAGTTACCTAACTATGGGTTTTTCATGGACAGGTGATCCACATTGTCCCATTCCATTGTGCCTTATTTGTGGCAAACAACTTGCAAATACAGCAATGGCTCCAGCAAAACTGAAAAGACACTTTACTACGAACCATGGCCATTTGGCATCTAAAGGTGCCGATTTTTTCAAAAGGCTATTGGAATCTCAAAGCAAGCAAAGTGCAGCTTTTGTTAAAAAAGTCTCCATTAGTAAAAAAGCACAGGAAGCAAGCTATTTGGTGGCAGAAATTATTGCCCAGAAAAGAAAAAGTCACACAGTTGGTGAGAATATAATAATGCCAGCATGTAAAATTATTGTAAATCACATGCTAGGAGCAGCTGCAATAAAGGAAATTGAAAAGCTTCCACTTTCAGACAGTACAATAAGTCGGCGTATTGATGACATGTCACAAGATGTTGAAGAGGTGTTGTGTAATATCCTGAAAAAAAACAGCTTCGCTATCCAGGTTGATGAGTCCACCGATATCACCAATGCATGCCAACTTGTAGCATTTGTACGATTTGAAAATGGTGGTGAAATTCAAGAAAACTTTTTCTGCTGCAAAGAGCTGCCTGAAACAACCAAGGGTCAAGATATCTTTAATGTTTTGTCTGCCTATCTGGAATCCCAAGGACTGTCATGGAATGGTTGTGTTGGAATCTGTACTGATGGTGCCCCATCAATGGTTGGCTCAATGAAAGGCTTTTCCTCACTTGTAAAAAAAGAAAATCCTAATGTTGTGACAACACACTGCTTTATTCAATAAATTTTTATTGAAGGTTTCATAAGGAACATACATATGCAAGACATTCGTCTCGTGTGAGACAACTAATAGAACAGTAAACAGGGTGGTACAACAGTCATACAGCACATACATCTGAGCAGTTAATGGCATGACACCCAGTTCGGGATCTAACGTAGAACTTAACATATCCCAGAACGAAGCGTAACACAGAGTTCCCATAGAGGCAAACACATATGCTGTAAAAGAAAATCTGTGTCCCTTAAGTCTGTATCCACATATGTGTTACATATCAAATCACACACTGCTTTATTCATAGAGAAGTGCTTATGTCCAAAACTCTTGGAGCTGAGCTGAAAAGTGTTCTGGATGATGTGACAAAAATGGTGAACTTTATTAAACAAAGACCAATTCACTCAAGAATGTTTCAAAAACTTTGTGAAAGCATGAAGAAGGACCATGTAACCATCCTGCTACATACAGAAATCAGGTGGCTTAGCAGAGGACGAGTTCTCCACAGAGTGTTTGAGCTGAAAAATGAACTAAAGAAGTACTTTGAAGAAATTTGTAGGTTAGATTTTGCTGAGTGCTTTGAAGATGAAGAGTGGCTGCAGAAACTGGCATACTTAGCGGACATTTTTAATCATATGAACCTGCTGAACAAGTCTATGCAAGGTTCTGGAGAAAATATCCTGACTTCAAGTGACAAGATACTTGGATTCAAAAGAAAATTGAATCTTTGGAAAAGCCATGTTGTGAAAGGAAATCTGGAGATGTTTCCTCTGTTACTTGGCCTTGGAAGTGAGGAAGGATACAAGCAAGTTTCAAATCTAATTGAAAGCCACCTGGATGTTTTACAGAGCAAAATGGAATATTATTTTCCTTCTCTGTCAACACAAATATATGATTGGGTGAGGAACCCATTCTCGGACTCTTCTGTTCAGTCAGAGAACTTGAATTTAAAAGAACAGGAAGAAATGTGTGATTTGCAGTCTGATCGTACCCTCAGGATGAGGTTTGATGATGTATCCTTGGACAAATTCTGGATTTCAGTCAAAGAAGAGTATCCTGCCATTTACAGAAAGGCATTGACAGTTTTGCTGCAGTTTTCTACTTCCTACATGTGTGAGCAAGCTTTTTCCTGTTTAACAAGCATCAAGAGCAAGGAGCGAAATCGTTTACTTTCAGTTGAAGAAGAAATCCGTGTGTGCTTATCTCAAGTTCGACCCAGAATTGAGCATCTGTGCAGAAAAAAGCAAGCCCAAGTTTCACATTAAGGAGGTAAGTGTTTTTACAATATCTATTCTATTATTTGATATTATTTCTTTATTGCTGTTATATCTACAGCTCGCTGATCCAAACCAATGATCCGTGAGCTTTAGATCTGAATTTTTTTTTCCGGGGTTCCCCGAGATTTCAACTTTTTGCCAAGGGTTCCCCGAAGGAAAAAAGGTTGAGAAACACTGCTCTAGCACATATCCCCCACACAAATTCCCCCTCCTAGCATGCCCCCCAATCATCCCTACTAGCACAAATGCCCGCCCCTCCCACAAAAAAGAAATTCATCTCTACCACATTACTTTTTTAGCACAAACCCCCCAAATCCCCCCCCCAGCATAAATCCTCGTCTTCCCTCCCAACACAAATTCCCCTCTCCCCAATCTCCACTACCAGCACACCTCCCTAAATTTGCCCTCCTAGAATAATTCTCACCCCCTGCCATTCCCCAAATTCCCCTTCTCAACAAATATCCCCTCCCCTCCCAATCACCTTGAGGTGACCCCCACTTCACATAATACCATAGTGCACAGGGCAACCGCTCCTCCTGCTTACCCCTTGTCCCGGCCCTGCTCACAGTAGACGGGCATTCCTACTCAGGAATCAGGATGTAGCTGCTTTCTAAGGAAAATTAACTGTAAGATCTTCTATCTATCTATCTATCTATCTATCTATCTATCTATCTATCTATCTATCTATCTATCTATCTCTATCTGTACACATCTATCAATTAACAGTCTACCTGTCCATCTATCCTATGTACATGTATATGTTTTGTCCACAGTATTTTTGGTAAAAATTCCTATTTTTACTCACTTTTATCTAAACATTTACTATTTCTCTTATCCATCAAGTTCTAGAACTACATGTCAGAACACCGCTGACCGTAATTTGACACTCTTAATAAAATGAACTATGATTTTCAGTTCTGTACCTATGCATTTATTATCTACAATCTGAGAACAGGGTGTGAATGTTAAAGCACACAATTATTTGTTGATTGCTCCAAGAGCTCTGCAGGAAGAATTTCACTCATTCATCCACCCATTTTAATTTGTAATTGGATGTTTATGCTGTAGTGGTTTGCCTATTTATATAAAGATTAGACATGCACACATTTAATTAGTTTAACCTTTTCAAATTACCTTGCCACAAAGTATGGATTATAATGCAAGCTTTGTTTTTATTTATTTTTTATGCTCAGCATGCAGCAAATGTATGAATTATATTTATAAAAGCTACTGTAAATGAAAGGGGTTCTTCACTCATACTATTTTTAATAGCAATAATACACTTACCTGTCCAGAGATCCAGCGCCATCCTCACCAGAGCTAGTTCTTCACTAGTCTTCGGGTCCCCCACGCTGGAATGTTTAGTGTGGGAGCCGGCTGTGACAGCTTGCGGCCAGTGTTAATTTTGGCAGCAAATTTCGATTTAGTTTTAATCTTAGGACTAACATGGCATTTTAGTTTTAGTCCCATTTTAGTCTTCTGCAATTGTTTTAGTCATATTTAGTCAACTAAAGGTCCAGGACATTTTAGTCGACTAAAAGATCCTATGTATTAGTCGACTAAAAATAATTTTCGTAGTCTAAAATAGAATGGGTGTAATTAAATTGTAATGTGTTAGTGAACATTTCCCTACAATTTCCAAACTCATTATATACTGCTGGAGTGAAAAATCTCATATGTTATTATTTATGGTATTGAGGTATGAACATGCACTACAGACCAGTGTTCATTTTAAAGTCAAATTTAAATTTAGTTTTAGTCTAAAACCACGTACACACGATCGGTCAAACCAATGAGAACGGTCTGATGGAGCGTTTTCATCAGACCAAACTGATCGTGTGTGGGCGCCATCGGTTATTTATCCATCGGTTAAAAAAAGCAAACTTATTTAAAATGTAACTGTTGGATACCTAACCGAGCGCCAAAAAAGGATAGTTAAAAATCATTGAACTTCATTTTTTTCAGCACGTCTTTGTGTTTCACGTCACCGCTTTCTGAAACAATCGTTTTTTTAATTGATGGTGTGTAGGCACGACTGACCATCTGTCAGCTTCATCGGTTAACCGATGAAAACGGTCCATCAGACCGCTCTAATTGGATGGACCGATCGTGTGTACAGGGCTTTAGTCTTTTGGCATTTTAGGTTTAGTCCAATTTTAGTAATCTCAATTGTTTTAGTTTTAGGCCGCGTACACACGATGAGACATGTCCGCTCAAACATGTCCGACGGACCGTTTGCAGCAGACATGTCTCATCGGATTTTGGTCCGATGGCATGTACACACCATCGGACCAAAATCCCCTCGGGCTGAGGACGCGGTGACGTGGCGGTGACGTTGACGCCGCCACGTCACCACTCCAGGTAGTAAAATACTTCCACGCATGCGTCGAATCCATTCGACGCATGCGCAGAGATTTCTGTCCGCTGGTTAGTGTACTAACCAGCAGACATATCCGACGAACATGTCTCCGGTGGACAAATTTCAAAGCATGCTTTGAAATTTGTCCGCTGGGAAAACATGTCCGCTAGCCCGTACACACGATCGGAGATGTCTGCTGAAACGGTCCGTCGGACCAGTTTCAGCAGATAAATTTGATCGTGTGTACGCAGCCTTAGTCGTATTTTAGTCGGCAAAATTGACACTACTTGCGGCTTCACAGCCGACTTCCTACTGCACATACACAAGTCGTGCGGTGTATTGTGAATGGTCCCACAGCCTTCTGGGACCAGTGATGTGTCCCATAAAGCTGCAGGTGAAACTAGGTACCCACCCTTAATCCCCAAATCCTCACCAGAGCTAGTTCTTTACTAGTCTTTGGGTCCCGGCATCTTTAGTTTGGGAGGTAGGGATGAGCTGAACACCCCCTGATTCGGTTCACACCAGAACCTGCAAACGGACCGAAAATTCACGCAAACTTTAGAACCCCATTAAAGTCTATGGGACTCGAATGTTCGAAATCAAAAGTGCTAATTTTAAAGGCTAATATGCAAGGTATTGTCCTAAATAGGGTTTGGGGACCCGGGTCCTGCCACAGGGAACATGTATCAATGCAACAAAAAAAATGAAGGGGGTGGGGACATCAGATTTAAAGGCGCACTCTGAAGGCGGCACCTAATGTAAAGAGTCACTCTGATGAGGACAAATGATGTAATGAGGCACACTGATGGGAGACTCCGGATGTAAGAGGGCCTTCTGATGAAGAAACCTTATGTAAGTTGTCACTTTGACGGTAATACCTAATGTAAGGGGGCACTCTAATGGGGTCACTTGATATAAGAGGGTGCCCTGATGGTGGCAACTGATTTATGGGGGTAGTTTGATGGGAGCACTCAATGTAATAAATTTCTGATGTAAGGGGAAACATTTGGGGACATTTACATTACCAGAGTGTGTGGAGGATACAGTAAGAAAAGCACCAGAGCATGTGCGGCTTGCCCCAAAAAGGAAAGAAGATGCGTACAATCTTTCATAGCATAGACCTCGGTTGTAAAAAATAATCGTAACTGGACCTCCTTGAATTTAATTCACTACCCCTGGATTAAGTGAAATGTAGGGAAGCAATGTACACTATAAAAATAATGAGCTGCTAATAGCTGCATCAGTGGCTCCAACAGAAGTTGTGAAAGTATGATTTGTTGTATAGGGTCCTCAGAGACTATAGAATTCCAGCCATATCAATGTTGGAGTTGGAATGTCAAGTAGTACAATCTGGCATTAGAAACAGCTAGACCGCATCCATCCTTGGGCAGTTGCAAAACTCTTATGCTGCGTACACACGATTGGACATTCCGACAACAAAATCGTGGATATTTTTCCAACGGATTGTTCGCTCAAACTTGTCTTTCACACCCACGGTCACACAATTGTTGTTGGAAATTTCGAATGCAAGAACGTGGTCACGTACAACACTACAATGAGAAAAATTAAGTTCAATGATTCCGAGCATGCATCAAATTGATTCCGAGCATGCATAGGATTTTTGTGCGTCGGAATTGCATACAGACAATTGGAATTTCTGACAAGAACTTTTGTTGTCGGAAAAATTGAGAACCAGCTCTCAAACATTTGTTGTCGGAAATTCCGACAGCAAATGTCCGATGGAGCCTACCCACGGTCGGAATATCCGACCAAAAGCTCACATCAAACATTTGTTGTTGGAAAATCCGACCGTGTGTACATGGCATAAGTCTAATCCGGGGGTGTTTATACCTCCAGATAAGGGGCCAGATTCAGAAAGATCCGTGGATCTTTCTGCTGGCGTAACGTACCCCCGATACGTTACGCCGCTGTAAATATTTGCACAAGTTCTTTATTCAGAAAGAACTTGCGCCCTTATTTACGGTGGAGTAACGTATGTGTTGCGGCTTAAGGCCGCACAATTCAAATGAATGAAGTGGGGGCGTGATTCATGTAAATGAATCGTGATCCCACGTAATTCACATTTTTTTGGACGACGCATGCGCCGTCCGTGGACGTTCCCAGTGCGTATGCGTGAAATAACGTCGCTTTTTGTCAATGTAAACGACGTGAACGTAACTAACGTCGAGCCCTATTCCCGAACGATTTACGCAAACGACGTAACCGACGTACAATTCGCTGCTGTCCCGACGTCCATACTTAACATTGGCTACGCCTCCTATAGCAGGGGTAACCTTACGCCACTCTAACGCTTACGCAAACGATGTAAACTACGACGCGCCACCGCAAGTACGTTCGGGAATCGCCGTAAATAGCTAATTTGCATATATTACAGTGTAAGCAACTTACGCAGCTCGTATCTTAGAAGAAAGCCGGCGTATCTTCTTTTCTGAATAGCAAAAAAAGATACGCCAGCTATTCTTAGTATTTACGCAGCGTATCTCTTGATATGCTGACGTAAATAGTTTTCTGAATCCAGGGCAAGGTCTCTAAAGAGGGTGTCCACCTGTCAAAAAAATCTCTGAGGCAAACCATACAGAAAAATTATGTAGAAGTATCCATACCATCTTTACCAGGTTGGCTGTACTAACTACACTTAAAGGCGGTTTTCTGCATATTTTCCCAGTCTGATGTAGATTCCTCTCTACATACTTTGTCATTTGTGGTGTAACTTGAACGCCTAGATATTTGAATGTAGAGACTACAGCTATTTGGGACGCAGAACTTGGCATATTATGCATCAGAGGGTCTATCGGTAAAATAACCGACTTGTCAAAATTTATTGTGAAACCTGAAGATTAGGGACATCACTGCTACTAAGGAGTTTGAGGTATCTCCCAGAAATAGAAGTGCGTCATCAGCGTATAAGGCAATCTTGTCCTCTCCTAGAGATCTGCAGAACCACATAATATTTAGCGACTGACAAATAGCAGCAGCAAGATCAAAAAGAAGTTGTGATAATGGGCATCCCTGTCTTGTTTCTCATTGTAATAAAAAGGGGGCCAATACCTGAACCTGTTCTACCGGTGCAGCAAAAAGGAGTTGAATCCAGCGTATAAACTGGGATCAAAATCCAAATTTCTGTAAACAGTGCCATAAAACGTTCCACTCCATACTATCAAAATCTTTTTTTGCATCAAGCGACAGTACAGCTCTGTTACCTAAATTATCGAATGGAACTTGCAGATTGAGGAATAATTGTCTAATATTTATTGCGGTAGCTTTGTTTGGAATAAAACCAGACTGATCTGGGTGTACGATCTTAGAGATTACTTTTGCCAATCTAGTGGCTAACACTTTTGCCAATAGCTTTGCATCTGATGTGAGCAATGATATTGAGTGATATGATTCTGGATTATTAGGGGTCTTGCCAGGTTTTAATAGGACTATGATAATCACCTCACTCATAAAGGGAAGAAGATGGGCACACTACAATGCTGCATTAAAGCGGAGTTCCACCCAAAAATGGAACTTCCGCTTAATCCCCTCCCCCTTACATGCCACATTTGGCATGTAATTTTTTTGGGGGGGGGAGTGGGGGCTTCAGTAGGAGTGGGACTTCCTGTCCCACTTACTGCTTCCGCCGAGGGGCTGGTAAGGCGATTAGGCCTAATCGCCTTACTGCAGCCCCTCCCTTTGGCGATCGTCTAGGACACTGACAGGTCCTAGATGATCGCCTGTCCATCAGCGGTGGGCCGCGCCGTGCGCGCATGTGCAGTGCGGCTCGCGAATGCGCAGTGGGTGCCCGGCCGTGAAGCCGAAGGCTGTCACGTTTGGGTGCCCACAGTCACAATGAGGATGCCGGCCGGGGAGGGGGGGAGAGGAGCGGAGCCCCGGTCGGCGCGTCGCTGAAACGTGGAGAAGGTAAGTGTCTGTTTATTAAAAGCCAGCAGCTACACTTTTTGTAGCTGATGACTTTTAATAAACATTACATTTGGGTGGAACACCCCTTTAAATACCTTTATTAGTTCAGACAATAAATTGGCTCCATACATTTTATAAATCTCCCCTGGTAACCCATCAGCACCTGGGGCTTTATTGTTATGTCGCGTACACACGGTCGGTTTGTCTGATGAAAACAGTCTGATGGACCGTTTTCATCAGACTAACCGATCGTGTGTGGGACCCATCGGTTTTTTAACCATTGGTTAATAAAATAGGAACTTGTTTTAAAATTATCTGATGGTTAACTAACCGATAGAAAAAAAACGATCGTCTGTAGGCATGTTCGTTATGGAGATACCACATTCATCACGCTGTAATAGACAGAAAAACGCGAATCGTCTTTTACTAACACGGAATCAGCTAAAGCAGCCCCAAGGGTGGCGCCATTGGATTTGAACTTCCCCTTTATAGTGCCATCGTACGTGGTTTGGGTGACCGCGTTCAGACACAATCGTTTTTTTAACCAATGGTTTGTAGGCACGACTGATCATCAGTCAGCTTCATCGGATAACTGATGGAAAAATCCATCAGACCATTTTCATCGGATGGACTGATCGTGTGTACAGGTCATTAGGTATACTGGCAGCAGTGACCCAAAGTTCCTCTAGAGTCAAAGGTTTATACAGCACCTACATGTCAGCTGTAGACAGTTCTGGTAACATAGTGGAGTCAAGAAAAAGTTGCAGTTCAGCCTCTTCATAAAATACTTTGCTACTATATAAATCTTTAAAGAAATCACAAAACACAGATTAGATCTCCAAAGCAGTACATGTCATTTTAGTTGAGGATTCTTGCAATTCTACCACATAGGCCGAAGGTTTTTGGGCTTTTAGGCCATGTACACACGATCAGTCCATCAGATGAGAACAGTCCGAAGGACCGTTTTCATCGGTTAACCGATGAAGCTGACTGATGGTCTGATGTGCCTACACACCATCGGTTAAAAAACTGATCGTGTCAGAACACAGTGACGTAAAACACGACGACATGCCGGAAAAAACGAAGTTCATTGCTTCCAAGCATGCGTTGACTTGATTCTGAGCATGCATGGCTTTTTAACCAATGCTTTTGCATACTAACGATCGGTTTTGACCTATCGGTTAGGCGTCCATTGGTTACATTTTAAAGCAACTTCTCTTTTTTTGACCGAAGGGTAACTGACCGATGGGGTTTGGACCGATGAAACGGACCTTCAGTACGTTTTCATCAGTTTTGACCGATCGTGTGTACGCGGCCTTAAGATTGTAGCTTAGAGGTGAACCGTTTTTTCCCCTACCTCAACATAAGGTTGCTGGAGGAAAAATGTTTCAGCTCCGCTTTGTATTCAGTTCTTTTTTTTTTTTTATCAAATCATCTTTTTATTAATTTTATTTACAGACAACAAAAAGGGTCACAACAAAAAGCGACACATTACATACAACCCCAGCTCGTATTGAGAGGACAAGAAAACAAAAATTACTTTTCCATTCCGCTACAGTAGATGGGAATGGTGATAACAAGCCTGGAATAGACTTCTGTAACGGGATGACCCGTGACGCCAAGAGACTTTTGAGGGATGGGGGATACTCCTGTGCCAGCGGCACTAAGGACTCTTGGGTCTAAGGTCACCCTGTGCCCCTTTTGTGCATAGGGTGGCTGATAAATAATAATTCATGTATTGCAGGATATCTTGAGATATTACAAGTTGTTGGTTAATGTTGACCCAAACCAGGTCAATGGACTCCTAAGATATTCCATTGTCCATTGTGTAAGGCTGTAGAGGTGTTAATTCAGGTCTGCTTCTAAGACCTTTCCATTGTGTTTAAAGCCCATTGATGATCAGGTGTGAATACCTTTTTGTCGGAGACAGGAAGTCTGTCTAAGATGTGGATTGAGGGGAACTAATTGTGTGATGCTAACACTGTGAAAAGTCTATTGATGATAGATATGTGTTGTGAGTTAGCAGTCTAAAGGTCAGATGTCTCCTTTCAGGGTTAGGGAATTAGCATGTCAATTATGTTTAGTAAAGGAATGTGACTTGTCAAGCTGTAGTAATTACCTCCTCTAATTGCGGAGACGGGACGTCTGGGGGGACTAATGATTAGCTCAACTGGATGTCATTATCTAAAAGAATGTCATTGAAGCCCCCCATGGTGTAAAGTTGGGGGTGGAGAGTTTGATTGTTTCGGTGATTACTGAAACATGCCTTGTACTGTATATAAGAGAGCTAACCATTAAAGAGTTTGTTCATTCATTTGAAACCAGAAAGCACAGAGCGTATGTCTCATCTCTCTGAGGGAATGAAATGGGTCCTGTCGGCTGGATTGTCGGATAAGCTGTCTTGGGTTGATGGAAGATCGTAAATGGTGGTGACCGTTACAACTTCTATTTATTGAAACAATATATTCTCCCGGAATTCTTGATTCATCCAGTATACCTAGAAGGCATCCCCCACACTCCATAGGCATTCCACTCTCAAATACATTATTAATCGTAGATACCACCCCAGACTTGTGTTCACTTCTGTTAAGTTTCTACAGTGGGGTTCGCTATATATTGGATTACAGCCTGCAGGACATCTTTGGCTACAGAGCATTCCCAAGCCCTGGATTTCTTTTTGATTTTTGATATTAGAGATATAAGGTTTTTAAGTAGTCCCAATAAATCTGCAAATATACAGGAGGCTTGTTGGCGGCATTATAAGCAGATATGTCAATATCTTCCGTTGAAGGCAAAGGCCCGGATTCACGTAGGGGGCGTATCTTTAGAGCGGCGTAGCGCATCTCAAATACGCTACGCCAACGTAACTTAGAGAGGCAAGTGCAGTATTTACAAAGCACTTGCTCCGTAAGTTGCGGCGGTGTAGCGTAAATTGGCCGACGTAAGCCCGCCTAATTCAAAGTAGGAAGGAGGTGGGCGTCATCTGTTTCAATTAAGCGTGACCCCATGCAAATGAATGGCCGATTAAACGGTGCATGCTCAGAATCACGTCACATATGCTCCCTACGATACGTCGGCTCAATGACTACGACGTGAACGTAACCTACGCCATTCCCTATTCACATAGTACTACGTAAACGACGTAAAAGACGCCGGCTGTTCCGACATCCATACCTTTGAATGGGTTGCGCCACCTATATGGTGGAATAACTTTACGCCGGACGTAATCCTTACGCAAACCGCGTATCTTTTCTGCCTGGCGCATCTAGGTTCGTGAATCGGCGTATCTTACTCATTTGCATATTTAACATGGGAACGCCAAATGCGTCCAGCATAACAATGCGCCAAAGATACGCCGGTGTAGGCAAGTAACGCCAGGCGGCTGAAGCCTTGTTTTACGGCGTATCTAGCTTTGCGAATCGGCGTAAAAGTACGACGGCACACATTTGTACTTACGCCAGTGTATCTGGAGATACGCCGGCGTAAAGCTACCTGAATCTGGCTAAAAGTGTCTAACCAGTAAGGGTTTACTTTCCATAAGGTGTGAGTCTTAGCAGAATGCAAGATTGACATTGAGAATCAATGGAGAGTGATCAGATAACCCTCTAGCTACATAGGTCACTTCTGATATCACTGGTAGCATTGCAGAAGTGACCAAGGCCTGCCAAGTCTATTCTGGATAAAGTGCTGTGGTTACTGGAGAAACAAGAACAAACTTGATCATAAGGATGTAGCATTCTCCAGACATCCATCAGAAAAGTCCTTCACGTTGAAATATCTTCTTTTTGGGGCATAAATCAAATTGACTATTAATGTTTAAGAGGCATTTATCCAGCAAATTACATTACTCATATAGTTTTTTTGCATATATATGATTGAAATTTGAAGCAAGGCTAAGCACCATAAATGTATATGACTACTAAATAATGTTAGTTGTCTGATTGTGAAACTTTGAAATATGGAGATATGGATGTGCCCAGGATAGTTAGCATTAAGGGTGTGTCCACTGGGCATAATAAAATACTCTGGCAGACCTTCATACCATGCCTTGAAACCTTTGATTGGGTGGAGGTTAGCTCTATGACACCCTATTAAAGGTCAAGGGTCAAAAAGCGGTTGCAGTTGCAACATCTCTAAGAACTACATTTTACCATTTCTAAGGATACTGGAGTCACCTTAAGCAGGCCAGTAACTTTTGCTCAGAAGATTGGACTTACTGTGCAGGTAATTTGAACTTTGAAATGAACCTACAAACAGAAGCACTTCAAAGTGATACTAAACAGAGAAGTGTTAATTGCCACAATTCACTTAAATCATATATATTATGGCACTGTAATTAGTTTTTTCCTAAAAATCACATGATCTCTCCTTGTTTGGCATCTGCAGGGAAAGATCTTTGGGAGGGGTGTCTATTGCTCTGCTGATGTAGGCTCTCTACAGTGTGGTTCTGTGTCTGCCCTGCCCTAATTGATGCTGTGCCAGTCACATGATCAAAAAACTGTTTCAGAATAGCAATTCAAATTAGATTATACATTTCAAATAACTGTTTTTCTGCTCCCAATAAATCTTTATTTAACATTAAATGTGTATTATTATTTTTTTGCATTAATATGGTATAGGCAGAGTCAGAGATGACTTACACTAGCTTCGATTTTGCTTACTGTACATCCAAGGCTATTTTTTACTTCATTAGCCATTACATTTGATATAGTTAATGTGGATTAATATTAAAACTACGCATTTTTGTGAGTTTTTTTTGTGAATTTATTCAATCGGCATATTATTGCCTGCCCCCATAGAGTGTAGCAATAGGCAGATATGGATAAGTAGGGAGGGAGGGAATGGAGTGTCATTGTGTAAGAAAAAGGAGCAAATGAAGAGCTTAGAAGGTAATTGATATTTGAGCATGTCCCGTACAGGACGTCAGCGATTCTACACAATCTCAACCTGCAGTGGGGACACAGAGAAGATGGGAGGGACAGCTGAAGGCAGGATAAACCAGGTATATTTCACTTTACACAAAACAAAGTTTTTCCACCCTAATGCATATGTAGCAAGGTCCTGGACCTTCAGAGGCCTAATGGTGACCTCCAGAATCAAGGATAGCTGACATCCTTCTTTGTAGAGTGGGTTATAAGGCATGGTGGGTGTGATGCAAGATGGAGTGATGGGAGCCAGACACTTTTTCAATGCAAAAGAGATTTATTATCTCTTAACGAAACTGTGGGAGAGAGAGGGTTAGGGCTAGGACACCCTTGGGTAGATGCAATGATAATTGTCAGATGTTGTGATTTCCATATGTAGACAGCTATACAGGGGAATGCATCCAGCCAGACACTACTTCTGTATAGGTAGGATCGCTATCTCCTATGGCAAGAAATCTTGTAACAGTCACAAACGGTTGTATTTAACTATTCGTAACACAGAAAATTTCTTCTCTGACCAAACCTCCAGATCCAATCGCCACTGAATCTCCTGAGCTCTTTTTTACTTCATTAAACATTACATTTGATATAGTTAATGTGGATTAATATTAAAACTATGCATTTTTGTGAGTTTTTTTCCTGCACATACTACCCACTACCATACCTTCTACACTGCTCTTCTGCACATACTGCCCACCGTCATACCCTCCACACTCCTCTCCTGCACATACTACTCACTGTCATACCGCCTACACTCCTCTGCTCCACATACCATGCACTGCCATACTCTCCACACACCTCTGCTATAGATACTACCCACTGTCATACCTTCTACACTCCTTTTCTGCACATACTGCCCACTGTCATACCCTCCACACTACTCTCCTGCATATACTATCCACTGCCATAACCTCTACACTCCTCTCCTGGAAATACTGCCCACTGTATAACTCTCTACACTCCTCTCCTGCACATACTGCTCACTGTCATACCCTTCACACTCCTCTCCTACACACACTGCCCACTGGCATACCCGCTACACTCCTCTCCTGAACATACTGCCCACTGTTATACCCTTTACACTCTTCTCCTGCACATACTGCTTACTGTCATACCCTCTACACACCTCTCCTGCACATATTGCCCACTGTCATGCCCTCCACACTCCTCCCCTGCATATACTGCTCACTGTTCAACCTCCCCATTCCTCACCTGCACATACTGCCAACTGGCATAGCCCCCACACTTCTCTCCTGCACACACTGCCCACTAAGATGATTCTTTCAATCAGAAAAAAAGGTTTTTATGAACAAAAATCAACAATTACATCAAAAACAGTGCATTGTTTCATATCAATGTGATCTAAATACAATATTAAGATGTCAACAGTAGGAGAATTCTACAGTGCACCATATCATATATCAAAAACCACAAACATAAGAAATAGGGAAAAAAACATAATACAAGAAGAAAACAAAAGAAAAATAGTAGACTTTCCTTTAAATATAGAAAGCGATAATTAAAAAAAAGTCCAAACAAGAGCTGATATGATGACAGTGTCCGTCACAAATGGATGAGGAATGTCACGGTGAAGTTTTCACTGGAAATGTGTAAACCATCACTGGAAATGTGCCTTCAAACACATGGTGTGTCTTAAAAACTCTTACCGGAACCGTTGGACCCGACTGTCAGCAACAACAGGTCAATCAGACATGAGTGTTCCCAAATGGTAGGTGAACCGCATATCAAGGGATCCAAAGGAACTCGAAGTGCTCCTTGCAGGAATCTGGATTGAAGTTACTGTACCACGAGAAGATCCGATGGACTCAGTTGTTCACGACCAGTCCTCAGTTGGACATGGATATTCAAGGTAAAGAACGATCAAATGGCCCAAAAGATCCAGGATATGTCCGGAAGTATTCAATTGGTTCTTAGTAGTAATAGCCCCCAACTAGGGTGGCAATGACCAAATGGAAGGACCAAAAAACTCACATTCACAGAACATGAAAATTAGGAAAAAAAGGGAGGGGGCTTCCAATGGTATCAAAAAATTGATACTTTTATTGATAAAAAACAGCATACAATTAAAAGTGATCATTATAGAGTAAAAGCAATATGGGGAACTGTGTTTTTTATCAATAAAAGCCTTAGTTTTTTGACCTGCACCGTTGGAAGCCCCCTTACCTTGAATATCCATGTCTAACTGAGGACTGGTTGTGAACAACTGGGTCCATCTGATCTTCTCGTGTTTACTTCAATCCAGATTCCTGCAAGGAGCACTCCAAGTTCCTTTGGATCCCTTGGATATCATGTTCACCTACTGATTGGGAACACCCATGTCTGATCGATCCGGTGTCATTGACAGTCAGGTCCAACGGTTCCAGTAAGAGTGTTTAAGACACACCATTTGTTTAAGAGCACATTTCCATTGATGGTCTACACATTTTCAGTGATAACTTCACTGTGAGATTCCTCATCCATTTGTGACGGACACTGTCATCATATCAGCTCTTTTGTGTGGATTTGTTTCCCTTTTTTAATGATCCCTTTGTTTATTTTTCACGGTCCGCTTTACCCTGATGGGTTTATATTGTTAGTGAATTACACATATTTCACTTTTTTGTCACTTTTAGTGCTACATATTCACTCCCATTTACTCTTGAATTTTTGTCACATTCTTTTGTAGCTGCTTTCCTTTTCTTTTTTCAGGATAGCGCAATAATCACCTCCATTCAAATATAGAAACACTGACTAATCAGTTGTCTTCTCCATTGAACCTCAGCCCTCAAGGAGTCTATTCATTACCTTTTGATGAGGCGTAAGGTCTGGAATATCCAGCCAGGGTTGCCACAAAAAGTTGAGTTTTTAGAAACATTTCTGTGTTGGTACGTTAATTTCTCATGGATAAACATATTGCTTACTTGTTCAATCCATTGTTTCCTAGATGGGACCGGAGGAGACATCCAGTAGTGAGCAATCAGTTTACGTGTGAGATATAGTAAGCAAAATATTGCGGCATGTGCATGTGGAGTCAAAGTCTCCTCCTCAAGGGCTTCCAGCAAACAAAAAATAGGGTCTCTAGTAAGCTGAAAGTTAAATACCCTTAAAATGATTGCAATAACATCTGTCCAGTAACGAAATAGTTTGGGGCATCTCCATATCATGTGAAGGATGTCCCCATTATCTCTCTCACATTTTGGACAAAGAGACTGGTCCCTACTTCCCCACTGATACCATTGAATGGGTGTTCTGTATGCTCTGTGCAGCAAAAATAAATGTGAGAGCTTCTCAGAGGCCAAAACCGATACCAAAGGAGTGGAGACTAAACATGTGTCACTTTCAAAGATGATTCTTTTGCATTGTAATAGCCCCAACTTTGCCTGTTAATTTTTTATATCCCCAACTTTGCCTGTATATTTTTTATATCCCCAACTTTGCCTGTTAATTTTTTATATCCCTAACTTTGCCTGTTAATTTTTGCTACTTCATATTAAAAGAATCCAACAGTTTGGAGTCCACTAGCAACTGTGAATAGAAACAAGTGGATTAAATTATTAAAAAAAGAATGAAATGTGTGCGGTAGTATGTGATTTCTGATGTAGTGTCATGTAAAACAAAATCGGATTGGTTTCTTTTATAAATACAGTACATGAATATTCTGATGTACAGTCGTTCTTATTAATGAATGCAAACTGATTTGCGAAGTAAAATGTGCACAAAGTAAGGTAAACCAATAAAAAGTTTAATATAATGAATTGTATCATCTGACAGTCTGCATTAATGCAGTTATAACAATGCAAATGCAGTCTGGAATACATTAGAAGCCTATAAATGTGTAAATGTGAATGGAGTAGGCACCACTTACATTCCTTTTTACATAAGTATAATTAAACTGTACAATGATAATAATGAACCATTAAAGAACATTTTAGTAAACTCTTTTGCTTTATTGCAGATAGACCACAATCTTCCTTTATCCCGGAGTCTTTTTTTTTTTTTTTTTTTTTTTTTAATTAAAGGGCTAATCTTAAGCAGACACATTTCCATGTACTTTGCAAAATGTAAAAGATGCATGGGCAAATGAGGATATAATGTGTATGAGAGTACTTGTATCTACCACTGTACTGCATAATGTATATTTTGTACATTATTCTGCACAGCTCAGTTTAAAGAGTATATATAGCCAAAGGGGTATTTTTTAGTTTTGGATAATGAAAGGCAGGGTTAAAACCTATTTCATTCTACTTTTTTGCTGTCTCTGTTGTGCTTATGGCATATTCCCAAAGTGAGAAAAAATACTTTCATAAAAAGCTGCCATTAGAACATGTACCACCATTGGATAAATTGCCCTCACCGCTTGCTCTGGTCTAACATTTTGGCGATCCCCTCAATGTTTGGTTCAGTAACAGTGGCCAACAGGGCAAACAGAAGGAGTAAATCTCTCCAGTGGGGGTATAAACAGCAGCAAAAACTTGACTTAGTGTCTAACCCTTCCCTACCTTACCCAACACTTAAAAAGAAAAATACCGTCACATACATGTTAAAGCCTAACTGATTGCTCAGTTTAAATCAGCTCTATACATTCCATGTCCATAACAACAAAAAACGTGTATAGGCCTACAGTTTTCTTTAGAAAGCAGCCACTGAGTAGAAAAGCCTGTCCCTGCCAGCAGCTGCAGGAAAGTAACTTGTGGGGAAGAAGTGCAGAGGTCTGATACACCCCTTGCTGAACTAGAGCTACTGTAGAGCTCTTTAATCAGCAGGGAGCATGAGCTGTAGTTCTGACTTAGCAGGGTTGTGTAGGACCTCTGCTGAGAGCCTGTTGCTTCCACACAAAGCAAGGGCAGGCTTTAAAAAAAAAAAAAAACTGTTAAACCTTACAAACCTTTAATGGACCTGGAATGTCTAGTAGCTAAACGTTTAATTTAAGATAATTGCATGGGATCCTTTACAACTACAGCGCAGTGCGTGTGAACACATGGCAATGTATGTCACTACAAAACACGTTGTTGAATAACTGATGATGTGAATGAGTCATAAAGTAGTTTTCCAGTTTGACAGGAAACGGCTCGTCTGCTGTCTGGGACTCTCCGTTAATTCCACACTTTAGATTTCACATGTAGTGCCACCTACTGGTAAAAGCTAGGGGCATGTTTTATTACAGTGAATGTGACATTTAGCAAACATTCTCTGCAGCTGAATCTTCCAGGTCCATGTGTTTTAACTGACAGCGATTAATTCTCCGCCAGGAAATGTATTGTTTAAATTGCTGCTAAATACACCCGGTGTCACAGCATAAATGACCATTCTGTTTGAATAACTACATTTTAGGGGTCTATTGATCAATGTTTTCAATCAGGATTCACTCAACTGTTGCTTTTTGAATCTTGAGTGAAAATGTGTGAATCTTGTGTGAAAACATTGGCAAAATATTATCCTTAGATCAACAAGAAATAGAATATGTGGCAGGAGAAATCTATCGAGGAATCAGCTGGGTAATTTTTGCTTTAATGTGAAATCTGAAAATAAATATTTTGCCTAGAAATAGGCATTTGCAAAAGCTTAGTATATTTTTTTTTTAGGTCAGAAAATGCATTTCTTTTGCTGATCTCTAATTTAGTTTAACTCTAATACATAAGGCATGAGATTCACTCTTTTTATGAATAAGCCCTACCAATTGCCATTTCCCTGTCTCATGTGAATGTTTCCATGTAAGGCCACGACAAGTGAGTAGTGCCAGCCCTCCAGTACTGGGACTAGCTTTTCAGAGGGCTTTACCAGGTTTTAAGGAGGCATTATATTGCCTGCTTACGAACTGATTTGACCTGTAATTTCATACAACCACAAACATGTATTGCACAGGGTTGCAGCACAGCCCCATTGAATGCATTGGGCAAGTTTTATCAGCGATGCCACTTTGATCCTGTTCAGTCACAAAGAGTTCATTTGTGTACACCCAATCTACTGCCTTTGCAGCTTTTTCCCAATGTGTTTTGCCCCTCCTAACCCTTGCACTCTGTACGTTACATTATCTTGTTTATTACCCACTGCTGACCCCTTCACTATGTACATTGCACACCTTACCCCTGCAAACTATGCATTACCCACTACTGACCCTTGAACCATGTACATTACACACCTGACCCATAGCATTCTATACATTACCCACTCCTGTCCCTTGAACTATGTACATTACACACCTGACCCCTAGCATTCTATACATTATCCACTCTTGACCCACTACTAAGCCCTGCACTGTACATTACCCACTCTTAACTCCTGCTTTCTGTACATTGCTGACACCTGCATTTTGTACATTATACCTGCACCCGTTATGTTATATACTCCAGACACCTGTACTTGGTATGTTACATACTTTTGACCCCTGTTCTCTGAACAAGTTTTAAACCTCTCTCATTGTTAGCACAAGTTTGCCACATTCAAATTCCTGATGCACAGTGCCTGCAGGCTAGGGGGAGGGGTGGTTAGGATCAGGTCCTGGCCCTGTCAGAATGGGTGGCCCTGTCGGGTAGGCAGTACAGGCCCCATTATTTCTAATGGCAGTCCTGTCTCCATGACTAGTAAGGATACTCTCTTTGACAGGGATCTGGCAGTGGAGGAGCTTAG
The DNA here is from genome assembly GCA_029574335.1 of Rana kukunoris. Classification (NCBI taxonomy): domain Eukaryota; kingdom Metazoa; phylum Chordata; class Amphibia; order Anura; family Ranidae; genus Rana; species Rana kukunoris. Next base: position 64,260,473 of record CM056050.1, on the reverse strand, counting down.
CCTTTAATATTTTTTTATTTCTTTTCATAGAGTTTGTAAAAATATTTATATTCTTTATAATTTCAAGAAAGTGACTTTTTTCAGTAAAGTGTTATTAATTACTTCTTTTTGCCAACAAGTTACTCAGTCTATCATACTACTCTTGTTTCAAGCTTCATCAGCTGCCATTTGGCCAGTGATACTCTGGGATTTCTGTTTTCCATTGGCTCATACCATAGATAAATGTAATCAATAAATTAACCAAAAATAAGCTAAAAATTTCTCTGATAAAACTTATAAAAAACAAAAAAAATCTGTGCATTGTTATAACATAACAGCACAGGAGAAATATAAGTGACAGGAGCCATTTACTGGCACTTTGGTCCCTAATTTGAAACACAAATGATACTGTCCATTTGATAAGAATTCTTTCTACATCGAGAACCGCTTATTTACACGCTCTGGACAGTCCAGTGAACGCTTCCTGTGCTGTTCCTGCTGCTCGTTCCATTCATCTGCAGGATGGTATGTTCCAAGAAATATGGCCAGTCTTTCTGAGGGTGTCCTCGCATATGGGTACAGAACGTAGGTGTATATAAAGGAAGCCACAATACCTCCTACCAGTGGCCCAACCCAGAAGATCTAAGAAACAAAAATCAATGTATATTTTATAATTACATTTCCAATAAAATAACCATATGACCTACACTAAATTGAATTAGATTGGAACTTTTTACCAGTTGTGATTCTGCCATTGTCACGTAGGCAATGGCATTATAAATCCAACTGCACAATGGCCCTGAGGATCTGTTACTAAGAGGAATTTATGGGACTTCACTTTTAGTGCTGGGGCTTGTGTTTTATTGGTCTTATGTAGCCAGGCTGACTAAAAAGTCAAATATATGCAAGTCTTTAATTATTATTTTTATTTGCTATTGCTGCAGCCCTATATCCAGTTGCCCTATACTTCTGTGTATAATGTGTGTTTATATATGTACATTGGACAGCCCTGTTTGTTTATTACATATACAGAGTCTGCTTCCTGCAATGTAGTGCTACCCAATGGTTGTGGTTTACTGTTTCGTCCCACATTATAAGGACCAGCTGACTGCAAACAATGCATCCCCTTTGTGGCTTATATATCATTTTAACAACAGATAAAAGTACATCTGAGGCCAAACTGTTTTTCTGACACTTTGTTTAGAGCTGGTAATGCTAAAACCCCTACCAGATTTTTTGCAGTCTGGTTCATTTAGGGATATTTTCTTTCACTTCTTGTCCTATAAACACAACAGGAAGCGAGAGGAAATATCTCCAAATATACATTTGTTACTGGAACAAGTGTTGCTATTAGAGGATTTTCCCTCTATTTTTGTCCTGGTGTCTCTTTTGTGGTTCTCAATTATTTTACAATTTAAAAAAGTTAAAATAATGTTGTTTTAAGATTTCTTAATTCAAAACATATGGGTCATTTTAGAGAAGTTTGAAAGCCACATCGGAATTTAACCATCCCTCCATTAGTCCTTGAGGACAAGAAGGATTATGAATAGCGGTAATGGCTCTCAATTGTTTTACAATTAAAAAAATAAAAATAAAGTTGTTTTAAGATTTTTTATTTAAAACAAATGTGTAATTTTAGAAAGGTTTGAAAGCCACACTATAATTTAACCATCTTTCCATTAGTCTTTGACGACAAGAGGGATTATGGATAGCAGTACGATTTTTAATTACTCCATAAAGAGAGTAAAAAAAATAATCAGAATGGTGGCAGCAATTCATATATGTCCTATTCTCAAATTCAATCTAAAATATCCTTTTTTGCTAATAATTGCTTGATAATGCACATGTATAATGAGAGCGCCAGCACAAAGAAGGGAGTGTTCAATGTCTTTTAATATTGGTGTTTATTCACAAAATAACAACATAAAAAAGCTGATGCGTTTTGAGGGTACAAAAAAAGAAAACGGGGCTTTAAAGCGCCTTGAGAGTTTATAGAGTTGACAACATTAACAGGAGTTGTTATTCTCCAAACAATATGCCTGATGATTCTTATTCATTGTCCGCTGTTATCAAAATTGTTTGCATTATTAAAACAAAACTCAACTCCAAAAGGGGAACACCATTCTGATCTAGGCGCTAAATTGATGTATAACTGGTCCTGCAGCTTTCTGGGATACTTATGTCACAACTCCCTGGAGGTTGCAGGCTTGGCACACAGAGTGACTTGGAGGTAGTATTTACCCATGTATTTGTACATTTATTCAATTAATGAAAAAACATGCACATTTTTACTGCTGCATATGTTTTTATTTTACAACTGTTAGTACTTGTAATTAAAAAGAATATTTGGGTGCTATATAAATTAGTAATAATACCAACACTGACTTTTATGACCAGGGGATCTTAATATAGTTCTACTTATTCTAAACTGTGAATGGGGCCTAAGAAAGGAAAAGAAAAGAAAATGTGATGCAGAAACTTACAGCTATAGTAAGCCAAAAGATAGCTCAATATGGACATTCAAAATTTCTTACCCACTGATTGCGAAAAATCTTTACAATGACAGCTGGAGAGAAGGACCGTACAGGATTCATTGAGCAGCCAGTGAAATATATCTGGAATGTTTAAAACATTGTTATTATTATTTTAATTAAATGGCTGTAAAGATAAACACATACTCAGTACAGGCATACCCCACTTTTAAGTACACAATGGGGTTTATTTACTAAAGCTAGAAAGCGCACAATAAAGCTCACTTCTGCATAGAAACCAATGAGCTTGTTCAATTAAGCTTTGGTAATTAAACCTGTAAACTCATTGTTTTTTATGCAGAAGTGAGCCTGATTTTGCGCTTTGTAATGTACAAGACATATAGGGCCAGATTCAGGTAGAGTTAGGCTGGAGTATCAGTGATACGCCAGCATAACTCTCACTTTGAGCTGGCGTTTCTGTTTTCTGTAAGCAGAAAACAAGAAACGCCGGGTTGGAGTTCCTATACGAGCGGCGTAATTGTATTTCGCCGTCGTATCGGAACTGCAATTTAAAAAATGGCGCTCGGGGAGTTCCCGCTGATTAACGCCGAGAATATGTTAATCAGCGAGAATCGGCAATTCACAATCGTACTCGGGCCCGACGCAGTGACTTTCCGACATTTCCGTAAGCGATACGCGGCGTAAAGAAAAACATGCCCCCTAGGTGGAGTATCCTATGTTAAGTATGGCCGTCGTCATCGCGTCAAATTTAAAAAATTTTGCGTCGTTTGCGTAAAACTTCCGTGAATGGGGATTGACGTCATTGACGTTCACTGACAGAATTTGGAGCATGCGCACTGACAGTCGACGCATGCGCAGTACGTTCGCCGCAGGATCGCGCCTAGTTTAAATAATACACGCCCCCTACCCGCCCAATTTGAATTCCGCCGGCTCATTTTCGCTATGCCGCCGCAACTTTAGGAGCAAGTGCTATGTGAATAACAGTACTTGCTCCTAAAGTTTCGGCGGAGTAACGTAAATGAGAAACGTTACTCCAAAATAAAGATTCGCCCATCTACCTGAATCTGGCCCATAGTGGACTTTAGGCTCCCACTTACCCATGGTAACCAATTCTCAAATAGGATATATTTACCTTAATCTAGTGGCTATGGTCATCTTCATTGTGAAGCTTCCCAGTACTACACAACCTTTTCTGCAAAATCTACCTAGCCTCCTGTTTTTGGGGGTACCATGCCTTGAGGGCTGTTGGGTCGGCAACCTGGGAGTAACTAGACATGTCCTCCCCTCTCCTTTTCTTTACTTTCCTTCTTCTCCTTCCTTCTTTTCCCTCCTTTCCTTCACTTCCTCCTTTCTGCAGCAAAGTGGCAGAGCTAACAGAAGGTCCTGCATAAAATATGCATCCAATGTACTAGCGTTTAGATGCATTACCGTAATAAAGTGGCTCTGGTCATCTTCACTGTACTTCACAGTACTACACAACCTTTTTGGCAAAATCTACCCAGCCCCCTGTTTTTTGGGGTATCATGCCTTAAGGGCTGTTAGGTCAGCATTCTGGGAGTGACCACACAGGTCCTTTCTTATTTGTTCCTCTCCTCTCCTTACCTTTCTTTCCTCTCTTTTACTTTCCTTTTATTTCTTCTCTTTCCTTCCTTTCCCTTTCATCTCTTCCTTCCTTTCCTGCATTCTTTTCCTTCCTTCAGCAGCAAAGCGGCAGGGCTAGTAGAAGATCCTGCATAAAATATGCACCCAATGTTCTAGTGTTTAGATGCATTATCTAATCAAGTAGCTCTGGGCAGCTTCACTGCGCAGCCTCCCAGTACTACACAACCTTTTCTAGAAAATCTACCCAGCCCCCTGTTTTTGGGGGTCTCATGCCTTAAAGGATCACTAAAGTTATATATTTTTTTAAATAACAAACATGTTATACTTACCTCCACTGTGCAGCTTGTTTTGCACAGAGTGGCCCCGGAACCTGGTCTTCTGGGGTCCCTCGGCGGCTGTCTCGGCTCCCCCCTGCAAGGACTCAACACCTTCATGCGAGCGAGCTTGTATGGTGTTGAGTCTTTGCGGGCATGCTCCCGTGATACGGATGGCGGCCATAGCCGCTGACTGTATCACTCGGCCCAGCCCCCCAGCATACCGTGTCATTGGATGTGATTGACAGCAACGTGAGCCAATGGCTGCGTGACTTTCAATCAACCAATGACAGAGCTGGGAAGACGGCAGAGAAGCCTGCGCGTTCATGGCGTGGGATTTTCGAGGGGTCGGGTAAGTAAAGGGGGGTTCAGGGGCCTATAATCGGTAGATGTTTTTTCGCCTTAATGCATAGAATGCATTAAGGTGAATTTTTTTTACCTTTACAACCCCTTTAAGGGCTGTTGGGTCGGCATCCTGGGAGTGACCACACAGGTCCTTTCCTCTCTTTTCCTCTCCTCTCCTCATCTTTCTTTCCTCTCTTTTCCATTATTTTCCTTTCTTCTCTTTCCTTTCTTTCCCTTCTATCTCTTCCTTTCTTTGCTACACAACCTTTTCTGTAAAATCTACCCAGCCCCCTATATTTGTGGGTAGAGCTGTTGGAACAGCAACCTGGAAACAACCAGACAGGTCCTCTCCTCCCTTATTCTCTCCTTTCCTTTCCTTTCACAGAAAAGTGGCAGAGCTGACAGAACACACTGCATAAAATATGCACCCAATGTACCAGCAATTAGATGCATTCAGATGGATACATTTCTTCTAATGGCTTTAGGTGTGTATGTGTATACGCTTTTACATGCACTCTCATACATGCGTAAAATCTGCAGATACAATTTTCCCTGAATGCAGTTTCATTTTTTGTACTCCCCTAAACACAGTTCACATTTTAGTTTTTAGACACATCTGTGTGCATGGCCCCCCTGTTTCAAATAGTGCTGCGTTTAGATGTATACAAGACTATACATTGTACAGCAATTTAGACAGCCATGTGAATTAGCCCATATGTTTTCTTCAGAACACGATTGTGTTATTGAAAGTATTTTTGTCTTTCCTAAGATCTCTATGGGGTTGATCTACTAAAAGTGGAAAGTGAAAAATCTGGGGCAGCTCTGCACAGAAACCAATCAGCTTTCAGGTTTTATTGTCAAAGCTTAATTGAACAAGTTAGAAGCTGATTGGCTGCCATGCACAGCTGCATCAGATTTTTCACTCTCCAGTTTTAGTAAATCAATCCCTGTGTCACTTTTTTATATCTCATAGTATTATATAGCATTTTTTTTTTAAGGATAGGTGTATGTCCAGTAAAACATTAGCACAGATTAGGCACAGGCAGTGGCTTAGTAACTTTTCAGATGTGCAATGGCTCTCTACACACCTTCCTCTGCCCATTGCGTTTACATTTTCCCCATACCATAGCTCCAGCGAGCGTATTGTAGGCGAGGTCTGCCTCAGGCTGACTTAAAGAGAATAATATATATGGAGAAAAGAACATCAGTTTATACGCATTATAAAACAAAAGTTTCCTTTTAACTGTGTGTGCACCACTTCAGTCCATTGAAAGAGTCAGAACAGGGCAGGATCCTGGACTTAAAGGATAAGGATAAGCATAAATGCAGGTGTTTTTGCAGTGCATTTATTCTTTTTCTTTATAGCCTGTAATTTTCTTTTTAATGCCCGAAGAGGATTGCACCTAAGACTTGTTGTCACCCTTGGACAAAAATTTGCTGTGGAGTCACTTACTGGTTGGGTCACCAGGTGCAAAAAGAAACCTAATTGTGGTGAATGCTACCATTTATTCGATACATTTGGGTTTAAATAGCTACCCTAAACAATTGAAATCAAATTGATTGCAATAAGTGACTGTATACCATCCCTTAATGCACTAAATCAACCAATAAATACAATAGTTGTATCAAGTCAGAAGAAATTTTGTAAGTTACTTACTCCAATGAGATGTCCCAGAGTGACAGAAAGGCCGATGGAAATAGCTGGAGATCCTACATTATCTGATCGCCGTGAATCAGTGGATGCAAAGATACACAAAACCAGTTGGAAGGTAAGAATCATCTCAACGACAAGACCCAGTCCTGGAGTTGTGTTGTTACTGAGCTAAAATAGTCAAATAACGTTTTGTCAGAGAACATAGTACCATAGTACATTTTAAAGTGTTTTCTTTTTTTATATACACATTATGTGGGCTTAAAGCAGTGTATTAAATTGCAAGCATTTTACTAAACTTAATCATTCAGTCTGTCTTGTTGTGATTTAGCTGTGGTTTGTCAAAGCTAATCACATAGTACAGGTGAGCTGTGATTGGCCCTGTCTGTACAATGTGATTAAGTTGACCAATCACAGCTAGCAACACACTATACACAATGATTGACTTGAAAGGAAGCCATCCATCCATATATTTAGACAATGCTGGGTTTGACAAGAATGTCCACCTATGTGAGCTCATAAAGTTTAGTAAAAACGATTTAAAAAATATATTTAGTTACAGTTTTATTATGATGCATTGTTTGATAAAATGTTATTTAAATAGCATATCAGATTTCTTAGGAACGACAGGTATGATATTCAAATATCTAAACGCTCAGAAAAGACTGGTGGAAGATTTTTATCTTGCCGTGCCTCTTCGTAAATATTTATAATATTCTGTACTGACCATTATGGTGGCTATACACACTTCGATAAATGATTTATTTTCAGTATAATCTCTTCCAATAGGAATAATCAATCTATAGTTGATCATTATGTCACACGTGAGGAATCAGTATTGATTGATAGCTAAGACATGATCATAACCTAATTTATACATGTTCTATCCTACACCTGTCTCCACCATGTAAACTCATGATCAATCAGATCGTTCAAATTACTTTCATAATTATGAATAGAGATGGTCCCGATGTTCAAATGTTCAAATTATAGCACTATGAGATCGCAGTGCATTGCCGGCTGCTGACTGGCCAAAGCATGCACCTGATCTGCATGCTTTGGCCAATCACAGCGCGATCTGTTGTGAGAGCCATAATTGGCCAAAGGCAGGGTGCCTTTGGACAATCATGGCTCAGGGGGCTAAGTATGCTGGCCGTATGAAGTGTGATAGTGGAGAGATTGAGAGAACTTGAGCTAGATTAGGCAGGTTAGGTAGTGGCAGTTTAATACATATATATATATATATATATATATATATATATATATATATACACATATATATATACACACACACACACACACACACACACATACATACATATATATATATATATATATATATATATATATATATATATATATATATATATATATATAGTGCAGGCAATGTATTAATACATATATATACTGTGTAGTGTATATATATATATATATATATATATATATATATATATATATTTATTTACATGCAGTGCATTCAGTGTAGACTATATATACACAGTGCAGATAGTCTAATATATATATATATATACACACATACAGTACAGTCAGTGCAGAGTATATAATAGGGCATTGAAGTGGTTAGGGGAATCCTATGACAGAAGTAAGAAAAAAAACAGCATGGGGTTCCCCCCAAAACCCATAACAGGCCCTTTGGGTCTGTCATTGATTTTAAGGGGAACTCTATGAATTTTTTTTTTAATTGGCGTGGGGTCCCCCTCAAAATTCATACCATGCATCAATCGGGTAAAATAATCGACCCGTGTGTATTTGTCATTATGCACTGAAGAAGAGAACATGGTATCTTTAAACTTGAGTCCTCTTCTTCATCTACAGAGTTTAGGATTAGAACTTCAAAATGTATGGAAAAATTTCAGATGTAATTCAGTCATCAAACCATTGGAGGTTTAATGAAACAGTGACTGTATAAGGTATACACGCTGTTATTATATTTAATTAGATTGTAAAATGCGTGTTCTGACCATACTGTGACGGTGAAAGAGCATAAGTTTCTCAGGGCTAGGTTAAGGAATTTGTTTTTAATAGCTTTATGCGTTTAGTCATATCACAATCTTAAATTCAACTGCTGTCATTTTTTTTTTTTAATGCTGTGCTCTGTATGGACAAACAACCGTCATAATTATGTTTTTTTCCAATCTACAGTGTAGGAACTTAGCAAACAACATTGAAAGCATTGAGCTAAAGCGTATGTCTTCAGACAGCTGGAAAACTGGAGTGAAGCCGCGTACACACGATCGGTTCAAACCGATGAAAACGGACTGAAGTTTGTTTTCATCGGTCCAAACCGATGGTGTGTAGGCACATCAGTCCATCAGTAAGCTTTATCGGTGAACCGATGAAAACTGTCCGTCGGACCGTTCTCATCGGATGGACCGATCCTGTGTACAGGGCTTAAGAACCAAACCTTGCTTTTTATACTCCAAAGTCAAGTTAGAAGAATTATTTATCAGTAACAATTAGAAACATAAAAAATTATGGCAGAAAATTATCACGTCATCCATTCAGTCTGCTCCCACTTAAATTTTTATTGTGTTCTTTTGACTTTTTTTTGTCTAAGTGTACTGTAGAAATATGTTTGTCCAAAACAAGTTTAAACTCATTTACTGCTGCCTGACTCCCTATTTCTGCTGTCTGTTCCAAACATCAGATTTTCTTTCAGTGAAATACTTTATACGGTTTGTTTTGGACCAACCCCTTCCCTTCTCTCTTCAAGAGTGTACATATTAAGTTCCAGAAACCTCTCATTGTATATTTTATCAGGAGAGAACCATTTTGTTGCACCTAGCCAGACTTGTTCTATCATATCAATATCTTTTTGTAAGTGAGTCTCCAGAACTGAACACAGTATTCTAAATGAGGTCTAACTAAAGCTATACACCGTATTTGTATCGGCGTATAAAACGCACAGGCGTATAACACGCACCCTAACTTTAAGAGGGCAGTTTCAGGAAAAAATCTTTCCACAGCCCCCTGCATATAACACACAGGCACAGTTTACCCTCTATTTTCAGGGTAAAAAAGTGAGTGTTATACGCCAATAAATACAGTATATGGAAATCAGGACCTCCTTTCTTCTGCTGGTAGGCCTGGTGATAACCAAAAGCCTATAGAGAGCAGTGGTCTCTAAATGCGGGCAGAGTCTACCTCCATCCACTGATACCAACAATGAGGCATTATTCCCCCTACTGACACCAACAGTGGGACCAAATGACACATCTGTCACACAATTCCTTCCACTGACTCCAAGGATGGAGCACAATTTCCCCAATGACCCCAACGATGGGGCACAATTCCTCCTACTGACACCAACGATGGGGCACAATTTATCCAAATGACACCGACGATGGGGCACAATTACTCCCACTGACACCAACGAAATGGCATTGTTTTTTCCAACTAGCATTAGCAACTTTTCTACTCCCAGTGGCCACAGTCTGCCCCTCCCCTAAAGTTTGAAGGATGGTAAACTGGCCCTTTGTTTAGGAAGTTTTGAGACCCCTGATATAGAGGAATCAGGACCTTCCTTTCTCCTGCTGGTGAACCCTATAGTGATAAGTAAAGATCTACTTAAAGGAATCAGGACCTCGTTCCTCCTGCTGGTGAACTCTTTTGTGATAACTAAAGGTCTACATAGATGAATAAGGACCTTCTTTCTCCTGCAGGTGACCCCACTCGTGATAGCTAAAGATCTATATAGAGGAATAAAAACCGCTGGAGATTCCCCTTGTGATAACTAAAGATCTGTTTAGGGGAATAAGGACCTCCTTCCACCTGTTGGTGATGCCTCCTGCGATAATTAAATATTTATATACAGGAATCAGGGCCTCCATCTTTCTGTAGGTGATCCCTTTCGTGAAAACTAAAGATCTATAGAGGAATCAGGACCTCCTTCCTCCTGCTGGTAACCCCTCTAGTGATAACTAAAGATCTATATAGAGGAATCTGTACCTCCTTCCATCTGCTTGTGAGCCCTTTGTTGATAACTAAAGGTCCATATAGAAGAATCAGGACCTTCTTTCTCCTGCTTGTGACCTCTCTAGTAATAACTAAAGATCTTTATAGGGCAATCTTGGTGACCCCTCTTGTGATAACTAAATATCTTTATTGGGAAATCAGGACCTCCATCCCCCTGTTGGTGATCCCTCTTGTGATAACTAAAGATCTATACATGGGAATCAGGTTCTCCTTCCTTCGTTTGGTGATCTCTCCAGTGATAACTAAAGATCTACATAGAGGAATCAGGACCTGCTTTCTGATGATCAATCTTGTGATAACTAAAAATCTACATAGGGGAGCCAGGACCTCCTTCCTTCTGCTGGTGAACCCTCTTGTGATAACTAAAGATCTATATAGGGCAATCAGGATCTCCTTCATCGCATTGGTGATCCCTCTTGTGATAACTAAAGAGCTATATAAGAGAACCAGGACCTCCTTCCTTCTGTTGGTGAGCCCTCTAGTGATAACTAAAGATCTATATGGAGGAATCAGTACTCCTTCCTAATGCTGGTAATCCCCCTAGTGATAATCAAAGCTCTATATAGCAAAATCAGGACCTCCTTCCTCATGCTGATGATCCCTCCAAAGTTTTTATACATAACATTGTGATTTCTAACACTTCATTAGTATATTATTAAATACATTATTAGAAATTTTGAAACACTGGATAAATAATACAGTATGTTTCAATAAAATTTAATTGTGTACCACTCAAATCTGGTGCCAGTTTCAATATTTGGAACACACAAGCATAGTGAAATGAACAGGAAATGGGTTATATAACTTATTATTATGTATTAAATCTCACCTGTAACGGGGAAAAAAAAACAAAGGTTACCTTCTGAAAAAGGTAGTTGCCTGGCCGTCATGCCAATGTTTGACCCTTTCACTGCTGCCAACGCAAGGCGCATGTTTGAGACAGCATCGACCTGTAAACAGATCTTGGCCACTACCACTGCAGGGAGTTAGTTACAATTTTCTCTGTGAAATGTCTGCTTTTTTAATTGGAGTGACTCTGGCAGTTGTCAAGCTACTTGATCTTTTCTACAGCCTGTTAGTTTTTGCCCCCACTCCTGACCCCTACACCATATGTCCCAGTTTTACCTGTTTGACCTGGGTGCCTAGGACCATCATTGGAGGTGTCAGCAGCGAGAGTGGGGGGACGTCAGCAAATATCCATCTGCTGGTCATCCCTCTGAAGACTGACATTGGAAACAATCTGCTTTTATCACCTGCAGGTTCAATGTTGTCTGTCCCTAAATTCCGAGTAAGAAGCATGATATGAGCATGATATGAGCTTCAGTGAGAGCAGAAGACCACTATTGTCTTCTTAAAGAGAACCTGTCACTTGCATTATGCTATCACATAGGGGGCTTATCAGTCCTTTTGCGATAGTATATAAAAATAAATAATGACGTTTAAAAAGATAAAATAAATAATCCCTGCTAAAAAATATTGAACACCCCCCCCCCCCCCAGTATGTGCACATACAAACATAAACCCGTACACTGAGTCTGCTAATGATAATGACAATTGCACCATACAGATCAGCTAAGGCCGTGCACACCAAAGTGAGAGCAGTAATTCTAGGGCAATGATTCATTGTTAATATGCTTTTTATCTATTTACTGCATCAATTTCATATCTAGTGACTGCATCTTTTCCCATTGTACTTAAAAACGGATATTATATTATCTTTATGTACACTAAAATCATTATGGGTGTAGTTTTCTGAAAATATGGGTTTGATAAACTGTTGTACTAAAATAGTACAGTAAAACCTTGGATTGAGAGCATAATTTGTTCCAGAAACATGCTTGTAATCCAGAGCACTTGAATATCAAATCAAATTTCCCCATAAGAAATAATGGAAACTTAGATGATTTATTCCACAACCATTTATTCATAGGTCCTTCAGTTTATAGTCCATATAAAAAGATTATAGGAATGTGGCCAGTTTGTGTAACCATAAAATGTCCATCCACAAATGGAAGCCTCCACAAGGGGATTAGAAGCAAAATCCAGCAGGAGCTACAGAGTATAAAAGAGAAGAGAGGCGCCTCTAAGTGTAGCAATAAGTTGCTAAATGTTGTACCTTAATTTAATGTAACCATATTGCTACACTTAGAGGCGCCTCTCTACTCTATTATACACAGTTGTGATGTGACACTACTTGCATATCAAGACATCGCTTGTATAAGTCAAAATGTATTAAAACATGTTGCTTGTCTTGCAAAACGCTCAAACCAAGTTACTCTCAAACCAAGGTTTTACTGGTAATGTTATTTTCTATTTTATTAATGTATGCAAAAAGAAAACAAAAATGTACCTGGCAGCGAAAAGGTTAAACTGCAATGAGTCATGGAAAATAACTTATTGCAGCGATGGGGAAATTTGATTTTTCTCTGACTTTCACTTGCTGCATGTGTGTTCCAAATCTGTGACTTGGAGGTATCAAACAGACAGGTAACTTGCAGAAGGAGGTCGGCACTGGCAGCCCACATATTTATTTTATGATAGGGTACAAGCTAACACACATTTTTCTGCATTTTTAATGGTAACATGCACAACTTCAAGGAATTATATATATATATATATATATATATATATATATATATATATAATTTATCGGCATATAACACGCACAGGCGTATATCACGCACCCTAATTTAAATTTTCAGGGTAAATAAATACAAGTAAATAAAAAGGTAAATAAATACAGTATATATATATATATTTATATATATATATATATATATATATGTGTGTTTGTGTGTGTCTTTTTTTTTTAGATATTGTAAAAATTAAAAATGATTGTGCATAAAACACCTTTACAATGTAGGATTAGTAACATGGTAATTTTTTACATATGCTACAAAGATAGGTTATATATAATCCTTACAATGTACAATGTAAGACAGATGTTGGTCATCTGTACAGGAATCACATTTGGTTTATTTTTTATACTTACAGCATTGATGGCAAGGTTCCCTCGGACAGCTTGTGGAACAACCCCCCACAGTATACCAGCCCCGGCCAATCCCCCCAGAATCTGAGCAATGATGTAAAATGCAGCTCTCCAGATAGAGATATGAGATCCAACAAGGAAGGCAATGGTAACAGCTGGATTTATATTTGCTCCACTAATAGGTCCCATCGTTTGGACGACGCTTGCTATCACCAAACCAAAGGCCAGGGAGATCTGGAGCACCGTTGGCAGGGCAGCAGGCCATTTCAGAGCAGATCCAAGTCCAAAGAACACAAAGATCATTGTACCCAGAAACTCGGCAAATATGGCCCGGTAAAAGGCCCATGAACACAGTTCTCTCATTTTGAGGTTTGACATCTTATAAAAAAAGTCCTCTTTATCGATCCCTCAGAGAAGTGTAAGCTTGTCGATAACATTTGGCAGCTTATATATCTGTAAGATGTTGAGGTGACAAGTTGAACAAGAGGTGGAGAAGACTATAGGTTCCTCCCCTTGTTCTACATGTTAAAAAACACTTCAGCCTAACAGCATGTAAGACCTCCCTCTGTGTCACCCAAAAGCGATTCACAGTTTTTTTTTTTTCATCATGCGAGATGCATAATTAAACAGATTTATATAACATCTGAGATTGAAATGACATTCTTATCTATTTCATAAGCTCCTTTTGTCTTTCTTGTATTCTGTCAACCTTCCAATGAAATATTTCTCAATCATTGCATTTTTTTCTTGGCAATCCCTCTAGCCTCTGGCTTGTTCATTTAAACTAAATGAAAAAAATGGCAAATTGTCTTAATCATGTTATATGCCAGCTGTGTAAGAACCTGTGTAAGCACTAACTTAATACGTAGGCTGTTGTGTATGTTAATTATACACTTTCTGAAATTAATAGTTCCCTGCAGAACTAAAAGAACATATACTTTATATATAACACTAGAAAAGCCTGCTTGTTTGGGCACAGAGGGGTCCATGACGGTGAATATAATCTGTTATCTGACAAGTTTCAGAGGGAATTGCAGACAATGGCAGGGTATATACAGACCAGGTACTTCATTTCTGGATCCTGCACGGTTTACGGTTCCCACCGTATAATTAACATTATAACCAATTTTTTCATGCACTTAACCTTCTTTTGAAAGTTAACACAGTACTGCAGCAGGTCAACACCTAAATTAAATTTTTGCGCCGGTGACACCAAACACTTTCTACGGTTCCCACCTGCCTTATTCTCCCCTTCCCCATTGGTGGTCACCTGTGAGTCACCCAGCCTGCCCCTGCTTACCTGCAAAATGAATATTTCCACAAGGCATGATGGGTCTTATAAGTTCATTTCTACTTAAAGGGGTTGTAAAGGAAACATTCCCCCCCCCCCCCCCCAAATAGCTTCCTTTACCTTAGTGCAGTCCTCCTTCACTTACCTCATCCTTCCATTTTGCTTTTAAATGTCCGTATTTCTTCTGAGAAATCCTCACTTCCGGTTCTTCTGTCTGTAACTACACACAGTAATGCAAGGCTTTCTCCCTGGTGTGGAGAAAGCCTTTTGAGGGGGTAGGGAGCGAGCAGGCAAGTCAGGACTCTCTACTTTGCAGATAGAGAAAGGAGCTGTGTGTTAGTGGGCGTCCTGACTCTCCTGCTGGCCCCCTCCCCCCACAAGAGGCTTTCTCCACACCAGGTAGAAGCCTTGCATTACTGTGTGTAGTTACAGACAGAAGAACAGGATGTGAGGATTTCTCAGAAGTAATAAGGACATTTAAAAGCAAAATGGAAGGATGAGGTAATTGAAGGAGGACTGCACAAGCTATTTAGGGGAAAAAAATCCTTTACAACCCCTTTAAGCATGTCATTGTTTGCTGCCTTGGCAGTGAGAAGTGAACACATTAATCATGAGGTCAGTATGCATCATATAGAGTGTTGGAACACTTGCCATTTTATGCAGAGCAGCAGCGCTGTGTCTAGAAAATGTCATGTGCTGCTACTGGTGTACAATACGTCTTTACAATGTGTCATATCAGTAATTGCTGTTATTACCTTACTTACATCATAACCAGTGATAGGGACAGATTGGCTCCTACCTAAAGTGAATGTAAATAATCACTCTGTAAAACAAACCATTCAGTTTAAAATAGAAATGAAAGGCAAACTATGTTTGTATAGATACAGTGGAACCTTGGTTTACGAATAACACGGTTTACGAGCATTTTGAGTAACTTTAAAAGAAAAATCAAGACAAGGTTTGCGAGTGTTGTCTCACAAAATGTGCAGGATTCAAGCCGATGGTGTGCACAGTACCACATTTGGCCAGAGGTGCGGCGGTGCCGGTGACCCTCGGAGCCATTCAGAGGCGTTTGGAAATTCTCTGAATCACTCAGAAATACTCAGTTTCCAATGGTTTCCAAGTTCAGCTGAGCTCTCTCCGAGTATTTGCGAGTCTCTCTGGCGCCCCCGCCCCTCTGGCCACATGCAATAGAAGTCAATGCGGAACTAGTTATCTTTGTTTCCATTGACTTCTATGGGGAAACTCGCTTTGATATGCGAGTGCTTTGGATTACAAGCATTCTCCTGGAACGGATTATGCTCGTAATAGAAGGTTCCACTGTATAAAAAAAAAAACATTATAAATACCTTTATTTACCTTTTTATAAGTGATCACATTCCCTTCTAAAATTCAGAATAAAGAATGTCCACACACAAATGCATTTTCACCACTGTACTGCACCTTGACATCTTCACATTACTTCCCATGACATTTCACATTTGACATGGTGTCAGAATCTTTGGCACAGAATGCGAGGTGCAAGGTTAGATATTCTGTAGCAGTACACATCTTTCAGGTAAGAGTCCTTTCACACGGAGCGGACCATTTTTGATCCGCCCTGTGTGTGTCCGTCGGCTCAGCGGGGATCATCCGTAAATCCCCGCTGAGCTGTCGGCGGACAGGGCGGTCCCCGCACACTGTGCAGAGACAGCCCTGTCTTTCCTCCGCTCTCCCCTATGGGGAATCTGATGAATACGGACCATCTGTCTGTCAGTATTCATCCGATCCGATACACCAGACGGAAGAAAAATAGGGTTTTCTTCCGTCCGAAAAAACGGATCTTTGCGGACGCAGATTTTTTGCGGACGTTAGCGGATGCATCAACTGCTAACGGACGTGATCCCATAGGGATGCATTACAAAAAAAAAAAAAGGACTGTTTGTCCGTACGTGTGAAAGGGCCCTAAGACAACTTCATTCTTCTCTATTCCTCTCCTTAGGAGCATCACAGTATTGGCACTACTTTTTCACAGTCCACAACCCTAGGTTTCATTACCAAGTCACAGGATCCACAGTTGAGGGTTAGGGGGAAAAAAGTGCTTCTATTAGTATACCAGTCTCTTTTCAATGTCTCTTCTATAGCTCTGCCATGCTAGACACACTCGCACATGAAATACTAATTCCCAGGATTACGCTACTACTCACAGAAGAGGGCTTTGTCCAGGTTTTCAAGGCCTTACACACCCTGCTACAGGACCTGAAGAAGAAGGCTAGGGGAGAAAGGGCGACTACAGCTTCTCCTCACTCGATATATACCTTCTTGCCAGGGAACTCAGCCAAGTATAGGTAGGGTTACCACATAACCCCCTTAATCTAGGACACACATTAATTACACAGGTTCTGTGGCTAATTTAGGTAGTAATTAAACTCACTTGAAACACACCACAGGTGTATGACTTCTTTACTGAAAAAGATAGTCACACAAAATTTGACAGGATTGTGCCTGCACACTTAGTAGGATTGGCTGGATCTGGGATGGTTGCCTCATGTCCGGAATGCAGATATGAACAGAAAACTCAAGGTGCCCATAGCGTAATTAATTTTATTAAAAATATAACATATAAAAAATAGCCAAATGGCCTCTTACTTAAGAAGTGCCTCCCGGCACTGGGGCTGCAGACGTGTCAGATGTATTATCTGGGGATCCCGCTCGCTCTAGCTTCCCGGCCGCGGCGTGTACTCCCTCCACCTCTGGTACCTCCACAAGCACCGGGACTAGCGTGGGTATACACGTAACCAAGTATCGCCTCCGACGCACGTTTCGTATGTCTTACGTCATCAGGGGGTGTACCTGGTCACAAAGGCTCACTGTATTTGTAATATGCTTGACGATCAGGCGGGGAGAATTAAAAACCAAATCAATTGCAGCCACAGTGCCGATCGGCTTCCACATTACCATACATAATGATGTAACATGTCCGTGTTTACAACCAACTCCTAATCTTGCATACAATTTGTATTATTACAAAACATTGTGTCATATCTAGGAGACTAATAATTGACAGTTGAATGGCAGCATATAGGGTTAACCCAAAATAGGTTACCTATCTAATCCAACTGCGGCTTTGTACATTATTTATTGGAATGTTAAATATTCTTACTCTCTAAAGAAACATTCCTATAAATTTAAAAGAGGGATTATATGATTTCTCATATCCCTATATCTCAATTAGAATTCATTATCACATGTAGTAAAAAATATGATAAAAATATATATTACCGGAAAACTTCCATTGTATAATACCCTGTACCCCTACCCGGGTAGGACCAATAATATCCCATCTTGTAATATGTACCCCACATACCACATATGGGTTGGCATTAAATAATATTGGTGCACAATCCTTGTTTAAAAATACAAATAAAAATCTAAAATAACAAAATACAATAAAAAACCCTATGAAATCTTAAAATATTAAAAACCCTGGGCCAGATTCACAGAGCCATTACGCCGGCGTTACAGGAGATGCGCAGCATAAGTCTAAATCTGCGCATGCGTATCGATGCGCCGCATCCCCAAAATGATATACGCATGAAATCTTTTTTTGGATCGGCGTAATTTTGATAGACCGGCGTATCCGTCCGCCCAAAACTGCGCTAGACACACCATTGATTTGCTATTCAAATATGCAAATGAGGGAGTTACGGAGATCCACAAAAGTAAGTTGGTGCAGCGCAGGCTACGCGCTGTGTGCAACAGCTGCACGTCCTGTCTAAAATTAGACCATATAAAAGGTGGAATAAAATTAGACAATCCGTCTACATGTCAGCAAAAGCAACACTGTTAGTGAGGAGCTGAGCAGTCACACTTGCTGGACAACAAACTGTATGCCAACATGCCAGGGGCATCCTTGCTCATAGCTATACTAATGACTTTAGAGGAGCAAAGAAGGAGGAGGGCACGGAGGAGGGCACGGAGGAGGGCACGGGAGAGGATATACCGCACACGCATAGACCTCTTTGGCATGAGTGATTCTGAGGTGTATCGCATCTTCAGATTCACCCCTCATGCCATCCTGGAATTAACCACAACCCTGCAGGAGGACATCACCAGCCCAACACACCGCTCACATGCAGTGCAGCCACTGGTCAAGGTCCTGGCAACACTCCATTTCCTTGCCAGTGGCTCTTTTCAAAGAATAAGTGGAGTGGTGGCTGGGATGTCACAATCCTCCATGAGCAGATGTGTGCACCAGGTTATCCCTGCAATCCTCAGACGCATGGCCAACCAAATCATCAAACCAACCACTGAGGACCTGCGGCTGACAGATTTCTACAGAATTGCCAGATTCCCACGCACCGTGGGGGCCATTAATTGCACACATGTGGCACTCCAGCCCCCCCATGAGACAAAGCACATATACCGCAATCGGAAGCATTGGCATTCCATCAACGTACAGGTGATAGTCGATGCCCAAGGCCTCATATGGCACGTTCGTGCCAAACACCCCGGATCCAGCCATGACAGCTTCATATACAATCAGAGCCCCATCCCAATGGAATTCGAACAGAACGTGTATGGGGACACCTGGCTGTCCCCCCCTATGATGCACACATCACAAGGGGCTCATGCACTACTAACATCCTCCTTGTCTTTTCCCTTACAGGTGACTCTGCATATGCACTGGGACCCCATCTCATGACTCCTATCCGGAACCCCCAAACCCCAGGAGAGGAAAGATACAATGAAGCCCACGCCCAAACACATGCAGTGGTGGAACGCACCTTTGGCTCCTGAAGTCACGTTTCCGATGCCTGGATAAGTCTGGGGGGACCCTGTTGTATTCCCCAAACTTTGTGTGCCAGATCATCGGTGCATGTTGCATGCTGCACAACTTTGCAGTGAGAAAGGGCCTGCAGATTGACACACGTGATGACCTGACCCCCGAACCAGACAATCCCCCCCTAACCGAGGATACCCCGTCTTCTGAGGGAAGAGCAGCCAGGAGACAGCTCACATTAGGCATCTTTGCACGTTAAACACACACATTAATCATGGCACAATGAGAATGCATGCATGCACACCACTGTGGTCCCTAGCACAGACACATCACATCCTCATCAAATTGGATTGGCACAAGCCCACCATGCAGGACTTGTGAGCAGCAACGCCACGCCACGGCTCCAATTATGTCACTGTACATTCATACACCATTCACACGGACCTGGGACCACTTCTCCCTGGTTCTGGGGAACCCTTCTCCACCACAAATTAGGGTGACACCCCTTTTCCGGCAGGAATGTCACCCCCACATTCCAAATTCATTCAGAACCCAAAAAAAAAAATTGTCCAGCAAAAAAAAAAAAATTTACAGCAAAAAAAAAAAAAGGGGGGGGGGAAACCAAATTAATGCCGCTGGCGTGACCCACGCCTGGGGCGCCCACAGCCATGGCCCTGGCTCCTCAGGGGGGGCTCATGGGGGGGTAATCTGGGGAAGGAGGAGCAGCCCCTGGTCTCTGCCCACCTGGCGGCCTGCCCTCCAAGGCCACGGCAATTCTGTTCAGGCCAGCACTTAGTGTTGCCGTATTGGCCTGGATAGCCTGGGTGAGGGCCCTCACATCCTGCCCAACGTCTGCTGTAGTAGTCTGCAGTTCGTTTAGGCAGTTTGTAAGAGCCCGGGAGTGGCAGTCCAGGTCCCCAAGCGTATCCTTTATGGAGGACAGGCTCTCCTCCATCCGCACCAAAGTCTGGCTGACCTGTCTGACCTGTCCCAGATGGTGGGTCTGAAGGGCCTGGTCCCTTCTGAGATTGGCGGGCAGAACCTCGGCCACCCCCCTGGTCTTCTGGGATGACTTCCTGCCTCCAGCTGATGCTTGTGGCTGGGGAGAAGGGGAGGCCCTTGGGAGGGGAGCCCTGTTGGGGGAGGAGTGGGAGGGGCTACCCCTTATGGAGGGCTGGCTGCTGCCAGCCAGAGGGGAAGACTCCTCCAAAAATAACAATCCACTGCCTGACATGACCACTTGCTCTTGCGCTTCCTCTCAGTCATATTCATACAACAACTCTCTCCCAAACAATCACCAAAAATCACTCACAAAAACAAGCAGGAAAAATCAAGCAACAAAACAAACAAACCAAAATCTATCAACCAAAATGTCTCACAACCAGTCACCAAAAGACACTATCAAATATATTCTACAAAACACTAGCTCAAACAGTCAACAAATATCACAAAGACAAGTCACAACGCAACAAACGCGAACACACAACAGAACAAAAGCACCTTGCTGTATAGTAAGGGATGTACTTTTGCAAAGGAAGGGCGTTTGTGTCTGTCTATTTAAGCTCTCTGCGTAGTTCACTAAGTTGCCCGGGTCCACTTCCAATTTCACTGTAGGGCCGTTCCCGAGTTGTGAGCATGCACAGAGAGGTGCTGACCATGGTCTGCTTCATGTGCGCATGCGCGATCCGGCCGTCCCTTCATTTGCATGGAGTCACGGCTCATTTCAATAAAACACGCCCATGTCCTTCCCAATTTGAATTACTCCGCCTTACGCCTCGGAATTTACGTTACACCGGCGCAAATTTCTGCGCAAATACTACGAGGATACGGTGATTGCGCCTCTACATTGCGCCGGTCTAACGTAAATGAGGTGCGCTACGCCGGTCAAAATATTTGCCAATGTACGTGAATCTGGCCCCCTGTGACTTGGTTTTAAGTGCAGAGAAAAGAGAAAATAAGAAAAAAGAAAAGAGAGAGAAAAACTCTCTTAATTGAACCTTCAATCAAACGTTTGCCAAAAAACAATTAAGGTCTAGTTTAATAATGAGACCAAGCGGCTGCATCGTTCTCAATCTGTGCACCCACTTTGTCTCATTTTGAGACACACTCCTTCTCATATGCGTCCCTCTCCAATGTCTACAAATTTTGTCGATCCCATAAAACGTGCATAGTCTGGGATCGCTGGCATGGCGACTAGTGAAATTGCGGGACACACTATGATTAGGATTTTTTTTTCTAATATTAGCTAGGTTTTCAATAATCCTGGTTTTTAATTTGCGTGTCGTCCTCCCCACGTATTGGAGTGGACAAGGACACTCCAACATGTAGGTGACGTGGTCAGAATCACATGTGATTAGAGGCTTGATCTTAAATATTTCTCCAGTCACATGGGATTTGAACTGCATCACTTTTTTAGGGGCTCCTGATTGTCTCATGGTTTTACAAGCTTTGCATATGGTGCAATGATGGAACCCTAATCCATAAAGGAACGTTAGGGGTCGTTTAGGCGGATCTGGTACATTACGGGCAATGTGGTTTCGCAGACCCGGGGCCCTTCTGTATATGAACCTGGGGGTAGTTGAAATGCATGTTTGTAGATCCTTATCCTTCAGGAGAATAGGCCAATATTTCTTATATACTGCCTCAATCTGTTTATATTGTCTATTGAACCCAGAGATAAGTGCTACTTCCCCTTGGAACTCTTTTTTTGGTTTAACAACCAATAACGATTGTCTATCCATGAGTGAGACCTGTTTTTTTACTTTTTCAAGTATCTCTGCTGAATACCCCTTTTCCATGAATTTTTCTGTGAGATGTTCTGCTTGAATACAATAATCTTTTTCCGTAGCAAAATTGCGTTTCAATCTCATATACTGTGCCTTTGGTACTGCTCCTAACCATTGTGGGTGGTGGCAGCTATGCGTGGGCACAAACCCATTTCTATCAGTGGGTTTGAAAAAGGTGAGAGTTTCAAACCTAACCCCATTTTTTCTGATGGTCAAATCTAAATAGTTAATGGACATGGTGCTTAATTCTGCCATAAGTAAAAGAAGGGGGTGTTGTCTGCGCTGAAAGTGAACAGGGGGGGAGGAGGGGGGGTGTGGGTGATAGGGGTGAATGGATGGGACGGGTGGCTGGATGGGTGGATGCAGGTGGGTTTAGGACAACATGATAACCAACATAATCGAAAAAATGATGTGAATGAATATACACATAACACATGATACCAATAAATACAAAAATTATTATTACAATAAGGAAAAACCCAACACACTAGCCAGTGTAATGTGAAACCAGTGAAAAACAATCCTAAATCCAAACTATAAGACCAGAGAAAATTCCATGAGGAAATGCCTCTGGATGGAAAAAATGTGAAATAAATAAAGTCTCTAGTGAAAAAACCCAAGAGTCCAGATAAGTCCAAATTGAAATGGTGGTGCCAGGAAAGGGTGACAGCAGAAAGCACCTCAGGTGGTCCCCAGCTCCTCACCTCAAGGCTATAGCTCGGATAGCCTGCAACAGCACCTCCCGGTGGAGGACAGTGATCCCTCGGCAGGGCAAGCAGCAGAGGCACTCCTCAGCGGTAAAGGTAAAGCAAAAAAGAAGAAAGCAAGTGAGTGACAATAAAAGACGTCTAGTAGGCAACTAGTGTCACTCGTACATCCACTCACCACGGGGTGATGGATGATGGGCCTATCTCCCACGAACAGCGAGTTCGTACTTCTAATGGCAGATATCCTCTTCTAAGCTGGCCAGATGGTCACTCACAACAAGGGATCTCTCAGATGGCATACATGATAAAAGAAACAGACCATAGCGCAATCCCGCAAGGTAAAAAACACATTTAATAAAAAAATAAAACTCACATTTAAAACGATCCAAAAGGCACAAAACAAACAGACGTCAGGAACACACTGCGTCAGGCGTGTGGACTCTGTGGCTCCTAGGATCCCTACGCGTCTCGTCACACCTCGTGACTTCCTTAGGGGATAATGCTGGTGAGACTTCCTAATCTTAAATACACTGCTCAGTTGTCTGCTTTCCTGGACGCATAGCGGCCATTTTCCCGTAGCCCGCACTCGTGATTGGATGGTAAGTATGCTAAAGCGATTCATGCCTTTTAAAAAAAATGGTCTCCTGCTCCCACTTGTTCAGAACTATGTTTGCTACGCTGGGTGCATATCGAGCCCCCATAGCAACACCCCCTATTTGACTGTAGAATTGGTTGTTAGCCCAAAAGTAGTTATTACCCTTTGCCATTTGAAGGCCTTGGATTTAATAGTTGGTTCATACTTTTTTCAGTTTGGAATCTTTAGGGGTCCATCGAAATGCCTCAACTGCATCCTGATGGCGTATGTTGGTATAAAGAGATTCTATATCCACTGTGGCCATGATGGTGATTTCTGTGGCTTTAAGATTTTATATTGCTACTATAAGGTCTCTACTGTCCTTCAAGTAGGATGGACTTTGGGACACAAGAGGTTTGAAGAAACTATCTAGGTATTCCCCTAATCTGGAAAACAGGGACCCAATCTGGCTAATGATCGGTCGTCCAGGTGGACTTACTTTATTTTTGTGTATCTTTTGGCACTGTGTAGAGTTCCTGGACTTTAGGTACATGTGGAACTGAATATTCTGCCTCTTTAGGGGGAAGGATTTTCCTGTCCACTCCTTTAGAGACCCAATTAATTTAAGTATCTTATAAACGCATGATGGGATCCCCCTTCATGCATTGATAGGTATTTTTTATCTTTAAGCTGTTTTTGCATTTCACAATAATAGTATTCTCGTGTGAGTGAGTAAGTGAAAAATGTATATAGCGTGGCACATGCGAACTGAATCGCCTCTGGGCGCTTGGTATCCATTCTCTGAGTAGACTTTTTGACCTCAGAAGAGATAGGTTTTGTTCTTTCCTCTGAAGGCCAAGTAGTTCGCCTCCGAACGGATGGTGATTGGTAGAGGGTTCCACAGTCTAGGTCCTTGGACTGCGAATCTACATTCTCCTTTAGACTTGTATCTGGCTTTGGGTATCTGGAGTAGATTTTGGTTGGTGGATCGCAGAACGCGATTGGGATTGTGAGATTTTAGTTTTTCGCATTGATATTGGGGGCGTTTCCTTGAACACACTTGTGCATCAGACAGAGTGCCTTGAAGATGATTCCGTCTTTGACTGGCAGCCAATGAAGGGATCTCAGAGAAGATGAGATTGATTCCCATGTTTTTTTGCCAGTCACTAGTCGAGCGGCCGTATTTTGAACGACTTGAAGATGAGTGATTTGGTGTTTGGGGAGTCCGAGATAGAGGACATTTGCATAGTCAAGTCTGGAGTTAATAATTGTGCCCACCACATCTGCTATGTCTTCTTTTGGGATAAAGGGGGTGAGTCTGCATAGTAGGCGCAGCAGATGGTGCGATGCGCTGACTACTGACCCTATTTGTGCACCCATTGTCATTTTAGTGTCAAAAAATACTCCTAGACTTTTGACTTTGGTGCTAGGGGGGATAGTTTTACCCAGAATGGGCAGGGGTGTCCATGTCGTTGAGAGAGGATTTTTCTGGTTGGCGTTAAACAGGAGAAGTTCTGTTTTTGAGCCGTTGAGTTTAAGGTAACTCTTTGTCATCCAGTTTTCTACCAAGGTAAGGCATGTCTCTTGTCCGAGATGATGATCCTTCTTATTGCATATACGAAAGAACAGTTATGTATCATCTGCATAAGAGTGGTACAGTAACTTCGGGTTACTGATGATTTCAAAGAGAGGGCGGAGATAGATATTGAACAGAACCAGGAACAAGGGGGATCCCTGAGGGACTCCGCATGACACTGTGCGTTTTTCAGAAGTGAAAGGCCCCAGTTTCACTATTTGTGATCGGTTTTCCATAAAGGAGGAGAACCAAGATAAATCACCTTCTGCGACTCTGGCTACTTCAGCTAGCCGAGTCAGTAATAATTTGTGGTCTACAGTGTCAAAAGCAGCACTTAGGTCCAACAGTACCAGAAGACATGATTCTCCTTCATCTGCTGCCTCGAGAGCGTCATCCCATATGCAGTGCTGTTTCTGTCCCGTGACCAGGACGGAAACCCGATTAAAACGGATAGAGAAATTTGTGGGTGTCTAAATGATGTTGTAGCTGTTGTACAACTTCTTTCTCCATTATCTTGGAGAAGACATTTAGGCCTGTTATGGGTCGACGGTGGTTAGGGTCTTTGGGGTCCAGGGTGTTTTTTTTTTTTAATTGGTTTGATTATGCCTTGTTTCAGTAAGGATAGCACCATGCCCTCTTTGAATGACTGGTTTATGAGCTGCGTGATAGCTGGTGCCATAATATCGGCACATTCTTTCAGTAGTTTAGTGGGGATGATATCATTGGGCGCGGAGCTGTTACGAAGAGTGCCTATGATATTTTTTGTGGCATCGATGGAGATGGGTTTTAGAGTGAAATTAGTAGTTTGCGGCGGTTTTATGTGGGTATTGGGTTTGTGATTTGGGGAGGGGTTGATGAGGGGTCTATTTTGCTGAATACTTTCACAGATTTTTTCAATTTTGTTAATGAAATAATTTGATAATTCGTTGCAAAATTCTTGTGAATCAGAATGCGGGGCTTCTAAACAGACTGGGTTCATAGTCTGGGTGACTAGCTTGAAGAGTTTGCGGTGGCGGTTTAGGGCATTTGCAATGATGTTGGAAAAAAGTTTTTTTTTGGCCATAAAGATTAGACATGTGCAGACTGGAATATTTAGTTTCATTTTTTCGTTTTCGTTTGGAAAATAAATGTATTTAGTTACTCCCGAAAATCATTTTGATCCATTTTGTTTTTCGTTGGGGAATAGCTTTCGTCCAAAAATCCAATAATACTTGGTTTCTGTTGAATGGTCAAAAGAATATTCGACGGAACGTCAAATCTTTATGTCGAATCGTATATTTCCGTTCGAATATTCCGCCTACAAGAATTCTAATGTTGTATGACTAGTAATAATGTCGAGTCTATTTTCTCATAAATCAAAATCTAATCTCTGTAATGTCGAATCTATTATTTCTATAGTGTCGAATTTTTTCTCTATAATGTCGAATCTTTTCCCTATAATGTTGAATCTTTTCCCTATAATGTCGAATCTCTCTATATCGATTTTTTACCGCATCGAAAACGAAAATAAAGCAAAATAAAGCATTTTTATGTCAGATCTTTCGGTTTTCGTTTCTTGCGTTTTCGTTATCGTTTTTTAAAACGATAACAAAAAAGATGATTTTCGGACGAAAATGCATTCCAACGAAAACGAATGCACATGTCTAATAAAGATATCTTAATGGTATTTCCTAGAAATTATCTTATAAATGGTAAGGTTTTGCTCTGAAGAGCTTCTTTTCCAGGCTGCTTCCGCTCTTCTACGCTCTTGCTTTAGCAACGGCAGCTGGTCCTTAAACCAGCCGGAGTTGTTTTTCCGAATGTATGTTTTGCGTAAAGAGTTTCTGTAGATGTTTGATGTTGTTGGATTGTTTTTATTCTGTTCCCTAGTGTAGTTTTGAAGAGTTCTGAGTGGAGCTTCTTCTGAGATCTAGTCCAGTGTGTTGTCACCGGTTTTGTCGTTTTTTTAGAGGGGGCATTTTTTGTAATTGTGAATTTAATTGCATGGTGATCTGTCTATGGTTGCGACTCATTTTCCAGAATGTTGATTTCCAAATCTTTTTTGAAAATGTGATCGAGTGTGTGACCTGAGGCGTGGGTGGGCCTATGTACTAGTTGCTGCAGACCTAATCCTTTCAGATGGTCAATGCAGGCGTCGGCGACAGGATGCAGTGAAGAGTTGGCCCAGAGATTGAAATCTCCGAGAAGCAGGAGGTGTTTGATATTTAGGGTATAGGAAGAGATGAACTCCGTCAATGATGTGAGAAGGTGCATTTTTGGCCCTGGTGGTCTATAGCAAAGTATAATGTGGACAGTGTCCTGGGGATTTGTTTGCAGTTGCAGAGTGAGGGTTTCCATAAATGGAAGTGAGTTCTGAAGGACTGGTTTGGTGATCGAGAGGTGAGTCTTATGGATCACCGCCAGGCCTCCCCCTCTTTGCCCAACTCTGTTTTCCGTTTGAATACGGCAATTTACTGGCACCAATTCTCCTAGAATGGTGTTGCAGTCGGCAGTTAAGCAGCTTTCTGTGATAAAGAGGCAGTCTAAATCGTGTTGTAGGATAAAATCATGGATTTCTTGTCAGTGTCTTACTGCCGATCTTGTGTTGACCAAAGCACATGGTATGTGCTTTGGCTGGGGTAAGTGGGTGTAATTTTTTAATGTCGATCGTCGATCGATTCTAAACAGTTGCTCAGTTCTTAGAGCTTTTTTGGTGACGGCAGGTAGTATTGCGGTGAATGGCTTTAGGCCCAAATGGTTTCTGCAGAGTATCTCAGATTAGTCATAATCACAGAACGCCGGGGGGATGATGTTTAACCGGGAGGTTTTCAATGACGATGGGAAGGAAGATTCCAAGTGGGTCGCCAAACTCGCTAAATCCTCCCTCCCTGTTTGATCCAGAGGAAGGCGAAAAAACCCTAGCCATACTAAGCCAATATGCAGCGACAGGGAAAAAAATCCTTCCTGTCCCCTTGGGAGCGATCGTGCGAGCCCTGGATCAAGTGCAAAATGGTGGTGAATAACTATTAGGGCAGAATAAGGGGGGAGATGGGGTGTACTCCCTCTTGGGTTCAAAGGTGGGTAGCCAATTCCCAACTTTTGGGTTATGGAAGGGGGGAGTGGGGGTGAGTGATAGAGAATCCCAGTTGCTGGAGTGTACCAAGATGGCCACTGCCCAAGAGCAGGCCCAAGCCGGGGGCTGTGCATCTGGGTGGGTCCGTGCAGCCTGAGGAGGCTCAGGGGTATCTAGGGGAGAGGATGGGGATCCTCCAGGGGCAAGGGGAGGTTTTGTGAAGTTTGAAGGGGAGATTGCTTGGGTGTAGGTGTGGCGCTCCGCTAGGCCGTAACTGAAGCTGCGGATTTTCCTAAATCGCGGCCGCCGCAAATCTTGCCATGAGGTTGTGCTGGCTGGCTGGAGCTGAGGCTGGGAGATGGTGGGATGGTGGAGTGGGGGGATGAAGACAGAAAATTTACAGTTTTCCGTTATGTTAGGCCGCCGCCACGACTTGTCCTGAAAAGGACAGCCGCAAGCGGTCCCAGGGGAGATGGATAGCCCTGAGAATCAGGGGCTTACCTTGTGAGACTCCCAGGATGTGATTCCAAAGGGGAAGGAAGAAGCTCTGGTCCGTTGATCCTCTGGTCCTAGGAGCTGTGGCAGAGGAGTTGGAAAGAAACCCTGCCTGTCCGGGCCAGGAGCCACACGTCCTACTACTAGGAGCGCACGCCAAAAGCTACTGGCAACCAGTTCTAGCCCTGGGAGGTGAGAGCAGACTCGTCGTGCAGTCTCTCCGTGCATGTGCTCCCCCCCCCCTTTGTCAGCTGGTGTGACTACTATTTGTTTATTATTTTCTATGGACTTGATACCTTGTTTAAATTTAATATTGGACGAAGATTGAGTAATGGGTAACTCCTGAATCTCGTCTTGTACTATTTTTTGAAATACCTCAATATGGTGATTCATGCCTTTTTGAGGATTAAACACTGACTGATTTCTCAACCCGCTATGCACATACGGGTCTCTTGGACTTGGTGTTAAATCAATGGTGCGACCCTCAAAATATTTTTTAATGTTTAATTTTCTAATGTGTTTTTCGATGTCAATAAATAAATAAAATGTATCTACATCTTTGTTAGGAGCAAATTTTAAACCTTGTTGTAATACCTCTAATTCTTGGTTGGTAAATTCAACACCTGCTAGGTTGTATATTCCCTCACTTTTTCTTTTCCTTTTTCTTTCCACCTCTTCCTCGTTGGCCTCTCTTTCTGAGGGTTCTTTTGGGTACTGGGGAGATTTGGGGGGATACAGTATGCCTCCTTCCACCCTCTCCCTCCCCCCCTGGTATTGATTATAATATGGCCCAGGTCTCCCCCTAAAATTCCCTCTAAATCCTCCGCGAGGAGGTTTAGGTGAGTGCTGATGGTGATATGGCTCATAGTAATAGGGATCCGGACTTCTATTATCCAATGGGACATACCTGTTATACACATCCACTGGGTAAGGGGGAGGGTATGCGTATGTCCCAGGGGTAGCATACCCAGAGGACTTGGCTTGAAGTGGTGAAGTTTTAAAACTAGGTTTGTTGATATGTTTTCAGGGGTACTGGATACTTGACAAATCCGTTTATTTTTCCTGACAATGGGAGGATTGATAGGCCATCCCTCAATGGTGGATTCTGGAGATGTTGCTTAGCTCACAGTGTCTTGCCATTTATAGACTTTGTCAATCCCATCGTTAGGGCCGACATCCCACCTAAGTCTCCTGGGTGTAAGATTTTTACCTATGTACGTTTCGAATGAGGCGATATCCCACCACAGCCTGATTTGCTTTTCCATGTCAAATTTTAATTGTTTGAAACCCCTATATAGATCTCTTTGGGACTAGGAGTTTCTTAAAAAAATATCCTCTAAATTTATGTGACGTTCCTTCATGAAATCAAAAACATCCATGGCTGCGTGAATGAAGTGGGTTCAAAAGAACCAATCTAAAGTGATTTTGATACCTAATAATGTGAAAAAGTGTAATTCTGCGCCACAATAATAATCAAAATTAAGAATAAAATATAAATACAAAACCTATATATAAAAAAATATATATATAGATTAAACAGCTGCTCCTCTAGGCAGTATAAAATACTGTAAATAGTGAGAAAAAGAATATATGGAGGGCGCTTTAGTTTTGCCGGAACTGCCGTGCATTACAAATTACTGTATAAATAACAACAATGCCACAACGCAAAAAAAAAGTAACTCGTGAAATAGTGGTGTCACCTCTAGGCGAACTAATAACGTTACTTGGTGCAATATTTGATAATGAATAGTAATGTACCAATAGATATAAAGTGCAAACTCAGCAGCTTTTCTTCAAACACTCTGCATACAATCTTGTTCCAAAGTGATATTGTGTTCCTTTACCATAAAGAATATAAACATCTTCACCCGAAGTGCTCAAGATAAGTATTGCGCTTACAGGTGTACGACTTCTTTACTGAAAAAGATAGTCACACAAAACTTGACAGGATTGTGCCTGCACACTTAGTAGGATTGGCTGGATCTGGGATGGTTGCCTCATGTCCAGAATGCAGATATCAACAGAAAACAAGAGGTGCCCATAGTGTAATTTGTTTTATTAAAAATATAACATATAAAAAATAGCCAAATGGCCTCCTAAGGAGTGCCTCCAGGCACTGGGGCTGCAGACATGTCAGATGTATTATCTGGGGATCCCGCTTGCTCTAGCTTCCCAGCCACGGCGTGTACTCCCTCCAAACCTGGTACCTCCACAAGCACCGGGAGTAGCGTGGGTATACACGTGACCAGGTATCACCGCCGATGCACGTTTCGTATGTCTTACGTCATCAGGGGGCGTACCTGGTCACAAAGGCTCACAGTATTTGTAGTATGCTTGACGATGTGATTACATCTCAGGCGGGGAGAATTAAAAACCGAATCAATTGCAGCCACAGTGCCGATCGGCTTCCACATTACCATACCTAATGATGTAACATGCCTGTGTTTATAACCAACTCCTAATCTTGCAGACAATTTTTATTATTACATAACATTGTGTCATATCTAGGAGATTTATAATTGACAGTTGAATGGCAGCATATAGGGTTAACCCAAAATAGGTTACCTATCTAATCCAACTGCGGCTTTGTACATTATTTATTGGAATGTTAAATATTCTTACTCTCTAAAGAAACATTACTATACATTTAAAATAGGGATTATGTGATTTTGCATATGCCTATCTCTCAATTAGAATTCATTATTACATGTAGTAAACAATATGATAAAAATATATATTACCAGAAAACTTCCATTGTATAATACCCTGTACCCCTACCCAGGTAGGACCAATAATATCCCATCTTGTAATATGTACCTCACATACCACATATGGGTTGGCATTAAATAATATTGGTGCACAATCCTTGTTTAAAAATACAAATAAAAATCTAAAATAACAAAATACAGTAAAAAACACTATAAAATCTTAAAATTTCAAAAACCCTGTGACTAGGTTTTAAGTGCAGAGAAAAGAGAAAATAAGAAAAAAGAAAAGAGAGAGAAAAACTCTCTTGATTGAACCTTTTCTCAATTGTTTGCCAAAAAACAATTAAGGTCTAGTTCAATGTTGAGACCAAGCGGCTGCATCGTTCTCAATCTGTGCACCCACTTTGTCTCATTTTGAGACACACTCCTTCTCATATGCATCCCTCTCCTATGTCTACAAATTTTGTCGATCCCATAAAACGTGCATAGTCTGGGATCGCTGGCATGGCGACTATGATTAGGAAAAAAAATTCTAATATTAGCTAGGTGTTCATTAACCACTTAAGACCCGGACCAATACGCTGGTAAATGACCCAAGGTGTTTTTGCGATTCTGCACTGCGTCGCTTTAACAGACAATTGCGCGGTCGTGCGACGTGGCTCCCAA
The DNA here is from genome assembly GCA_029574335.1 of Rana kukunoris. Taxonomy (NCBI): domain Eukaryota; kingdom Metazoa; phylum Chordata; class Amphibia; order Anura; family Ranidae; genus Rana; species Rana kukunoris. The sequence goes on along the minus strand of CM056050.1, from coordinate 64,228,488 downwards.
ACAAAATTTGCGTCCTTTTCTTCCCACAAATAGAGCTTTCTTTTGGTGGTATTTGATCGCCTCTGCGATTTTTATTTTTTGCGCTATATACAAAAATAGAGCGACATTTTTTTAAAAAAAACACTATTTTTTACTTTTTGTTAAAAAAAAATCAAATAAACTAAATTTTAGTCAAACATTTAGGCCAAAATTTATTTAGCCACATGTCTTTAGTAAAAAAAAAAAATCGCAATAAAAAAAAATAGCTACCTAGCGGGAACAGCGACACTAATACAGCGATCAGAAAAATGATCGCTTAGTGACGCTGGCAATAGGGAGTGAAAGGGTTAACTAGGGCGGTGATCAGGGGGTTAAAACTTTATTAGGGGGGGTGGGGGGGCTATCCTGAACCTAACACTAACTGTTTTTTACACTGCCTGTCACACTGACACTAAATGCAGTGATTAGATCACTGCATTCAGTGACACTGTGACAGGGGGGTGGGGGGGGCGATCACAAGGGGTTAATATGCCTATGTGAGTGTGTGTCAGTGTTGTGTTGGTGCACACTTACTTGTGATGTCTTCTCTCATCAGCAGCGCTGGGAAACAGCGCTGCGATGAGAGATTACATCATTTCCTCCTTCCTGTGTAAACACAGGAGGAGGAACTGACAGGATGGGAGCGCGCTCCCATTGGCTGGGAGCGATCGCGGGGGGGCGGGTAAGTGCCGACATCCGCCCGCTGATCCCGGATCGCTCCCGGAGCCAGGGGGACCCCCGATGGGACCCCCAAACCGCACTTAGGCGGGGACGTAAATTTACGCCCTTGTGCCTGTACGTGCCATTCTGTGGCCGTATATGTGCGTGCGGGGGTCCTTAAGTGGTTAATCCTGGTTTTTCATTTGCGTGTCGTCCTCCCCACATATTGGAGTGGACAAGGACACTCCAACATGTAGGTGACGTGGTCAGAATCACATGTGATTAGAGGTTTGATCTTAAATATTTCTCCAGTCACATGGGATTTGAACTGTATCACTTTTTTCTGCTTGTCTTGTGGTTTTACAAGCTTTGCATATGGTGCATATGGTGCAATGATGGAACCCTGATCCATTAAGGAACGTTAGGGGTCGTTTAGGCGGATCTGGTACATTACGGGCAATTTGGTTTCACAGACCCGGAGCCCTTCTGTATATAATCTTGGGGGTAGTTGAAATTCATGTTTGTAGATCCTTATCCTTCAGGAGAATAGGCCAATGTTTCTTATATACTGCCTCAATCTGTTTATATTGTCTATTGAACCCGGAGATAAGTGCTACTTCCCTTTGGTACTCTTTTTTTGGTTTGACAACCAATAACGATTGTCTATCCATAAGTGAGACCTCTTTTTTTTACTTTTCCAAGTATCTCTGCTGAATACCCCTTTTCCATGAATTTTTCTGTGAGATGTTCTGCTTGAATACAATAATCTTTATCCGTAGCAAAATTGTGTTTCAATCTCATATACTTGGAAAAGTAAAAAAACGGGTCTCACTCATGGATAGACAATCGTTATTGCATTGAAGCATTGAACTTCATTATTCTAGGCTCGTCGAAGTGTTGTACGTCACCACGTTTTTGACGGTCGGAATTTGGTGTGTCTGTGTGTATGAAAGACAGCTTGAGCGGAATTCCTTCAGAAAAAAACTTTACAGTTTATTCTGATGGGAAATCCGATCATGTGTACGGGGCATAAGAACCACATGGAATTGTTTAGTGATAGTGTCTCATTTAACTTGGATGTTACCAGATGACTATATATCATATAAGTTATCCTCCAACAGTCTTAAAAAGCAGTGAGAAGCTCTTGTATGTATTCATATGGGCCTTCATGTGTCAAAAAATTACCATGCCTCATGTCTCCCTGTTTAAACACAGCACGCTGACATTAACCCCCTCAGCAGTATTCCCGAGTCTGGCTCGGGGTGGAATTTTAGGACCAAAAGCGGTATCACCCGACCTTGTTCCTGGATCCTGCGATGCCTCCCCACTGTGTGATCTCCTCGCTCAATTCACAGTGCCCGTGTGCCACCGAGCTCCGCTCCCTGCGACGTTACGATGCACGGGGGGCGGAGATCGGCGCCAAATTCAAAAAAGTTAATACACATACATACAGTTTACTGTAATCTTATAGATTACAGTACTGTATGAAAAAAATACACACCCCCTTTGGCTCTAGTGGTCTGTCCAGTGTCCTGCATACACTTATTATAAAAACTGTTCTTTCTGCCTGGAAACTGGAGATTGTCCATAGCAACCAAAAAGTTTCCCTTTACATCAACAGTGGTTTTAGAGCAGCTAGAAAACAGCGATAATAAATTTGAATCACTTACAGAATTGAGCGATAGCGATTTGTGAGGAAATTCATCAACAAACAATAAAAGTAATGACAGTGACAATTCTGCAACTGAGCAAATTTCAGTTTTTTTGATTTAATTACATTATTGAAACATTTTTATTATAATCACATTATTATTTGTTATAATTATTTATAGTTATTTATTATATTATAATTTATGATTTTGTTTTTCAAACTTTATCATACCCGGGATGTCTACTAGACAGATTTAAGTGAGTTATTCCTAAGAATTGCAGGCCTACAATATAAAATGCCAAATTTCCATGCAAAATAATGGTACCTCTTTCAGCACCTAAAATCTGAAATAATCATACCGCCAGGGAGGTTAATGGGGCAAACACAAGCATGGTCCTGATAATTCAGCAAGCTGGCTTATTTCCTCATACCATGTCAGCGGTATCCAGACCAATTAGATGCTAGCAACAGAACAAGCACAGGCCAAATACTAATAGCACAGTGGACTATCTCAACACTGGCCCATGTCCACAGTATTCATGGCAACATGGGTGTGTCACTTCTAAGTGAGCCTGGCCTTACTGTGGCCAATGAATGGGGTTGCAAAACTCCACCCCACTATTGTTGACAGTCTTTAACCCTTCCATATCTCCACAAATGATGCAGCAAGCTGTCCCCACACAGCAGAATGCGCTCAGCTGTTTTGCAGATGGCATTGTAAATAAGCAATATCCTATTGTACAAAAATGGCCACATTGAAGGGATACGGCATTGCCAGGAGAGATCGGCAAGTTCCCAAGAATGCTTATCAATGCATGATAATCACCAGCTGCATTGAATAACATGAATAGCTATTAAAACTTGAAATTCTGTTGCTCGCTCCAAATGCTGCAAAAAGTCAATTGTTCAGTGATTGCGCTACAAATTATTTGGAGTTTCAGTGGCACAGGCCTTATTTGGACTGAAATTCATTTTTTTACTGAAAAAAACTCTATGGAGAACAATTTTGTAGCTACTACAAATCACTGCCAGTGCATAGTCTATGTGACATGGGTGGTGTGAGCTTTTAAATAATAAATTGGTGAGATAAATACATTGAAACCACATAGAAAAAATCTTTAAAAAAAGATAGTCTTTCACATTTGGGCAGCCACAGTGAAGAACGGGGAAGCTGTGTTTACACACAGCTCTCACCGTTCTTCAGTTCCGGGGACATTTAGCTGCCTAAAGGTCCTAGTGATAAGTGGTTAAGCTTGTTTTTGTAAAACTAGAAAGTAAGCATGGCTTGGATGTTTCACGATGCTGATAAATCAGCTACATCATCCACGTCTACTTTACAAGAATACAGGAGAAAATGTTTTGGAAAGTACCTCATATATGGGAGCAATCCTTCTGCATGGTCCACACCATGCTGCAGTGAAATCAACGATGACCAGTTTGTTAATCCACAGATGTCAAGAACTCATCAAGGTCTTTTGCGCTTTCTATTTGCTATAACGTGATTGCCCACTGCTAGACTACAACGTGTACTGAGCAGACCCCGCCCTCCAAATGAGGGGTGTGAGAGGAGACAGAATGTCCCTAGAACATGGACATAACTTTTTTATCAAAGGAACACTAAAGGTTGATTTTTTATTAGATCAATTGATTGCTGTAAGCTAGAGCTTTTAAATATCACTTACCTTGTTTTTCCTTTTGACCTCCAAAATACAGTAATCTAGGTTTGAAAATGTCATTTCCTGTCTCTCCTCTGGTTGCTTTCCATCAGCACCTGAGCTGTTTAGCATGGTGGAAAGCAGAGTGTGCTCACCCCCTCCCTATGACTACAGCCCTGCGTGAAGGTGCTCTCTTATCCCTCGAAGGCATGGAGGCTAAGCCTAATAGGAACTGTAGTTCCCATTAGGTCGTGATGCAGCAAGAATGAACGAGCACTGCAAACCAGGAAGTCAGTGAGAATAAAGATTCAGGAGTGACGGAGGTGAGTAAAACAGCTCGATTTCAACAGGTATCAAACTAGTTATAATGCAAAACATTACTTTTTACTTTATCAGCTACTGTCAGACTTTCATTTAAGAGGACATTTTTTGTCTTTACAACCCCTTTAACTTACATAGATCATTTACATTTCACATGTTAATAGAGCAACTCTTCCTCTATACAAAACCCTGTACACAAGATCGGTTTGTCCGATGAAAACAGACCAATGGACTATTTTCATCGGACAAATCGATCGTGTGTGGGCCCCATCGCTTGGTTTCCATCGGTGAAAATAAAAATAGAACATGTTTTAAATGTTTCCTATGGATAAAAAAACAATATAAAAAAAAGTTGACGCATGCTCAGAAGCATTGAACTTCATTTTTTTTAGCATGTCGTAGTGTTTTACGTCACCACGTTTTGGCACGATCAAATTTTTGACTGATGGTGTGTAGGCAAGACTGATGAAAGTCAGCTTCATCGGATATCCGACGAAAAAATCCATCAGATTAGATTCCATCAGATATCCAATCGTGTGTACGAGGCTTAACTCTTTTTCTTTTTCATTGCATGGAAACAATGGATTCTAAACAGAAGCAATGTGTCATCATTGAGTTCTTGATAAAGAAGGGGTGCAGACCTTCTGACATCAACAAAGAACTAAATCGTGTTTACAGAGATGATACCATTGACAAAAGCAATGTCTTGTCACTTTTGTCAATGGTGTCATCTCTGTAAATATTCAAAAGCCTTGTCGTACAGCTTGTAAATTTCCTTCATGAAGAACTCAATGATGACTTGTTACGCCTAGTTGGATTCCATTATTTACTGCATGTTCGCCCCTTCCTGCCTAGGACAATTTTAACTTAATGGCATGTGATTGGCACATCTGAGGGGGCTGTGCTGATAATTAATGTGCTGATTAGCACAGACCCCCCCCCCCTCTGACAGGGAGAGCCGCTGATCAGCTCTCCCTGTCAGCTGAACCGAGGAATGTCGTTTACCGGAACCTTCTGGTTCAGGCGATAATCAGCTGTGGAAGATGATTACCCCGCGCTGCCAATTTTGGTTAAATGTTAGCTGCTAACACGGCTCATATGAGAGAAGCAAAAAGAATTAAATGTGTAGGAAATGTGTAGCGCTTTAAAGTGACTGTCTGTTAATGACAGTCAGAAGCACAAAAAAAGAATAAACAAATTTTGTGTAAAGTAAAACAAATAAAGGACCCTGGAAAATCCAGGGACAAGCACTGTATAACTCGTGTGTGATGAACAGTGTGAAAATAATCTATTAGTGAGATGACACCCGTTGTTGGATACAATTAATCACATATAAAAACATATATACATTGAAAAACAACAGTGATTGTTCATTTCTTTAGAAAGACATGTGTAAATTATTAGCCACTGACTGACAAGTGCAATAATGTCCCGTGAAAGGAAAATAAAACAAATCCTGATGTAAATAAGTAATAGTCAATCTGATGATTGGTGAATAACAAATAATGACTTCTCCACTGTGTTGTTCCCACCACCGAAAGCAATGCAGGCTTACCAGAACCAGTTGACTTCAGATGGCTTACGCCACTGAAAGTCAAATTAGGCTTGTAGTGGCTGATATCACAATGGGCTCCTTGGCAAGGCAATACTTTGAATGGTCAGCAGAACCTCCGTGGGATGGATGGATGAAGCCCAGCTGGGAGTGCGATCCCCAAGTGGATATTCTCATAGAAAATGGTTTGCATAAGAGATAAGAGAAAGAAGTGGCCACATAGCGTAATCCCGTTTAAGTAGAAAAATAAAATATTTATTTACAGCTATCAAACTTACATTTTAGCTGAATAAAAAATGCTTGTATACAAGTAGGGCGGCAGTGGAGTCCTCCCGACGCGTTTCGTGGACAGAGCACTTCGTCTGGGGTGTCTCTCCACTGTAGCCCACTCCAATTTATGTAAAAACAGTGAATTACAGTCCAATCAGTGAAGATCTGACTCACCATGCACCTGCAGCAATGAAAAGCAGCACTTCCATCTATCCAAGATGGCGCTGTGGCTTGCTATCCAAGCCTCAATGTGAGTTTGACCACATTAGCATAGCATTGCTATCCAAGCCTCAATGTGAGTTTGGCCTCATTAGCATAGCATTGCTATCCAAGCCTCAATGTGAGTTTGGCCTCATTTAGCATAGCATTGCTATCCAAGCCTCAATGTGAGTTTGGCCTCATTAGCATAAGCAGGAAGTGAGCAACATATTGTGTGAAAATACGAGAATATCGTTAGATCTAGATGTTATGGGATATGGTTGCTAAATGTGGAACTGTAATAGTATTTTTTGAAGTAATTAACTAAAAATATAAAAGTTTAAAATAAGAAACGATGACTGTGACACAGAACGAGATGTTCCTTATGCCTAGTTCTTACAGCCAATGGCTAATGAGCCAGTAACAGCTAAGGTGTATATGAGTTAGCAAATGGCGGATAGGGTGCAAGTATACTAACCACGCCTTTCGGTAGACGTGTTTGGCTGTGCCCCAGAATGAATTAGAATAAGCGCTTGCGCACATATGAGGCGACGGCGCTGTGGAACGCATATGCGTTCCAGCTGGAAAAAGCAAGCGTCGCACAAAGCGACCGAAGGGGCGGGTGGAAATAATCCAAAGAGGGCGCATGCGCGCTCGCATGGACCTCGCTATGGAACGCACGTGCGTTCCAACTGACGTGCGCTCCGGTTATGTAAGTTTCTGATTAATATTAATCTGGCTGGCCATACTCAATGTGGAACACACCTAGATTGCAGCTAATGTGCGCTCCTACTACATGGAGTGGGATCTAACCATATAGCTCTTTAATTAAAATCAATCCAAATAACCATGCCTGGTTGACAGCACAAAATTGCATTCTGGCAAACAGGAAAGAAACTAATCCATGTTATGACTGCCGAAAATACAAATTAATTCATGGCACAATGTGGATGATTGCAGCAGCTCAAAGTAATGAAGCCACTACATGTTATAAAATGTATATTGAACGATGACACCATCTATAAAGCAATTCAATCATATATACTAGTGTCAATGATGGTGGTATGCTTCTATTAATGAAAAAACTACCGCTTCATGTGTTTTGTGAGTCAGATCTCCACGTACATATGAATATACATAACTGTGAAAAAATGGACACGGAATAAATTGCAAATGGTGAACATATTGTATGTTCCAATATAATGAGAAAAAAACAGAAAAAACATAGAAAAAATATACTAGAAAAATTACCAAAGACCCGGAATGTGATATTATGACATATTGATAAAGGAATTAATGTCCCATTCGACATTCATTCCTAATGGGATATAAGTCTGGAGTTCATATATCCAAAAGGTTTCGAGGCGGGATACCCCACGGGTCATAGCTCCACCTCTCCAGGGCGGGGTGTACTTGTCGATAACGACAAACTGAGTACCCTTGGGGTCCCTATGATGATGTTGCCTATAGTGTCGTGGTACGGGGTGTTTTGTGTCCCCACCTATTATTAATGCAATATGTTCGCTGACCCTGATGGAAAAGCAACGAATAGTGCGACCAACATATTGCATGCCACAAGGGCACGTGAGTAAATATACAATATATTTAGTCGCACAAGTGCAGAACGTTTTGATTTTGTATTGTTTCTTGGTGACTGATGATGAAAACTCTGAAATTTTTCGTGTAGTGAGAGCATTGTGATGACACACTTTGCATCTCCTGCAAGGATAAAAACCAACTAAATCATGGAAGAACGAACTCTTTACGGGAGGGTTGATTATATTTGGAGCAATCTTGCTCTGTAGTGAAGGAACTCCCTTGAACACTATCTTTGCCTGTTCAGGCAATAAAGGACCCAATATCTTGTCTCCTCTAAGGATATTCCAATGTTTATTGAAAATGGTCTTAATTTGCTTATACTGAGTAGAATAAGTAGTCAGCATAGCGAACTTGAAGCCATCGTCCGTAGGGCGTTTAGGTTTGACAGATATTAGTGACCTCCTATCCAATAAAAGGACTCTTTGTAACTCGAGATCTATATCACTAGCCGAATATCCCTTATCTACAAACCTCGATTTCAAAATCTCGGCCTGTACAAGATAGGTGTGATCATCTGTACAGTTTCTGCGTATTCTAAGGAATTGACTACGCGGAACCGAACGGAGCCACGAGGGATGGTGACAGCTCCCCATGGGAATGTAACCGTTACGGTCCGTCGGTTTAAAATAGGTCTGGAAGTTGAATTTACCATTCACTATAGTTATCTCTAAGTCCAGAAAATGGATCTTAGTGGGGCTAAACTCATATGTCAAAGAAATGCCCCTATCGTTGTTGTTCAGAGACTCAAAAAAGGTCTTCAAAGACTCTGGACTGCCATTCCATAGGAGGAGGATGTCGTCTATGTACCTGGCCCACAGGCCCAAGGATGGTACAGTGTGGGCATAGACGACATCCTCCTCCCACTTGGCCATAAAGAGGTTCGCTAAACTGGGTGCGAACTTGGCCCCCATGGCGACGCCTCTTAGTTGTAAAAAATAACGTTGGTCAAACCAAAAATAACTGTGTTTAGTGGCGAACTCTAAGAGTTCAATAACATAGTCACTTTGAAATGAAGCAAGAGACTGCTCTCTGTTCAAAAAGTGCTGTACAGCTTCTATGCCTAAATGGTGGGGAATACAGGTGTATAGAGAGGCCACGTCTGCTGTGACCATAATACACCCTTCCTGTACTGCTATACCCTCCAGAAGGCGAATGGTATCGCCTGTATCCTTAATATATGAAGGAGTCTGTTTGACCAGGGGCTGAAGATAAAAATCAATATAGCGGCCTATACGTGAAGTGACCGAATTGATGCCACTCACGATGGGTCTTCCAGGTGGTTGGATGGGATCTTTATGTATTTTGGGCAAATAATATATTGTTGGAATTCTGGGTACTTTGGGAATTAAATATAATTTTTCTTTCTTGTTTAAAATTTTGAGATCAAATCCCTTGTTTACAAGGGTTTGTAACTGTTTTTTATATATTGTAGTTGGATTATTGGGAATCTCCTGGTACGTGCCAGGTTCACCAAGAATACGACGCATTTCTTGTTCGTATTGCGTTTTGTCTAGGACCACGATCCCACCGCCCTTGTCAGCAGGACGAATGATCAAATCCTTGTTGTCACACAAGGATCTTACGCCCTGGCTAGACAGGGGCTGTGTGGAAAATCGTTTTTCTTTTAATTGGGACAAATCTTTGAGGACTAACTCCTTAAAAATCTTGACGGCGGGGGCAACAGCAACAGGGGGATTGAAGAGAGACGGATTCGATAATCCAGAATGAACTGTCCCTGAAGTTGCTGCCCGGCCGTCTGTCTGATAGGTGTTAGATACCATATATCGCTGGATGTTAATCTTGCGTATAAATTTTTGCACGTCGATAAACGTGCCAAATTTATTTAGTGGTTTAGAGGGAGCAAACTTGAGACCTTTGTCAAGCACAGATTGTTCGGCAACGGTCAATGTTTTGGAACTCAAGTTAAATACTCCCTGGCCTCTTATACCCTCCTTCTCTTTTCTCTTCTGTATACGCCTTCCTGCTCGGCATCCTCTCTTTGGTTTGGACCTTTGGAGTACCAGGGATGGCCTCCGTGAAAACCCTGTTCACCATGACCATTTGGGTCCTGATAGCCACGATGCTCTGAGGTTTGTTCATAACCACCACGTGACTGGTGTGGCCCATATTCCCTGTGTTCTCATTAATAGAAGCATACCACCATCATTGACACTAGTATATATGATTGAATTGCTTTATAGATGGTGTCATCGTTCAATATACATTTTATAACATGTAGTGGCTTCATTACTTTGAGCTGCTGCAATCATCCACATTGTGCCATGAATTAATTTGTATTTTCGGCAGTCATAACATGGATTAGTTTCTTTCCTGTTTGCCAGAATGCAATTTTGTGCTGTCAACCAGGCATGGTTATTTGGATTGATTTTAATTAAAGAGCTATATGGTTAGATCCCACTCCATGTAGTAGGAGCGCACATTAGCTGCAATCTAGGTGTGTTCCACATTGAGTATGGCCAGCCAGATTAATATTAATCAGAAACTTACATAACCGGAGCGCACGTCAGTTGGAACGCACGTGCGTTCCATAGCGAGGTCCATGCGAGCGCGCATGCGCCCTCTTTGGATTATTTCCACCCGCCCCTTCGGTCGCTTTGTGCGACGCTTGCTTTTTCCAGCTGGAACGCATATGCGTTCCACAGCGCCGTCGCCTCATATGTGCGCAAGCGCTTATTCTAATTCATTCTGGGGCACAGCCAAACACGTCTACCGAAAGGCGTGGTTAGTATACTTGCACCCTATCCGCCATTTGCTAACTCATATACACCTTAGCTGTTACTGGCTCATTAGCCATTGGCTGTAAGAACTAGGCATAAGGAACATCTCGTTCTGTGTCACAGTCATCGTTTCTTATTTTAAACTTTTATATTTTTAGTTAATTACTTCAAAAAATACTATTACAGTTCCACATTTAGCAACCATATCCCATAACATCTAGATCTAACGATATTCTCGTATTTTCACACAATATGTTGCTCACTTCCTGCTTATGCTAATGAGGCCAAACTCACATTGAGGCTTGGATAGCAATGCTATGCTAAATGAGGCCAAACTCACATTGAGGCTTGGATAGCAATGCTATGCTAATGAGGCCAAACTCACATTGAGGCTTGGATAGCAATGCTATGCTAATGTGGTCAAACTCACATTGAGGCTTGGATAGCAAGCCACAGCGCCATCTTGGATAGATGGAAGTGCTGCTTTTCATTGCTGCAGGTGCATGGTGAGTCAGATCTTCACTGATTGGACTGTAATTCACTGTTTTTACATAAATTGGAGTGGGCTACAGTGGAGAGACACCCCAGACGAAGTGCTCTGTCCACGAAACGCGTCGGGAGGACTCCACTGCCGCCCTACTTGTATACAAGCATTTTTTATTCAGCTAAAATGTAAGTTTGATAGCTGTAAATAAATATTTTATTTTTCTACTTAAACGGGATTACGCTATGTGGCCACTTCTTTCTCTTATCTCTTATGCAAACCATTTTCTATGAGAATATCCACTTGGGGATCGCACTCCCAGCTGGGCTTCATCCATCCATCCCACGGAGGTTCTGCTGACCATTCAAAGTATTGCCTTGCCAAGGAGCCCATTGTGATATCAGCCACTACAAGCCTAATTTGACTTTCAGTGGCGTAAGCCATCTGAAGTCAACTGGTTCTGGTAAGCCTGCATTGCTTTCGGTGGTGGGAACAACACAGTGGAGAAGTCATTATTTGTTATTCACCAATCATCAGATTGACTATTACTTATTTACATCAGGATTTGTTTTATTTTCCTTTCACGGGACATTATTGCACTTGTCAGTCAGTGGCTAATAATTTACACATGTCTTTCTAAAGAAATGAACAATCACTGTTGTTTTTCAATGTATATATGTTTTTATATGTGATTAATTGTATCCAACAACGGGTGTCATCTCACTAATAGATTATTTTCACACTGTTCATCACACACGAGTTATACAGTGCTTGTCCCTGGATTTTCCAGGGTCCTTTATTTGTTTTACTTTACACAAAATTTGTTTATTCTTTTTTTGTGCTTCTGACTGTCATTAACAGACAGTCACTTTAAAGCGCTACACATTTCCTACACAGATAATCAGCTGTGATTGGTCACAGCTGATCACGTGGTAAGAAGCCTCTAACAGAGGCTCCTTATCACGATCATCGCTTGCCAGCATATTATCCTGCTGGACGTCATATAATGCCCTGTCAGGATATCAGAACCACTTCCCAGACTTCATTATGTTATTGTAAGTGGTTAATAAAAAAAGTTATGCCCACCTATGCATTACTGTCGGTATAGCCCTAGTATATTCTACAATAATGAATATAACAAATTCACATTGTGTAACAAACCATAATAGATGCAATAAATACCATAGATAGCATTGAATAATCAGATTAATAACTTTGCTATATATAGTAAGTTGTACAGCAGAGGGGAAAGAAAAAAAAAAAGGTGGGGGTAGGGAAAAAAGAGGGGAAGTGAAGAGAAGTGGGATAGAAATCATGCATTACAGTGTGAAATAAAAGAATAACATACAAGATAACAAACAATCTGAGAATGTTATGAAGAAGCATTAGATAAGCGACGAAATTCTGCAGTAACCTTAAAATTCAGCCAACATGCCCATTAATCATAAAATTTAGTGGGAGTGTCCTTCGTCTGACAGATTAGATTTTCCATGTCAGCAATATGTTCAATTTTTCTCAGCCATTCAGATACGGAAGGGGGAGTTCGATTAAGGGGCTGCGTTTGATGGCATGGCACAGTGACTGCATTTGATGGCATGGCACAGTGGGGACAATTGATGGCACAGTGGCTTTGTTTGATGGCATTGCACAGTGGTGACAATTGATGGCACTGTGGCTGAATTTGATGGGCACAGTGAGGCTGCAATTTTTTATTTTTCTCTTTTTTTGTTTGCACCCCCCAAAGATTTTGAGCACCAGCCGCCACTGCAGGAACCGTGGGGACCTTGAACCCTGTGGTGACCCCAGGAACAGCCAAATCCACCGGGGCAGGAAACGGACTGGCCTCCAGAACCTCCACCCTGGCCCTTAAATCCTGAAAACAGCCTGCCTAAGAGCTGAGGGTGGAATGGATCTGAGTCAGGGACGTGGCCATTTCACGTAGGGTGACCTGTTCCACATCAGAACTTGCAGAGAAAGGGAACAATGGTCTAAAAAGTTCTGCTTTGTGCGCTGATGCCAGGTAAGCGATGCCCCTGAGCCGAAACTCTGCATTCAACCTTGGAAAAGTCCAGGACCTCAAGGAAGGCGTGCCACCCTGATCTGACCCCCTCGCTGGAGAAGGGGAAACAGAGGCGAAATCCTCTATATCCGCTGCTTGAGACATGCCCTAAAATAATTGACACAAACGAAAACACCATGACAGAACTCACTTCAGACCAACAAACCTAGAAAGGACTTCCAATTCCCCCACTGCCCCTTTTAACCCTAAAACAGACCTGATCTGGCCCAGAACGATCCCCCCGACTAAGAGGGCCTAGCCACGTGCAATCGTAGACAAATTAAAAACGTAACACTTAGGCCCCCCCAGAACCTGAAACGAGACAGGTCTAATGATTTAAAGAAATACTCTGATCATGACTGATTTAAAAACGAAGGATTGAGCCAACGGGTGAGGAGACTTGCCACTGTCCAAGTCAGTTAAAAACGAAACAACTCAACCCGCTACAACCTAAAACGAAATAGGTAACCCACAGTGGCAAGCAAGTACAAGCAAGTACATGAAAAAATTGATGAGAGCATGGCGCCCGGTACCCAGACTTACCTGCACCGAAAATCCTCAACCCAAATGTGAATCTTGCGCCTGGCACCTGCAACACCCTGAAATAAATGGACGAATGGGACTAAAAATGAGTCAGACCCCTAGGAATCTGTTATGCCCTGTACACACAATCGGTTTGTCTGATGAAAACGGACCGATGGACCATTTTCATTGGACGAACCGATCGCGTGTGGGCCTCATCACTATTTTCCCATCGGTGAAAAAAAAATAGAACCTGTTTTAAATTTTTCGTATGGTTAAAAAAACTATAGAAAAAAAAAAACATCGTCTGTGGGGAAATCCATCGGTCAAAAATCCACGCATGCTCAGAATCAAGTCGACGCATGCTCGGAAGCATTGAATTTAATTTTTCTCTGCACATCGTGTTTTACATCACCTCGTTGGACATGATTGGATTTTTAACCGATGGTGTGTAGGCATAAGACTGATTAAAAGTCATCTTCATCGAATATCTGATGAAAAAATCCATCGGTTTGTTTTCATCAGATGAAGCAATCGTGTGTAGAGGGCATAAGAGTTCTTAATTTTTTTGTTCCAAATACTTTTAATTAGGATATTCATGTTAAAAAATAGAAACCACTTAACTTTTTATATGGTCTCTTCATCTTGGGTATGAGAGTATATAAAAAAAAGCTACGAAAACAGTGAAGTCTATCAGTATTGATATTCCCATGAAAACATAATTCTGTTCTAATGTTCTAAAAAGCACACGCCCATTTATAACAGAATTCAAATGGTACAATTGTGTATTGTGAGGTCTCTAGTTAATATTACAGAGCATATAACGTCATATCCACAACTTAGCAGTAACCAACACTCACCACAAGGTATGCATGCATTACAACACAGTCACTTTCATGAACATTTTGTAGAGATTTATAAGGACACCCACTAACACAAAGCTCCTTTCTCTATCTGCAAAGTAGAGAGTGTCCTGGGTCTGTCCTCCCAACCACCCCCCGTGTGTGGCCCTGATGGCCGGGGGTGTGTATTCAAGTGGTCCGAGGAGTAATCTACCTTGTAGGCCCAGTAGTTAGACTGGGTCTGCAGTTACAGAGTGGTCCTGTGCTGTCCATCCTGAGGGAGGAAGCCGCCCTATGAAAAACCTGTCTGCGGGAGTACCGATCACAAGGCTGGTATCTCAGGAGAGGCCTTAGACTTAATCGAAGGATACACCATTACTGAGAGGCTGGATGATGGTCGCCTGCCAGTTCTGAATTTACCCAAGCTTATTCAAGAGAGATCCGGGTGCTTAATCCTGTGTTAAGAAGGATTCTGGACCGAGAATATCTCGGAAGGCTGGTGAGAGAGGCATATTCAGATGCACAATACCCACTCTAGCTAGAGTGGCGATTAAAGTTTATCGCTGAAAGCAGGACAGTTTCTGAAACCCAGTTATATGCCTGAACCTACTACTTCTTACCTCTTCTACCTCTTCAGCTACTACTATTTTTACTATTTTACCCTGTTGGGTAATAAAGCACAGAAAAAAGACATCCAAAGTGTGGACATTGCAATTCTTCTCAGCTCTCATCGTGTACCCTAGACGGCGGGAGGAATAGAGGTTACATGCCATCCAAAAATAACCAGCAGCTACTTTGGGGGTAGTGCTACTTACACAATTCTTAAGTTCCACAAGACCTGTCATGTTTGAACCTTGAAATAAGTAAGTAAATAAGCAAGTACGATATAAGCCCTTTTTTTAATATCAGCATGTGTGAGTTTTTCTATTACAGTAGGGATAATGATCTGGATTTAGCTTGCTTGGTCAAGGTGTGCCTTAATTGTAGATATTGGTAATATCTACGTTTTGGTATCTGGTATTACATCTGTAATGCTTGTAATGAATTTAGCGTATCTTAAGAGTATAGTTGGTAAACATATTTGATCTCCTCCTGATACCAGTATTCAAATCCTTCCTGTTTACCAAGTTCTTCTATTTGGGTGTTGTCCCATATTGGATTCTGGGGTGGATTTACTAAAAGCAAATAAACTTTGCAAGTGCAGTTGCTCCAGAGCTTAGTTAATAAGGCAAAGCTTCACTTTGCAAATTATATCCAATGCAAGGAAATTAAAACTTGCTTACACATGATTGGATGATGGAAGCCAGCAGAGATATCCCTCATTTACTAAGATTTGCCACTAAACGCGGCATTTAAATGTGGCAAAACTCACATTTTAAACGTAGGTTACTATCTGGAAAGTTAAAACGTTCAGGAGAGGTTGTAAAAATGTCCCGTGTATATGAAGCCTTACAGTTTTATCTAGAGCACTCAGATCAAATTGGGTTGTTCATCTGGCCCCCCTCCATTTACAGAGTGCCTTGGATTCAGTAAAAAGAATGCAAGACATTTACTGAATAGAGGTGTTAGCGTGCAACCCAATGTCCTGACTGCTCAAGGTACAGTTTTAACTCTAAGTACCATGTGTTCAATGTTGACTGCACTATTGGGGAATCAGGAAGTCAGAGTTGTACATAATGCTTCAGCCTGGGCACATGAGGCACACGTCATACTAAAAAATTGTTTTTGCCTGGAGTTCAGCTTTAAAATTATTCTAGGAAATATCATGGGTGCGTGTCTGGTATACAACAGATTGTGCGAACATATATCCTAATTATCATACTAATAAGTGTGTCGATGAATACATAGATACTGTTTGTAACCGAGCATTATATAAGTTACCTCTGCATTATTAATATTTCTTCAAGCTACAATTTTATCTGCAAAATAAAATCTAAATGTCAGTTTTTACCTAAAATCTAACAATTCCAGGGTATTAAAAAATTAACCAGCATAATTCTGGAAAACGGGGTACTCCTCCACTAAGGTACTAATTAAACTCTGCCTGGATGTTTGTAGACATGCTAATTGCATAAAGTGATATACTGTAGGGGTTGATTTACTAAAGGCAAATAGACAGTGCACAGTCTGGACAGTGCTGATTGGCCCTGTGCCGATTACATGTACACTCCCAAGAAAAAAAAAGACTCTCTTGCAATATACACCAAACTGAGCATGTGCAGAGTGACTCCAATGCTCTGTACTGTCAGGAGATAAATTAAGGGCGTGGAAGAAGGGGAGGATCAGAGAAGACAGGATCAAAAAGCCTTTTTACACAATGCGCACGATTAACACCTGTGAGTATAACAAGCACACTTTACTGCATATACAGACTGATTTTAGTGGGTTTAATAACATTTTAAACAATGTAAGTTCTATGTAGAAAGGGCGTAGGTCATATCTAATTGGATGCTGAAGGTCAGATGGTCAGGGTGTAGCCTCATGAGTTGGCTCTTGCAAGGGATGCTACTTAGTCATTCCAGAAAGTTCAGGCGAAGAGGAAACTTCCCCACCTTTCCGCCGTGTATTTGAGGTTCATGGTATAAATGGAGTTCCTTCATAACTTTCTTCTAGTGCAGACCCAACGTTACAACCCAACTAACATCACGCATGTGGTATTTAGGTGTCCAGACTCATTTTAGCTATATACATCATGTGATCCTGAAACTGTAAAGTAAATAATTATATGCATACGGTAATTAAGTAGTGGTTGTGGCATGCAGTATTTAAGGAATGTGTATTGGTAGGTAAGGAGAGGGCGACCAGTAGTGGTGGGTATGCCATTTGTTTTTTCAATTTTGGCATTGGGGTTCCCCTCAAAATCCATTCCAGACCCGAGGGGCCTTATATAGATTGGGAGGGACCCCATGCAATTTTTGTATTCAGCTGTTCCATACCCTTATGCAAGCTTGCAGCCGGAAGGCCAAGAAAGGGGGGGGGATGAGCTAGCGCCCCCCCTAAACCATACCAGCCCACATGTCCTCAACATGGAGGGGGGGCAAGAACCTTGTCCCCCTGTTGACAGGGACAAGGGCCTCTGTCCAGTGGTTGTCAGAGTCTGTGGGTAGGGGGCTTATCTGAATCTGGAAGCCCCCTTTACCAAGGAACCCCCAGATCCCACCCCCATGTGTATGAGTATGGGCTACCATCTAAAAAAAGGAAAATAAAGCTTCGCTCCCGATGAAGGTTCCCATCGAATAAAACTTTGCCGCCTCCCGCCACTAAATACGTTTAGTACATGAGAACCCTACTGATGTTGACTGGTCTGACAAATGAAGAGAATGCCACTGTCACTTACTGATGTTGCTGACTTATTGCTTAAGAGAATGCCACTGCTGCCACTGCTGCTGACTGTGCTCAGCCGCCAAAAGAGACCAGCTGTCACCCCAGAAGTTGGTGAGAGACTGCTGGCCAATCCTTACTCCCGAGTCATGCTTGGGGTGAAATTTCAGCACAAGACTCGGGATCGCATCGCAGTATCCAGGCAGGGAGTTACTTACCTTGTCCCTGGATCCTGCAAAGTCTCCCCGATGTGTCGATTCACACAGTGCCCGTGTGCCGTCAAGCTTCGTTCCCTGCGATGTGACGACGCATGGGGTGGAGATCGGCGCCAAATTCAAAAAAATAAAACACAGTACACATACAGTATACTGTAATCTTAGAGATTACAGTACTGTATAAAATAATTACACACCCCTTTTGTTCCTAGTGGTTAGTCCAGTGTCCTGTATGCACTTTTATATTATAAAAATATTTTTTTCTGCCTTGAAACTGGAGATTGTCCATAGCAACCAAAAGTGCTTTTAGACCAGCTAGAAAACAGCGATAATAAATTAGAATCACTTGCAGAATTGAGCGATAGCGATTTGTGGGCAAATTTGTCATCAAACACTAATGTACAAACACTAAAGTAATGACAGTGACAGTTCTGCAACTGAGCAAATTTCAGTGATTTTGATTTGATTACATTATTGAATCATTTTTATTATTATATTATTATTATTTGTTATAATTATTTATAGTTATTTATTATATTATAATTTTTTGTGTTTTCAAAATTTATCATACTCAGGATGTCTACTTGGGCAGATTTAAGTGAGTTATTTCAAAGAATTACAGGCCTACAATATAAAACGCCAAATTGCCATGCAAAATAATTGTATAAATAGCTATAAAAAAAAGTGTGATACCACACCTATTAAACGTTGCTAAAATGCTAATACTCAGGCATTGGGAACAGATCACATGCCCCTCCCTTTTGGAATGGAAAAAATAAGTTAATATAATAATGGAGGCGGGGAGATGAGTGCATAAGATTAGAGATAAACAAGATAGATTTAACAACATGGGCATGTTAGGAACACTACTCCCCACAGATATAATGGGAGTAAGGGAGGGGGTTCATTTCCCTCTCTTCTTTAAATAAAAGAGCCGCATATACTCACTCCTCTCTCTAAAAATATACCTGATGTTTAGTAAGAAAAACAAACTACAATCTTAGATGAATGTGTTTTTTTGTTATTACTATTATACTCCTATCCTCCTTGCCGCTCTGCTTTCTCTCCATAGGAAGGGAGGGGGAAGGAAATGAAGACTGAAAGAGGAAGGGAATGTTTTTTTTTTGTGTATGTATATAATTCACAAAGGGAAATAGAAAGGAAACTCATAAACACCAGAGACACACGCCGACACTAACACACATAAAATAAACACAAATATACACATAGTACAAATAAAATAAACCTGAAATGGGCCTAATATATATATATATATATATAAAAGTTTTGGCGATATTCACGCTCTGAAATACAAATACACAAACACGATAAGTGCACAAGAAATATAAAGAGGGACTCCCCTTATGGGGAGTAATTTTGGTATAATCTTTAGGGGGGGAGAGGGAGGGAGGAAGGGGAGGAAGGGGAGGGGAGAAGTATTGCTCTCTCCCTTTTCCTCTGCCCCCTTTTTTTTTTGTTGTTTGTTTGTTGTATCTATTTGTTTTTTATTTATAAATGTTGTGTATTTTGTCCCCGGTTGGTGGATGTTCTGTATACATGTATGTGATGTGGAGAAATATATAGAAAATAAAGAATTATGGGAAAAAAAATAATTGTACCGCTTTCAGCACCTAAAATCTGACATAATCATACCCTGTTTGATGCTCAAACAGGGTTATCGTGTGCAAGAGACCTCAGAGAGCATGGTGCTGCTTGGAGATTCATGGGCAATGAAAACAGGGGACCCGAGAAAACAGCAGCTCCTTCAGGGGTAAGCGCTACATATCTGTGTCTTACTTTTCATAATTTGGGATAATATAAAGACGTCTCATCTGATCCCTTTAAATTTATACCAATGCAGTTAGCTCTGCCAACAAGTACCATATTTGCTGGCGTATAAGACGACTGGGCGTATAAGACAACCCCCTATTTTTTCAGGAAAAATTTTGGTTTTGGTATATACTCACCATATAAGATGACCCCTTTCCTACTAGTCTGTCTGGAAGCTGAAGGATAGCCAGAACAACCGCTGAAAGGAACAACAGCTGACAGAAACAGGCTTTGTTCAGCTTTTTTCTAATCTCACTGTGCCATTACATTACATTAAATCCCTCACTGTGCCATTGCATTACATTACATGCCTCACTGTGCCATTACATTACATGCCTCACTGTGCCATTACATTACATGCCTCACTGTGCATTTACATTAAATGCCTTACTGTGCCATTGCCTACCTCATTGTGCCATTATACATGCCTCACTGTGCCTTTGCCTGCCTCACTGTGCCATTGCCTGCCACACTGTGCCATTACCAACCTCACTGTGCCATTGCCGACCTTATAGTGCCATTGCCTGCCTTGACGATCTCCTTACCTTATCCTGTTTGCAGAGTCTGTCAGGCTGTGGACGTCCGAGGCCAAGGATGAGAAGTTATTCGTGATAGGCGGAACACTAAACAGAGGCTCTGCTGGGAAAATTAGTGTTCCGCCTATCACGGAACAGCTGAGGAGGAGGCGCGGCTTTTGAATAATGGATGGCCACAGTCTGACAGACAGGAACCGGTGTATAAGACGACCCCCGAGCTTTGAGGCATTTTTTTACATACAAAAGGTCATCTTATACGCCGAAAAAATATGGTAAATGGCTGAAATGTATATCTTTCTAAGAATTCACTGTTAAAGCACATACTGTACATACTATTAATACCCATTTTAGGACTTCAATAAAGTTCTGCAAATTTGGGTAGAGATGCACCTTTCTGTGTGCAATAAAACATGTCTAAAATGCGTTGATGCGTTTGCTGAGCTAAGAAAGATCATTCATTCTGAACAAGCCTCTCTGTACTAAAAAAAAAAACAATCTACGTTCTTTGTTGTCTGATGTTGTGGGATCTTCCTTGATCATGTTAGGAGGTGCTGAAGGCCATTTTAAAAATGGTTTTATGTCTTGTGAGTTTTGTATATCAATCCTTAAGTGCTAGCGGGCATTTTGTTATTTTAATGCAGGCCAGATAATTGGATATTGTTTTGTGGGACATGTTAACCTTTGAGTTACCAGATGACTACCATTCCTGTCTAATTACCAGCTCGGTTCACAGCGTAGATGACCTAAGCTTTTGGCTCTGTGATCTCTCACTTGACTTCTTTATGGACTTTTCTACAATTTCGATGGTTATATTTCTTTGTTTTCTGCTTTAAAATATAGATATTGTGGTAGTGGAAATACAACACAACATTATTTTTTTTCTATATGTGTACATAAAGTGGTCTTAAACCCACAACAGTAAAATCAGTGTGTATATGCAGTTATGTATGCTTGTTATACTCACTGTGGAACCTAAGGGGTTAATCATCCACATTGTGTGAAAATTGATCCTTTCTTCTCAGATCCTCCCATTCTTCCACTGTCCCCAATCCATCTCCTGATAAGACGGAACCTTTGGAGGTACTCTGCACATGCTCTGTTTGTTGGGAAAGTGCATGTGATCAGCACCGGGCCAATCAGCACTATCCAGACAGAGGGCCAGGGGTCCTGTAACCTCATAGGACAGTCAGAGGAGAATGAAAACTCTTCCTTTAAACAGTCATTGATAGAAGTCACAAGACTGCTACTGTATATACTGCTGATGAGAAAGGGTATTTAGCAATTTATATTTTCTAAAATAATTTCCATGTTCTGTGTACTGTAGCATTAATCAACTGGTTTACACTGCATATGCATATTTGGGTGCTATTCAGAATGAATGGCAGAGAATGAATGGTTACCACACTTGGAAATATGGGAATCAATACTTGGGATCAGATTTACCATTTCAGTAAATACGGTTAGTTCTTAAGAAATATTTATTCAATTTTTGGTTAATGGAGATGTTTAAAATAACAATAGCAATTAAGCAATATAAATTGTCAAACTCACTATGAGGAAACCTACCAATTACCTTAGTGTAAAAATCCCGGAGATGTGTGGGATTTTTTAATGCACAGCTTTTCATTGCTCCTATAACACAAACATGCTATTTAATGTAGACTCAGTTCACTTAATTTTGGCTTTCTGTATTATTTTTAAGACATTATTTATTGTTGTCATCTATATTTATAATTATTCTTATTGCAATCAGCATAGTACTGTTCTAATCCATTTGGTATCCACTCTGAAACTCAAAAAGTTCTGGGGAATTTGTTGTGATCCTACATGAAATACATACACCCATTGGTGCCACATCACCCACCGTCATAATAAATTACCCTTGTAGATATTTAGGGGTGAGTAAATTATGGAGAAGCTCTGCTTTCAAATCTATAAATCACAAAAGTCCTCTAAAAGGTGCACCCAGGGCTATGTAAGAAAATTACGTTTGTCACCCAATGCAAACCCTCTACTAAAGTTGCTTCTACACAACAAATGTTTTGTGTTTTTCTAATCCTAACATGGCTAAAGGCTTGTATAACCAGATGCAACCGATTGCATCTTTGCAGTAGGAACACATATGCAAGAAACACAAACATATTTAAATGATTCTAGTGTGAACCACTGTGGTGCCTTTATTGGTGTTTAAAAAAGTACAGAATGCTGCATTTTTTTTCACACATCTGCATAATGAAATGCACAAAATGTAAAATAATGCATTTGGCGGTCAAAAATTTGAATGCAATTTATACACTGGGGGGAGAACCTCTGGGGGAATCTAGGATGAAAAATTACCTGGGGGTCCTAGAAGATGACAGGCTCAGCAATGGCATGCAATGCCAAGCTGCTGCTAACAAAGCATACAGAATATTGGCATGTATTAAAAATGGGATTAACTCCAGAAATAAACCGATAATTCTTCCATTCTACAAGACTCTGGTCCAGCTGCACCTGGAGTATGCTGTCCAGTGCTGGGCACCAGTCCTCAGGAAGCATGTACATGAAATAGGGAGACTACAAAGAAGGGCAACAAAGATAATAAAGGGTCTGGAGGATATTAGTTATGAGGAAAGGTTGCGAGCACTAAATGTATTCTCTATGTAGAAGGGACGCTTGAGAGGGGATATGATTTTTAATGTACAAATACCGTACTGGTGACCCCAAAGTAGGGATACAACTTTTTCACAGAAGGGAGTTTAACAAGACATGTGGTCACTCATTAAATTAGAAAAAAAGAGATTTAACCTTAACCTCCCTGGCGGTATGATTATTTCAGATTTTAGGTGCTGAAAGCGGTACAATTATTTTGCATATAAATTTGGCATTTTATATTGTAGGCCTGCAATTCTTAGAACTAACTCACTTAAATCTATCCAAACAAGAGTCTAGTAGACATCCCGGGTATGATGAAGTTTGAAACACAAAATCATAAATTATAATATAATAAATAACTATAAATGATTATAACAAATAATAATATAAAAATATTCAATAATGTAATCAAATCAAAAACACTTTCAGTGTTTGATGACGAATTTCCCCACAAATCGCTATCGCTCAATTCTGCAAGTTATTCTAATTTATTATCGCTGTTTTCTAGCTGGTCTAAAACCACTTTTGACATAAAGAGATGCTTTTTGGTTGCTATGGACAATCTCCAGTTTTCAGGCAGAAAGAACAGTTTTTATAATATAAAAGTGCATGTAGGGCACTGGGCAGACCACTAGGGACAAGGGGGATGTGTAATTATTTTATACTGTACTGTAATATGTAAGATTACAGTATACTGTATGTGTACTGTGTTTTACTTTTTTAAATTTGGCACCAATCTCCGCCCCCCTGCGTTGTAACATCGCAGGGAATGGAGCTCGGTGGTACTTAGGGCACTGTGTGAATTGAGCGAGGAGACACAGCTCGCTCACACAGCGGGGAGACATCGCAGGATCCATTGGACAAGGTAAGTAAACTCTGCCTGGATCCTGCAATGCGATCGCGAGTCTGACTCGGGGATACCACTAATGGTACTGGATTTCCACCCCAAGCCCGACCCGGGATTACCACCAGGGAGGTTAAACTACGTAGAGGGTTTCTTACTGTAAGAGCGGCAAGGATGTGGAATTCCCTTCCACAGGCGGTGGTCTCAGTGGGTGGTATTGATGGTTTCAAGAAACTATTAGATAAGCACCTGAACTACCACAACATACAGGGGTATACAAGGTAATACTGACATATAATCACACACATAGGTTGGAATTCATGGACTTGTGTCTTTTTTCAACCTCACTTACTATGTAACTATGTTACTATGAACACAGAGAACTCATGTACAACTCAATATTAAAAATGCTGGGATTGTCATGTAAACTAGCCCATACTATAGTGGGGCTGATTTACTAAAATTGGAGAGTGCAAAATCTGGTGCAGCTCTGCATAGAAGCCAATCAGTTTCCATTTTTTTTTTTTTTTTGTCAAATCTTGATTGAACAAGCTGCAAATGGAAGCTGATTGGCCAATGTTGCCAACCTACCAAATTGAAATTTACTGACATGACACCCAAAATTTACTGTCACAGCCAAGTTTTTACTGGCTTTTCCAAAAACCACACAATTAAATGAATTGCAAGATTCTGTATTTAGGCTACATTCAAAGGCCAATCTGCAATTCGGAATGTGATTTAGGGTACATATTAACCACTTCCTTACTGGGCACTTATAACCCTTCCTGACCAGGTGAAATTTCAGCTTCTGGCACTGCGTTGCTTTAACTAACAATTGCGCGGTCGTGCGACGTGGCTCCCAAACAAAATTGGCGTCCTTTTTTCCCCACAAATAGAGCTTTCTTTTGATGGTATTTGATCATCACTGCGGTTTTTATTTTTTGCGCTATAAACAAAATAAGAGCGACAATTTTGAAAAAAAGTCAATATTTTTTACTTGTTACTATAATAAATAGCCCATTTAAAAAAAAAAAAAATTCTCAGTTTAGGCCGATACGTATTATTCTACATATTTTTGGTAAAAAAAAAAAATCGCAATAAGCGTACAAGTTATAGCGCATACAAAATAGGGGACAGAATTATTATTAATTTTTATAATTTTTTTTTTACTAGTAATGGCGGCGATCTGCGATTTTTATTGGGACTGCGACGTTATGGTGGACACATCGGACACTTTTGACACATTTTTGGCGCCATTCACATTTATACTGCGATCAGTGCTATAAAAATGCACCGATTACTGTATAAATGTGACTGGCAGTGAAGGGCTTAACACTAGGGGGGCATGGAAGGGGTTAAATGTATTCTGGGTGTGTTCTAACTGTGTGGGGGGAGGGGGGGTGACTGGGGGAGGTGACCGATGCTGTGTCCCTATGTACAAGAGACACAGATCGGTCACCTCACTCCCTGACAGTACATGGATCTCTGTGTTTACACACAGAGATCCATGTCTTGTCCCTGTAACCGCCGATTGCGAGTGCCTGGCGGACACGCGCATCGGCATCTCAGGAATGCAGCGGGCGCGCGCCGCCGGCCGCCACACGTGCATTTCCGGCGGCGCTCGCGCGCCCTCTAGTGGCCATTAAAAGCACAGGGCGCATATATGCCTATCCTATTGGTGAACCTTGTTACTATAGGAACCAATGACATCCATGATACAAATACAGTGGAAACACTAGTACAATCTATTAACTGGCATGGAGGCTGTGTGGCAAAATATTTTTAATAAGGAATTCATGGGGCAATGTAAAAAGGGACATTATGATAAAATTACTAATAGAAAGGCTAAAATGAACTGAAATAAGTGTAACAAAGCGCAACCGAACCATCATGCGTGCACGCAGACATGACTTGTGCGCACGCATAAGCCCGCGGATGGCACAAAGATATCTATATATGCCCACATTAGATGGACACTTGTGGTACAATTCTTGGTTAATAAACGAAAAGCATACATATACAAAAGCGCATGTATACCTGCATAATATATAAAAGATTCAAAAAAATCTCTCATGTAAAACCTCTGGGTGTGTGTGGGACTGGATTAGATGAGAGATTTTAATGTTTTATCAAAAAATATAATCAAAGAGATTGGGAGATACAAGAAAATAAGGGGAAAATCGTGGGTGCGAGATATACGCCGATACCCACTTCCCACGCTCAGTTTGAACTGAGCCGCCGACATATACCGAGTGCAGTACACTCAGGTACATTTGGCCAGGCTCATAAACATAAACGTCACATAGCGTGAGCACGAGCGAAGCCGTGCCTGGCCGAATGTACCCGAGTGTACTGCACTCGGTATATGTCGGCGTAGGCGTTCAAACGACTCTAGACAGCGCTGGAGAGGCCGGGAGGACACCAAAGACGGACGCCGGACCGAACAAGGCCGCCGATGGATGCCGCGCAAGACACCAAAACTGTAAGTACTAAAAGTACTAAAATGTTTTTTTACAGGTCCACATTAGGGGTGCGCGCTATACGCCGGATAAATATGGTATTATTTTCCTTCCACTTCACAATTATGTACCACTTGTTGTTGGTTTATCACATAAAATCCCCACATTTTCAGAGGTATGAATACTTTTCAAGGTACTGTATCATGCAAGGGTAATGAAACAGCTGCCCTGGTCCCTTTCTTTTTTGTCAATAACCTGGTGATCTCGGAACCCTTGCTCGTGAGGCAGAAGGAATATTCCCATATACACATGCCACAGGCTAGGTGATACTTCCTTCATACATAAATCTTCACACAAAAAATAAAGGCAGGTCTAATGCCGCAGACACACGATCACTTTTTGTGATGAAAAAAAACTACGTTTTAAAAAACGTCATTTAAAATAACCGTGTGTGGGCAAAACGTTGTTTTATGTCTTCAAAAAAACGACCAAAAAAAAATTCCAACATGCTTGAATTTTTTGTGTAGTTTTTCAAAATTTCGTTTTTGTGTCATAAAAAGTGATGGTGTGTGGGCAAAACGTCGTTTAAAACGACGTTTTTAAACCCGCGCATGCTTAGAAGCAAGTTATGAGATGGAAGCTTCAATGGAACAGAGTGCCGTCGAAAGTGTCTTACGTAACCGCGCTTTGCAAGAGCATTGTGGAAAAACGATGGTGTGTATGCAATGTCGTTTTTGAAAATGAAATTTGAAAAACGTCGTTTTGTTTCGTCAGATAAAATGACGTTTTTTCATCACAAAAAGTGATCGTGTGTACGCGGCATAAGATTTTTATTCCCAGTCAACAGTCTGATGTAAGTCTAAACCTGCCTTGGCAGCCTGCAAGTCACTAGAAGCATTGCATGAGTTACAGTATACTCCCAATGCACTTCAAGCTAGCTGTATTAAATCAGACCACAGGAATATGCAGGGAAGTGAGATTACAGTAAACTAAGAGCGTGTTTTAATTAAATAGACACTAGTAATTCAGTGATGACTTCTACTGATTGTGGAATAACTATTTAAGCCTTTGTATAATAAATTAATATCTAAAAAATCTGAAGATAAATCATATTGGAATCTGTATTTACCATTAATGGGTGCAACCCTAAAACAGCAGGTTTAAATGGGCATTATAAATAACAAATTAATCAAGTGCTCTTGTTTTCTTGTAGGAACAGTGAATTTTTTGTTCCTTAGTCAACCATACTTAGCATTAACTAAATCTGGAGGAGAAATTCTGGCCCCACACACATAGCTTTCGACTGTTCCTATTTTCAAAGACTGTCCGTCTTTTCAAACATAATCTTTCTGTTCTCTTTCCTCCTCATTTGTCTCTCTTTTGGTCTAGAGGTATAGACCTCATAAACCAGGGAGGTTTTAAAGCGGAGCTCCACCCTGATATATATATATTTTTTAAAAATCTGAAAAAAAAAAAAAATGAAATGGAAAAAATAAATAAAAATACTCACCCTAAATAGGCTGTTGCTATGCGGAAGTCCCGAATCTGCCCTCATGATCCGCGGTGCTGTTTTCTTCCTCCTCCTCTTCTGGGTGTCTTCTTGTGAATGGGCCGCGCTGCATTCTGGGAACTGTGTGTATCCCAGAAAGCAGCCGGACCATTCACAAAGCGCCGCGTCGCTCGCACATGCGCAGTAGGAAACGGGCAGTGAAGCCGCACGGCTTCACTGCCTGTTTCCCTGACTGTGGATGGCGGTGCCGGGATCGAGGATCGGCATCGGCGGGGGCCGTCAGCGCGGGTGCCTAGGACAGGTAAGTGTCCTTATTCAAAGTCAGCAGCTACACTGTTAGTAGCTGCCGACTTTGAAAAAAAAAATGCGGGTGGAGCTCCCCTTTAAGTAAGTTTACGATTTTGTGTTGGGTCGCATTCTTAGCCATCTTGGGCTGCATGTGGCCCGTGGGCTGCATGTTGGACACCCATGTCAAAAACAATATATTATTTAAGTACCAATACTATTATCCTGTGTTAAACCTTTTATCTATCCCCTGAATTATTTTATTTGTTTTGACCAGCTGGAATGCAGGAGAATTGGTGGTAAAAGGATTTTTCCCAATAATGTTTAGCTAATCCATTCTTTATAGTCTTTATTACTGGGGTCCTGTCAGAAGTGTTGACTTGGCCTATATACCTTGCACTTCAAGGTGTACATCTTTTTAATTTCAGAAAGTTGGGAGGTATACTCACATGTCCTACAGTTTTGAATTTGCATGCATATGTTCTCCTCAAAAGACCTTCACCCCTACTGCTCTAAACCAAACATAAATATTAATGGCAATAAACCATTTCAGACTACCTCTAATGAAACTCCTGCAAACACTACCATCTTTGTTTTCACTTTAATTTCCTTGTATTGACCAGGACTTTGACAAAGTTGGTGAAGGTATATTTGTTTTCTACGGGAAGAAGTCAATCATCAGTCAGATTAAGTGTATTTTTTTAATTTTAACTGTGACTACCCATCTGTATTTGCTCAACACAATGCCAAGTGGCACCTGCTGGCACACTCCATAGCTGTCACCAACAGATTGATTAGAGAGATTACACACCCCAGATATTTGCTGAAGACATGTGGATGTACATCCTTTTTGGAAGGAATGGAACTAATAAAATTATGAATGGACACGCATGATCAACCTTCTAAGACATGTCATGCAGTCATCAAACTAATCCCATATGGCAGAACGTACGTTTCTTTATGTAAGATCACCAGTCCTAAGATTAATCATAATAACAGGGCTGGTGATCATAATGCCAATGCAGTTGTGGCATATTTGTCAAGATATAAGGACAAGCAACAATTTATGTAATTAGCGTGTAAAAAATTATATCAATTGCTAATTTGCTTAAATTCTGAGTGCTTATAATCTGTAGGGTTGATTTAATTAAGCAGCAAGTTATATTCACTTAGCAACATTTATGTTAGTTTAGTGACTAAGGTAAAGCTGCATTGACTTCAATCATCTACTCACTCTCAAGCAAAAATTCTGTTATATTTTCCCTTCAAGGTACACACAACTATATCTCATTTACTAAGCTAAGTGAACATTTACTTTGGAAAGTAAACAGACACTATGGAAAGTGAGGCTGATTTACTGAAGGAGTAAAGTTTGTTCACGGCAAATAATAAATCAACGTCATTGAGTATAATAAAAAAAGTTTGGGCGTTCATCTAAACAACTAAACAGTCAAAGATTGTTCCAAACTTAAGTTTGGACCAAAACATTGGCTCATCCCTATTGCATAAATTGCAAAAAAAAAATTCAAGTAAAACAAGAATGCCCTGTAATTCCTATAACCCATTTTAGGCCTAATTTGTAATGTATGTCTGTTTCAATGCAATATTTTGTTTTGGAGTTTGTTGGTTGGTGAATTTTTTATTTTTTTTTGTTAATAGATGTTATATGTATTGTTCTGTATGATGTGCTTTAATAAATGTATGCTTTATTACAGCAGGATTATTGTGACCACTGACCAGAAGAGGACATTTCTGGTGAAAAAATTTCATTTTTCCACAAACATAATCAAGTCTTGTGCTTGAGACTATCTTTACCATACCCATTGCTTATATATTAAAGAGACTCTGTCACCAGAATATTCATTCAGCAGAAATCTTCCCACGTGATTTTATGTGCATTTAACCTATTTTATGAATGTTTTTTACCTGTAAATACCTACCTAACATGTAAAGGTCCCATTACAGTGGTAATCAGTCTCTTTAAAGGCCCTATTACATAGGTAATCAATAGTTTGACAATGTCCATTGTTCATATATTGAAGAGAGGCTGTCACCAGAATGTTAATTCAGCAAAAATCTTCCTATATGATTTTATGTGCATTCAACATACAGTATTTCATGAATGTTATTTACCTATAAATGTCTCCTTAAGCTGTAAAGGCCCCATTACAGTGGTAATCAGTTAGTAGATTGCTCCTTACATTGGTGGTCAGTCAAAAGAGTGCAATCCATTAGAGATAGCTGAACAAATTACTGGGGTCAGTGGTTTCTAGCCTAAGAGCCAGAAATTGCTCACTGTAGAAACCTTTGGAAAAATCCTGGTTGAGAAAGGCTGTCTTAGACTGTAATTGACCCATACTTCAAACGATTATAAATTATTTTAGAAATGATAGTCTATAGGAAATTACTTTTCAAGCTGTATGGAATGAAAGAAGAGAGTGTAAGGCTTTATTTTTTTCCTATTTGATACATTAAAGGTGTCTATTAGGAGCTGACAATCAACACATTTTGGGTTGTTATACACAAATCCCCCTTCATCAGGACTACAATAGTTGTGTTAATACATTCATTCTATGAGATAATTAAATTAATGTACATTTTTTTGGATTAGGGTGTACAATTTTATATATACCCTCACTGGGGCAAATCTTAAAAAGACCCAACAACAAGCCCTATTGGCCAACGCTGTACAAGAGTCTCCAAGACATGTAAGACAGCTAATCACCTTAATATTTATAGGGATATGAATAAACATAGCTAGATCCTGGAAATATTCCACCATCCGGTTAAGTCTAAACAATCCTGCATAATGATTAATGAGAAACTTTCTGAAATCTTCAATGACAAAATGAAAGGGTTTAAGAAAATCTTGGACCCATGCTTCGACTACCTCTCAGAAAAGGCCTAGCACCCCTACAAAATACTTATGCCATCTGTAGAGCATTGTGGTTGCACAATCTTTTTCTTCTTTCTTTCTTACTTTTGCTTCCTTTCCTCTACCTTCCCGGCAAGGGATACATTTATGTGCGATTAAAGTAGATGTAAACCCAAACAAATATATTTTTTTTATAGCACTGATCGCAGTAAAAATGACAATGGTCCCAAAATAGCATCAAAGGTGTCTGATGTATCCGCCATAATGTCGCAGTCACGATAAAAATCACTGATCGCCGACATTACTAGTAAAAAAATAATATTAATAAAAATGCCGTAGAACTATCCCCTATTTTATAGACGCTATAACTTCTGCGCAAACCAATCAGTAAATGCTTATTGCGTTTTTTTACCAAAAAATATGTAGAATACGTATCGACCTAAACTGAGGGAAAAAAAATTATATATGTTTTGGGGATATTTATTATAGCAAAAAGTAAAAAAAAAATATTGCTTTTTTTTTAAATTGTCGCTCTATTTTTGTTTATAGATCAAAAAAAAAAAAACGCAGAGGTGATCAAATATTACCAAAAGAAAGCTCTATTTGTGGAAAAAAAGAATGACAATTTTGTTTGGGAGCCACGTCGCACGACTGCGAAATTGTCAGTTAAAGCAATGTAGTTCTGAATTGCAAAAAGTGGCCCGGGCCAATTGGCAGCCAAACCCTCCAAAGCTGAAGTGGTTAAGGTTAAACCGCTGCTCATCCAACTTCCTTGATTGGTCACATGTCTTCTTGAATGACCCAAGACTGAATAGTTTTCTCCCAATGTTGGAATCACCATTAAGATGTTTGTATATCGCTAACATATCTCCTCTTAAGCGTCTTTTTTCCAGGGAGAATACGTTTGTTTGTAATCAGTGTTGCTCACGAATATTCGCATTGCGAATATTCGTTACGAATATTGCATATTCGAGTATTCGCGAATAGATCGAATATTGCAGTGAATATTCGCTATTGTGAATATTCGTATTTTTTCAAATTTATTTTTAAAACAGATCACATCCTAGTGATCTCCATCGACGTCTAAAAGCATTGCTGGTATGATTAGAGAGAGACCCTGGGCCGAGTAGCTGAGGCGATCCTTTTATGCTGCCGAATATTCGCAATGCGAATATTCGGCAAAAGGAATATTGCGCGATTATTTTCTCCGCCCTTCTTTTGCATCAGAGCCAATCAAAGTTCTCCTACCACAGTTGTCAGAGGTTAGCAACCTCCATAGCAACCAATAGGAACCTGCCTCCCAGTTACTCCCAGTGCTGACGAGAATTTCACAATCAATGATCCTTTTATGCTGCCGAATATTCGCAATGCGAATATTCGGCAAAAGCAATATTGCGCGATTATTTTCTCCGCCCTTCTTTTGCATTAGAGCCAATCAAAGTTCTCCTACCACAGTTGTCAGAGGTTAGCAACCTCCATAGCAACCAATAGGAACCTGCCTCCCAGTTACTCCCAGTGCTGACGAGAATTTCACAATCAATTTCGCATTCGCATTAGCGAAATTTCGCATTCGCATTAGCGAAATTTCGCAATATTGTTATTAGGACAAAATATCACGAATATTCGATTTTAGCGAATTTTTCTCGAATATTCTTCTATATATTCGTGATATATCGCAAAATCGAATATGGCGTATTCTGCTCAACACTATTTGTAATCATTCCTCATAACTGAGGTCCTCCAGTCCCCTTATGATTAACATATTCTGGTTCCACTAAGGACCCAATATCTTTTGGTAGAGAACCCATAACCAGAACCTCTACCCCAATCAAATTTTGGATCAATAAAAAGACGATAGGCTGTGTAGCTTTCTCGGCTCTACTGAAAAAAAAAATGTTATTTCTGTTTCTGCTGTCAGAGATTTTAACAGAAAAGTTTTAATTGAACAAATCGGTGTTACAATACAGTCACCATCCGACATTCAAATATTAGTTACAGTTTGAAATATCCATAATGAGCATCCTACCAATCCATACAAAAAATAATTTCCAGCATTTCTCAACCGGTGATAATTCCCAAGAATATTCTCATCTAGGTCCGGACCATGATATCCTTAGGGTACTCGATCTCCCTCCCCTGTTGGGGGAGGGGGGGCATCAACTGCCTAGCCTGTGTATTAAAATAGTTGTTTTTGGTATGGTTGGGTGTCACCCGGTGGGAAGGGGGGGTTGGTTGGTTAACCCCCATCCGTAAAAGGGGGGGATCCGTCATTTGGCCCCCCACCTCTCCGGCTCCATACCTACTCACTTCCATCCATGCAGCCCACACCTTATCAAATTTAGCCAGGCATTGCCTGTTCTCGTATGTGAGCTTGTACAGGGAAAGTACTAAAGCAACCGCCCTTTGACAGGCTTTCAGTTTTGCTGTCAGAGATTTACCCTCAATTCCTGTCTGAAAGAATTGGTGCCAGCACAACCATAAATGAAACAAAAAACTTACATGGA
Source organism: Rana kukunoris (assembly GCA_029574335.1). Lineage (NCBI taxonomy): Eukaryota > Metazoa > Chordata > Amphibia > Anura > Ranidae > Rana > Rana kukunoris. The sequence goes on along the minus strand of CM056050.1, from coordinate 64,194,906 downwards.
ATCCAGGATGATAAAACTCTTGAGGGATTACAACCATCACCCACTCTATTAAAAACAAAAAACAACACACCTGACCTACACATCAACCCTGCAACCCTAAATTTTATATAAAGTGTCCGGTGCCCATATAGGTTTTTCCAGCATAGCTTAATAGCTGAATAGCTTAATGTTTTACATAACAAAAGCATAAGATGAATTTGGGCAGCTCTAGAGCTCATGTATAGTTTTACTACAAAAGAGAAATTTGTTGAATGCATCTTTCTAAACTGACAGTATGTAACATTTGGTAGAGATATTATGACCATAGATGGGCAAATTTTGAATATAAAATGTTAAGGTATCTGCCATCTGCCCACCTTTAAACAAAGCTTGTGGGCCTACCATAGTTATTTTTCCAGTTTTGGGTAAACCTGCTGTAAGATTTCTAATTCTGCACAGAAAAATAAACTATTGGTTATTATTTAACAAGCTGGGAAATCTTTTTATGTAATACCAATCAATATCGATGATGGTGCTCATTTATGCACTTCTACACAACCTAATTATTCTAAGCAATGTATGAGATAATAGGTTTTATTACATTCTACTGCCCATTATTGATTTAGCAAAGACTGTTATCAAAGCAAATGCCAACACTATTACACAAAGCAAGTTTTTAATCTTCTTACTTCAGTGAAGAACCATTTCTAATCCACTTCAGTTGCACAACACAGACAAATAAACAACATTCTTTAAAGTTCATGTTAGGTCCTTTAGTAGATGTGTACCTTTTTATAATTGTTTTTCAGCAACCTAAAAAAGCAACAAGCTATTCTCCTTTAGCTTTTTTGTATTTTTGTGATCTTGTTTTAGGGCCGATTAACACCAGATGTGGTGGAGTGGCTATTGTGAGGAGGGATGGGTATAGATGTGTTGGGTGTCTATTCCAGCACAGTCCCCCACAGGATAAAACAAATGCATTGCCTCTCATGAATGCGCCCTGCTACCACCACTGTGCTGTGGTGGTGTGTGGGCAATGTGCACTAAAGAAAATTATGCAAGCAGTACTGTTTTTTAGTGCACAGTCAGTGCTTTAAGTGGGCCAAAAGAGGTGCCGGTACTCTATTAGGCGCCGGTGCCCCCCCCCCCCCGGGGCAGAACCTTTTTTATTTCGACCCCCCCAGGCGCTAGCGCATGACCACATGCGCCCAATCACAGGGCGCCATGCCATCAAATGCAGCCACTGTGTCATCAATTGTCACCACTGTGCCATGCCATCAAACGCAGCCACTGTGTCATGCCATCAAATGCAGCCACTGTACCATCAATTGTCACCACTGTGCCATGCCAACAAACGCAACCACTGTGCCATCAATTGTCACCACTGTGCCATGCCAAACGCAACCACTGTGCCATGCCATCAAATGCAGCCACTGTGCCATCAATTGTCACCACTGTGCCATGACAACAAACGCAACCACTGTGCCATGCCATCAAATGCAGTCACTGTACCATGCCATCAATTGTCACCACTGTGCTATCAATTGTCACCACTGTGCCACCAATTGTCACCACTGTGCCACCAATTGTCACTGTCCAGACATCTATCCACCTCGGAGCTTTATATTATAACCTGCTGGGACTTGTAGTTCTCCATCTTCTCCTGGGGCTCAGGTGCATGCAATCCACACCCATCCACCTCAGAGCCTTATTGTATGTATAACCTGCTGGGACTTGTAGTTCTCCAATCTCCATGAGCCCCAGGAGAAGATGGAGAACTACAAGTCCCAGCAGTCTTACTAAAATGACAGGCTCTGAGGTGGATAGGTGGGGATCAGGCAGTGCACCCCTTTAGATTTACACCGACCCACCCCCCCTTCTCTCTCTCCCCTGTGGTACAGGAGAGTGTTTTGCTTACCTTGCTGGAGATGGAGAAACTTGCCGCTGCGCTGTAAACACATGTTCCAACTTCCAGGCCAATCAGCGCAGCACAGAGGTACAGCGCCTCCCACTCCACTGCCCGCCAATCTCCTGCGCCGTTATCTGTTTTTTTTTAGCCCTTCTGCCTAGTTGGCTGGTGTTTCCCGCCACTCCCACATCAAGGGAGACAGACAGTTCCACCAGCCAACCAGGCGGAAGGGCTGAAAAAAAAACTAATCGCGCGCCGCCGCCGGGTGTACCAAGATGGCCAATAGCTCTAGAGCTAGGCCAAAGCCGCGGCCTTTCCTAAGGCGGCGGCGGTGGCAGTGGCGCATTCCGCGGACGCCAGGATTTTGCCCCGCCGCTGGTGCTGGTACTCTCCAGGGCCATTTTTGGAAGTGGCGGTACTGAGTACCGCCGCGTTCCGGCCCAACTAAAGCACTGTGCACAGTGCAGTGTAAGGCAACCCATCACCTCACACTGTGGCCAACTGAATTTAATGAAATGTCTGTGTAACATTTCAATAAAGTTCATTAAAAAAAATTGTGCTCTACTAAGATCCGCGCATTGGCACTGCGCTGATTACGCCTGACACATTGCACACTAGCCACGGTGGTGTGACTGGATCATAAGTCAGGTTAGCTGTGTGCTGGCTAATGTCTTCTAAGCATGGTTTGGACAGATTTCTCCAGCAAGGTGTGCTGCAGATAACATACTATTGTAGAACTGCTCCTGTAGGAGCTGCAGTAATTTAACCGATCCTTCCCTAGAGTCAGTGCAGAAGTAGTCAGATACATAGAAATAGTCCAACCATCCGTCTCAATAGTCAAGGGATTCAGCACAGTGTCACAAATACCCTGAGACCAAGTCAGTACACAGATTGATTTTAGATAAACAGGGTTTCGGTTTTTGAGAATGCAACATAACATCAGTATTTTGCTTAACCCCCCCTGGCGGTATCCCCGAGCGCGACTTTTATGTAAAAATCGATATCCCCGAGTTGCGCTCGGGGTGAATATGCAGAGCCTGCAGCGCGCTGGCTTACCTTGTATCCAGGCAGGGTATACTGTACTTACCTTGTCCCTGGATCCAGCGATGCATCCACGCTGTGTGAGCGAGTGGCGTCCTCCATTTGACTTACAGTACTGTATGTAAAAAGTACACACCCCCCTTGTCCCTAGTGGTCTGCCCAGTGCCCTGCATGTTCTTTTACATAATAAAAACATTTTTTTTGTGCCTGCAAACTGTAGAGTGTCCCTTTATGTCAAAAGTGATTTTAGAGCAGCTAGAAAACAGCGATAATAAATGATAATCACTTGCAGAATTGAGCGATAGCGATTTGTGGGGAAATTCGTCATAAAAAAAATAAAAGTAATGACAGCGACAATTCTGCAGCTGAGCAAATTTCAGTAATTTTGATTTGATTACATTAGTGAATAATTTTTATTATAATTACATTATTATTTGTTATAATTATTTATAGTTATTTATTATATTATAATTTTATGATTTTGTGTTTCAAACTTTATCATACCAGAGATGTTTACTAGACTCTTGTTTGGACAAATTTAAGTGAGTTATTCCTAAGAATTGCAGGCCTACAGTATATAAACATTGGGACATGTTCGCATGTGCCGCGCTATATAAGTCTTCATTCATTCATTCATTCATATATGTATTGTAGAATAATATTTATGTTTTTTTTTATTGTTATTATGGCCAAGTAAATCATTCTCCCGAGGACGTGAGAGCTGTTCATGAAATGTATTGAGAGATCTTTTCGGTCTCACCACAGTGAAGAAATATAATAACTGAATATAAGTGCTAGTTATATAGAGTATTCAAATACTGTTATATTGCAGGAGTCATGTACAGTATAAGGTTATTATTATTTGTATTCGAATTATACAGGATTTAAATAGTGCCAACAGTGCAGTGTTTTACAATATAAAGGGAGACAATACAGCAACAATACAATTCTATACAAGATGGTTAGGAGGGCTCTGCTCCTACGGGTGTTGAAATGCAACCAATAACATACAACTTTTTCTGATACAAAAAATAAGAAGAATTTGTTGCGCTATAGATCTTAAGCATCAGTTGGTTCAATGAGATATCAGCAGCCAGCACAATATTGAAGAAAGTCAAAAACAAGATACATATGGTAAGTGTGCAGTGGAAGTAAACCCTCCATTACAACTTTCACCTACAGGTAAGCCTAGATTAAGGCTTACCTGTAGGTGCTTGCAATATCTCCTAAACCTACACGGTTTAGGAGATATTTGCCAAAAATAATGCACCGTTGTCTATGGACCGTTGTCTACCCGGAGGCGCACTGAGAATGCCGGTTTTCTGAATGAATAATGCCGGCTTTGACGGCTCCTGCGCGAATGCTTGGAGTGACGTCATTGCCGCTTCGGCCAATCACAGTGCCGGAGCGGCGATACCCGCCGGGAGATATGTCTGCAGGTGGAGGGGAAGACGAGGATGGCTTCAGGGGCTTCAATCTAAGGTAAGTAAATGCATAATGAGCTAGTATGCTAGTCACACTAGCTCATTATGCCTTTCTCTTGGGGGGTTTTATTTTATTTTTTAGGTTTACAACCGCTTTAAATCCCAAAAGGACAATCCAAGAACAAAAGTTCAATAGTAAGGAGACCCGTCACCAGCACCCGACACTAAGGGCCGGATTCAGATACAATCGTGTATCTTTCTGGCGGCGTAGCGTATGCTATTTACACTACGCCTCCGCAACTTTTAAGGCAAGTGCCTTATTCAGAAAGCACTTGCTCTGTAAATTACCCGGTGTAAGGGCGCCTAATTCAAAATAGGCATGTAGGGGGCGTGATCCATGTAAATGAATCATGACCCCACGTAATTTACGTTTTTTTCTGAACGGCGCATGCGCCGTCCGTGGACGTATCCCAGTGCGCATGCGTGAAATCACGTCGCAAGTAGTCAATGTAAACGATGTGAACGTAATTTACGCCCAGCCCCATTCCCGAACGATTTACGCAAACGACGTAAACGACGTACAATTCGACACTGTCCCGACGTCCATACTTAACATTGGCTGCGCCTCATATAGCAGGGGTAACTTTACGCCGGACTAATGCTTACGCAAACGATGTAAAATACGACGCCTGGCCAGCCAGTACGTTTCTGAATCGGCGTATCTCCCTAATTTACATATTTGCCGCGTAAATATGCAACTAAGATACGACGGTGTAACAGACTTACGCCGCTCGTATCTTAGCAGAATTCCGGCGTATCTTGTTTTCTGAATACAGAAAAAAGATACGCCGGCTATTCTTAGAAGTTACGCGGCGTATCTCTAGGTACGCCGGCGTATCTTCGTTCTGAATCTGGCCCTAAGTATATGAAGATTGATGGGCTTCCTTCTTACCTGAGTTTACTTTATAGTGTATAAGCTGATGTGACCTTTGTGATAAGGGTACACTACATGGGGTAAGCGGCTGTATTGTCGGGTGCTGGTGACGGGTCTCGTTATTCCCTGCATATCGCAGGTTGAACTACTATTGAACTGGATTCTGATACCAGCCCAATTGAAAATAACACAATTTAAAAATAAAAATGTCTGGTTCCCATATTGTTTTATACATATATAAAGGATTTATACTATATAACGTCAACAGTTTGTGTGGAATCAGAATCAGAGGCCCCTGGTTTTTAGAGTTTGCAATCTAAAAGAGGGGTAGCCAACTAGCCATAGATATAATATGTATTTTACAGAATCATTAACATCTGTCTTGTCCTTAGGCCTTAGGTCCTAGGGTTATGTAAAAATGCAAAGATCGTTCTTTTGGGGAGGCTTCATTGAATATAATGTATGCAATTTAGTGCTACTGTGGTCCTAGAAAAAACAGACTGTCAATGTCCCCCACCCCATATGGAGGTGGTGAGTGACCAACTGAGTTGGAAAGCAACACATGACCCTTACCATTGCTGTCCTGCCTTACACTAACCAAGATACCACTTGAATCTCAGTTGTCAAGGAGCCACTTTAAAGTTTGAAAGTCCACCTAAATCTCAGTTGTCTAGGAGCCACTTTAAATTTTAAGAGTCCAGCCATTATAGCCCTGTGGGACAGGGACCCAGAAGGTTAGAAAGACATACAGAATACCAAGAACCCTGTTTGACTAGAATCTACAGGTATCCTAAGCTCCCTCCACCCTCCTTCCTATATTTCCAGTGCAATCAAAGCTATAAAATTCCAACTAAAGTGACACACTCTCATCATTCTAAACATATGTATGTATCAGGCCTCGTGCACACGACCGAGAATCTTGTCGTAAAATAAACATTGTTTTCCTCAAAGAGTTTCTTGTCAGGCTTGTTGAGAATCTTGTCAAGCTTTCTTTGCATACACACTGTCAAGACAAAATATTGTCGTTCTCAAACGTGGTGACGTACAACACGTACAACGGCACTATAAAGGGGAAGTTCGATTCCACTGGCGACACCCTTGGGGCTGCTTTGCTAATCTCATGTTACTGCGTGTTAGTAAAAGTTTGGTAAGAGACGATTCGCCTGTTACAGCATGACGAATGTGCTATCTCTATTACGAACGATACTTTTACCGAAGGTGAGCTCCCGTCTCATACTTTATTCTGAGCATGCGCGGGTTTCTAAGCATACACACGAACGTGTTTCTCGTTGTAAACCAGCCCGACGAGAAACGCGACAAGGAGATTTTCTCGATGAAACACATACACACAATCGTTTTTCTCTGCAAAAAAGCTCTCTTCTTGATGGATTTTGTCAAGGAAAACGGTCGTGTGTACGAGGCCTAAGCCTACACGATGGAAGAATAAGAAACTCACTGATGAGCAGAGTGGAAAGCTTGCACTTTCAAAGAAGCAGGAATGAAGCTCTCTAGGTAGGGATGCCATAGCTGTAGTACCCTGAATTGAAACAGCAGGGGCTGAAGCTGAGCCACGTACATGCTCCACCTCCACCTCCATCCAGACACCACAAAAACGAAAGTTTCCTTTATGCAAGATGGCATCTGGATGGCTGGGTGCCTGCACGATGATGTCTCAATGACATTATCACAGCTCAGACACATGATATGTTTTAGTCAGGAGAATAAAAAAAATATCAGACTTGTAGCAGCACTAAACACTTAAAACAAGAGACTTGGAAAAAAATGATCTAAACATTTTTAAACAAAGCATCTTTTTGTTTTGTTTATAGTATATAGAGTGAAAAGGGATTAGAAATGTTGTCAGATTCATATGGCTGTTTGTGTCCTCACTGAGGAAATCTATTTTCTTGGCAAGAAGTGAGTAGATACTTCCCCTGTTAAGGGAAATTCCACTTTGATTGTTTTCACTGGGAACTTGTGTTCCTAGCAGATGATATAATTGCTACTATGATTTCTATGACAAATATAAAAAATTCGATAATGGCCTATCAAGATCAGTAGTAAGGGTTGACAGAACACAGACAGTAGTACAAAAACCTCACAGAGGTTCTAACCCTTCTCCAAACCTAGAAAAATAAATACTTGGTGTTCTTCTACAAGCATATCTACAATGAGCAGCTCCCATCCACACAAAACCATTTAAAAAAACAAAACGTTTTATATTATGGTGGATTTGATGCCATACTGTTAATTTATACTGGTAATTGAAGTTGTGCTTACTACCTATTGCATTCTGAAACTAAGATTAACATTTAGAGTTTTAAAAGTTTTACAATTACTTTTCAGAGAAGCAAGTCTCTTGTGGGCAGCATTTACATTTTATGACTTTGCAATCAAGGTTTTCACAAACCAATACAACAGGTAATATTGATATTTTTTTAAGCATGTAATCTCTTTGTAGAAATCTAGACAGCATCCCTAAAAACCAATACATTTAGGGAAGAAATTATCCTCTTGCTCCTAGGCACACTGTGGAATGCATATTTATCGTGGTATAAAATCTCTTAATGGGAATCTGTGTTCCTTTTTACTATTTTTAAATATACAAATATATCTTAAATTGGAGTTCCACCAATTTTTTTATGTTTGTCTGTGCTGCACGCACTAATCTCATAGGCCCAGATTCACAGAGCGATTACGTCTGCGCAACAGGAGATGCGCGTGCGTAAGTCGAAATGTGCGCGTGCGTTTCGATGCGCGGCATCCCCAAAACGAGATACGCAAACAATCGCTAGACACACCATTGATTTGCTAGTCAAATATGCTAATGAGGGACTTACGGGGATCCACAAAACAACGTTGGGGCAGCGCAGGCTACGCAGTGTGCGCAACAGCAAAAGGTCCTGTCTAAAATTAGAGCATATAAAAGCTGGTCTAAAAAGAGAAAAAAAGTCTACTTGTTAGATAAAGCAACACTGTTAGTGAGGAGCTCAGCAGTCACACGTGTTGCACAACAATCTGTATGCCAACATGCCAGGGGCATCGTCGCACATAGCTATACTACTGACTTTAGATGAACAAAGAAGGATGAGGGCACGGAGGATGGCACTAAGGAGGGCACGGGAGATGTTTTTTTTTTTTTTATTTGCTTATATAAAATTTACAATTTAATCTAATCTAATACAATATTCGTATCTGATATAAGCCCCTCACTCTTCACTTGATATATCACGCACGCATAGACATCTTTGGCATGAGTGATTCTGAGGTGTCTCGTATCTTCAGATTCACCCCTCATGCCATCATGGAATTACCACAACCTTGCAGGAGGACATCAGCAGCCCAACACATGGCATCACCCATGACACCCATGACAGCTACATATACAATCAGAGCCCCATCCCCACAGATTTCGAACAGAACATGTATGGGGACAGCTGGCTGGTTGGTGAGTGACATGGGAGTCAGGCATGACTATCCCCTCCCGTGATGCACACCTCACAAGTGGCACATGCATGACTAACATCCTCCTGTCTTTTCCCTTCAAGGTGACTCTGCATATGCACTGGTACCCCATCTCATGACCCCATTTCATGCCAGCTCACATTATGCATCTTTGCACGTTAAACACACACATTAATCATGGCACAATGAGAATGCATGCATGCACACCACTGTGGTCCCTAGCACACACACCCCACATCCTCATCACATTGGATTGGCACCAGTCCACCATGCAGGTCTTGTGAGCTGCAACGCCATGCCACGGCTCCAATTATGTCACTGTACATTCATACACCATTCACACGGACCTGGGGATCACTTCTCCACCACAAATGAGGGTGACACCCCTTTTCCCGCAGGAATATCACCCCCAAATTCCAAAATCATACACAAACAGAACCAAAAAATAAAATAAATGACGAGCAAAAATAAAAAATTCCCAGCAAAAATATAATTTAAACAAAATAACAACAAAGAAAACACATAAAAGACAAAAATCACTCTGCAAAACAGTCCCCAAATATCTCAAAGACACGTCACAAACAAACAAAAGCACCTTGCTGTATAGGGAGGGATACAAAGGGATGTACTTTTGCAAAGGAAGTGCATTTGTGTCTGTCTATTTATGCTGTCTGCGTAGTTCATAAAGTTGCCCTAGTCCATTTCCAATTTCACTGATTGCGCCGCTCCCGAGTTGTGAGCATGCGCACAGCGGAGCTGACCATGGTCTCCTTCAAGCGCGCATGCGCGAGCCGGCCGGCCCTTCATTTGCATGGGGTCACGGCTCATTTCAATGTAACATGCCCACGTCCTTCCTAATTTGTATTACTCCTCCTTACGCCTCTGAAAAAACGTTACGCATGCGCAATTTCCTGCGCAAAAGCTACGAGAATAGGGTGATTACGCGGCAAAATTGCGCAAGTCTAACGTAAAGGCGGTGCGCTACGCCGGTCCAATAATGCGCAGATGTACCTGAATCTGGGCCATAGTGTTCAAAATGGACAATTTTTATTTATTTTGTTGCTTGTAAATACCTTTATTTTGTAGTCCTTCATTACTTCCTCCTCCTTATTAGCCTAGGCTATTAAGACACAAGGCTATTTGCAAGGGTTTCTGGGATAGGCATCATGTTTCCCAGTAGTCCTTGCAAACCTGACTGAAACCTATTACATTGCTTGTGCAGCACTGAGCATGTGCGAGATATGCAAAGCTGAAATCCAGGAAGTCATACAGTCTGGCTTCATGATGCCCACACTTAAGATGGCCACGGTCTATTTCTATCTAAATGCTGTAACAACTTAACAAAACGGACCTTAGTTTACAGACTAACTTTACTAGAATACATTAAGCTTGTGAATTACAGAGGTATTTATATTTAAAAAGTGAAATTGTGGGTGGAACTCCCCTTTAATGAAAATATTTTAGTGTGTGGTAATATTTTAGAAACATTATTACTATGTATAATTTTGTACAAGTGGAAACTATGTTTTAAACATGAGCACACATACAGATAAATGAATTATGTGATGAGTTATTCAACAGAAATTCACTTCATGGCTGCTCCACAGCAGCCCTCATACAGCAGTCCCATCTCCTGTTAAGCCCAACCTGCAACCTCTGTGCTGTACTCTTTGTATACATAAACATATACAGTAAAACCTTGGTTTGAGAGTAACTTGGTTTGAGAGCGTTTTGCAAGACAAGCTAAATTATTTTAACAAATTTTGACTTGATATACAAGCGATGTCTTAATATAAGAGTAGCGTCATGTCAAAACTGAGTATAAAAGAGAAGAGCGCCGCCTCTAAGTGTAGCAATATGGGTTACATTTATTGAAGGTACAACATTTAGCAACCCACATGGTTGATGATTAAAACAGACACATCTAAATATGCAGGCATCCAGGATAAAGCTGTCCACATAGACCATTCTCCTCACCACCATTGATGTCGTTCCTTCCACAAGCGGTTCAACCCTCGCTTTCAGACCGCTCTACTGCTGGGTAGTCTTCTCGGTCATGATTGCAGACTGATAGCAGTGAGAGCAGACGGTGAGGATGGTCTATGTGGATCGCTTTACCCTGGATCCCTGCATACTTAGATGTGCCTCTTTTAATTATCAATCATGTGAGTTGATAAATGTTGTACCTTTACTAAGTGTAACCATATTGCTACACTTAGAGGTGCCTCTGTTCTATTTTATACTCTGTAGCTCCTGCTGGATTTTGCTTCTAATCCCCTTGGGGAGGCTGCCATTTTTTTTGGATGGACAGTTTATGGTTACACAACTTATCACATTGCTATAATCTTTTTATATGGACTCTAACGTGAAGGACTTATGAATAAATGGTTGTGTAACAAATCATTTAAGTTTCCATTATTTCTTAAGGAAAAATTCACTTTGATATACAAGTGCTTTGGATTACAAGCATGCTTCCAGAACAAATTATGCTCGCAATTCAAGGTTTTACTGTACTGTATGTTTATTGACTCCTTTTGGAATAGGAACCAACAAGCGTACACTATCTTACGGAGTTCGTGCAGAGGCACATTATTCTTATGCCCTGTACACACGATAGGTTAGTCTGATTAAAACGGTCTAATGGATTTTTCCATCAGTTATTCGATGAAGCTGACTGATGATCAATCGTGCCTACACACGCATTGTCAACCAAAAAAAACCATAAAAAATGTCTGAATTACTAAACAGTTATGCCGCGTGCACATGACCGTTTTTAATGTACACACGATCGTAAAAAAATAAATGCTCGAGCAAGGCGCAGTGACGTACAACACATACGATGGCACTATAAATGGGAAGTTCCATTTGAATGGCGCCACCCTTTGGGCAGCTTTTGCTGATTTTGTGTTACTGCTTTAACCACTTAAGGACCGCCGCATGTACATTTACGTCGGCAGAATGGCACCGACAGGCACATCAACGTATATATACGTTGGTGCCTTGGGGGGGATCGGACCCCCCCCCGTACATGCGGCGGTCCGCGCGGCTGCAGGAGCGATCCGACAAGTGGGGGCGGCTATCCGTTTTCATCCGCCCCCTCCGGATCGCTCCCAGCCAATGCGCGCGCCCGCCCGCCCTGTCACTTCCTCCTCCTGTGTAAACACAGGAAGGAGGAAGCGACGTGATCTCTCCCTCGGCGTTTGTTTCAAGCGCCGCTGAGGAGAGATCACCACACACCAAGTAAGTCTGCACCAAACAGCACACTTACACACACACAAACACATTTAACCCCTGCGATCGCCCCCCCCCCCCCCCCTGTCACAGTGTCACTGAATGCAGTGTATGATTACTGTATTTAGTGTCAGTGTGACAAACAGTGTGACAGTCAGTCAGTGTTAGTGTCAGGGTAGCCCCCCCACCCCCCCCAATAAAGTTTTAACCCCTTGATCACTGCCCTAGTTAACCCTTTCACTCCCTATTGCCAGCGTCACTAAGCGATCATTTTTCTGATCGCTGTATTAGTGTCGCTGTTCCCGCTAGGTAGCTAATTTTTTTTTAATGCGATTTTTTTTTTACTAAAGACATGTGGCTAAATAAATTTTGGCCTAAATGTTTGACTAAAATTTAGTTTATTGGTTTTTTATTATAACAAAAAGTAAAAAATATTGATTTTTTTTTCAAAAATGTCGCTCTATTTTTGTATATAGCGCAAAAAATAAAAATCGCAGAGGCGATCAAATACCACCAAAAGAAAGCTCTATTTGTGGGAAAAAAAGGATGCGAATTTTGTTTGGGAGCCACGTCGCACGACCGCGCAATTGTCTGTTAAAGCGACACAGTGCCGAATCGCAAAAACCCCTTGGGTCATTTGCCAGCGTATTGGTCCGGGTCTTAAGTGGTTAATAAAAGTTTGGAGAGAGACGATTCGCGCCTTTCAGTCTTCATGCTTTTCAGTCAGTTACAGCGTGATGAATGTCCTATCTCCATTACAAACAATAGTTTTACCAGAACGAGTGCTCCGGTCTCATAACTTTCTTCTGAGCATGCGTATTTTTTACCCATCGTTAAAGCGTACACGCGACCGTTTGTCACGATGTGAAAAAAGACGAGAAAAAATAGATAATGTTCTAAATTTTTAATGCTCATTTTTCACGTCGAGAAAAATGCTCTGGAGCCCACACACAATCGTTTTTAATGACCAAGTAAAAGAATTGAATTTTTCTCGTCTTGAAAAATGGTTGTGTGTACGCGGCATTACAATGTTAAGACCTCATGTTCAATGTAGCTGGTAAATGGACATTAAGGAGCATTTGGGCATTTTTGTTAACAGCCCCTGTACTCTCCTTAATGTTATCTTATGGGTACATGTACACTCAGGTGTTTATAGTAGTTTAAGAAAGTAAATCTCCTGCACTCAGGTGTAAAGCTCAAGTGTGACTAATCCTTATTGTTAAAGCACAGTCTTTCCCTCTCAGGATCATTGGTATCCAAATGTACTGAAAAGCAACGAAAACAAGAGAAGGCCGACCTAGTGCAATTCCATTAAAAAAATTATTAAAACATAAAAGAAGATGCACATAATACTCACAAACATATGATGTATACACGCATGCCACAACAAATTCAAAGACAAGTCACCTTAAAGCGGAGTTCCACCCAAAAATGGAACTTCCGCTTGTTCCACTCCACACCCCCTTACATGCCACATTTGGCATGTCATTTTTTTGGGGGGGAGTGGGGGCTTCAGGAGCAGTGGGACTTCCTGTCCCACTTCCTGCTTCCGCCGAGGGGCTGGTAAGGCGATTAGGCTTAATCGCCTTATTGCAGCCCCTCCCTGTAGGAGATGGCCTAGGACACAGACAGGTCCTAGGCAATCTCCTGTCCAATCAGCGGAGGGCCGCGTCGCACGCGCAGTGTGGCTCGCGCATGCGCAGTGCTGCTCGCGCATGCACAGTGGGTGCCCGGCCGTGAAGCCGAAGGCTGTCACGGCTGGGTGCCCACAGTCGGAATGAAGACGCCGGCCGGGGAGGGGTGGAGAGGAGCGGAGCCCCGGTCGGCGCGTCGCTGGAACGTGGAGAAGGTAAGTTAATGTTTATTAAAAGCCAGCAGCTACACTTTTTGTAGCTGCTGACTTTTAATATACATTAGATTTTGGTGGAACACCCCTTTAAGGACCACTGGAACATTCCAATGGTGCAAGAGGACCAGATAGCATCTGTAATGGCTTGGTTTATGCGTTTCAAGGGAAAACCCTCTTCCTCAGAGCCAGTGGCATTTTTGTTTATAGGCGTTTTCAAGGGGGAATCATTTCTGACCATTTGCAATGTTAAAAAAAAATACGTACTGAATGAATGAATGAATGAATGACTTGTATAGCGCAACGCATGCGAACTGAATCGCCTCTGGTCGCTTTTTCAAGCCAGTGTCTGCTTGGCTGGTGCAGTCATTTTTACCCCGTAGGATCTTGAGAGAGAGGGAGAGAAAGAAAGAGAGAGATTGAGATTGTAGGAATTTGGGATCTGATCTGTAAAACCTGTTATCTGTCAAAAACACTTCTAAATGCAAAATGTACGCCACAAAACGTGCATAAATGCAGCTTGTAAAAGTGCAAAACTGAAGTTTTAACAGTCGATTACTAGCTGTCAAGTTCCAACGTTCAGAAGAGGTTTTCAAATGTTCTATGTACATTACACAACGCCTTAATCTAAATGTCTGCTCACTATGCTCTAAATCTGTAGTCTGTTATGATTAATTCACTCTAGCAAGCAGAAATGCCCCTTGAAAAATGATTTAATTAAGCTGAATTCACTTAGCTTTAACACAAATATATGGATCTTTATTTTCAACCATTTGATTGTAATATTCAGCTCAAAATAACTGCCACCAATTTTAAAATAAGAATCCTTAGGTGTAATTGCTTTGTGAATTGAGCTTTTTGTCACTATGTAGGTTTACAAATATCCATATAGTGGGGGAAAGACACAAGGAAAGGGCCTACTCATACAGACATCCACCAGTTCAAACCAGAAGTTCTTGCTGGAGTAGAAACTAGCCCCATGCACACACTGGAGGTGATTTACTAAAACTGGTGCAAACAGAATCTGGTGCAGCTATGCACAGTAACCAATCATCTTCTAGGTTTTATTGTCAACGCTTGCAAGCTTAAAGGATGATTGGTTACTATGCACCAGATTCTGTGTGCACCAGTTTTAGTAGATCTTCCCCATTGTGTGCAAACAGCCAACAGTGGTGTGGCAAGAATTGTACCCTGTACCAGAAGAGAAAATTATAATATAATATAAGGGACACTGGTTTGTGAGTCATGAAAACATACACTGAAAACAACTGGATTCCATGTGGTAAAAATGGAGAACTATAAAAAAAATGATGATATAAAAAGAGCAGCACTTAACTCAAGCTAAAACTAGTGCACTATAACGTAAGAACAGAGCCAAATGTTGGAACAGAAGGAGTGGGAAAGCGGGGAAGGAAAAGAAGGAAGAGAGGTGCCAAGAGCCAGAACTGTTGGCATCAGCGACAACAACATCAAGAATAAGAGCTTTTTTGTCTATTCTTAAATGGATATAAAAAAACAGAATTGAATTTATCAGTAACACATGCTATGGGTGTTTGGCAGACCTCTGTAATCCAGGCCATCCCTACCTAAGTCAAGCAAACATGGGCAGGGATGGAAACACAAAGGAGAGTAAAACTAACAATGAAAAAACAAACAAAACTAAATTAATAAAAGACAAATATATCTTTTAACAAAATTAAAAATGCATAAAAACAAAAAATGTAATGGTGGGTTAAAATATATTATTATGGGACTGATCAAGTCTTGGACTGGAGGAGGGGGCCTGTTTCTGCCAGTTATTCAACCATATATGCTTCAGGGACTGTATTCTCTTTGCTTATCGCCATAGGTTTTCCCAAAGCAGCTATGCCACCAATGCCCTGACTAACAAAATAATTTGTATTTTATTTTTTAAATACACTAACTGCTGAGTGCCTGAAAGAAGAAAGACTATGCAGGCAAAGCAGAGAAATTGCAGATGTGGTTGGCCTCTTCTGTGTGCAGTCCAACCACTGCAACAATACCAAAACAAAAATCAGAAACATTTTATTGCAGTACATATGAAAAAACAACATAAACAAATAATTGTGGTAGGGAATTTGCCATTATGGGATAACCCAGGCCATATTTCCACTAGATTATAACTAGGGGTTACAACTAGAAGAGTTTGGATAAAAAGGGGCTCAGTGTAGCTTTTTTATGCTGCTCCAGATAGCAAATTATGTCCACTGCTGACAGTGACTTCCTCTTGTTCCTATTCCAGCATGCCATTGCTCTACCACTTCTGCCTCTTCTTTAGGAATGTCCTGCTCTCCCCTAACTGCCACCTAAGTGCAGTCTGACACATCATTATGGAGATTTGGGGGATGGTGCTTCTGCATGGCTGCTGTCTCTGCCTGGAGCTAGGCACCTCAAGAGGAGGACTGGATGATGGGGCTGTATTGCTCCACTCTTTAATAATTTGGTCAATGCCAGTGCAACAAGGCAAACGTGGAGTGCTCAAATAGAAGGGGTCTGGCGGAATATAGATATTGGAGGGATAGAGGGTTCAGAGCATTGATAATTAAAATCAATAAATAGATACGATAGATGGTTACATTTGAATCGATCGATTGGTAGATAGATAGAGAGATACCCATGTGGAAGAAAAATATATTTTAAATATATTTTTAAAAAACATTCATAATATATTTTTCCCAAATATATTGCCATATATTTCAAATGCTACAATTTTGGCCAGATTCAATAATATTCAAAAATTATTCAATATATTTGTGAATATATTATTGAATATATTTTGTAGTGCATTGTGAAATATGTTGAAAATATATTTATAAATATATGTTGAATGTACTTCTGAAAGTGTTTAGCAATATATTTTTGCAGCCATAAATATATTGCAACGGGCATTTTGGAATGCATTGTGAATATATTCAGAAATATATTGCTAAATGCATTCAGAAGTACATTTCACATATATTTCTGAATACATTCCAAAATGCACTTTGCAATATATTTATGGCTGCAAAAATATATTGCTGAATGCATTTAGAAGTACATTTAGCATATATTTATAAATATATTGACAATGCATTCCAAAATGCACTTTGCAATATATTTATGGCTGCACAAATATATTGCTCAATGCAATGAGAAGTTCATTTAACATGTATTTATGAATATATTTGCATTTCAAAATATATTTCAAATTATATTCAATATTATATTCACAAATATATTGAAATATATTGAATATGGCCAAAATTGTAGTATTTCAAATGTATGTCAATATATTTGGGAAAAATATATTAAGGATTTTTTTTTTTAAATATACTTTAAATATAAATGTAAATATATATATAAATGTACTTCTGAATGCAAAAAAAATAAAATAAAAAATACATCACCATTAAATTCTGCAATTTATATATTGTATGTTATATATTGTAGGCCTATAAAACCAGCAAACATTTGGAAATAAAAAAAACAACAACACAGTACAATACACACAACTTTATTATCATGTAAATATACAAAAACTACAACACAGAGAATAGAAAGTGGTGTTAACTGTGGTAAATGACATTAATGACATAAAAATTTGTGGTATTCTGATGGTTCCTGATGTTTTCCTTCAGGTGATATTTCAACACCGCAATTTTTCTTGTAACAGCGTCACTGATCACACCTTTTGAAGTCCCAGGAAACTTTGCCAAAGTAGCAGCTTTAAAAAGTAAATGAAAAATATTAGACTTATTAGATTTTCCCTGTGAATCAAAAGCCATACAAGACCCTTTTCACACTGCAGCGTTGCTAAAGCTCCAGGCGTTTTTTTTTTGCAATGTTTTTGTAGCACTTTTTAGGCGTTTTTTTTTTTTTTTAAGGGAAAAAGTACAGTTTTTATGCGCTTTTAAGGTGCTTTGGAAGCACTGCCTATTAATTTTGAATGTTCCGCATGTGCACTGCAACCCAGTGTTTAAGTACTCATTGCACTGAAAGGGATGCGGTTTCATGAGCTTTTTAGAGGCTATTTATAGCGCTAAAACGCCTGAAAACTGCCTCAGTGTGAAAGGGGTCTAACAGATGCAGTTGAGTAAATAAAACTAACAAAATTAAGCATGTATAAAAACATCAAAATATTGTAGACTTTTCAAAAATCTGTATAAAAATCAACATCTTGCCTACAACTTGCCTTATTAGTTCAGAATACTACCAGACTGAGAAAGATATCTAATTTTGACACAGCAGTCAAAGTGGCTTACAGTCTACATGTCAAAGCTGATGTTTTCATAAGGTCTAACTGTACCCACTTCTCTCTTCTGTCAGCCGCTTGGAGGCACCGCCTTGAAAGTTACTTTTTATTGAAGTGGTTGTAAAGGTACAAGGGTTTTTACCTTCATGTATTCTATGCATGAAGGTAAAAAAACCTGCAGCAGCCCCCTATACTTACATGAGTCCCCTCTTGATCCAGCGATGTCCACGAGAGTCTTGTCTCTCCAGGGTCTTGCACTGCTGATTGGCTTTCTGTAGTGGTGGGAGCTATTGACTTCCAGTGCTGTCAATCACAGCCAGTGAGCTAATTAGGAGATGAGGCCAAGGCAAGGCTCAATGTGTGATTGAAAAAACAGAGCTGTGTATCTCTGGCGGAAGCCAATGCGAAAATCTTTACTAGATGGTACATGGTCCCTCTTAAACTGGCCTTGATGTATCCTTCATACTCACCCTTATGCTTTAGAGGTTGCCAGGGAATAGGGTCCATGTTTCACACTTGGTGGGAATGTCCAAAGATTCGGGGTTATTGGAATAAGGTGTTTCACATTGTCAGACGAGTAACAGGGTGTAATGTGCATCAGTCTCCAGCAATCGCTCTATTGAATGGTCTAATCCCACAAAATCTCGAAGGTTACCAGAAAACTGATTCTATTTATTCCTGACAGGCGCCAGAATTACTATTGCAGCCGCATGGAAGAAACAGTCGGTCTCTATTCTACACATGAAGAGAAAAGTCACATGGATCATGGAGCAGGAAAAGAGAATTAGTTTAATGTTAGATAAAACCATTTTGTTTACTGAAACGTGGGAACCGTGGCTTAAGTACATGGGAATCCCCTATACTCCGGGGATACAGTAGTGGCTGTTGCTCCGGACTGATGCATAATCTTGGCAGGTGGGCTTACTCTTTCCTCTGAACTCTTTACTCTTCTCATCTCTATCCCCCCCCCTTCTCTCTCCTCCCCTTTTCCCCTTTTTGTTTTTCTCTCCTTTTCTTTTCTTTTTTCTCTTAATTTTAGATTCAAGAAAACTAAACATAGTACATTACTTCTCATAATGTGATATTCTCACTTTGGGGATAATGGGGTTCGGAAATACTCATTATATATCGGGTTTTTCTATTATAGTTAACCCTGGGTAGGATGTTGTCTTGGTTCTTTAGACAAATGTTAGATCAAGTTGCTTTTGGGCAGGTTGGGTAGAAGGGACAGGTCCACCTCTAGGATACAGAGTGATCCCAAGAGGGGTGTCGGAGAGGCAGAGATTGTCCTGGATACCCACCTTCTTGGGGTCTAGGAAAGATTGGTCTACTACATCCCTCATTGCTTTAATATTCTGGATCAGACCATAGGATATATGAGATCTCGGGGGATTAGGGAGGTGATTTGGGACAAACTATATTACCTATGGGGTTCTGACTTATCTTAATAGTTCTCATTTCTCTTTGCAGTTCAATAAGTACTACCCTCTGAGGTTAAAAATGTTGGAAACGATAAACACTGAATGTACCTGTCTATTCTCAAATGTATGTTCAGCTGTAATATTTACTGTGTTATTTGGCGCATAGCTGTATATTTTATATTTTTTTTGTTTTGAAAATAAACTTAAACTTGAATGATAAAAAAAGAAAAAACAGAGCTGTGGTTCAGGAGCACCGGCATGGGACCTGAGAAGAGAAGGATCTGGGCTGCTCTGTACAAAAACCCTTACACAGAGCAGGTAAATATGTCATGTTTGATATTTAAAAAAAGACAATGTTTTAATGTTTCGGTACCAAAAGAAAACCTACCTGTTTAGGCCTTGAGTACGACACTTGACAAGGTGATGAGCTCAATACTTCAGATGGGACAGAAGGTGATGCACACGATACACCCACACAGGAGGAACCACACAGGAGGAACTTCCACAATCATTCTTCAGTGCTATTAGCTGCGCTCTTGTTGTTTTGAAAGTATCCATTACGCCAGGCAACTCTATGGAAATGCATAAAGACTTTTTAAGTAACACAATGGCCTATTTTCTCACTATATCCATTAATTTCATTTGTTAGAAATTGATGACTTGTGGAAGAATGTACTTTAACATGATTAGAGGGTTTCCTCCAGTCTGCTGCTGACCCCCCCCCCCCCCCCCCCCCCCAGATCAAAAATATTCCAGGAGGGTTTCTCCCAAGGTAAAAGTAAGGATGTTCCACAAAACAAAAATCTTACTTGTGCATATAGTATGTAGTTACCTCAGTGCACTATAATGAATGTAGTACAGTAAACTTCCAGTTACCCAACGATCCCCATTGGTACTGTTATTTCTGGTTGCTTGAGATCTAACAGTAACTCTGAGGCCTCGTACACACGATCAAATCTGTCTGCTGGAAACGGTCTGCTAGACCGTCCCACCAGACAGATTTGATCGTGTGTACGGGCGAGCCGACGGATTTGGCCACCCGACAGATTTCAAAGCATGCTTTGAAATCTATCGGGTGGGAATCCGTCCGCCCGACATGTCTGCTGGTTAGTACACTTACCAGCAGACATGTCGTCTCGCACCGGCGCCGAATGGATTCGGCGCATGCGCGGAAGTGTTTTACTTCCTGGTGCGGTGACGTGGCGGCGTCAACGTCACCGCCACGTCACCGCCACGTCAGCGCGCCGTCTGCTGGCGGGGATTTTGGTTTGCTCGTGTGTACACACGAGCAAACCAAAATCCTAGCAGACAGATTTGTTCAAATCGATCGGTCCGACCGATTTGAACAAATAGATTGCCTCGTGTGTACGAGGCCTCAAGCATCCACCTCCCATGGCACCCTGACCCCCACTTAGCAGCTAAAGGGGGTAGGGATTGTGGGCAGGGTTTTACCACCCCCAAATTCACATGTGAATGAGCCTTAAAAGTGCTATTGCCAAATGCAACAAAAGTGCGGTATGCAATGCTCCAATGCGCCTCTGAGAAATTCTGCAAGGTGGTGAGGAGGCAAAATGTTTACACCAATAATTTCAGTGAAAGGCACACAATTGCAGTGCGGTAGTACGGCAATTATAGGTTTTAGTCAGGTGTGAGGAGGCAACATTGGAGGAGACTGTGCCCTGTGATCTTTGACTTCTCCCATGTTGTTCAGGTAGATCTCCACCTCTCTAAGGTTGCCTACCTCTGCCTTAAAACACTGTAGAATGAAAGGGCAAATGATTGGTCAAACAGAAAATAAAGATAAAAATAACAAAGGCAGCAGAACTGGTGGAATAACACAATAAATAGATAAAAAATGAAAAGACTGCGCCAATATAAATAATTCAATGAAAATTAAAATTGAAAAATGTCACCAATACCAATTTACATTGAAAGATTGGCATCCAGGGGCTGATATGCCAAAAACGGTGCACAATAATTAACCAAAATCAGAGTGCAAGGAAAAATTGGTATATAAATTCACAAAATGAATGTCCAATTAAATGTATAAACAATGAGTGGTTAATACGCCAAATCGGTGATCCCAAAATTGTATGCCAACAGCACCCAATTGGCAAACCAAACCTCAAAAGTTCTTAATGATATCACCACAAAACTCTATTAGCTACTGCAATTTAAAATAGGCAATAGCAACCTGGCTATTGATTCCCCTGCTATCTGCTCTTTTTTCCTGTATTCTGACAGTGGCCAGTGGCTGTTAGAATACAAAAAAAGGCCTAGGTGTCAACCGATATCAGGTTACTTGTGGGGCAGCTGGATGTAAACAGAATATCATTACCTCATATTGTTATCGGCCTGAAAGGTGGCCCATAATTGGTATCTGTATGGAAAAATCCATATCTAATGGAACCTAGTAGCAGGGCAGATAATAATATGCAAAAGGGGAGGGAGACATAAAACATTGGTAGCACTGTGCCCTGACATTATGGGGTATATGTACTAAAGGCAAATCCGCTTTGCACTAAAAGTGCACTTGGAAGTGCAGTCACTGTAGATCTGAAGGGGACATGCTAAGAAAAAAAAAGCATTTTTGCTTGTACATGATTGGATGATAAAATCAGCAGAGCTTCCCCTCATTTCAGATCTTCCCCTCAGATCTACAGCAACTGCATTTCCAAGTGCACTTGTACTGCAAAATGGATTTGCCTTCAGTAAATCAACTCCTATGCTGCATGGTGAGTGGATATAGGACGGAAGCCATACAAATTATATGCAGCAATGTGTACTGAAACTATGTTACACAGTTACTGGATATAACATGGAAGCCATACATATTATATGCAGCAGGGTGACATGCTGTGGAGCTCTATAATATTACATTACTGTGCACATGTATGGTAACTGGGAAGGTGAATGCACACAGAGAATGATCAGCACTATTCAGCACATAAACTACAATACAACACAAACTCACAATACTAATATCAAGATTCTACAATATATATAAGATGTGATGTAAGTGAGTAGTGGGACTCTGATATGTATGTAAAGGAGTAACTCTGGGGACTCAGATGTATAGGAGTAACTCTGGGGACTCTGATGTAAAGGGGTAACTCTGTGGACTCTGATGTAAAGGGGTACTCTTGTGATTAACTTCATGTGATTAGAAATATTATTTAATAGCAACCTCTATGCATAGTTTCTGCATACTAGGAAAACAAAATTGCTGTGCAACGCTGAAGTGTTCGGGTTTGGCCTGAAGAAAAGGTGGCCTCCCCTTCCTGTAGCGCTCCACCCATCACAGGAAGTTCTGCAGTGCTGTTTGTTCAACAGTGTCCTACAGGGTTCACTAGCCTGCAGTGCATATCGGTGTATATATCCATCCTGCATTGCATATATCATAGGTGTATATATCCTGCATTGCGTATATCGGTGTATATATCCATCCTGCATTGCGTATATCGGTGTAGATATACATCCTGCATTGCGTATATCGGTGTATATATCCATCCTGCATTGCATATATCATAAGTGTATATATCCATCCTGCTATATCATAGGTGTATATATCCATCCTGCATTGCATATATCGGTGTATATATCCATCCTGCATTGCGTATATCGGTGTATATATCCATCCTGCATTGCATATATCATAGGTGTATATATCCATCCTGCTATATCATAGGTGTATATATCCATCCTGCATTGCGTATATCATAGGTGTATATATCCATCCTGCATTGCGTATATCGGTGTATATATCCATCCTGCATTGCATATATCGGTGTATATATCCATCCTGCATTGCGTATATCGGTGTATATATCCATCCTGCATTGCATATATCATAGGTGTATATATCCATCCTGCATTGCATATATCGGTGTATATATCCATCCTGCATTGCGTATATCGGTGTATATATCCATCCTGCATTGCGTATATCGGTGTATATATCCATCCCGCAGTGCGTATATCGGTGTATATATCCATCCTGCATTGCGTATATCGGTGTATATATCCATCCTGCATTGCGTATATCGGTGTATATATCCATCCTGCATTGCGTATATCGGTGTATATATCCATCCTGCATTGCGTATATCGGTGTATATATCCATCCTGCATTGCGTATATCGGTGTATATATCCATCCTGTGTGGTGTATATATCCATCCTGCTGGTTGTATATATCCATCCTGTGGTGTATATATCCATCCTGTGTGGTGTATATATCCATCCTGTGTGGTGTATATATCCATCCTGTGTGGTGTATATATCCATCCTGTGTGGTGTATATATCCATCCTGCTGGTTGTATATATCCATCCTGTATATATCCATCCTGTGTGGTGTATATATCCATCCTGTGTGGTGTATATATCCATCCTTGCGGTGTATATATCCATCCTTGCGGTGTATATATCCATCCTGTGTGGTGTATATATCCATCCTGTGTGGTGTATATATCCATCCTGTGTGGTGTATATATCCATCCTGTGTGGTGTATATATCCATCCTGCGGTGTATATATCCATCCTTGCGGTGTATATATCCATCCTGCGGTGTATATATCCATCCTGCTGGGTGATCGCAGAAGTCGGCCAAGGGTTCACTATCCTGCAGTATAGTGCATCCCTGTCATTGTGCCTCTGGTGACCTGACATGGTCAGTGGTGCGGCAGTGAAGCCTTTCGGCTCCCTTCACACCGTTCCCTTCGCGCCATTCTAAGGCACTTGGCACTTGCCTGATCAGTGGCCCCTGTTGCCCTTAGAGGTCACTCTGGGGTGGGCCCTACCACCATTATGGGTCTTTGGAGTGTGGGGGAAACCGAAGTACTCGGAGGAAACCCACACAAGCACAGGGAAAGCATTGCAAACTCCAGGCAGAGGAGAGCTCTGTATCTGCCAGGCAAGGATTTTATCCACAACGCCTCTGTGCTGCCCAAGGATTCTATAGGCTCCACGTTGTATATATGGTTCAACAAATGTGTTCCGGCCAACTTATGGAGAGAACATTTTTGCACTTTTTTTTTTTTTCTGTCATTGCAGGTGATATCTACTATACTGTTACTAGATTTACTTCTCCCTTCCCATTATCATCTTTTTTTTATTATTTATTACTTAGAAAATATAAAAATTAAAGGAATATAAGTGCTTCCTGAAATATGCAAATTTACAAAAAACAAGCAACGGGATTGGTTAAGACAGACTCCTCCCCCACATGTTAATACTATACATATGCAGCTGTGTGTGAGCAGAATGCATTTAGAGGCACCCTGGCATGTTTTTGATGCATTTAGAGGCACTCTGGCATGTTTTTGAGGCACCCTGGTGTGTTTTTGAGGCACCCTGGCGTGTTTTAGATGCATTTAGAGGCACCCTGGCATATTTTTGATGCATTTAGAGGCACCCTGGCGTGTGTTTGATGCATTTAGAGGCACTCTGGCGTGTTTTTGATGCATTTATAGGGGCCCTGGTATGTTTTAGAGGCACCCTGGTGTGTTTTTGATGCATTTAGAGGCACCCTGGCATATTTTTTATGTCTTTAGAGGCACCCTGGCATGTTTTTAATGCATTTAGGGGCACCCTGGAGTGTTTTTGATGCATTTTGAGGCACCATGGTGTGTTTTTGATGCATTTAGAGGCACCCTGGAGTGTTTTTGATGCATTTTGAGGCACCCTGGCATGTTTAGAGGCACTTATAGGGGCCCTGATGTGTTTTTGAGGCACCCTGGTGTGTTTTTGAGGCACCCTGGCGTGTTTTCGGTGCATTTAGATGCACCCTGGTGTGTTTTTGATGCATTTTGAGGCACCCTGGTGTGTTTTTGAGGCACCCTGGTGTGTTTTTGATGCCTTTAGAGGCACCCTGGCATGATTTTGATGCATTTAGAGGCACCTTGGTGTGTTTTTGATGCATTTAGAGGCACCCTGGTGTGTTTTTGATGCATTTAGAGGCACCCTGGTGTGTTTGAGGCACCCTGGTGTGTGTTTGAGGCACCCTGGCATGTTTTTGATGCATTTAGAGACACCCTGACATGTTTTTAAGGCACCCTGGTGTGTTTTCGATGCCTTTAGAGGCACCCTGTTTTGTTTTTGATGCATTTAGAGGCACCCTGGCGTGTTTTTGATGCATTAAGAGGCACCCTCGTGTGTTTTTGATGCATTTTGAGGCATCCGGTGTGTTTTTGAGGCACCCTGGCGTGTTTTTGATGCCTTTAGAGGCACCCTGGCATGTTTTTGAGGCACCCTGGTGTGTTTTCGATGCCTTTAGAGGCACCCTGGTATGTTTTTTATGCATTTAGAGGCACCTGGCGTGTATTTGAGGCACCATGGTGTGTTTTTGATGCATTTAGAGGCACCCTGGCATGTTTTTGAAACACCCTGGTTTGTTTTTGATGCATTTTGAGGCACCCTGGTGTGTTTTTGAGGCACCCTGGCATGTTTTTGATGCCTTTAGAGGCACCCTGGCATGTTTTCGATGCATTTAGAGGCACCTTGGTGTGTTTTTGATGCATTTAGAGGCACCCTGGTGTGTTTGAGGCAACCTGTTGTGTGCTTGAGGCACCCTGGCATGTTTTTGATGCATTTAGAGGCACCCTGGCATGTTTTTGAGGCACCCTGGTGTGTTTTCGATGCCTTTAGAGGCACCCTGGCGTGTTTTTGATCCATTTAGAGGCACCCAGGTGTGTTTTTGATGCATTTTGAGGCACCTTGGTGTGTTTTTGGTGCATTTAGAGGCACTCTGGCATGTTTTTGATGCATTTGGAGGCACCCTGGTGTGTTTTTGATGCATTTAGAGGCACCTTGGTGTGTTTTTGATGCATTTAGAGGCACTCTGGCATGTTTTTGATGCATTTAGAGGCACCCTGGAGTGTTTTTGATGCATTTAGAGGCACCTTGGTGTGTTTTTGGTGCATTTAGAGGCACCCTGGCATGTTTTTGATGCATTTGGAGGCACCCTGGTGTGTTTTTGATGCATTTAAAAGCACCCTGGCGTGTTTTTGATGCATTTAGAGGCACTCTGGCATGTTTTTGAGGTACCCTGGAGTGTTTTTGATGCATTTAGAGGCACCTTGGCATGTTTTTGATGCATTTAGAGGCACTCTGGTGTGTTTTTGATGCATTTTGAGGCACCTGGCATGTTTTTGAGTCACCCTGGCATGTTTTTGATGCATTTAGAGGCACCCTGGTGTGTTTTTGATGCATTTAGAGGCACCCTGGCGTGTTTTTGAGGTACCCTGGCATGTTTTTGAGGCACCCTGAGTGTTTTTGATGCATTTAGAGGCACTCTGGCATGTTTTTGATGCATTTAGAAGCACCCTGGCATGTTTTTGATGAATTTAGAGGCACACTTGTGTGATTTTGATGCATTTAGAGGCACCCTGGTGTGTTTTTGAGGCATCCTTGTGTGTTTTTGATGCATTTAGAGGCATCCTGGAGTGTTTTCGATGCATTTAGAGACACCTTGGTGTGTTTTTGATGCATTTAGAGGCACCCTGGTATGTGTTTGAGGCACCCTGGCATGTTTTTGATGCCTTTAGAGGCACCCTGGTATGTTTTTGATGCATTTAGAGGCACCCTGGCATGTTTTTGAGGCACCTTGGTGTGTTTTTGATGCATTTAGAGGCACTCTGGCATGTTTTTGAGGCACCCTGGTATGTTTTTTATGCATTTAGAGGCACCCTGGCATGTTTTTGAGGCACCCTGGTGTGTTTTTGATGCATTTAGAGGCACCCTGGTGTAATTTTGATGCATTTAGAGGCACCCTGGCATGTTTTTGATGCATTTAGAGGCACCCTGGTGTAATTTTGATGCATTTTGAGTCACCCTGGCATGTTTTTGATGCATTTAGAGGCACCCTGGCGTGTTTTTGATGCATTTAGAGGCACCCTGGTGTGTTTTTGATGCATTTAGAGGCACCCTGGCGTGTTTTTGAGGCACCCTGGCATGTTTTTGAGGCACCCTGAGTGTTTTTGATGCATTTAGAGGCACTCTGGCATGTTTTTGATGCATTTAGAATCACCCTGGCATGTTTTTGATGAATTTAGAGGCACCCTTGTGTGATTTTGATGCATTTAGAGGCACCCTGGTGTGTTTTTGAGGCATCCTTGTGTGTTTTTGATGCATTTAGAGGCACTATGGCGTGTTTTTGATGCATTTAGAGGCACCCTGGAGTGTTTTCGATGCATTTAGAGACACCTTGGTGTGTTTTTGATGCATTTAGAGGCACCCTGGTATGTGTTTGAGGCACCCTGGCATGTTTTTGATGCCTTTAGAGGCACCCTGGTATGTTTTTGATGCATTTAGAGGCACCCAGGCGTGTTTTTGAGGCACCTTGGTGTGTTTTTGATGCATTTAGAGGCACTCTGGCATGTTTTTGAGGCACCCTGGTGTGTTTTTTATGCATTTAGAGGCACCCCGGCATGTTTTTGAGGCACCCTGGTGTGTTTTTGATGCATTTAAAGGCACCCTGGCATGTTTTTGATGCATTTAGAGGCACCCTGGTGTAATTTTGATGCATTTTGAGTCACCCTGGCATTTTTGATGCATTTAGAGGCACTCTGGCATGTTTTTGAGTCACCCTGGCATGTTTTTGATGCATTTAGAGGCACCCTGGTGTGTTTTTGATGCATTTAGAGGCACCCTGGCGTGTTTTTGAGGCACCCTGGCATGTTTTTGAGGTACCCTGAGTGTTTTTGATGCATTTAGAGGCACTCTGGCATGTTTTTGATGCATTTAGAAGCACCCTGGCATGTTTTTGATGAATTTAGAGGCACACTTGTGTGATTTTGATGCATTTAGAGGCACCCTGGTGTGTTTTTGAGGCATCCTTGTGTGTTTTTGATGCATTTAGAGACACCTTGGTGTGTTTTTGATGCATTTAGAGGCACCCTGGTATGTGTTTTTGATGCATTTAGAGGCACCATGGTATGTGTTTGAGGCACCCTGGCATGTTTTTGATGCCTTTAGAGGCACCCTGGTATGTTTTTGATGCATTTAGAGGCACCCTGGCGTGTTTTTGAGGCACCTTGGTGTGTTTTTGATGCATTTAGAGCACTCTGGACTCTGGCATGTTTTTGAGGCACCCTGGTATGTTTTTTATGCATTTAGAGGCACCCTGGCATGTTTTTGAGGCACCCTGGTGTGTTTTTGATGCATTTAGAGGCACCCTGGTGTAATTTTGATGCATTTTGAGTCACCCTGGCATGTTTTTGATGCATTTAGAGGCACCCTGGCGTGTTTTTGATGCATTTAGAGGCACCCTGGCGTGTTTTTGAGGCACCCTGGCATGTTTTTGAGGCACCCTGAGTGTTTTTGATGCATTTAGAGGCACTCTGGCATGTTTTTGATGCATTTAGAATCACCCTGGCATGTTTTTGATGAATTTAGAGGCACCCTTGTGTGATTTTGATGCATTTAGAGGCACCCTGGTGTGTTTTTGAGGCATCCTTGTGTGTTTTTGATGCATTTAGAGGCACTATGGCGTGTTTTTGATGCATTTAGAGGCACCCTGGAGTGTTTTCGATGCATTTAGAGACACCTTGGTGTGTTTTTGATGCATTTAGAGGCACCCTGGTATGTGTTTGAGGCACCCTGGCATGTTTTTGATGCCTTTAGAGGCACCCTGGTATGTTTTTGATGCATTTAGAGGCACCAGGCGTGTTTTTGAGGCACCTTGGTGTGTTTTTGATGCATTTAGAGGCACTCTGGCATGTTTTTGAGGCACCCTGGTGTGTTTTTTATGCATTTAGAGGCACCCTGGCATGTTTTTGAGGCACCCTGGTGTGTTTTTTATGCATTTAGAGGCACCCCGGCATGTTTTTGAGGCACCCTGGTGTGTTTTTGATGCATTTAGAGGCACCCTGGCATGTTTTTGATGCATTTAGAGGCACCCTGGTGTAATTTTGATGCATTTTGAGTCACCCTGGCATTTGTGATGCATTTAGAGGCACTCTGGCATGTTTTTGATGCATTTAGAGGCACCCTGGCTTGTTTTTGAGGCACCTTGGTGTGTTTTTGATGCATTTAGAGGCACTCTGGCATGTTTTTGAGGCACCCTGGTGTGTTTTTGGTGCATTTAGAGGCACTCTGGCATGTTTTTGATGCATTTGGAGGCACCCTGGTGTGTTTTTGATGCATTTAGAGGCACCCTGGCGTGTTTTTGAGGCACCCTGGCATGTTTTTGAGGCACCCTGAGTGTTTTGATGCATTTAGAGGCACTCTGGCATGTTTTTGATGCATTTAGAAGCACCCTGGCATGTTTTTGATGAATTTAGAGGCACCCTTGTGTGATTTTGATGCATTTAGAGGCACCCTGGTGTGTTTTTGAGGCACCCTTGTGTGTTTTTGATGCATTTAGAGGCACTATGGCGTGTTTTTGATAGATTTAGAGGCACCCTGGAGTGTTTTTGATGCATTTAGAGGCACCCTGGTATGTGTTTGAGGCACCCTGGCATGTTTTTGATGCCTTTAGAGGCACCCTGGTATGTTTTTGATGCATTTAGAGGCACCCTGGCGTGTTTTTGAGGCACCTTGGTGTGTTTTTGATGCATTTAGAGGCACTCTGGCATGTTTTTGAGGCACCCTGGTGTGTTATTATGCATTTAGAGGCACCCTGGCATGTTTTTGAGGCACCCTGGTGTGTTTTTTATGCATTTAGAGGCACCCTGGCATGTTTTTGAGGCACCCTGTTGTGTTTTTGATGCATTTAGAGGCACCCTGGTGTAATTTTGATGCATTTAGAAGCACCCTGGCATGTTTTTGTTGAATTTAGAGGCACCCTGGTGTGTTTTTGAGGCACCCTGGTGTGTTTTGATGCATTTAAAGGCACCCTGGTGTGTTTTTGAGGCACCCTGGTGTGTTTTTGATGCATTTAGACGCACCCTGGCATGTTTTTGATGCATTTAGAGGCACCCTGGTGTGTTTTTGATGCATTTAGAAGTACCCTGGCATGTTTTTGATGCATTTAGAGGCACTCTGGCATGTTTTTGATGCATTTAGAGGCACCCTGGCTTGTTTTTGAGGCACCTTGGTGTGTTTTTGATGCATTTAGAGGCACTCTGGCATGTTTTTGAGGCACCCTGGTGTGTTTTTGGTGCATTTAGAGGCACCCTGGTGTGTTTTTGGTGCATTTAGAGGCACTCTGGCATGTTTTTGATGCATTTGGAGGCACCCTGGTGTGTTTTTGATGCATTTATAGGCACCCTGGAGTGTTTTTGGTGCATTTAGAGGCACCTTGGTGTGTTTTTGGTGCATTTAGAGGCACCCTGGCATGTTTTTGATGCATTTGGAGGCACCCTGGTGTGTTTTTGATGCATTTAAAAGCACCCTGGCGTGTTTTTGATGCATTTAGAGGCACACTGGCATGTTTTTGAGGCACCCTGGAGTGTTTTTGATGCATTTAGAGGCACCTTGGCATGTTTTTGATGCATTTAGAGGCACGCTGGTGTGTTTTTGATGCATTTTGAGGCACCTGGCATGTTTTTGAGTCACCCTGGCATGTTTTTGATGCATTTAGAGGCACCCTGGCGTGTTTTTGATGCATTTAGAGGCACCCTGGTGTGTTTTTGATGCATTTAGAGGCACCCTGGCGTGTTTTTGAGGCACCCTGGCATGTTTTTGATGCATTTAGAGGCACCCTGGTGTGTTTTTGATGCATTTAGAGGCACTCTGGCATGTTTTTGATGCATTTAGAGGCACCCTGGCTTGTTTTTGAGGCACCTTGGTGTGTTTTTGATGCATTTAGAGGAACCCTGGTGTAATTTTGATGCATTTAGAAGCACTCTGGCATGTTTTTGAGGCACCCTGGTGTGTTTTTTATGCATTTAGAGGCACCCCGTCATGTTTTTGAGGCACCCTGGCATGTTTTTGATGCAGTTAGAGGCACCCTGGTGTGTTTTTGAGGCACCCTGGTATGTTTTGATGCATTTAAAGGCACCCTGGTGTGTTTTTGAGGCACCCTGGTGTGTTTTTGATGCATTTAGACGCACCCTGGCATGTTTTTGATGCATTTAGAGGCACCCTGGTGTGTTTTTGATGCATTTAGACGCACCCTGGCATGTTTTTGATGCATTTAGAGGCACCCTGGTGTGTTTTTGATGCATTTAGAAGCACCCTGGCATGTTTTTGATGCATTTAGAGGCACTCTGGCATGTTTTTGATGCATTTAGAGGCACCCTGGCTTGTTTTTGAGGCACTTGGTGTGTTTTTGATGCATTTAGAGGCACTCTGGCATGTTTTTGAGGCACCCTGGTGTGTTTTTTATGCATTTAGAGGCACCCTGGCAAGTTTTTGAGGCACCCTGGTGTGTTTTTGATGCATTTAGAGGCACCCTGGTGTAATTTTGCATGAAGCATTTATGAAGCATTTTCATGGCATGTTTTTTGATGCATTTAGAGGCCCACTGTTGTGTTTTTGAGGCATCCTGGTGTGTTTTTGATGCATTTAGAGGCACTATGGCATGTTTTTGATGCATTTAGAGGCACCCTGGTGTGTTTTTGATGCATTTAGAGGCACTCTGGCATGTTTTTGATGCATTTAGAGGCACCCTGGCTTGTTTTTGAGGCACTTTGGTGTGTTTTTGATGCATTTAAAGGCACTCTGGCATGTTTTTGAGGCACCCTGGTGTGTTTTTTATGCATTTAGAGGCACCCTGGCATGTTTTTGAGGCACCCTGGTGTGTTTTTTATGCATTTAGAGGCACCCTGGCAAGTTTTTGAGGCACCCTGGTGTGTTTTTGATGCATTTAGAGGCACCGTGGTGTAATTTTGATGCATTTAGAAGCACCCTGGCATGTTTTTGATGAATTTAGAGGCACCCTGGTGTGTTTTTGAGGCATTCTGGTGTGTTTTTGATGCATTTAGAGGCACTCTGGCATGTTTTTGATGCATTAAGAGGCACCCTGGTGTGTTTTTGAGGCACCCTGGTGTGTTTTGATGCATTTAAAGGCACCCTGGTGTGTTTTTGAGGCACCCTGGTGTGTTTTTGATGCATTTAGACGCACCCTGGCATGTTTTTGATGCATTTAGAGGCACCCTGGTGTGTTTTTGATGCATTTAGAAGCACCCTGGCATGTTTTTGATGCATTTAGAGGCACTCTGGCATGTTTTTGATGCATTTAGAGGCACCCTGGCTTGTTTTTGAGGCACCTTGGTGTGTTTTTGATGCATTTAGAGGCACTCTGGCATGTTTTTGAGGCACCCTGGTGTGTTTTTTATGCATTTAGAGGCACCCTGGCATGTTTTTGAGGCACCCTGGTGTGTTTTTTATGCATTTAGAGGCACCCTGGCATGTTTTTGAGGCACCCTGGTGTGTTTTTGATGCATTTAGAGGCACCCTGGTGTAATTTTGATGCATTTAGAAGCACCCTGGCATGTTTTTGATGAATTTAGAGGCACCCTGGTGTGTTTTTGAGGCATCCTGGTGTGTTTTTGATGCATTTAGAGGCACTCTGGCATGTTTTTGATGCATTTAGAGGCACCCTGGTGTGTTTTTGAGGCACCCTGGTGTGTTTTGATGCATTTAAAGGCACCCTGGTGTGTTTTTGAGGCACCCTGGTGTGTTTTTGATGCATTTAGACGCACCCTGGCATGTTTTTGATGCATTTAGAGGCACCCTGGTGTGTTTTTGATGCATTTAGAAGCACCCTGGCATGTTTTTGATGCATTTAGAGGCACTCTGGCATGTTTTTGATGCATTTAGAGGCACCCTGGCTTGTTTTTGAGGCACCTTGGTGTGTTTTTGATGCATTTAGAGGCACTCTGGCATGTTTTTGAGGCACCCTGGTGTGTTTTTGGTGCATTTAGAGGCACCCTGGTGTGTTTTTGGTGCATTTATAGGCACTCTGGCATGTTTTTGATGCATTTGGAGGCACCCTGGTGTGTTTTTGATGCATTTAGAGGCACCCTGGAGTGTTTTTGATGCATTTAGAGGCACCTTGGTGTTTTTATGGTGCATTTAGAGGCACCCTGGCATGTTTTTGATGCATTTGGAGGCACCCTGGTGTGTTTTTGATGCATTTAAAAGCACCCTGGCGTGTTTTTGATGCATTTAGAGGCACTCTGGCATGTTTTTGAGGCACCCTGGAGTGTTTTTGATGCATTTAGAGGCACCTTGGCATGTTTTTGATGCATTTAGAGGCACTCTGGTGTGTTTTTGATGCATTTTGAGGCACCTGGCATGTTTTTGAGTCACCCTGGCATGTTTTTGATGCATTTAGAGGCACCCTGGCGTGTTTTTGATGCATTTAGAGGCACCCTGGTGTGTTTTTGATGCATTTAGAGGCACCCTGGCGTGTTTTTGAGGCACCCTGGCATGTTTTTGAGGCACCCTGAGTGTTTTTGATGCATTTAGAGGCACTCTGGCATGTTTTTGATGCATTTAGAAGCACCCTGGCATGTTTTTGATGAATTTAGAGGCACCCTTGTGTGATTTTGAGGCATCCTTGTGTGTTTTTGATGCATTTAGAGGCACTATGGCGTGTTTTTGATGCATTTAGAGGCACCCTGGAGTGTTTTCGATGCATTTAGAGACACCTTGGTGTGTTTTTGATGCATTTAGAGGCACCCTGGTATGTGTTTGAGGCACCCTGGCATGTTTTTGATGCCTTTAGAGGCACCCTGGTATGTTTTTGATGCATTTAGAGGCACCTTGGTGTGTTTTTGGTGCATTTAGAGGCACCCTGGCATGTTTTTGATGCATTTGGAGGCACCCTGGTGTGTTTTTGATGCATTTAAAAGCACCCTGGCGTGTTTTTGATGCATTTAGAGGCACTCTGGCATGTTTTTGAGGCACCCTGGAGTGTTTTTGATGCATTTAGAGGCACCTTGGCATGTTTTTGATGCATTTAGAGGCACTCTGGTGTGTTTTTGATGCATTTTGAGGCACCTGGCATGTTTTTGAGTCACCCTGGCATGTTTTTGATGCATTTAGAGGCACCCTGGCGTGTTTTTGATGCATTTAGAGGCACCCTGGTGTGTTTTTGATGCATTTAGAGGCACCCTGGCGTGTTTTTGAGGCACCCTGGCATGTTTTTGAGGCACCCTGAGTGTTTTTGATGCATTTAGAGGCACTCTGGCATGTTTTTGATGCATATAGAAGCACCCTGGCATGTTTTTGATGAATTTAGAGGCACCCTTGTGTGATTTTGATGCATTTAGAGGCACCCTGGTGTGTTTTTGAGGCATCCTTGTGTGTTTTTGATGCATTTAGAGGCACTATGGCGTGTTTTTGATGCATTTAGAGGCACCCTGGAGTGTTTTCGATGCATTTAGAGACACCTTGGTGTGTTTTTGATGCATTTAGAGGCACCCTGGTATGTGTTTGAGGCACCCTGGCATGTTTTTGATGCCTTTAGAGGCACCCTGGTATGTTTTTGATGCATTTAGAGGCACCCTGGCGTGTTTTTGAGGCACCTTGGTGTGTTTTTGATGCATTTAGAGGCACTCTGGCATGTTTTTGAGGCACCCTGGTGTGTTTTTTATGCATTTAGAGGCACCCTGGCATGTTTTTGAGGCACCCTGGTGTGTTTTTGATGCATTTAGAGGCACTCTGGCATGTTTTTGATGCATTTAGAGGCACCCTGGTGTGTTTTTGATGCATTTAGAGGCACTCTGGCATGTTTTTGAGGCACCCTGGTGTGTTTTTTATGCATTTAGAGGCACCCTGGCATGTTTTTGAGGCACCCTGGTGTGTTTTTGATGCATTTAGAGGCACTCTGGCATGTTTTTGTTGAATTTAGAGGCACCCTGGTGTGTTTTTGAGGCACCCTGGTGTGTTTTGATGCATTTAAAGGCACCCTGGTGTGTTTTTGAGGCACCCTGGTGTGTTTTTGATGCATTTAGACGCACCCTGGCATGTTTTTGATGCATTTAGAGGCACCCTGGTGTGTTTTTGATGCATTTAGAAGCACCCTGGCATGTTTTTGATGCATTTAGAGGCACTCTGGCATGTTTTTGATGCATTTAGAGGCACCCTGGCTTGTTTTTGAGGCACCTTGGTGTGTTTTTGATGCATTTAGAGGCACTCTGGCATGTTTTTGAGGCACCCTGGTGTGTTTTTTATGCATTTAGAGGCACCCTGGCATGTTTTTTTTTTTTATAATTCTTTATTTTTTATTTTATAACATTTTCCACTCTTATTTCCTCTTTATACAAACAAAAAAGTAAATGACTACATTTTGACACTTTTCTTTAACCATTTTCTTATTGGTCATTATGCTTCTCATCATGGCTCACAGATTTTGCCATCATATCTACTGTATATAGCAATGGTATCATACACTTCCTATTCCCCATATCTACCCTTCCTTCTAAGTCGCTATCCCCCCCCCTTCCCCCCCCAAAAAAAAAAAAAAAAAACCTCCTCTAATCCTCCTCCTTCTTCAAAAGGTCTCGCTCTCTGAATCTTATATAGGGGGTCCACACTTGGCTGTACTTCCCCTCTTGTTCTCTTATTCCCATCGTCAGGTTCTCCATCTGCTGAATTTCTGTTACTCTGCCCAGCCATTGCTGTCTGGTCGGCGCAAGCGTACTTTTCCACAAAATTGGAATGCATGCCCTTGCCGCTGTCAGCAAATGTCTAAGCAGAGAATTTTTAAATTTTTCCATGGAGATTGGGAGGTCCAAAAGTAGATAGGTAGCTGGATTATCTCCCAGATCTGTCTCTGGCATGTTTTTGAGGCACCCTGGTGTGTTTTTGATGCATTTAGAGGCACCCTGGTGTAATTTTGATGCATTTAGAAGCACCCTGGCATGTTTTTGATGAATTTAGAGGCACCCTGGTGTGTTTTTGAGGCATCCTGGTGTGTTTTTGATGCATTTAGAGGCACTCTGGCATGTTTTTGATGCATTTAGATTCACCCTGGTGTGTTTTTGAGGCACCCTGGTGTGTTTTGATGCATTTAAAGGCACCCTGGTGTGTTTTTGAGGCACCCTGGTGTGTTTTTGATGCATTTAGACGCACCCTGGCATGTTTTTGATGCATTTAGGGGCACCCTGGTGTGTTTTTGATGCATTTAGAAGCACCCTGGCATGTTTTTGATGCATTTAGAGGCACTCTGGCATGTTTTTGATGCATTTAGAGGCACCCTGGCTTGTTTTTGAGGCACCTTGGTGTGTTTTGATGCATTTAGAGGCACTCTGGCATGTTTTTGAGGCACCCTGGTGTGTTTTTGGTGCATTTAGAGGCACCCTGGTGTGTTTTTGGTGCATTTAGAGGCACTCTGGCATGTTTTTGATGCATTTGGAGGCACCCTGGTGTGTTTTTGATGCATTTAGAGGCACCCTGGAGTGTTTTTGATGCATTTAGAGGCACCTTGGTGTGTTTTTGGTGCATTTAGAGGCACCCTGGTGTGTTTTTGATGCATTTAAAAGCACCCTGGCGTGTTTTTGATGCATTTAGAGGCACTCTGACATGATTTAGAGGCATCCTGGCGTATTTTTTAGGGACCCTGGTGTGTTTTTGGTGCATTTAGACGCACTCTGGCATGTTTTTGATGCATTTAGAGGCACCCTGGAGTGTTTTCGATGCATTTAGAGGCACCTTGGTGTGTGTTTGAGGCACCCTGGCATGTTTTTGATGCCTTTAGAGGCACCCTGGTATGTTTTTGATGCAAATATATGAAGGAAAGGACTGATGCGCTACTAGGAGTATACAAAAGTGAA
Source organism: Rana kukunoris (assembly GCA_029574335.1). Taxonomy (NCBI): domain Eukaryota; kingdom Metazoa; phylum Chordata; class Amphibia; order Anura; family Ranidae; genus Rana; species Rana kukunoris. The sequence goes on along the minus strand of CM056050.1, from coordinate 64,157,738 downwards.
CTAGAGTCACATGAACTGGTCTGTAGCGGCTCAATCTGGAGTGTCCACAAAACACTGGTGTAAAAATATGAAAATGAAAAAGTGATAAGCGCTTCAGAAATTGAAAATGTGCAAACACCAAAAAATTAACAACTGATAATGAACCATACAATGTGCAAACACCAAATAATAAACTGGTAATGGACTATAAAAGGCACTAGTAGGCTGAAATGGTCGAAACCACAATGTAAATAGTGTTAAATGGTCAAACAAACAGTTCCTTATGCCTGGTGCATCTGTGTGTCAGTATGTGACCTTTTCATTGACCAATAAAGGTGGCACTAAGTGTCAAGTGTGACACTAATTGACAGTCTGTGTGAAGTGATAGAGGAATGGACTGGGTGAGATGTAATCGGAGTCTTCCTTTAAGATGCTGTACAGAATCAGTTCAATCCTTAAGAAGTGTTGTAGTCAGGGCCGTCTCTACCATAGGGCAAACAGGGGCAGCTGCCCAGGGCCCTGTCACTGTTGGGGGCCCAAAGCAACCCCCTTTGAAAAAAAAAAAATTTTTTTTTTTTTTTTTTTTTTTTAGGGGTCCGGTGGTCCAGAGGTCCCCAGGGGCCCGGAGGCCCCCAGGGCCCAAGATGGCAACCCCCCCTTTTTTTTATTTTTTTTAAATAAAAAAATATATTTATTTTTATATTTTTTATTTTTATTTTTTATTAAAGGGTCAATTATTTAATATATTTTTATTTTTTATTAAAGGCACATTTTTTTAGGGGTCCCCAGGGACCCGGAGGCCCCAGAGCCCCAGGTGACAACCCCCTTTTTTTATTTATTTTAAATAAAAATATATATTTATTTTATATATTTTTATTTTATTTTTTATTAAAGGGCCAATTTTTTTTTAGAGATCTGGAGATCCCCAGAGGCCGTAGTTCCCCAGGGCCCGGATGATGACCCCCCTTTTTTATAAAAAAAAACTTTTTTATAAATTTCTTTTAATATAAATATATAAAATATATATATATAATATATATATATATATATATACATATATACACATATTATATAATATAAATGTTATTATTATTAAAGGACCCCAGAGGTCCCCAGGGCCCTGGATGGCAACCCCCCTTTTTTTAAAAAATTTTTTATATTTTTTTTCTTTTTCTTTATATATATATATATAAAGGGCTCGAGAGGTCCCCAGGGCCCCATGTGGCAAACACCCTTTTTTAATAAATGTTTATTTTTTTATTTTTGTTTATATATTTTTTTATTAAAGGGCCAGAGGTCCCCAGATGGCAACCCCCTTTTTTTTAAAAAAATATATTTTTTTATATAATTTTTATTTCTTTTTTTCTTTTTATTAAAGGGCCCAGAGGTCCCCAGGGCCCCGGATGGCTACACCCCTTTTTTTATATATATTTTTGCGTCTCTCAATTTAAGGGGGCAGCACCCCCCCCCCCCCCCCCCGTTCTCTGCTCCAGGGGGCCATGCCTGAAGCTGTGTAAGGGGCCCCATAATTCCGCCCGTTTAAGCCCCTGTGCTGCCCACAAATCAGGCTGAAAATCATCAGCGGCACGTAGCCAGGTGACAGTACTGCTTCCCTTCCCAGTGTTTTAAAATGTACAGAACCCCGGCTTCCCTTTAGACGTGCACTTCTCCCTTCCTGCCACTGGGTGCTGCTTGTATATAAAAGTGAATTAGAATGTGATTTTATAACATCCCCAGTTTACTCTTCCCGAGGCTGACTTCTTCATGTCCTGCTCTTCAATGTATGTCACTGTTTTGCTAATTTATATTGTAAATAGAAGTTTTCTGTAGAGTGTGCCCAAAGTCTTTATAATATTTGATGATTCTTTGCAGGTCTGGTCAGTGTTTTAAAAAGTTCCTGTATTTTACATATGGCATGGCATGGGGTCACAGCACCGTCTGTCCATTCTGCTTTAGCACCATGGGACCCCAGGCCATGCCATGTGCAAAATAGAGGAACTCCCCAAATCACAGACCAGACCTGCAGTCCAGGCTGAGTAAGGCCTCAGAGCACATGGCATTACTGTCTTTATTTAACTGCTTGATGGGCTTATTTTGGGCCTGACTGGTTCACATGTATGTGTTTTGGCGGCCCACATTTGTGCAGGCACAGCAGCCCATTCATTTGATAGCCTCATGTAATAGGCTGAGCACACGGCACACTTCTGCCTAGCCCATCAAGCAATGAAATACAGCACTGTCTGTCCATTCTGCTGTCTGCTGTGACTATCTGCAGTTCCCGCACTGTCAAACTTGCTGCATTTTTAGACGTTTAGGTCACGCTTTTAAAAACACAGTGCGTTTGTGTGTGCAAGAACTGCAGGTAAGTAGCATGGTGCAAAAGCAGAATGGATTTCAAGGCAACTGATTTTTAAAATGCTAAATGCACCTTTTTTCTGCAGGAAACAAAGGCATGACGGCCCATTCAAATCAATGCTGTGCCTGCACAAATGAGGGCCGCCAAAACACATACATGTGAACCAGCCAGGCCCAAAATAAGCTAAAGGGGGGGCCCAAAAAAAATGTTTGCCCAGGGCCCAAACCATATTAAAGACGGCCCTGGTTGTAGTCCCCTTACCTTAGGGTGGCTATATATGGGCATATAGTGCTGTATCCTGCTGTATTCGTGGCCTCGGTCTCTCAATGTAGTTCCCTCTTCCTGTTACCCTCTGTTCAAGATGGTCCGGATTCAGTGCTCCATGGATGGAGTGTAGGGAAATGAGGTAAAAGAGAGAAAAAGATTGCCTCCAATGGTGAAGTATATCAGTGCCAAAACAGGGGGTATTTATTAAAAATCGGTAAAAGTTGACAATGTAAAGTCCAAACTAAGTTGGACTAGATGCAAAAATCAATTGGATAAAAGTTCAGCCTAAAATAAAAAATAAAAATACAACGGAGACGGAGCGGAGCGATCGTAGTACCACTACCGCTTGGTCTGTTGGCCTCCGGCTTGTGCGGGTGTCACGTGATCTCAGTATCCCTACGTCGTTACGTCACGTGCCTCGTGACTTCATCAGGGGATATCCCTGAGGCACACTTTTTCATTTTCATGTTTTTGATGCACCTTGGTGTGTTTTTGATGCATTTAGAGGCACTCTGGCATGTTTTTGAGGCACCCTGGTGTGTTTTTTATGCATTTAGAGGCACCCTGGCGTGTTTTTGAGGCACCCTGGTGTGTTTTTTATGCATTTAGAGGCACTCTGGCATGTTTTTGAGGCACCCTGGTGTGTTTTTTATGCATTTAGAGGCACCCTGGCGTGTTTTTGAGGCACCCTGGTGTGTTTTTGATGCATTTAGAGGCACCCTGGTGTAATTTTGATGCATTTAGAGGCACCCTGGTGTGTTTTTGATGCATTTAGAGGCACCCTGGCGTGTTTTTGATGCATTTAGAGGCACCCTGGTGTGTTTTTGATGCATTTAGAGGCACCCTAGCGTGTTTTTGAGGCACCCTGGCATGTTTTTGAGGCACCCTGAGTGTTTTTGATGCATTTAGAGGCACTCTGGCATGTTTTTGATGCATTTAGAAGCACCCTGGCATGTTTTTGATGAATTTAGAGGCACCCTGGTGTGATTTTGATGCATTTAGAGGCACCCTGGTGTGTTTTTGAGGCATCCTTGTGTGTTTTTGATGCATTTAGAGGCACTATGGCGTGTTTTTGATGCATTTAGAGGCACCCTGGAGTGTTTTTGATGCATTTAGAGGCACTCTGGTATGTGTTTGAGGCACCCTGGCATGTTTTTGATGCCTTTAGAGGCACCCTGGTATGTTTTTGATGCATTTAGAGGCACCCAGGCGTGTTTTTGAGGCACCTTGGTGTGTTTTTGATGCATTTAGAGGCACTCTGGCATGTTTTGAGGCATCCCTGGTGTGTTTTTTTTATGCATTTAGAGGCACCCTGGCATGTTTTTTGAGGCACCCT